>CM053748.1:30106858-30167446 GCA_028658305.1 Pachyuromys duprasi
GATCATATATCTGGTTGCTAGTAAGGTTATTTTAGATGTCAATAAATTTGCCTATAATACCTAATAGATTCTAGCTGAAGGAGGTCTAAAAACAATCCTGAACTGTTAGGTTGAGTGATCACATTGTGATGGCTGGATTGGTGGTATTGATGTCAGGCTCATCTGTATATTTTACAGCATAAATCAAAGGTGTAGTTGAGTTGGTGGAGCTGGGTAACCTGGACTTTGGTGTGGGTCACAGACAAAACAGATGAATGATAGCAGAGGTTAAAGAAAGAATCCATGAAAGTAGCTTTTAACGTCTTCCCTGGAAATATATAGAAACGGAGACCATGAGCACCACTGTAAACCATCCATGCTTTGGTCCCTTCAGTCCCAGCGCCCACTGAAGTGAGTGACGCTCTGTAGAGCGTGGCTACTGTGAACCTAGAATACTCCTGTTAACGCAGGAAGCAAGGATGTGACCCAGTACTTAAGAGGGCATTTTATAGACTTGAGTAGCCAAAGATGAGGTTGTTTCAGTATCAGTAAGGATGATGAAGAGTGTTTGAGTGAACAGAAAGTATATTTGAACCCTGAGTTCGCAATAATACTGAACACTAATAGTAATTGAAAACTTCAGAGGATTCTAGGAAATCAACTTGTTTTGGAACTGGTAAGAAATGGAAAGATTCTGCAACTGCTGAGAAAGGGACGCAGATCTGAGCTGGTCAAGAGGTAGGAAAAAGGGACCCAACGGCTAAGGTCCAGTTCGATGTGGTTGATCTTGAGAGCTTTCCAAGATGTTGAGCTTGTTATAGGAATTGAAGTTTGAGCACAAGCTGTGGGTTGGTGATAGAAGTGTCAGTCATCAATGTAGGCAGAGCTCAGTGCTGTGTGACAACTCATAGTTATTGTTGATATGGCGATCTGTGTTGTGGAGTAATAATGTCCATTCCCTTGAAATTTTTCTCTCATGGGGTTACCTTTGTTAGGCTTTGGAGTTCAAATTTACAGTACTTGGGACTTTGTGAGCGAGAACCCACTGACCGAGGCAAAGGGTCTTCAACTTTTTAATACCTTTAAAGCCATCCTGGTGGGACATAGCCTATAATCTATGCAGGATTCCAAGGTCAAGTCCCATTTGCTGAGAACTCAATTCCAAACTTAACAATGTGCTCAGAAGCAGTCTAGGAGCTGAAACTCAGTAAGCATAGCCAGTAGCAAGGGTAGACCTACAGGATCTGCCACTGGCTGGAATTACTAAACCCAAACAAAATATGTGAATTTGAACTTACTAAACATATAAAAGAAGCAATTAAAAACAACAACATAGACATACTATGCAAAAACACCTGGCAGAGAAAAGACCAAGTGGAAGTTGTAGTCACATAAAGTTGCCCATAATAGTAAACAATACCGTTGACAGGTAAGGATGTTATAAGACATAACTGACCAGAAGATTTATGAACTGCAGAACAGGAGTTTTCATGCCACACAAGGAGGTAAAGCAGGAGAAGATTGAAAGAGAAGTTGGGACTAAGAAGAATAAAATGAGACACATCCAGTAGGGCTAAAGGAGAAGATGGAAAACAAAACATATTCAAAGAAACAGCTGGCAGTGCTTTCTAGAGTCATCTAAAGCAAAGCTGCACTTCACTGAAGCACTTTGAGGACTGGCTCTGTATGGGGGCTGACATCTTCTAAAATAATTATCAGTGGCTGAGAAGGTTCCACATTTATAAGTAATATCATCCATGCCAGTCTGTTTTAGCTTTCTTCCCCTCGTGACTTAGAGCTTTGGCTGTCTCCATCTTCATTTAGGTAGGGTATTGGTGCCCCTAAATAGTGATCTGAAAAGATTCCGTCTCTTCACGCTTTGATAACTTACAGGCTGATAGATATGAGCACTGTAGCTCACTGGCAGTCAAGTGAGACACTCCCAGTGGACTGGACAGCGTGATCAAGAGGCAGGGATCTAGCGGTCCAGCCATCTGCTCTGCTTTTCCAACAGAGCACTTGTTTCATATATGATAGCAATGATACATTTTAATCATCTGGAGCTTATTTCCCTGTGGTTTGCTTTTTAAATTCTGTATTAAACCAGCTTGGGGGGTGGGGGTAGGGGAAACATTATTTAGTAATATATTGGAAGTAATTGAGACCATTCTTAATCCTTGTTTCTTGGTAATTCATGAACCCTTTAAAGATTGTTACAATTATGATCTAATATGCTGAGTGCAATACATCTATAATGGTTTGGTTAACTCATTTTGTGTTGAAAACAAATTTATGTTGTGACAGGCAGTTTTATTCACCATTTTTGTTTGATAATGAGATCTTTATTGATATATAGTCACTATGGTTTATATTTTAGAATATAAAACATGTAAGAAGATTGAAATTGCAGGGAAAGGCTAGGTAATGATCTGAGAGCCTGTGAGCAGGGTGCAGTCTTCGTAAGCTTTAAGGGTTCCTAAAAGTATGAGGCTTTGTAATTATAGTTATGGGCACAGTGCTGCTGTGAATGCATTTGTGGTAGAAGCTAGAGGGTTAGGATGCAGCGAGGTGAATCCTGCCCTAGGATCCATCATGACTGTCCACTGGGCTGTCCACTCTGGGAGTGAGTTAACAGAATGGAATCTAAGCTACATCTCAGCTTTGGAATTCTTGCAGAACTCACCTTCATTTCATTTTCTAAGTTACAGAAAAGTAAGATAATAGCATATGTTATATAATAGCATATGTTAATACCTACATCTTTTGAATGGGTGAGTCAGAATACTAGTCTTGTATTCGATATTATAATATTTAATTTCACTCTAAGAATTGAGTAAAAAAATACCATAAAATTAGAGAAGGTACTTTGAAAATGATAGAATGTGTCCACATTTTAAGCCTCTTGAAAGATGAGTTGAGCTGTAATTCCACCCTTATTGACAGTTTTCTATATGAGGACATGTTTCAGTATTAACCATGTAAAGTGAGCATAGTTTATTTTTCCTTGACCAAAAGTCAAGTGGGTCTTAGAAGATTCTTGTTTCCCTCTTTGTATAAAAGTCTGTTTTCTGCTCTTTAAAACAAAACTAGACTGAGATAATGGTGTAAAGACCGGGCAGTAAGTGCCTGGATGGCACAGGCAGAGTGGGTGGGGAATGTGACTTCTCAGAGTCAGCCCTTATGCCTTCCCTTACCTCATGTGACTGAGCCACACCACTCTTGCATAGGATGTATGCTGATCTATAACCTGTGTAGTGTTACTGTGTAAATTCAGAACCATTGTATTGGAAGGTCACTGAGTGAGTAGGTGCCCCTGGAGTCATCAGAGTGAATTCTGCTGTGCACAGGCCTTGGCTTCTGTTGTATATGGCCATGTGTTTGTGATGCTAAAGTGGAAAAATTTGAAAAGTAAATTGCACAAATAACCTTTGTTCAGCATATCACTATTTTGAGAGTTTTATTGAGCTAACATAGTGTTACAAATATCTATTTTCAGCACACAATGCCATAAAGGTATACATGATGTAACTGTCACCTTAATTCAGTTGTAGAGCATTTCTCTCACCTCGAGGTCACCTGCTGTCAGATGTCTTAGCCTCAGCTCTTCAACCTCATTGTCCTATCTTTAATTTTTTGTCGTTTCTCAGTGTTTCTTCTAGAACATAGGAGAAAATGGGCTTTTTCTGTTGGCTTCATTCATTGTGTGGTGGTCGCTATGACTCAATGCAGCATTGCAGAGCACATGTCCGTACTCTTCCTACAGATCTGACTTGCTCTACAGATAACAGCTGTCCTCCGCATGCATCTTTAAAACAAACGCCTGGTCTTCCTTTTCCTTAGAACAAAATTGTCTTGTAGGAGGCAGGGGGCTGTGTTTGTTAATACAACAAACATTGCCATTAACTATTGGAGACATGTTTAAGAGAGGGGGAAGCATCTGTGGACCTCATCCTCAGTTCTGTCAGCTGCTCATCTGGACAACGAACCAGGAAGATGCTGCTGGCTTCGGTGCTGGGGAGCGGCTCCCGGGCGGGCCTCTCCTCTGGCCCCTCCTGGGGACCGCACTCTTGCTCCAGGCCCGCTCGGCCTCCAACATTTACATGGACCAGGAGGAGATGGTGCAGATAGCAGAGGAGCTAACCATCTTCTGCAGCCAGCCACATGACGCTGCGGACGCACCTGTGAGCCTCAGAATGACCAACTAGAACATAAACTCCTGGGCAGAGCTGAATCTTGTGTTGTAGCCAATGCTTTCTCGATGCCTTCCAGTGTGTGTGTCTCGTATGTGAATATTTGCTCAGTTATCTGTTTAAATGACAGAGTGGCATAGGCTGCTTCTTGATTATTAATGGCTTATTGCTAGAAATATGCCTGCAACTTTATTTTTAACAGAAAATGTTGCAAAATGTTATTTAAAGGTGTATGTGAAGTTTTAATGAAACTTATAGGACCATTTTTTTTTTCAAAATCTTACTGAAAGTTGGAGAGATAAGTAGCTTGCTGGAGATCATTTGTGTCAGGGGCTGGGGTAAGCAAAGCTGGGATTGGCAGATGCTTCTCGTCACTACGCTTCCAAGCAACTCAGTGCTGATCTGTATGGAGTCGTGGGTTTGGATCTTTGGAACTCATTACACAGTCTCAGATGTCCTGTGTGCACTCACAGTGATTATTGATAGAGCTTCAGTCTCAAGACCATTCCAGTTAGTGCTTCTTTGTACAATAGTTCTGTTGCAAGCTCCTCTGGCTCAACAACTGACTTGTTTTCCTATGCTCTGCTCTGTTGGTCACGTGCTCCCTGGGTGCCTCAATATGCTAATACCGCTGACACGGTGTGGTGTGTTATATGACTAGAGAGTTGTGGCTTTAAGAAGAAAAAGAATGTCTTCTTCGGATGTTAAAAATGTGCTGCAAATCGAATGTTATAACCTAGTAAATGTAAAGAACAATTTTATGTTTTCCTTATGAGAAACTAAGGGTTTCTGAAGTTACTGCAGATTTCCCCCCTAAAGCACTTTGATCGGAAGTTAAGTGGGGAGCACTGGCCTGAGACTTGGGGTGGGAGAAAAAACACAAAGTAAATTCTGTTATGAAGAAGCTCGTGACTGGTAACTGAGAAGCAGCAGTGAAGCATTTGTTGATGCAGTTTGCGACCCTTTTGAAGTTAGCAGAGAAATTTGGAATCAGCAGGAGGCTGTCAGTTGAGTTATTCAGAAACTCTCATGGGCAAAGAAAACTTGTACATGGTTCTTAAAAAGTAGTTGGAATTTAAATGTGAGTGAAAAATAATACTGCGTTATTTTATTTTTCTGTATTGTCTGTGTATCTAAGAAGTATTTGAAAAGTTGCCGAGCCTAGCAGCTTCTCCCATTTCTCCAACAGGAACATTGGGGTGGGGTCCTACTAGAAATAGCAGTTTTGCCTCTTCTATAGCATCTGTGATAAAAGATGCACGCGAAAGGCTGGAGCGGCCACTCTCCAGGTCTCAGTTGGTCTCGCCCTGCCATTCTGCAGCCTAGTGTTCGCACACTCCCTTGTGTTTGCCGGTGGCCTGAAGCGCCCTGGTCTCTTCCTAGGGCTCTGGGTGTGAGCCTTTTGCTTGGCTCGCTGCCCCTCTCACTTCCACTGTTCTTCTCAGGCTCAGGGAGCTGTCCTCTTCTACTCAGAAGCTCACCTCCCCTTCTAGAAACGGAGTTAGATAACCCTCCTGATATTCCCCAAGTGTTCCAGCCTCCTCCTTGCTGTAATTTCCAGTTCTTCTTACGAGGTCTAGGTTGCTTCTCTTGAGGTCAGAAGTTCCAACAAGCAGACCTGTTCCTGTTTCCCACTGCTGCATTCTCAATGCACAAACAGTTTTCAGTAAAGTATTTGTTAGCCAGACGCATCCTGCTGGGGATAAATGAGGTAGGTACCTTTTAGGTATTCAGTATTTACCATCCAACAGCTAAATTTACTTCATTAAAATATTTGGTAGTCCTGAGCTACTGTAACTGAGGTAAAAAAAAAAAAAGACCTGGCTGTTCATTCTGGTATACAGGGAAGTTTCCATATATTGACCTTTCATGGCATATTTATTAATGATTTAGGCTTTCCTTTTATATTCTTTTACTGTATCGGCTGGCTAATAACTCTGCTGCATACAGCTGGAAACTGTGTGCAACTAGGTATGTTTATATATCCCATATTTTTATGCCTCTGTGTTTTTTATTCAGCTTTGTTTTTGGTCTCTTTGTTTTGGTCACATTTGCAAAGATTTTAGTTTTGTGTTTATTTTGATAAATAATAGATGGATTTAATCTGTTTATATTTATTGTGTTCATACACTAGGCTGATTTCTGTAATTTTTGGACATTTCTGTTTTTATCTTTTTTTATTTCTTCTTGTATTCCCACGTTCTATTAGATAGTCATTTTGTTGCCTTTTGCTTTTCCTGAGTTTTGAATGCTATAGATTTTATTTGTATCTTTAAATCCCTATTTTGCTTGTTGGATCTAGAGTTAATTTAGTTTGTTTTTCTTCTAACCGAACCAAAGTTGTAAGCCCAGTTAGCACTCACTACACCTTCTTATCTATCCTGTTATCTTTTATTTTTTTGTTTCACATTTTAAAATTCTTAAATGTTACATTTTAAATGGGAGACACCTTAGCAGCATGTTAGTAAGTTCAGTGGTAACTGGTTTCTTTGTCTGTCTGCCCTGTTTGTGTCTGTTTTTCTTAAACTACATTTTGTAAGAGCTCTTTAAAGTAATCTATTAGTAAAATTTCCTACACTTTATATACCTAAAAATATTTCACAGTTCACTCTTAATTGATGGTTTGGCTGCACCTTAGATTCTACAATGTTTCCTTCAGTGCAGTGAAAGTCCTTCATTGTCCTCTGACTCTTGCAGCTGCTCAGGTCTGCTCCCAGTCTGTCTTTCCATTGAGGTAAACTGATTTTTCCTCTGATAGCTTTTTAAATTGTGTTTCTTATTAGCAGTTTTGTGCAGTCTTTCTGGTCACCAAGTGTGGATTCATGTTTCTACAGTCTAATGCTCTTTTGCTCCCTGCTGAATTTCTAATCAGATTAAGCTCCTTTAATGTTTGTGTGCACACATCCCTTCGTCACCAGCACTTAGGTAGAAACTCAGAGCCTCTCTCCGTGCCACAAGACGCATCTGTGCACCCATTTTAGTTAGCACAACCATTCAGAGTTCTTCACGCTGACCCCTGTCTCTAGTGCTGGGAGCACCTCAGCAGTGGCCTCTTCACAACTCTCCGCACTGGTCCCTCTAGCCGCTACCCCTGAAACTCTTGAGAAGATGCCGCAGGCCGTCACTTGCCCGCTTTTTCCTTCTTTAAGGTTTTTCTGTTAGCTGCCACTGCTTTCATTACCGTGCTCTTGCTGTGTCTCCTTGGTGCCTTAGTTCAGTGGCCTGAGTTTTTTTTCTCCACAATTTGTTTGTTTTTTTCTTTTCTTCTTGACACCATTTTTTTTTTCATTCTGTGATTTTTAAAGATGTCTTGTGTTTGTAATGGCTATTCTTTGAAAATAGTTGCTGTAGTAGCTTTTCCGAATTTTAGTTTCTGTTCCAACTGTTGATTGTGTACTTTGTTCTTCTAACATTAGATTTCTTAATGTGTGTGAGACTCGCTCTGTGATTTGTTTTGAGTGGACAGCTTGTTGTTGCCATGTCCCCCCTCCTGCCTGCTCTCCAGACCCTGTGGGCTTTGTTCATGTTCCGCCCTCGAGGGCAGCTTGCCACAGCTCATGTTGTTGAAAGATGTGTTGGTTGTCTCATTTGCTATCCGTTGCCTGCTGAGGAAAGCCTTCGTCTGTCAGCAAGCCCTGATTGGTCATTCTGTCAGCCCCACAGCATCCCGTGCCCCTTACTTGTAGAAACCTGCACATCTGTAGTGTTGCCTCTTGCTCACATTTTCAGTTTCTTTTCTGTAGCATAGAAATGGCCTTTGTTGGCTTCACTGATGTATTTTGCTTTCTGTTTATGCTATATTCATTCATGCTGTAGAATGCTAGCAGGGCTTCCGAATTTGTCCTGAAGTGTTAACCAAAAAGTATTAGAAAGTGTTAACCAAAAAGTATTAGAAATGATACAGTTTCTCTCTTAATGGAATAGTCAAATTGTGGGGAGGGGGTGGGGAACCTGTGAGGCAGAAAGATTAGGAATCCAAGTCTGTCCTAGTCTACTCAAGCCTAGCTTAGACTACAGAACATTTCATTTCAAAAAAATAAAGATATGTGGACTGAGACTAAATGCATTTGTTGTTATCTCTATGAGTATGAATTCACTTACAATATTTGGGTCACTCTTTATAATCATTATTATTATAGCATATATAGCCATTAAATAGCTTTTGAAAGACATAAGACATTCATACTCATGTACAAACACAATACTGAGAACTACCTGTATTTCCACAGCACATAATATTTTGTTATTTATTTATACTGTATACATGTTTGTATTAATTTTCATATTTAAAAGAACAAAACAGGACAATGTGCAAGAGGGCTTAGCACATTAAGATACTTGCCTACAAGCCTTGATGACCCGAGTTCAGTCCATGGGACCCACATGGTTGAAAGAAAACCAACTCTCAGGGATTGTCCTCGGACTTCCACACATGAGCATAGTGTGCATGCCATGTATACACATACACACACCACTAAATAATAAATAAAATGCAATTTTAAAATATTTCAAAAACAAACCCAATCTTGTTTTTTAGGTGAAGCTGTGAGTGCTGGAGACTCATTATGTGAAATTGAGACAGACAAGGCCGTGGTCACCTTAGATGCAAGCGACGATGGCATCTTAGCCAAAATAGTGGTAAGATGTGGATGTCTTTCTTCATGTAAACTCCTTGAATAAAGCCCCACCTGTGTGTCTTGTTATCTCTTGTATAATACATTTTAATTCACATGTTAACAAAATTTTAGTACCAAAATCTAGTATTGCTTTTTCCCCCTAGAATTTTTTTTTTTTTTTGGTTTTGTATAATGGTGTTTTTAGGACAGAATTTTCGAGTATACAAAGCAAATAACATAACCATTTTAAAGCTTTGTAGGGTTAAAGCATGGCTGTCGGGCTATGCCATGGCTCACTTGTAGTAGAGCCCACGAGCATGCTCTCCCTGGAGCAGATAGTGTGGTGTTAGCGTGGCAGCTGAGACTGTAGGCCCCGCAGTCACTGCCAGGATGATCGTGACTGAAAAGTGCTGCCACTCTACATGATGTGTAATGAGAAGTAAATTCACTTTGTTGGCGACGTTCCCTCGTAATGTGGAGATGATTTAAGTCATGCCGTAGTGGGGCGATGAAGTGAGGGAGTGCATAAATGTGCACTGCTGTGCCCATCAGTGCCACCGTTACTCGGCTCTTGGTGACCCTTCGCTCCACGTCATAGTGGTGGATTGCGACTGTACAGTGAGTATTCATTTTGGCCTCCGCCACTCGAATTGCACAAGCAAGCGCCCCTCTGATGGCTGTCGCTTGTGGCTGGGTGTTTGGGTCTGAGCCCCAGCTTGTCCCTAGCTTAGGTATAACTGCCCCTGCCCTTGTCGGTTCTGTCTACACACACAGTACTTGGGATTTGATACTACGGCTAGATGTGGGCCTTTCTCTGTCTGTGCACACATAGTACTTCAGGCTTTTGCACTCTAGTTCTTTCTGTCATTTGTGCTTTCTACTATATAATGATCTTGTTGGTGTTCTGTTTTCCTAGCTCTTGATATTTTATTTTTTACAGTCTGGTATTCCCAACTTCCATTTCTTGTCATGTATGTTATCAGCAGCCCCCTTCAAAAACACTAATGAGCATACAGTTAATATACTTGATGGAAATGTGATTTGAAGGGTAATTTTTTCTGTCTTTATAGCTAGAAAATTTCATACCAAAAGCAGTTTGCCTAATAATTTGTACACTGTTTTGTGAAAGAAAAAGATTGCTTGAATTACCACATGCCACAAACTCAGCTACGTTTTCCTGTGTGTGCTTTAGGCAGCCTGTTCTTGGCTACAGCTCTAGATTGCTTGGCTGTGCAAGTCTTCCACAATGATAGTATTTTCCACTTAACTGCTCAGTAATGCATTTCAAACTGCAGGTCATTCCAGTGGGTCAGTAGTGGCCTTCTGGTCCTAATGCTCTGAAAAGAAGTAGAAATGGATATAGCTGATGGCTGCTTTAGTGAGTCATTTACCCACTGGAGGAAAGATTGTATAGAGATTTTAGGGCTTTGTGACTTTACATATCCTACTGCTTTCTGAGTAATAGGAGCAGTAAGCAATGTGTGCCTGCCGGTAGATGTGTGTTTTACCAGGCAGAATGGGGGCAGAAACCACAAAGGTGGTATTTCTAGTCTTCTCTCCTTCCATCCCCTCTCTGTCTAAGCAAGAGCTGTGCCTTTGCTTTTTCATTATTAAATAGTCCTCATGTTAGTAAACATAATAAAATGATTTGCCAGGAAGATACACAACAGATTTTTCTCAGTGAGCTATTTAGTTGTACTTGTTAAAGATAATGGTTCTATAAAACTACACCCTGCAACTATCACCACTAAAGCATTAATATTTAGTTGGAATTCATATTTTTAAGAAGGTTACAAATTATATCTTGTTCACTCTTGGTAATATAATTCCTTGGTCACTGAGATGTTTCTGTGTTCTTTTGTACAATTTTATCTTTGTAAGCAGTGTTGCCTACATAGCATGTTAGAAGCCAGACTAGGTGGGCTGTATGAAACCCTGTCTTAAAACGAAGTTCTGTGACTAGTAAAACAATTAAGAAAAGATTTAATCATCAGGATATTAAAAAGAACTGAATAATATTCTCAGTACTATTCATAATCTACAATGTCAGCTGTTTCTCTAAATCCATGACATTGCCATTTTGCTAAGACTATTTTCTCAGCTCAACTGTGTCATATTATCCCCTCTTATTTCTCATTAAATTGCCCACAGTTACCTCCATAGATGCATATTAGAGTTTGAAAGCATATGCTTAAAATTTGAACCTGTGTAACCTTGAATTAGTCTCTTAGAAGATGCTATTTTTAATTATGAAAATACTCTCTCAAAGCTCAGAGAAAATTCTATCAAATGGAGGCTACTCTCAGTTCTAATCTTTTTATATTGAAGTGGGTGAGCAATGCATTTTGAAGAAATATGGTTGGTGCGCTGCATGATTTAAAACTAAGTCAGTTATGTCCTCTGTTCAGATCCTGCCAACCTGGGATGACACGCAGCAGTCTTGAGCAGACAGTTGCAATTTAACTTACAGAGATGATGCTGATCTAAGTCATGCTGTCCGCCAGCTACTCATTTAAATACTAGCTGTGGCATCCCATGTTGTGCCCTTGAGCCTCAGGTTCCTCATCTGTTGATCAGAACAAACAGTAATTTTCCTCACAGGTCGTCAGGTGCATTGAATGCATCAGGAGAGCCTTGCCTGGCCCTGAGAAGGCAGACAACTACACTTGGACTTGCTGTCTTCCCTTCTGCATTTTAGCTGAGGTTCACTGTACATATAAACTAAGAAGGTCATGCTGGAGAGTGAGAGCTGCTTAACCCTGTATAGGGACTCAAACCAGTATGTCAGCTATGTGACTCAATCGGCACTAATTGATGGATGAACTTCAATAGTCAGTTCAATTTTAGAAGAAGAAAAATACTTAAGTAATTACCTAGTGTGCTGGTTATTTTGTAAGGCCAAAAAAGAAGCATTTATGATTACTTTTTGTTGTATTTTAAGTAACAGTGGGTCCCATATAGCTCAGGATTGCCCTCTGACTACCTGTGTATAACTGAAATTGATCTTGATCTCCAGATCCTCCTGCTTCCACCTCTGGAATGCTGGGGTTACAAGTGTGTGTCACACAGCTGGTTTTACTAGTGTCTTTAATGTAGCGAATGCCCTCAGATAAGCTTTCAAGTTGGAAATTGTGCTGTAGACACTTTATGTCTTAATCTCGAATCCTATACCTTTAACTCTGCTAATAAGCCTAGGTGAGCATTTTATGCTTAGTGTCAGTTTATAGGAGCCTCTCTGGTTGAGAGAGAGAGAGAGAGAGAGAGAGAGCGCTGGTACTGGGGAGCTAGCCTAGACTGGGGGATGCAATTCCGCCTCTATTTAAATATGATCAGAAGCAGTTTGTCTCTTATTATATTCCTGAGTACATGCTGGCCTATTACCCATGCATTTCCAATCCCTACCAAATGTACTTTAGTCTAATGTTGATCCTTGTTGAATATATTTGTTTTAAATTAGCAACTTACGGAAGACAGAGAAATTATAATTATACTTTTACTGTTTGTGTGGAGTGACAGGCACTGTTCTAAGTCTGGAACTTCTTTATCCCTGCTAACAAGTCTGTGATAGCTACTGTTGCTGTTTTCACTTGGCGGATCACTTGGCATGGTGAAGTAATCATTCCTGTGCACATAGCCAGTTGTTACACTATAGTAGCAGAGCCAGTGTTGGAACTGAGGAAGCTATCACGTGGGAGGGAAGACAGATGATGTGAACAGACTCAAGATTCAATATCTCATTTGTGAGTTGTGATAGAGCAGAGAGTAAAAATACTTTTTTGTTTTTTATTAAAACACATCGGCATAAGAACAGTATAGGTTTTTGATTGAGTTAAATAGTGTATGGGAGAATCTTTGATGTTTATTATACTCAGACTCCCAGTATTTTGCAAGAGCTACAAGCCTGGAGAGGGGAGTTAGCATTTCTAAGTGTGGTTTTGCAGAATATTGTTTCTGCCTCTGTTACTGTTTCTGCACAAGGTTTGACTGTTTGCTAACTGTGATATAAGTAAGTATCTGCACCAAGCTAGCTTCCCTGGAAAAGATTTCTGATTGCATTAAGGAAATAAGGAATGTCTTAAAAATCACTTCAAGATTTTATGACTTTAAATAGAACTGTAATGGCCATTCCCTTCTTTAACTTCTGTTGTATAGCAGGATTTAGGGTAGTCTGTCATCTGTCCTTGTCCATTATATGCTTTGTTCCTATTCTCCACTGGTAATTACTAAGCTTGGAAAGCCTCCTAATCCATAGAATTTATACTTCTATTTAAGGGTAGTGTACATACTAATAAACAACAAAATTAGTGTTATTTTGAAATGTCATACCATTCCACAAGTCAGCTTTTCATGGTAATTGTTACATTAGTGAACTTCTTCCTGTATTCATTAAACCAATCTGTAATGAACGTTAGTTGTTGAGAGGGAATTCAAGGAAATCTTTAAGAAACAGCATTGTCTCCCACTACCAAAGTATACAATATTGTCATCTAAGGTTTGCTCAAACCTTATTTTAGTAAACAAATTACAATTATCCTTTTAAAAACAAGTTTGTGCTGCTGACATATTTAAAATATTTTATCTTAAATTTAAAAAAAAAGTCTTGTTTAGATTTTCAGTTGACAGATACTATCTGAAAATAGTGTTTCTTTAGCTAGGACACCACTTTATCTCTGATGCTCCTGAGATATTTCCTGGGTTTTTAAGTAGATATCCCAGGAAAGACTTAAGTAATAGGGAAAGGCTTAACCTATCCTTAAAATTAACCAGAACCATTAACTAGCTCGATTTGCATTATGGGACATTTTCCCTCCAGAGACTAAATTTACTGAGAAAATTTTACTTCAGATTAATTCTAGTAGGTAGGACTAATTTGGATATCCCTATGAACTCTTAAAATTCTGAAACTATTATAGAAACTAGTGAAGACAAGTAGTTGGCATCTGTAACCACAGCCTCCATCGATATCAATTAATTGACATCAAAGAAGTAAGGGAAGCTCTGGTTTTGAAGACTGCCAGAAAAGGGAGCTATTCTGGGTCTTGCTCATTTCCGGAGACAGTATTAGTATGTGGGAGAGGAGGAGGAGTGGGCAGGGGCAGGCGAGAACCCTCTGTTTTGAATGTTCTTTAGCTCAGGTCTTCCTCACATGTGGAGAATTAGTGACTTCCTGTGACCCTGGGTCTTTCCATTCTGACCATAATATCTTTAAAATACAGGTTGAAGAAGGAGCTAAAAATATTCAGCTGGGTTCACTCATTGGTTTGATGGTTGAAGAAGGGGAAGATTGGAAACGCGTGGAAGTTCCCAAAGACGTTGGAGCTCCCCCTCCAGTTCCCAAACCAGCAGTGGCTGCTCAGCCCTCTGCACAAGCGCAGACTCTGAGCCCTGCCAGGAAGGAGCACACAGCAGGGACACCGCCGTGAGTGTGTTTATTGGAGCATATATGTCTAATCAGACATGATTGTTATCATGTAAAGAGGTTGATTGAAATCAGTATCGGGTTCAAAGCACATCCTTCTTCATTACATAAACAAGTTTAGTGAGTGCCTATTTTATTTGGGCCTTCTAAAAGCCTTGAGAGTCTAGTACAGAATAAAATTATCTGTATCCACGTTGAACCTGAGTTAGGTTCTAAAATTGAAGAATGACATTCATGGGACCAAACTTTATTTTTGTGTCTCTTTTCAGAGAGTTCAGATTACTAAAATGTAAATTCTAGTGTCCAGAGTATAATAATTGGCACAAGATGGAATTGTCATTTCAGCATGCGTTCCTGTTCAAGCAGTTTTGTACTTGAGATGATGACATGGATAAATTTTTCCAGCTATTCTGGGATAGTACAGGTACTTGTGAACATTGTCCCGCCTCACCTGGCTTTTATGTGGGTACTGGGGATCCAAACCCAGGTGCTCATGTCCCAGCCCCCATATTACTGTTTACAAAGCATAGTGTGATAATTTGATCACAGAGTATAATGTACAGTGAGCGGGTCTGGGTAATCAGTGATGATCTTTTAGTTCCCTGTGCCCACAGAGCACTTCTACCCACATGTCCAAACTCCCTTTGTTTCTCCTTCTCTAACTTACGATGACATCAGAAGCCACCTCACCTGTGCTGTCTTCAAGGTCTTCTCCATTGCAGAGAGAGGTGTGTGTGCACTGTCTAGCTAAGACTAGACATACTTAGACACTCCTGTGAATCTGCCATGACCTGTTAAAACATGGAACTGTACAAAACTGGCCACACAATGATTTTTAAAAATTGTTCTGCAGTCAATCCAAGTTTAATCTTACAGAAAAAAAAAGAATCTTAAATTGTAGTGTCTTAAAAAATCTAATAAAGACTTGGTAGGGGGCTGGAGAGATGGCTCAGTGGTTAAGAGCACTGACTGTTCTTCCAGAGGACCCAGGTTCAATTCCCAGCACCCACACGGTAGCTCACAACTGTCTGTAACTCCAGTTCCAAGGGATCTGATGCCTTCACACTGATGCACATAAAATAAAATTAATAAAGTATTAAAAAAAAGACTTGGTAACATGAGACCCTTTAACCTGGATCTACTTTTCCAAAATCCCAGGGAGCATCACAGTTGCTCCCTTCTGTTTGCTCCTTTTAAACCTTTTGACTGCGCTTGTTGTACTTTGATTTTCTGAGTATATAGACATTTACAGTGGCTACTTTGCTTGAGAGTGTTGATAGGAGCGTCTACATTTACTAGCTATAGGACACGTGTGCCTCCGTGCTTTGCCTGTCAAAATCAGTGGGATTTCCTCCTGGTAGTGATCAGGCATATGCCATGAACTTGAAAACATGCATAAAAGGTTCAATTCGGCAGCAACAGAACAGTCCAGTTAGAGATGGGAGAGAGGCTTAGAGCGCCATCTTCCAGTGATGAGGTGGCAGGCAGGTATGTGGAAATGGTCTCCACCGCTACATGCCACCACTGCATACCCAGTGAGGCTGCTCTGAGGAGCCCAGAGTGTAGCCGCAGCCCTCGGGCATGTCGAGTGGGGATGCAAAGGCAGAAGGCTGCCCTAGAAAACACAAAAGGACAAATACACTATTTTTCTATTTGCGTTCCTGAAGAGTTAATTGGGAGAGACAGTTGAACAGTGGTTGCAGAGGCCAGAAGATGAGGAAACCGTGCAGATGAATGGCTATGGTGGCTGCACAGCAGTGTGCTCACACTCAAAACTACTCCATTACATACTGAGAAGTGCTTAGAGTGGGAAGTTAGCATGCAGTTGTCGATGCTAAGTAAGTGTAGGAGCACCAGGGTTGGTTTTCTTTGGGTGTCTGTGATGCAGAACCATATGCTGTGTAATCAGTCAAATTGGATGCCTTCTCCCAGGGAACATTTGCTCTTATTTAAAGATTATTTAGAATTGGTAACTACTTAATGCATTACAAAAGTGTTTTGACAATAAAATTGATGATACAGATTAATTTATGTGACTGCGGCCATCTTTGACAGTCATTTTAGCTTCAGAGTTAAGATTTCACTTTCCTGATTATCAGCCAAACTGTTCACATTTAGATCTAGTTGACTCAGTATAAGTGTTAACTAGTTTAATTCCTCTTGATATTTTTATTCTTAGGTTCCGCATAAGTCCAGCTGCCCGCAACCTTCTGGAAAAACATTCATTGGATGCCAGCCAGGGAGCAGCCACAGGCCCTCGAGGAGTCTTCACTAAAGAGTATGTGCATGTATGCACTTCTGTAATTGCCAGTTCCTTCCCTTATCTTTTTCTGATAAACAGCTTCTTCTGTATGAAGATTTAAAATGAGGCACACTGTTCTTTTTGGTTTTAATTGCTTTTGTTAGTGTAAATTATATTCTGTGCAAGGGTGTTTTTCAATAAGTGTACCATTATTAAGAAATAGGTCGAGTTCAGTGACCAAGCCACATCCTTAAAAATGGTGATAATGCAGAACATTAGAGCACCAAGCAGGGAGACATACTTCAAGTTGTATAAAATCAACAGTCACATTTAAACTTCCCAGGTATGGAAGTATACTTTTACAATTAATTAATTCTTAGCTCTTCAGAGCTTGTTTACTTCTTTCAAAGCAATCTCCATCTGCAGTTAATTCTCTTTAGGGATTTCCTTTTCTCCTTCATTGATCTGTCTGTGAGTTAATACCATTTTAATTATAAGTGTTTTATAGTATGCCTTAAAATCTGATAGACACTTCAGCTTTCCCTTAGTTTTGTCAACAAAGTAGCTTTTTTGGTATCTCCTGGATATAAATCAGTTCTTGTAGGTTAGGGGGAAAACATGGTCTTTCAACATGAGATGTATTGAATTAGCCTCATAAGAACTGATGTCTTTCTAGTCTTTGTAGTTAAGAAATTGGTGCATCTTTGCATTTGTTTAAAATTGTCCCTCAGCAGTCTATCAAAACAGATGACCTTCTCTAGCGGGATGTAGCCTAATAAAGGTACAACAAAGGCTATCAGATAGGCCTGTGACCACACGTAAAGTCATCACAGCAATGTGTGCAGCTAATACTGATTGGAAATGGTGATGTTGGCCAGAATTTTTATAAATTCACAGAGAACAAGTAGAAATAAAGTAGTGGTTCTGGCCTGGGAAGCTGGTCTTTTTATACTGGTTTATATTTTTTTAATTACTTACCAGACTGTGTCTTAGTAGACACAGCAAAAAACATGGAATAAAACAACTACCTTCATAATAAGATGAATTTGCCCTGTCTTTTATTTGAGAGATAGGATAAAGGGCCTGCCTAATTCATTAACCACTGAAGATTTGAATAAATGCAAAATAATTATAGCTATACTCAAGAAGGATCAGCTTGGCAAGTTCATGCAGTATAAGTTGCAACAGATAATGGCCTCTGAGGTAAGTGGATCAGTTGAGGTAATGCTCATAAAGTAATGCAGGTAGGAGATAATGAATACTGTCCTTAATGTGTTTGGAAGTCATAAAAGAGACTCTATAGAGTGTGTGTCTGGGATCCTGGTCTAGATAATGAAAACATTGGCTCCAGAAGTAGGTTGAATAAGGGGTTAGAGGAAGTGTTTGCCTTAGCAGAACAGCTGATGTCTGAAGCTTTCTGTCAGCACCACAAAGCTGTCCAGGGATACGGACCCATATGATGAAGATGGAGGAGATGGCGTGAGTAGATCATGAAGCAGTGATTGTCATCAAATCAGCAGCAGCTGCATCACTTAGGAGACTAAATTTCTGTGTTAAGATATTATAAAATGATCCAAAAGTCAAGGACTATAGAATCTGAGAAAAGGTTCTTGAACTTAGTGACTAGGCCCCCTTCTGGAAAGCAGCTTTAATAGTAGGACAGCAAAGACATGGGAGACTCTGCTCCCCCTGTCTTCCACCTTAGGGTGTGACCACTTAGACCAGGCTGGCTTTGAACATACAGGAGCCTTTCTTCCTGCCTGCCAAAGGCATTGCCACTATGTTTAATGCATGCACAAATATTTTAATAACCTGTTTAAAATTACAGTAATATTGTTATCTTCTTGATATCTTAAGGAAACAGTGTTAAAAGTTATGCTTTTGCCTTCTTTCTCCCACTGATACCAAGTTCTTTCTGCCATAAGGAAGTCAACTATGTTCTTCTAGGTATGAACCATTACAGAAGATTTCATGAGAAAAAAATGATCTTTAATGCATGCTTTATTAAGGATTTTTGCTTTTCTATGCTGATTAACATTAAGGTGAAGTTTAGAGAGAGGAATTGCCCTAGTGGCTTCCACAGAAATGCCTTCTTCTGAAATGGTTGTAGAGCTCGAGGCTTTGGCCTAACCATCCCCATCCCCCACCCCGTGCCTTAGCACAGGCTCTGGAAATGATGAGTGCCATCTCCCTTCCGCTTTCATCGGCTCAGAATACAGAGCAAGTGGTGTGACAGCCGTTCTGATCACAGAGCAGCACCTCTGGTCTGGTTTTTAAATTGCATGTTAGAACAAAAGTAGTGTTCTACATATGTGTTGTGCAGAAGCACGGAGTCATGAGTTAGCCTGCCCGAATGACAAGTGCCAAGCCCCTGTCAGGCTCATTAGCATAGTAAGAGTCTTTGCTATCAGTCTTAATATCTTAATATCCAACATTGTACTTCGTGTTTTTGTTCATGTCAACCGCAACATCAAAACTTGGCCTGTTGGGCAGTTGTCTAGTTGAAGTAATAGTCTCCAATTAGTTGATGATGTACAGAGGGAACTACCGTCTGAGGCATGGAAAAGATTCTACTTAAGCTAATTTCCCAAGCACCATCTGCCTTTTTGTAGAGTACATGGTTCATTTGTTTTTCTCCTGTTTTAGAGTTTTTAATCAGTTTAATCTGATTAATTATTTAATAGGCAGAAATCATTAAAATCCTCTCTGCATTATAGCAACTAAATTGTGGACTGTTATTAAACAATACTTAACATTTATACTTCCTGGGCTATATAATTGTAAAATCAATAATAAAGCTTTATTGCAAATCAGTAGTCAGAATTACTTTTTCCTTGCTTTTTTTATGATTAATGGCTCTTCTTCACTTTGGTTCCTCACCATGTTCTGGTTTACCCAGTATTCTTAATTACTTCAGGAATAAAACTGAATCACCTATCCCTTGAAAAAGCATTTGTACAGATGGGGAATTAGAGCTGTGTCTATTTAACATCAGCCTCCTAGCTTGTAGATTGATGAATCCAGATAGTAGACATGTAGGTTTTTACTATTTCCTTGTGTGTGGTTTGATCTGATGACTGTGCAAGTGAGAAATCTGTGTAAGAATGTGTTTGTTATTTGCTGATAATGCGCTTTTCTAGATAAGTATCTAATTACCTCAGATGAAATGGGAAGGAACTATAAAGTTCGGCTGTAACTTATAAGTGCTCAAGATAAGGACATTTCCTTTTTGGAGGCCTAGTTCTGAGTCAGTAGGTCTTATTTTATATCAGTGCTAACATTTTCATCTAGCTAGCTTTGGACCCAAGACAGCAGTCTCCAGGAATTGTGTCCACTACCATTGACCTTGGCTCATACATGTAAAATCATAATTTGGATTTGGGTTATAAATATTATGGGTTAAAAATTGATTTGCAAGTAGAAGTAAGCTGGTTAAAAGCCGTAAAGGTCCGCAGATCGCTCCCTGGAACACTTGTCCCCTTCCCGCCCTCAGCCACTCTGTTACCTTCTCCAGGCTGTGGCCCACCCTTTGGGAAGCAGTACTGTCACCAGCTATTCCCTGTGACTTTTTGTCTGGTGAGTAACGGTCAGAGGGTCCTGCTAGTAGTTGTAGATTAGGCACATCCCAGTTCCTTGTTCAGTCCTAGCATTCTGTTCATCGTAGATTACTCTTTAGGTAGTCTGTTCTTAGGAGAAGACTGCGTTCACTCTCTTGATTGCATAGCATGTCCACGGCTGTTAGAAATGAGAACACACACAGGCTTTGCAGCCGGCTCCGAACCTGGGCATACCCAAGTGTTCTCAGCCCAGGCTGTACTCGGTGCCGGCGACTCCACTCTGCTCACTGCTCTTCTGCGCTGGCCTGCCTTTTAGAATCCTCCTCTTCTTAGAACCTACATGTTTTCGACCTAGATATCCACTTCTCCCGGCCCTTCGACTTATCCCTTCACACTGTCCTACATTAAAGACCATCTACCCAGGCCGCCCCAGCTCTCCTGTTTTAAAATAACCAGTCTTCTCACTCATTGCCTTCTGGCTTATTCTCTGCCTTATTCCTTTTTAAAGATGCAATTCCGTTTCTCTAGTTTGTTTGTGTGACTGTAGAATAAAGCTTGGTGGGGAGTCTTGTGTGACGTATTCTCCCAGCACCTGTAGTGAGGCTGGTGCTGGAGACAGACTGCCTTAGATACTGAGTTCAGCTTGTTTGTGTCCATGTGTGTCTAAATTAGGAATAGGAGTAATACTCCCACCTGGATGACTTGAGTGATACAGTACATGGGACACTTGGAGAGGTCTTTTCTTCTCTCCCCTACTCTTCAATATTGGGACTCTGGAATGACTTAGCATTTCTGTTGCTTTGTTAGTTTGATCTAAAATATTCCAAGAACACGAGTTAAAAACACCCGCACAGGGACTGGTGCCCCCGCCAGTGGGTTGGACCCTTCTGTAGCAATTAACAGTCAAGACAGCCACCCATAGATGTGCGCACGGGCCAGTCCATCCTGGACTGTCCTTTAATTAAGACTTCCTTCTCAGATGACTCTAGGCTGTGTGAAGTTGACAGCTAACTAACCTACCAAACAGAACTGAGGACTTGACAATCTTATAGTCTTAATTATATCCCTTTATAAACAACTGCCCCTTTGTTTTACAAAGTAGTACAAAAGACAGGTCTGTGAATAGTTTAATTATTTTTCATTCTAAGGGATAATTTAGAAAATATTCTAATAAAAGCCATAGTTATTATGAAACTTGGCACCTTCTCAGTGTCATGTGACAATGATTTCATGAGCATAAAGTAAAACCGTTTTAATTAATGTATTGTTTAGCTAAGAATACTTGTTTCCCAATAAGAAACAGGTTTACTTTTTAATAAAAATCACTATCTTTACCCAATACTGAGGGGTAATTTGGGGTACACTCTAGGATCAAATAGATTAGACCTGTCACAGAATGACGACAGTGTCACGTCGCCATAAGATACTAAGTAAGAGATTTTGTTTGGGAGAGAATTTTCATCTCAGATATGCCCAGTGGGTTCTAATTATTAGAAATTCAAATTGTCAGTTGGGTTTTGAAAATGTATGACTAATCATCGGACTAAGACTCAGAAGACTGCCATGGGGAAGGCCTTGCTTAGATTTTGTAGTATGTGCTTCCAGCATTTACCTTCCGCTCACCTCAGCGCCGTTTTCGAAGACTGTCTACTCCTTGTTGTGTCATGGTTCTCCAATTTCCTCTCATTTCCAGAGATGCCCTCAAGTTAGTCGAGCTGAAACAGATGGGCAAGATTACTGAATCCAGACCAGCCCCAGCTCCTCCGCCCACTCATGAAGCATCTGTCCCTGCCCAGGCCACAGCTGGGCCATCTTACCCTCGGCCAATGATCCCACCAGTATCCATCCCTGGGCAGCCTAACGCAGTGGTAAGTCCACAGTAAGACTGATGATTTAGATATGTGAGAAAGGAAATAAAAGCAGGTACTATGTGCTTTTTAAGTACTTTTTAATCAATCTATTTTACAATAGCTTAAAGTTGTAAATAGAGAATCCCCAAATGGTTGTGGGTTTTTTGTTTTGGTTTTTTTTTGTGTGTGTGAGGTTTTGTTTTGTTTTTTGTAGATTTCATGACACAAATGAAACCGTATAGCACTGTCTTCCAAGTATAGCTGTGATTTGGTACCACAGGTTCTAACCCCTTTGTACAGTGCATGTGTACTTTAATAGAACCAAAGCTACACACAGAAACCCTTTCTTGAAAAAAAATATCATAGAAATGAACATATACTGCTTCCGTTACTAGAGAAGATGATTCATTATCGTGCTCGGAAAGGACTGAGGACTAAGAGTTTCATAGGCAACATTTTTTATGTACATTAACAGTGCACTGTCCACACAGAAATTTCATGTGTCAAATCTTCCTTAAAGTAGGCTGTAGTAGATTATTCAAAATAGGAAGACAAATCTTTCAAACGCTCACAGAGTATAGAGAGTATGTATTCTATTTGATCAGAACACTTTGCTAACAAAGTATTCTTAAAGTGTTATTTGTAAAAGGAAAAATAAATGATTTTTTTTATTATTCTTTGGTGACTGTAATTCCATCCTTAAATGGAAAAAAGGATGAGGAAGGGGTTAAATGTAATCGGATGCCCAGGCCTATACAAGAAAATTTATATTAAAATTAGAATTTTTATTATCTCGTTTATAGTTTCTGTTTTTTAATCCCTAGGAAATAAGATACTCAGGATTATTTTTAAATAACAAAATGCATGGTCTTTGGCTGATTATCCATTATGTAATATGTTGTCTCTTTCTCTACTATGCCGTTTTTCTAAGACTTGCCTATAATCAGCAATTGTAACAAAAACCGCTTTCAGGCTGTCTGAATGGATAGACAGATATTTCTTTCTGTGTTCTTCTCATGTTCAGCATACCTGTGCATACATAAACATACATGTATGCACATACCTATATATGTGTGGGTACACATGGTATATATGTACATAGCGATGATGGATTAGTTTCCTTTTAGTTATCTTAAACATGATAATACAAGAGATCTCGTTCATAACTAAAATTTAAATTTTGCTTTTTTCTATAGTTGTATAAACTCAAGCCAAATAATTAGGTTTCTTATATTCTCTCTTTGTGTAAATAATTTTAATAGTACTTTTCTTAAATTAATCTTTTAAATAATAAATTGTTACATCTCTAACACTGGATTTCAGAAAGGTAGTAGTTTTATTTATATTTTTTCATTCTACTTATGTTTTAATGGACAAATTGCCTTTTTTGGGGGGGTGGGGGGGCAGGGCACATTCACCGAAATTCCTGCCAGCAATATCCGAAGAGTTATTGCCAAGAGGCTAACTGAATCGAAAAGTACTGTGCCTCACGCCTACGCCACTGCTGACTGTGACCTCGGAGCAGTTCTAAAAGTTCGAAAAGATCTGGTCAAAGGTCAGTAAAGTTGAATTTACTTACTGTACAATGCGCGCTAATCTGAAGATCATGAAGTTCTTTATAGCATGGACCATTTAATCTCATTTCATAACCTGACTGCACTGTACTCTGGTTTGTTTTAGCACAGGAGAGAGAATGTGTTTTTTTCTACTTGAAATAGATTAGGTGCATAATATGAATTAATCATGGTTTGCTACTTTATGTACAATAAGGACTTCAATTCTTCTGTGCTTTCATTCTTTGTGATGTTTCTGTCTTGTCATTCAGTTTGCATTCATCCCACACTCTGCCACACACAACCCTTGCAATAGTTTTATGGTGTCATTTGTTGTCTGCTGGTCATTTTCATAAGTAAAAATAGGCTTAATATTTTTGACTCCCTTGATTTGGTATTTTGTGGGGCCAGGGGTAAGGACACATGAATGACTTGCATGGGCTAAATGTTTCTCTGAATTTTCATGATTTTTTTGGTAATACTAGCTGGATAAGCAAAACTAGACAAAGCTCTTACCTGATTAAAGAGTGCTTGGATTGTCAGTATATCTTAGACATTACTTGAATATCACTCTTCTTTATGCAATTTTTAATTGTATTTTCAGATTGTTAAATTGAATTATCTCTCCAAAAACATTTTAAACTACAGTTTCAGAGAGGTGTGGATTGTTAGCATGAAGATTTTATTTCAATTGTACCAACCCATTTGCACTCTCTCTTGTCTTTTTGCACTGGCTATACATGCCAATGGTATAGACAATGTTTTCCTTACTTGTTCTTATACTTTGGGTGTGGAGAAGCATTCAGTCTTTAGTTTTTACAATAAGTTTTTTATAGGTTAGGGAAATTCCCATTCTCTGTATTCTGAGAATTTTAAGCATGAGTGGATGCTGAATTTTTGCCAAAAAGTTTTTTGTTTTTTGTTTTCAGCTTTTGAGATAATCTTTCCCTTTTGGTAAGATGCCAAATTACGTTGGTTGAACTTCAATTGTTGAATCAACCCGAAATTCCTTATACAAAACTTTTTCATGTGCTGTTTGATTTTATTAACATTTTGTTAAGGTTTTTTTATATTGTCTGGGCGATAGTGGATTCAGGAAGCTGGGACGAGAGGATTCCAAGTTCCAGGCAGCTATGGACTATAATTGTCTATATGCCTGCAAGAAATACTGTCCTTCCGCTTTCTTTCCTTGGGTTTGTTTGTGTTTCTGTGTTTGTCTTCATATCTTATAGGAAAGTTGGGAAATGTTTCTTCCTCCTGTACTTTATAAAAGTGTTCAGAAAAATAGAATTCTCCTTTTAAGGCTGATAGAATTTAAGAGTTGAAACTATCTATTTCTGGGGTTTTAATTGATACTTGGAGTTTGTTTGGGGGGTTAGTATTTTGTTGGTTTAGTATTTCCAGGTAAGTTCTGTGTGTGCAGCCCACAGAGATTCCTGATCCTGTCCCTGCTCTTCAGTGCTAGGACTCTAGGTGTATATTACCATAGTCAGTTTCTTGAGTATGTGTCAGTAACAATCATCAGTGCTTGAAATTTCCCATAGTAAGGAATTCATAATAAAAGTAGTTGAGATGAAGTCACCTTTGCAAACATTAGATCTTACAGGCTTATAGCTTTGGAGGTAGTAATGTCTTATGTGAAGCTGGATGTATAATCCTGAAGCTCTGCAGGTGTAAGGTTAGAAGTAGAACGGGTTGGGGTGTTTATATTTTAAAGGGCATCAGAACCACCAGAATGAAAGTTCCCATCTGGGGCATATGAACATGGAGAGGAGGGGGCTAAGAATCAATGAGTAGAAGGAGAAGAAAACTAGGTGAATCTGAGCAATCAAGGAGGCCAGTGAGTGTAAATGTCCAAGGTAAAGAAAGTGCAAGGTGGTTCTACAGGCTGCAGTACGACGAGAACAGAATTTTAGGTGAGAGCTGTGGACTTCAATGACTGCCATATTGCTGTAGGAGACTAGGTCTTCACTCTGTATGCCATAGAAGCAGCTGAGGGAGCTAGGTGAGGTCAGCAGAATGAGTTCCTAATGCAACCATATTTATAGACCAAATCTTTAGCCTATGTTATTTTTATAATATCTCCAAATGCTGGAAATGCACTTGGATTTCTACTCCTAAAGGAGATTTTAGACAAAACCCCAAACCAGAATGGTTGCCTATTTCTGGATATGCAACTAGACTTGTGATGCACAGGTAACATTCACTGCATGGCTTTGCAGTGTATAAGCTGGTGCCATTTGTCTACGCTCTGTTTAAAATCTCAGCTGTACTTTTGAGTGAGCTACTGTTCATGTAGAATTTCATGATGCCGCAGTAACAGTGTACATGTTTCTTGCCAAATATCATTAACTAGATTTTGACCACAAGGACTTTCTACAAGTCTTTCTCTTTCTTACAAGAAAGAAGAGTGCCTTCCCCTCTCTGTTGCCATCATAGCCATTGGTAACAGCAAAGGAAAAACTCAAACATGTAGTTATGATGGGGACCAAACTTTGCTCTTAAATTATTATGTATATTGCAAGGAAATTGAGCCACATGAACTCCCCATTAATTCAGGGGTCCTCAGCGTGTGCACTAGGACCTGTGCCAACATCACTGCATCCTTGGCAGTTTCTGTACTGTGGCATTGAGTTATAAAACAGCTCCCATTTAAGGACTCTGTCTAATGTTTAAAAATGCTTGTCTTAAATTCTTTTTGTCACACGCTCCATTAGTTAAAGAAGAAATTTAATCACCCTTTATAAATACCCTTCATAATTTCATCTATTTGATGTACTTACACACACTACTCTTCTAATATTTTCAATGTATTATACAGTGTGCACTGAGTAAAGACATTTGAAAATGAGGAAAACTGAGTGGTGTACAAGTGTAGAGATTCTTTGCCTTCGGTGCCATTGGTTGGGCATTTTATTTGATTGCAACTGTGCTGTGCTTTTCCAGTGCTCACACATGATTTCTGAATACCTTCACAAAATGCTAAGCAGGGCTTAGAAGTGAGCTTTTTGATAGAAAGAATACTAAAAATTGAACTCAAGGCCCTGACTATAGTAAGTGCTGGTTTACCTCCTAAGCTGTACTCAGTCCCTACCCCCTGAGAAGTGAGCTTTTGCAACTTTACTTATACTATGTGTAGGACTTTGTGTACTCCACATTTTGCTGAGCGAGGAAACCTGTTTTACAAAGCAATTGCAGATCTGATGTTTTTCATTGCTGTGCACCAGACTTGTTCATCATATACAAGTTTGAAATCACAAGGGTCAGCATTTAGGTATTGTAAGTACAGGCATTAATGTGCTTATTCTTCTTTCAGATGACATTAAAGTCTCGGTGAATGATTTTATCATCAGAGCGGCAGCTGTTACTCTGAAAGTAAGTGGCCAAAGCAAAATAACCGTGGCTTTTAAATGTCTCTTGGCTTAAGATGTGTATAATTTTACTGCTAAAAAATCCTATTGTTTAATTTAGTTTGCTTTACAGGTAAGGAAACCTAGACTCAAAAGGCTCTCAAAGTACTTATAGCAGAATAAAGACCATTTATTCAGTCAATGCTAATTGATCCCCTTTTACTGAGTGATGAGTAAGTCTCAGCACTGAAAAGGAATGACAGAGTAAACAGAAGCCTTCCTAGTTTCTGCTCCTGCGGTTTTACAGGGTTCTGTTTTGGTTCGGGTACTGGGAATTGACCCAGGGACTTGTCAAAATGAAATTTGGCTCTTTTCTTTATTTGTTGGTGTACACATTTTAAGTAATTAAAAGGGCCTTTAGTTCTTAGGGGTTTGTAGAATTCACCAGTAAAAATAACTGACTGTAGTTAATTTTTATGGGATCTTAGTATTTTCTCATTTACCTTCATAGTTATTGCTGTGCCTGGTTTTGCACTCTTCCTTTTATTTTTTTTTAACGATTTATTTATGAGTGCTCTATCTGCATGTATACCAGCATGACAGAAGAGGGCACCAGACCTCATAGATGGTTGTGAGCCACCATGTGGTTGCTGGGAATTAAACTGGAAGAACAGACAGTGCTCTTCACTCTGGGCCATCTCTCCAGTCCCCTTCACTTCATCTCTGATGCATGTATTTTCCCAGAAAGTTGCCCCCCTCATGCAGTTTCCCAAACATACCAGCTGGGAGGTGCTGATTGCTGTGATTCCTCAGTGTGTTCTCTGAGAGGCTCTAAACGTTGTCTTGCTTGTATTCTTGCAGACTTTTTTCCCTCATTTACTTTGTTTTGTTATGTGGCTTTTTTTTTCCTTTCCTTAAGTCTGTTTGGTTAGAAAAGTTGAGTATAGAATTCATTTTACTAAAAGGGGTTAAAATTATGAATATTGGTTTTGAATCCAACTTAGATCATGTCCCATTGGTCTTCATTATGCAGTCATTAATTAAATGTAATTCCAAGGTAGTCTTCCGTGTTGGAGCTTTTACCTGTTTTTGGTTTTTAAATGAGATTTTATTTTTGGTGTGTGTGTGTGTGTTTCTATGTATGAGCACGGACACGTGTGCATGTGCCCATTGACTCCAGCAGAGGGCTTCAGATCCCTAGAGCTGGAGTTCCAGGTGCCTAAGGCACCTGCTGCAGATGCTGGGAATCCAGTGCTGGGGTCCTCTACAAGAGCAATGTACGCGCTCAACCTGGCCAACCCCAGCCTCTGTTTTTTTGTATTTTATATGAGCTGAAGAACTTGGGCTCTTTTGAGGAATTAGGACTTGTTTTCACTATTTCAACATTGTGGCATTGTTGAGAGAATGAACAGTGCAGAGAAATTGTAAGAATAAATAATTACAGTGTAAAGGAGTAAAACAAGACTCTTAAACAGAGGGAAACGGCCATCCTAACAGAGTGGCAGAAGAGACAGGCAGAGTGGAGTCAGGCTGTGCTCTGCCATCAGAAAATGCCATGCCTGGACGCTTGAACGTTACTCTGCAGAAAGCAGGGAATCTCTGAGAAGAGAAACTGGCTTTTGAATTCAGTACCATCTTTGCCCTGTGATCTGGGCCACATCAGTACACACCATCTAGGCATTTAGTCATTTTGAATATTCTTCGTATCTTTCAGGGTTAGTTCTCTATGTTCAGGCTGTACGTGTGCATGTGCGATGTCTGTCTGCCGTTTGTAATGCTCAGGAAATGGCTTTTAAATAAAGGGCTCATTTACTGAGAGCTTGTTAATATATGTTGAAGTTGTACTAAAAAGTCCAGTTTCCATGCCAAAGGAAAGTAGGTGAATATCACTCCTGTTTTCTGCTACACTGTTCCCGTCAAGCTCATATTGGTCACTTAGTTCAAAACATGTATATTACCAGACTTTTTTCACTCATACATATTGCTGAAAAGTGTTTAGTCTTCCCAAACATGAAGAGCAATCAGTGTTCATGTTTTGCAAACCAGAGTTTTATGTATTTCCTTCTGTCTAGCTGTATACACGTGTACAATAATATAAGTCATATTTCTCTGACTACTTTAATCTCAAGCTTCTTCCTTCATACTGGCTTGTTTTTGTTTTTGTTTTCTGCTTGCAGCAAATGCCAGGGGTTAATGTCAGCTGGGATGGAGAAGGCCCAAAGCAGCTGCCCTCTGTTGACATTTCAGTGGCTGTGGCAACAGATAAAGGTTTAATTACACCAATCATAAAAGATGCAGCTTCTAAGGGCATCCAGGAGATCGCTGACTCTGTAAAGGTATGTGTCCAGAAGAGTGTGCTCTCAGACTGCTGATAGTGTTTTCATCTTAGCACCTGCTGAGAGTCTTTTCTTGTGAGGGTGTATATGTTAGGGGAGGTGCGTGAATGTGTGAGCGCATGTGCCCTCAGAAGCTAGAAGGTCTCCAGATGCCCTGGAGCTGGAGTTGCAAGTGGTTCTTAGTTCCCCCTGAGGGTGCTTAGAAATGAGCCCTAGGCCTCTGCAAGATTGTACACACTCACAACCGTGGGGCCATCACCAATCCCCATTCGAGGTCCTTGGCTCGATCAGGTTGCACTATGGTTTCTGTGAGGGCGAGGGGAGATCCCAAGTGCCTTTCTTACAGATTTAGGCTTTCAGTTTTTATCAAGATGTTGCTTATTTTAAGGATATTTAATATTTCAACATTTTAAAAGTAACGTAGCTAAATTAGAGGTCAGCTTCATTCATGTTCTCTTTAAACCTTAATTGTTCAAAGTCCAAACCACAATCCTAAAGATTGTATTAGTTAGGGTTTCCATTGCTCACAAATGGGGCACAGTTCCATGTGCCCAAAATAAACATGTGCTAGAGTTTTAAACATAAAGCTATAAACAATGTTCTTTTTTAGAATTTTAGAGAGAATTTTAGAGTTGTTTCTTCTTGCCCACAAAGGATGCATTCCAAGGTACCCTCATAGATGCCCAAACACACTCTATATGTATTTATACCTGTACAGACAGACCTGTACAAAGCTAGGTTATGAATCAGTCACAGTGTAAGGTAAACAATAACACTAGAGTAGAACAGTTATAATGGTCTGGTGTAATAAAATTGCCAGCATCATTACTCCTGCTCATTGGAAGCATTTTATGTACAATATGAATTAGGTGAACATCTAACTGGAGTAAGCACTCTGATGACGCCAGGACTTGATCTGGTGGAGAAAGCTGCTCGGTGTCCTCTGTTTGGATAGTGTACACAGCATGAGAAAGCTGGACCAGAGAGGTGGTACATGCTTTCCTCGTGCTACAACAGCCTGTAACTTCAAACTTACTCTTCATATCTAGAATTTTCCATTTAATATTTTTATCCTGGGGTTGACCATATGGTAACTGAAATGCCACAAAGTGAAGCTACAAGTTCAGGGAAAACTGTTCATGAACTTTATTTATCATGTAATGTACTTTAGTGTTGTGAAAGTGAAATGAGATTAAGTGTTGAAATAACATTTTTAAAATGTTAGGTTGAGGTTACTGATCTGTAGAGCTGGGATTTTCCAATCTTCATGTGCATTAAAATCTTAACTGTTACAGGTTTCATTGGTTCTGAGCAATTTGGCAATTCTTACTACTCTAGCACCACATTATTAAAATAGCTAAGTTAGCATTCTCTGGTCCTTGCCTTTGAAAGAACCCCCGTTTAAGAGATGAGGAAGCAGTCCCCGCAGCCCCCCAGCACCTTTCAGGTGTGCTGAGCACTGGCTCACCATGCTGCTGCGGCAGTCCAGGTCAGCGCGCCGCTCTTGACCTAATGGAGCGCCAAGTGCTGACCTAGGTGCAGTGTTTAATCTCATTAGTCACAGTGATTGGGTTGCAGCCCTTCTCTTAGTAATAAATGCACTTACTCGCCTGTGCCTTCTTATTGAATTTTGACTCCTAAGCCTCCAAGAAAGGTTAGCAATCCATGTTTCAGTTTTGGAAGAATGTTTCTTTACAATTACTCCTTTGTTGTGGTTTCTACATGGAGATTTTATAGTATGTCTTGTTCAAAAATACGCTTTTGTATTTGAACAGAAAAAAATTAGAATGATTTTAATTCTAGGACTTAAAATCACTGGGCATAGTGGCACATGACTTTAATCCTAGCACATGGGAGGCAGAGGCAGGTGGGTCTCTGTGAGTTCTGGGATAGCCAGGGTATACATTAAACCTTGCTTGAAAGACCTGCTCCCCCCCCCAAAAAAAAGTAAAATCATTTTATGACTGTATAGACTGATATGACTATCTCTTAAGTAAAAGTTTTGTGAGCTTGTTAGAGAATTTTAAAGGTATTTGTATAATTCACAGTGAGAACAATGACTGTAATGAAGTCCAGCAGACATTCTATATATCAGCCTTTTTGTTTGTTTGTTTTGTTTTCCTGCTTGAAAGGTATCCCTCTATGTGGTCCTGGTTGTCTTGGAACTCTCTTTGTAGACCAGGCTGGCCTTTAGCTTACCGAGACCCACCTACTTCTGCCTCCCGAGTGCTAGGACTAAAGGTGTGTACTACCATGTTAGCCTGTGTGTCAGCTTTTCCTGTAAGCCTTTCATATCTAGTGATCTCTTCGGTCCTCTTTAAAGACATCCTGTCAGGGACAAAATAATAACTTCGTGAGCTTGATAAACTGATTGGGAAGACACTTAAGTAGCTTGTGTGCGCTTCTGTGATGTGAAGTAACGCATCTCTTGTCCAAACCACCGGCTCCAGAGCAGAGCCTGTGCTGCCCACAGCTAGGCTCCCCACTTCCCACCGAGGTGCTTGGTGTAGCCGTGAGGCCACTCTTCTCTGCGATATTCTAAAACGAACACGCAAACAAACAAAAATCTCAATTCTTCTTTAAGGAATGAGCAGACAGAGAACACCTGAAGAACCAACAGTTAGACCCCACACATGGTGGTGACTTGACTGGCAACATAGGAGAAAGGAATACAGCTATGCAGTGGCGGTATTCTGGCCAGTAGACAAATCTTATGACTCAGGATTGAGAGACATGACTGAGATGGAAAGTTAACAAGAGTGAGGCCTGAGTTACCCATCATCCACCAGAGAAGCAGTAAAGTCTATGCAGGAATGTGAGATCAGGGCTTCAGGCAGCTAGTGAGCAAGCTGGAGGAGACTAATGCTCTTTGTCTGGCCAGGCAGGAACCTTCCCCCACCCCTTTTAGGGGACCCTAGATCTTTGTCAGGTTGGTCCAGAACTCATGCTGGCAGTGCCCAGCTTCTGGATCCTAGGGTGGCTGGCTCCTTCTATTGTTTTGTCTCAGTCCCAGTACTGCCCTTACAGCCCTTCCAGTCTTCCATGGCTTATAGAGAGTTACTATATTACATTACATACTCTATGTAGTTAATATTGCCACAAATGTAATTATATTTATATATTGTAGCAACCCTGGGTCCTGTGCTATGCTTATTTGTTCATTAAAAGACAAAGGCAGGCTTATTCTTATAATCAATGAGACATGTGAAATACTGTAATTTCTTCAAAACCTAAATTGACAAGAAAGAATGCCTCCTTTTTGTTTTTTGTCGTTTTTGTAGTCCAAGAAAAAAGCGTTATAGCCAATGTCCACAGTGTTGTGTGGAAGGCTTGGAACCATGGCAGAGCATTGCATGGCAAGTCAGGAGCTCCAAAGCTGTTCAAGCTGTTCCTTGAACAGCTTCTCAGATTATCTGCTTCCTGTAATCTCAACAGACAAGCGATTAAATACCTAACATTTGCCCTGAACTCCTGGTGGGGATCTGTCCCATGCAAGTGTTTGCAGTAACACGATTAACTATATCATGATTTTGTTGCTGTGTTCATCATTTTCTCAGGTTCTGTCAAAGAAAGCAAGAGATGGAAAATTGTTGCCTGAGGAGTACCAAGGAGGATCTTTTAGGTAAGATTTATATTCTTAATTATCAATAGCATCAAGCAAATAGAAAAAGACATATTCAGTCCATGTCAATCTTTTTCATGTATTTGTTTAAGACACTTTTTAAAATGTAGGCTCCATCTCACATATTTTAAATTTAGATAGCAGGACATGTGGCAGTTTTGTTTGGAGTGGTTAGGCCTTCCTTTCACAGCTGAAGGAGCCTATTGGTCTTAAAATAAGTATTCTTTTTATTAGCTATCATAGAATGAAATTCACATTCTTAAACTTTTATTTTTTACTTACTGTATAAGCAAGGTGCAGCCCTTTCCTTTCTTGTGATCATTGTCTCTGTGTTAATGTGTTCATGTCAGTCTTACTCTCCATGAGTATTGAAGTTCTTTCCAGATTAGTACTCTTAGAATTATGGCACCATGCACATGCTTACTGTCTTATGGTACCTGTTTTTGCTATATGGTCCTAAAAGGAGAATTCCCGGGTTCAAAGCTGTGATAAATTCTGTCAAAGAGTATTCCAGATGGTTGTATAGATTTGTACATCTGCATGACAGAGTGGAGACGGAGTCCCAGTGCTTTGCGTTATTGACAGTATTTAATGTTAGGCTTCAACTTTTACCATTGGGGTCTGTAGTGGTGTATTTTGTGGTCAGGAACATGCCAATGAATAGTGTCAGACACCTTTTTATTTGTCAGTTGTTTGGTTGCCCAGTAGCTCATCAGTTGAAGTCGGTGTTAAAGTCTTGCATCTGTTCTTTAAAACCAGTCCGTAGGCCTTAGCATGTGCAGATGCACAACTTCTGTAGGATGCGTGTACTGGTAGGTGGCTTCAGATCCCTCGTCCTTGCCTCTGGCTCTCCTGGTGGTGTGGACAGAGACTCTGCATTTTCATGAATTTCTATTTGCCCATGTTTTCTCTCACTGTTTGTCCTTGGTCAGGAACTCAGGTGTTTCCAATGAAGCCCTTCTGGGTTGTCATGGGGAGGCACTGCCATTCTCCTTCCATTTGTAGCTAGACCACGTCCATCAGAGTAAGATCTTCATTTGGTGAAAAGTAGAGGCCATAAAAACCTGATGTCCGCCCAGGTCTGTTACTGAAAGGCTTCTCTCTCCCCTGCAGCAAGGGGAGGACTTGACTGTCTTGTTCAGCCTCCATGTCATATTTTGCATTGGCTTTGCTTGGCTCTCGCTCACTCAACACTGAAACACAACTCTCAGGTGACGTTTAAGGAGACGTTTCCAGTTTTGTTGACGTTGAAGGAGACGTTTCCAGTTTTGTTGACGTTTAAGGAGACGTTTCCAGTTTTGTTGACCCTCGTGGTTATCTTTCCTGGCTCCACATACTCCAACAAGCTTTAGAGCCCCTTCACCATTTTTCAGACACAGACACACAGCAAATGCCTAGTTGAGATTTTGATTGAGCTTCTGCATTAAATTTGGTACTTCAGCTGTTAGGAGTGTTTCTGGGTGCTTTTGTTTTCTTTCATTTGTTCTATACCTTTCTTTCATAGAGGTCATAGATCTTCATTAAATCTGCTGCCCAATATCTATCTTTTGGCATTATGCTAAATGATACGATTTTCAGGTTTCACAGTTAAATGTTAATAACTTACATAAAATGTGATTTTATTGACCTTTTGCTTAGCAGCATAAATCCGCTTATTAATCCTGAGTGTCGGTGTAGAGCTTCAGCTTTTTTCTGTAGACAACAGCTGCACTCCTTGTCTCTACTAGTCACACCTTACATTTCTTTTTCTGGCTGACAGGATCTTCAGTTGAGTACTGACCGTTCAGTAACAGTTGTGATATCCATATGTATGCTGATAGATGTGTTCTTTGGTCTTTGGGCAGCATAGTATAAGGGTCAGTAGCCTACTGCAGTTTTTAAATAAAGTACAAATATATATTTGGGTCACTCCACCTTCAGCAGTCTTTTCCTCCCTCTCTCTAGTATTTCCAACTTGGGGATGTTTGGCATCGATGAGTTCACTGCAGTCATCAACCCACCTCAGGCCTGTATTTTGGCAGTTGGGAGATTTCGCCCAGTCCTGAAGCTCAGTGAGGATGAAGAGGGGAACCCCCAGCTGCGGCAGCACCAGCTTATAACTGTCACAATGTCAAGTGACAGCCGAGTGGTTGACGACGAACTGGCCACCAGGTTTCTTGAAAGCTTCAAAGCAAACCTAGAGAATCCCATGAGGCTTGCATAGCCTTCAGAGGCCACACGCCCACTGACTAGTTGGGAAGCAGAGACATGACTGGATGTTAAGTGTGGAGTAGATGAAATGCTTATTTATTTAAGGTGAAAGCCTTTGGCGTGAGCTGGCTTCCTTTTTCCATTATTTTCATTGTAGAAATGTTTGATGATAAATTGTAACTAATAAAGACAATTTGTTTAGTCAGATCCATTTTAAATTCAGATGCATTTAACCTCTGGTGCTGTACAGAAGGGTATTAAACTGATGTAAGTCACATCCATGTTTGGTTCATTCAAAATTTGGGAATAATTGTAAATATATGATATTGTAAAATTTAAAAGGAAATCTTAGAACTCTCCCTTAATTGTGTTGAAGTTACAACTGGGCTTCAAAGAGATGTCTATCCATATTGGGACCTCTCTTTTTTTTTTTTTTTTTTTTTTTTATAAACAGTGCTCTTGATATACTTGAACAATTTATTATGTACAGTTAGTTTATTCCAGATTAGTACATAAGTATTACATTTTATTAGGGGTTGTGACAACATTATTAAATTTTGTATATATAAAGCCAGGTGTCTTAGCTATATATATATATTCCAGTCTTTTCATTTCTATGATAATGTGAACTTCTAAAGAATACAATAAAAATAAAGAGGAAGAAGAACAGGAGGAGTTGATTGTCCAGAGACCCTACCTTGTAAAAGTTGGGGAAGAACTGGATTTAAACCTATAACCTCAGCATTTAAGAGACTGAAAAAGGAGGATCACTCGTTCAAGGCCAGCTGGGTTACACACTGAGACCCCATCTCACCGAGGGGTTTGGGAGAGCAGATTTTGTTTTTATTTTTTCCATGAAAAGCTGCATTTGATCTGAACTTCAACAGTGGGCTCTTCACATTCATGCTGAGTTGGAAAATATTGAAATAAATTTTGTTCTCTCTTATCATGCATTGTAAGTTTGTATTGTTCTAAATACAGTGTTGTTTGTTAAAGCATTGTAATCTCTATGTATTGTTCAATCAAATGTGAGGAAATAAAAAAATTCTAGTCTACTTTAATATGACAAGCAAAACAGAAAACTGGCTAATAAGCTCAGGGTGATGGGTCACACCTATACTCTTTGTAATTGGGAGACCAAAGCAGAAGGGTTTCAGGAGTTCAAGGCTAGCCTGAGCTACAAAGTGAAACCCTGTCTCATAAGAGAGAAGACCTAGGGAACAGAACAGATGGGAAATATCTCTCTTTTAGTCCATCAGTTGAACCAAATTGTTCCTCATTATCATTAATGTTAGAACTACTTTTTTCTGTTGGCAACTCTGGCAAGATAACGGTATTTAAATTGAATGGTAATGAATGGTAATTTAATTCACCAGTCACAAAATGGCTCTCCTTTGTGTCAGTTGACATAAATCACCAGAAGAAAGACTATATAGTACAAGTTGTATTAAGTATGACATGATGAACTATAGCCCTAACAAAAGAGCCTTCGAAAATAATTAGTGTCCCAGTATATCACTTGTTAAAAAAAATACCTAATTCAGTTACTCAGTTTTAACAAGCCGTTTTAAAATGTACTCTTCAAACCTTGGGTCAAATTAAAATTATTACCAAATGCCATTTTCAAAATAAGTTTGATAAACTGCATTATTTTCAAAGTCAGTTTGACTGAGTTAGTATTGTGTATGTGTGTATGTGTGCTTGGCTGTGTGGGTGTGGACACGTGTTCCTTGGTGCGTGTGTAGAAGGCAGAGAACGACCTTGAGTGTGGGTTCTTTTCTCCTTGTTTAGTATGCAATCTCTTCACTGCTGTGTATCCCAGGCTAGCTGACGTGCTAGCTCCTGGCAATTTTCTTGTCTCCATCTCCCATCTCCTTGTGAGAACAGGTAGGGTTGTTGTGTCTGGCTTTCACATGGGTTCTGGGGATCTAGACTCGGGGCATTAGGCTAGCATGACAAGTGCTTTTACCCACTGAGCCCTCTCCTTAGCCCCCTCTTCTGATTTTGACACCAGAGTACTCCGGCACCAGCCAGCTATAGATAACTCTTTACTTGTACTCTGTCTTCTGTGGGCAGGTGTCATTAGCAGTAGTGCCTCTGTTCCCTGTAGATTTGAAGGAGGTTGATCCCTCTTCGGCTTGCACAGATGCGCCATTTCAACTGAAGCCGTTTCAGTTCATGGGCAACACAAACCTAGTTGCCTCTCGTGGCTTGACTTTAATAATTAGGTAATAATTGGTACAGATGCTTGCCTGTTTGATCAAAAATAGTATCTCCGTAGCAATTAGGTTCATGTAAACAGACTGTCATTAATGGAAATAATCCTATTGCAGCATGAGAGCAAAGAGTGACCTCGATTTTGAGGAGTGTGTGTACATGGTCTGAGCTATGTGTGGATCAAAAAGGCCTTGCTACTGTTTAGAGCAGACATATACTCAGAGGACCAAAAGAAGAGAAAAAAAAAATTGTACCTTGGATTTTTTTCCTCCTATTTAAATGAGGAAGACAACCTAACCATGAATTCTGAGGGAAAAGCAACATCGATTTTAGTTAATGTTTAGTCATGAAATGATCAATAAATATTTGCCTCTACTATCAAAATGGGCTCTTCTACTTAACTACGGTTTCTCCTTGGTAGTTAAAGGTAATAGTTTGTCCAGTATCTTGTGTTGCATTAAAATCATCTGGATGCTGCTGGCCAGACTTGAATGAAACATTACCAAGAAATTTATAAATGCTGTTATGAACTTTTACATAATATCAAGTGGATCATCATTTTTTTCTTTATTTTTTTGTTTTGTTTTTATTTGATTGCACTTTCAACCTACTTTTACCAATAATCGTTTAAGCAAAACATATGGGCTTATCTGGAAAATAAGCCTTGTTTTCTCCCCTTCCTCTGAAAGGTAGGTGGTGCTGTAAGTTAATATATTGCCATGCGAATAGGAGAGAAGTCATATGGCTTTTGATCTTAGCTTTCAAAGAAGTTCTGTTCTCATTACTTGTGTCATGGGTTAGGGCTCCCTTTGCAAAGGGAAGAAATGAATGAACTGTGTGATACAGATAAAATTACTACTTTAAACACAGTGCTATAGTGGGAAACATTGGATTTCTGAAGGAGGGAGGATACAGAATGACTTTTAAAATGAGTCTGGCCGTGATGCCAAGTAGGTTATAACAGAGGATGCTGGGTAGTAGAAAGCAGATGCAAGGTTGTGCTAATTGAAGCATGACTGGGTTGACATTAACCTTGGGAAAAGGGAAGTGTGTACACCGTATCAGGCTTGTATTATGAACACAAGGTAGGTGTGCTTTTTCTATGACACAAGAGGGGTGGCACAGGAAAAGGAGTGAGGTGTGTAGAAGTGATACAGAAGTAGTGTGTTTCAAGACACATTTAAACGTATAATGACTAATAAAGTCATCTTGAGTAGTTCTATGTAGTGGTTTTCTTGACGCTGCTTTGATTTTGGATGGAAGCAGTCGGAACAGCGTGATTTATCCATTAAGTTACAGAACAATGAGGGGACTATTTAACTGAAAATAGTTTAGACTTATTTTTTCTGAGTGTTTCCTTGCAGACATATGTGTATACCACATGCATGCCTGGTGTCCACAGAGGCCAGAAAAGGCTTCCTATTGGATCGCCTAAAACTGGAATTACAGGCAGTTGTGAGCTATTATGTGAGTGCTGAGAACTGAACCTGGGTCCTTTGCAAGAACAGCTAACCATTGGGCCATCTCTTAAGCACCCTTAACTGAAATTTACAAAGGTCGAGTGCAGATGAACTTTAGAAAGTTAATATTGTCTCTTTGACCAGATAGTTTATTTTCACATTTTTAAAAATCACTTCTTTGGTTTTCCAAGAAGTCTGAGCTGCCTTTTGTTCCTGAGAACGTGAGTGATTTAAACTAACAATAGAAGATATAAAGTTAAAGGTAAAGTGGGTTTGTGTTAAAAGTTGAGAAAACAGCACAGTCAGTAAGGATTTTCACATCTGAATGTATTTACCTTTATTCTTTAGGAGATTCTTTTTCACTCCTGTCACAGACAGGTAGGTCTTTAAAGATTTGGCTGTTGTGGCCAAATGATATGCATTAGTCAAGCCTTTATAAAGCACAGAGTATGAACATAAGGTTAAGTTTTTATTTGTATGTTACACTTAAACTTTTTACAGGGTCTCACTATGTAGCTCTGGCTGTCTCGGAACTCACTCTGTAGACCAGGCTGGCCTTGAACTTAGATCCACCTGCCTCTGCCTCCAGAGTGCCAGGACTAAAGGGGTGTGCTACCACTGCCTGGTCCACTCTTAAACCTTCCATCCATGGCTCCACAGTGCACTTGGCAGAGAATGCCACATACCAGGAAGCTCCAGGATAGAGCTTGGTAGATAATCACCCTTCCCAATACCATAGCTCTGCTCTGTGGGAACATCCCACAGAGTGCACATTTAATTAAGTTCATATGCTTGTTCATCAGGAGTATTTTGCACCTGGGGTAAGCCTAGCTTAAAATTACTACCTAGAAGACAGGATGGCCCTTCTGGAAAGCTGAGGTGTGATGGCCATGCGCCACCCAGAACATCATCCCTGTGTCCACTGGTGCTGCCAAGGCTGTGGACAAGGTCATCCCAGAGCTGAACAGGAAAGCTCACTGGCATGGCCTTCCATGTCCTTATCCCCAATGTGTCTGTTGTGGATCTGACATGCCCACTGGAGAAATCTGCCAAGTATGATGACATCAAGCAGGCATCCCAGGGCCCACTAAAGGGCATCCTAGGCTACACTGAGGACCAGGTTGTCTCCTGCAACGTTAACAGTGACTCCCACTCTTCCACCTTTGATGCTAGGGCTGGCATTGCCCTCAATGACAACCTTGTAAAACTCATTTTCTGGTATGACACAACAGGGTGGTGAATCTTTCAGCCTACATGGCCTCCAAAGAATAAAAAGCCCTGGACCACCCACCCCAGCAGGGACAATAGAGCAAGAGAGAGGCCCTTGGCTACTGAGGAGTCCTGCCCCAACTCAGCCCCTGACGCTGAACATTTCCCTCACAGTTTCCATCTCAGACCCAGAATATCGGGAGGGGCCCAGGGAGCCCTATGCTCTTGAATACTATCAATAACGTTCACTGCAGCTGCGCACACACACACACAAATTACTTGGCTTTCGGCAGTAAGCTTATCCTGCACCTTAATAATTCTTATCTATGGAGGGTGGGAAAGCTCATCTGTGTGGCAGCTGTTCATCTTACGTCATGTCTTCAGCCCTGTGAGGTGTGTCCTGCTCTACCGCAGGCCTCCTTCATAGGCTCAGATTATACATACAGAGATTACTTGAGCTGATCTAAACTCCGAACAGCTGCACCTGGGATTGAGCCTGTGTGGGATTCAGAGCTTGAGCAGTATTACACACAACCTTCTGAGCTCTGACACTAACTGAGCTGGTTCTACTGAACCTCTTCAGTGATGTCACTTTGAGGACTTTCTGTATCACCACTCTTAGCTCATACTTCCTTTGTCGTTCTGCGTTCTGCTAAGATTGCACAGGAGGTATTGGGGTTTTTTTTTGTTTTGTTTACATTAAAAATACACCCATCACGTACTAAATTAAGTATCATGACTTATATATGACTCCCAATGAAACCTTAGAAACTCTGAAGCTTAGAAAAATCTAAGCCAGTGGTCCTCAGCCTTCCTAACGCTTCAGCCATTTTAATACAGGTCTTCAGGTTGTGATGACCCCAACCATAAAATTATATCCTTGCCACTTCATAGCTGTGATTTTGCTACTGTTATGAATTATAATGTAAATATCTGATATGTGAAGGGGGGTCACAACTTACAGGTTTGGACCCCTAAATCTGTGGATTTAAGGGCCTAGTGCCTCTAGGAATAAGACTGTGATCTAGATGAGCTGTGGCGCCTGTGTGTGGCTCCGGCTGTGGAAATGCAGATGCAGCATCACAGAGTGTGTGTGTCAGAGACCACCCTGGGCAACAAGATGAGGAGAGCAAAACAAGAGCTCAGCCAGGCACACTAGCACGCAACACTCTCGAAGAGGTAGCCAGAGGACAATGACTTGAAGGCCGACCTGGCCTCCAGAGCACCGTCCTGTTTTGTATCCAGAGGGAAAAAATGATTTAAAAATAAATTTCATAGATAGAAGATTTTAGTTTTGAATCTGGTCCTTGTTCAGAACCCAAAAGAGTTACCTTAGTTTCAATCCCAGTTGCCCCTGCTTTCTACATGTGTCAGCCTCCAGTCAGTCAGGGGTTACTAGCTGATGACAGCGTTCATTGGATTACCCAAACCAGATATGTGGATAGCTAGCAAATATGTAAGCAATCCTCCAGGACACAAGTGAGAGCAGGAGGCCTGGGGCCCATGGTGTATGTACTGGGCAGACCATCAGCTGGCGCTCACCTGGCCAGGCGAGCAAGAGCTGCTGTCCTGGGCTCTGTGGCCAGGCGAGCGAGAGCTGCTGTCCTGGGCTCTGCGGACTCAGTGTCACTTTCTCCTCTACTGAGCTGGGCAGCAGCTGGGCCCTGCAGTTTTCCTTCAGGCGTCCTCCGCTGAAGAAGTTCAACTTCGTGTTTATTGTAAAGGAGAAATGGCAGAAAGTATGTTTCAGAATTGTAAAGCAGGCAGAGTTTAAGGGTAAATTTGAGGCTGAGTGGCTGAGGTTGATGCAGAGGGGTGAAATGTCATTAATATGGAGTAAGGCAATGGTCAATCGATTATAAGTCTGTCACATTATAGATGTGGTTAGTCTTAACTGTCAACTTGAGACACTCTAGAATCACCTGGGAAGAGAATCTCAGTAAGGGGTCATCCACTTTGGTAGGCCCATGGCATTCCCATGACGGGCTTCTGTAGCAGCTTCATTGAGGTGGACGACCCACTGTAGATCCAGCCAGGTCCTGCACTGAATGAGAAGGAGCAGGCTGCCCACCAGCATGCACTCGTTCCTCACTCTGTGCTCTTGACTGTGGATGTCATCTGTTGTGGTTCGAACAGGAACGGCCCCGTAGGCTCGGATGTTTGAATGGTCACCAGGTAGAATTAGAAAGATTAGGAGTCCTGGCCTTGTTGGAACAAGCAGGCTTTAAGGTTTCCAAAGCCCACGCCAGGCCCCGTGGCACATCCTGTCTACCTACAGATCAGAGTGTAGCTCTCAGCTATTGCTCCTGGGTGTGCCAGCATGCCACCTTTTCCCACCGCTGATGGTGATGGGCTAAACCTTATGCTTTCTTTCAGATGATTTGCCTTGGTCGTGATGTCTCTTCCCAGCAATAGAACCGTGACTTAGACATCATCCGAGCAGCTCTTCAGAGCTCCCGATGTGACATCCCTGCCGTGATGAACTTTATAACCTGGGATCGTGGGCCAAAGAACACTTTTTTTTCCCCCTTAAATTGTCTGGTCAGAATATTTTATTATAGCAACAGGGAAAGAATAAAGCAGCCTGCTATTGGGGGCATTACAAATTAATGGTGTTTATTTTAATACAGAAAATGACCCTACATTTGTGAAATGATGAGTGAAATGTGAATGTTAAAGGCACCCTTCACTCAGCAATTGTGAATGTCTGTGTTCCTGGCTGACAGCACTTACCTGCAATATACACTGCAACAGGAAGTAGTATTTATGCGCCTGGAGACAATTTAATAATTCTGTAATCAGAGCATTTGTGCAACTGAGGAGATTTTTTTCCTAGAGGAAGTGACGTTTGAGGCACTTTATTTAATTGCTGGTAGAACAGCCCTCATCCCTTGTCTCCCTAATTTTAGTGACCAAATATGCTAGCTCATTTTCCAAGACCCTGTCTTAGTACCTATTCAATAACTTAGATTCCAGAGGCAGCTTCCTTTGCTTTCCACCGTGGTTTTTGAGACAGGGCCACTCACTCTTCCTGTTTCCGCTGGAGTGTTTGGCCAGTGAGCTCCAAGGGATCTGACTGTCTCTCCCCACAGGGCCCCACCTAGTGCCGTGGCGGACTACACCACTGAACCCCAGCTTTACTTGAGTGCTGTGATCTTGTCCCCATGATTGCACAGTAAGCACTTTACCTGCTGAGACAGCGCCTCAGCTCCTGCCTTAAGAGAGGAGAAAAAAAAGGAGGGGCGATCATAAAGGAGCAGGAGGAGATACACAAAATGAAGAAATGCTCATGAAAAATATTAAACAAACAATTCCCTGTTACTGTGAATATATTATAAACAATCGAGTGTGCACATAGACTAAGAGTAATGTGGACAGTCAGTAACTGATTAGAGTCGGCTATTTCAAAGCAAGCATGTGCTTCAATTCCTTTTTCTCCACTGCAGGAAACTCTTTAGTATATCTTTGCCTGAAGTTACCAAACCAGACAGTTAAGTAACAGGATTTATAGTTTCTATACTTTGCCTGGGTGATTGTGTTTTATTTTATCTTTACGAAAATGTTTTCAAACCACAAACAGTGAAGATTTTGAAATAAATGCAGGGAGTAGAGGGGTGGCTAGGTAGTTGGGAATGCATACTGACTGCCCTTTCAGAAGACCTGGGCTCAGCTCCTACCACCCACGCTGGGCAGCTCACAACCACCTGTGCCTCAGGGGATCGGATGCTCTGTTCTGGCCCCAAAGGTCACCTGCACTCACATGAACATTCTCACACAGTGATACAAAGATATGCATATAAGTTAAAGTAGTAAAATAAATTTTTAAAAAGGTGTTGAAAACTGTGGTCGCCTGCACTCCACTGGAAGGTGGAGAGTTCGCCTTTCTGAACCTTAAACAAGTTGAGGATTTGACAGGGATATTCAAACTCCTTTGCTCCCTGTGTGGCTTCCTCTCTTCTGTGGCCCTCCAGCAGCCAGCATCAATTTTCTGACGGCAAAAGCACCGTAAGAATGGAGGGGTTTGTTTTGGCCCGTGGTTTTAGGGATATAGTGGGGAAACCCATAGCAACAGGAGCATGAAGCAGTTGTTGACTGTGCATCTGTGGTCGGGAAGCAGAGTGATGGATGCTCAGCTGGCTGTCTTCTCTGTGTTAGCCCAGGGCCCCAGGCCATGAAACTCACAAACGGGGGCACATCCAGGAGAGGTTCTTCATTAAGACTGTGGCACCAAGACTACCTTCTCTTAGGATTAACCTTTTTTTTTTTCCACATGGAGGGTGTGGTCAGATCAAGCCAAAGCCATCCTTGCTTGACAGACAACCTTAGTAAGAAGGTCTGGATTAGCAGATTAAGTTGTCTGCTTTGAGTCTTAAGGAAAACTTTTCCTTTTGATGTAACTGTTTTGTGATTTTTCTCCACCGAGAGTTGAGGTGAGTGAGGGTATAGGTCTAGAGGATAGGAGAGGCCCAGGCAGCCAGAACTTGTTTCTCTTCTTGGTTTAGTGGCCTGGTGCCAAGGGTGTAGCAAGCAGCTCTCTAGGGAAGAAAGATGCTGACAATATAATTTACAAATAGCAGAGCAAGCAATAATCTTTACCATGCATTTTACATAGGTCATCCTCACAGAATGCTTCCCTGATTTTACAGAACTCATATTCAGAACTCAGCCAACTAGAGTTGCATCTGCTGAGTGACCACGGCTCCTGGCAGGAACAGCCGCTGGTGTTTACCTTCTCAGCAGGAATGTCAGTTAGTGTTTGCATCCACTTGAAGCAAAAAAAAAAAAAAAAAAAAGGACTGATAGAATTCTCTTTACCAATGAAGAGAGTACCCTTCTGTATTAGACACTGGAAAATGTCCTCAAAAGTTCTGCTAGTTACATTGTAATAGTAATGGATGTTGTCTTCAAGCTTAAGCTGCAGCATTTGGTTGCTCAACCATTTTCTTAGGTCTGGAGGCCCTCAACATTTCAAGCCACAGTGTGCTCCCTCCATTGGTTCATTTCCGTATTATAGATGTTTGGCTTCAAAGTTCCAACATTTTGGTTCTGTTGCTCTCCTTGTGGAGCTCCTATCCTCTCCAGGTCTTACAATCTCCCTCTTCTTTCATATGATTCCCTGCACTCTGCCCAAAGTTTGATTATGAGTCTCAGCATCTGCTTTGATACACTGCTAGGTGGAGTCTTTCAGAGGCCTTCTGTGGTAGGCTCCTGTCCTGTTTCCTATTTGCTCCTTCTTCCAATGTCCATCCTGTTTATCTTTCTGAGTGAGGATTGATCATCTTACCAAGAGTCCTCATTCTCGCTTGGTTTCTTTAGGTGTACAGATTTCTGTAGGTTTATCCTATATTATATGTCTAGTATCCACTTATAAGTGAGTATATACCATGCGTGTCTTTCTGCTTCTGGGATACCTCACTCAGGATGATCTTTTCTAGATCCCACCAGTTACCTGCAAATTTCATGATTTCCTTGTTTTTAATTGCTGAGTAATATTCCATTGTGTAAATGTACCACAATTTCTCTATCCATTCCTCAGTTGAGGGACATCTGAGTTGTTTCCAGGTTCTGGAGAGGACAGGAGCTCCGCAAGAAGAGCAGTAGAATCAAAGTATCTGGGCACAGGGGTCTTTCCTGAGAATGATACTCTAACCAAGGACTATTCATGGACATAACCTAGAACCCCTGCTCAGTATGGCAGCTCAGTATCCAAGTGGGTTCCCTAGTAAGGGGAACAGGGACTGTCTGACATGAACTCAGTGGCTGGCTCTTTGACCAACCCCCTGAGGGGGAAGCAGCCTTGCCAGGCCACAGGTCAGATGGAAGGGGAGGAGGACCTCCCTATCAGTGGACTTGGAGAGGGGCATGGGAGGAGATGAGGGAGGGAGAGTGGGATTGGGAGGGAATAAGGAAGTGGGCTACAGCTAAGATACTAAGTGAATAAACTGTAATTAATATAAAAAATTAAAATTAAAATAAAAAACAACAAAGTCCCAACATGGTCTCATTGTAATTGGGGAAATAAATTAATATTAGCACACAAATAAAGATCCAGTAGTTGTGAAACTATTCAAGAGCACAGACAATATTAAATGATTAAAATGCCTGCTCTGAGTGTTTATTTTTGTATGATCCAAGTCACTTAACGTTTGGTTATAACTTTTTAACAACCAGCTTTCCCATGGTGCTAACCTTTATCCATTTATTAGTGGTTCCTAATAGGACTAGGGAAAAGAGAACACAGTGATTGCTTCTGTGTTGTTCTCTTTAACATGAGGGCTCAGGGCCTCACCTCTGGAAGTAAGTCTGAGGTGACACATCAAACCACCTTTCAAAAAAAAAACAAAAAAACACACTCCAAAGAGAGTCATGTTGGGCAACCACCTTTAGGAACAGAGTTCCCAGCAAGGTCTACTCAGCATAGTGCCCTTAGAGAATTTGAGGAAGGGTCCCTGTTAATGAGAGGCTCTTTCTTCTTCCGGTCTTGTTTGTACGTACTGGAACCTTTGGAGCATAACGGGTTAGGGAGTGAGAAGGAGCTGACGTGGAAAGGGTTCTGGGTAGCAGACCCTGGGACTCAGCTGCCTGTTTCTATTACTGTTGGCACAGGGTATGTTTGCTAGCATCACTATTGTCCTACAAAGGTTTTTTTTTTTTTTAAATCAATTTTGGTTCCTAAGTTAGGTGCAGAAGCCACCAAGGAAGCAGAACTGAATGTGAAGGGCCACGGGCTCTTTAGCTGGAACCCTGAGAGCTTTGGCAGAGGCTGGTCAGTGACTCATGGGGAAAGTTTCCCATCAGCAGCCCACATTTTAAGTCATTGTTTAATAACACCCAAGGGCAAAGCATGGCTGGCTCTTGTGTTGGTGCAGAGCTTGTTCAACAAACAGAAAAGAATGGTGGCTTCCATAACTGTTTATAATTAATACATGGCCACCTAAAGTCAGAAGACATGAAAGAAAGAGAATGTTTTTCTCAAGAGAGTATTTTCATTTTGAAACTATTCAGAGAAAGTTACTTAGAGACTACCCTTTAGATAGTTTTCAGGGTTGCTTTAAAAAAATCCTCTTGCATGAGGCTGGGCTTGATGACACATACCTTTGGTCCTAACATTTTCCAGCCAGAAACAGGTGGATGTCTATTAGTTTGGGACAAGTCTGGTCTAAATAGTGAGTTCTAGGACACCCATGGTTGCACAGTGAGACCCTGCCTCAAAAAAAGAAATATTCTTGGATGTTTTCAGACATATGCTTGCCATAATATACCTAGAATCAACACATAGCAACTCAAACCTGTCTCCTAACCATAAAATAGAGACTGGCTCCCTGTGAAGATCAGGCCTTTATGATAGTATGGATGTGGACATGGCCTGGGGGAATGACTCAGTCTGTAAAGTGAGGACTTGATTTTAATTCTCTCGCACACATGTAAAAGAGCTGGAAATAGCTGTACACACCTGGCATTCAAGAGCTGGGGGTGGGGGGTTGCAACTAGGAGGGTTCTGAAGGCTCGCTGGCCAGTCATTGGAGCTGAATTGAGCTCCAAGTTCAAAACGTTAGGTGGAGGGCAATACAGGAAGTCAGCCAACGTTGACCTCTGGCCACAAGTACACACCTGCCCACCCCCCACACATGCAAACAACAGAAAACAGAAGTATAAGTCACATAGTAACAAGACAAAACAGCCTCTTGAGCTGAGAGGTACCTGGGCAGTACAACTGAGCCAGGAATTTTGAAATTGTTTTTGTGGTCCCTGTGATACATGCTGGCTATTTGAACACATTAATGAAACTTGATGTTCCTTAGCTTGAGTGGAATTTTCAGATTCTTTTAAATCCCCGAAAAGTCCATTATGAAATGTATACATAAGGGGGAAGATTCCATGCTGTGAAAACTGATGAAAGAACCACACAACCCTAAATTCTGTGACGGTTAATTGATTGACTGTTAATTGATAATTTTTAAATTTTTATTTGACATTTATTTTATTTATTTATATGAGTGTCTATTAATTAACATTTGTAGGGGGAAATAAGGATACTAATAGAGGGACATATGAAATGAGGGACTGCTAGGAGTCTAGCTGCCTGCCTGAGATTGCCATGGCCTCTGGGAAGCCTAAGCACTCAGGTGCCTCTGAGCTCTGCAGCAAATTCAAGTCGCAATAGCATCTCGTGGCTTGGGGTTGTTGCTTTGTGCTTTGTGCTTTGTTTTGTTTTGTAATGAATTCCCATTTGAAAGCAGCCTTAACTCAGTGACTGCGGGATCTGAAAGGGAGAATGTCAGACTTGCTGTGGCGGCCAGCTCTTGGGCACACAGCAGAGGAGGGAAGAAAAGGGTGATGATTTGGCTTATGCAGTTGCCACTTTGCTCACACTTAGCCAGTTGGATCTTTGTCTTTTTACTTCGGCTTCTCCCGTTTAGAAGCTCTATAATAGTTTGCGCAGTGACGCTCTCATGGAACAGAAAGCCGTTGGGTATGGTGATCCTTGTACCACGTCTCCCATGTTGTCCTATATTTGATCTGTCCCATGTGTTACACCATTTACAAGTGTCAGTTACCGTGCTCTTCATCACCTGGGTCCTCATTCCATGACCTTGTACAAATGTACAAATGATCTTGTCCCAGGAAAACATCCAGACTGGACACTGCCCTTTGACCTCCTGTAGATGACGGGACAGAAAAAGCACAGCTCTTGTTTCTTATCCTTCTGATAGGGTCTCATGGAGCCCAGTCTGGCTTCAGACTTGCTACATAGCTAAAACTGACCTTTATGTTCTGATTCTTCTGCCTCTTCCTCCCAAGCGCCAGGATTATAGGCATATACTACCATGCCAGGTAGGCATAGCTCTTTGAGAGATTGAAAGTCAGTACTCTGTCTCCTGAAGATGTCAAGTTACTCTGTGAATCAGCATCAAGTTTCAACCAATCTGCTCAGGCTCTCCCTTCACTGGGATGCTGTCATTGAAGCCAAGAAGCAATGTATTCTCGATCTTCCTTTAGTGTGGGGATTTTGTCCTTTTCAGCCACAATGTCATGTGTTCTGGTTTGCTTTCTGTCGCTCTGATAAGCACCACGACCAAAAGCAACTGGGAAGAGTAAAGGTCTTACTTCAGCTCTACACTTTACATTCATTCTTTGATGAAATCAGGACGGAGACTTGAGGCAGGAATTGAAGCAGAAGCCATGGAAGAGAGCTGCTCCCTGGCCTTTTCCTTGTGTTTTATTTTGTCTGCTTTCTTATACTACCCAGGACCACCTACTTGGGATGGCACTGTCCTCTAGTAGCTAGGTCCTTTTACATTAATCATTAATCAAAAAAATGCCGTATGCTATGTCCATAGGACAACAATGGAAGTTCCCTTTTCCCAGGTGACTGTAGTTTGTATGAAGTTGACAAATCAACCAACACACCACATTCTGACAGAACTCTGGCGTTTCTCCCTTTGGCTCTTTTCTACTTTAAGATAAACTCCAAATTTTTGTGGCCAAAGAGTAAATCCTGTCATGGCCTGGCTTTTGGATCCTTACTTAATTATGTTCTTCTTCTGCACTCACATCGGCAAATCCATTGTTTCGACCTATACCCAACCCCAGGACTTCTACCTTTGTGCTCACGTCAATCATAATCCCCTGTGGCTTTGGGGTGTTTTTCTGGCATCTTCTGGTGGAACCAGACACTCCTGCACACCTATAACTAACTCCATGTTTTCCTTTCTTTAGAGCAATTTTGCTATTTATAAGCATAACCCCCCACACACACAATGTGTGTGTGTGTTGTGTACATATGCATACAGCTGCATGTTTCTGCATGTGGAGGTCAGAGGTCAACATCTGATGTCTTTCCCAATTGCTTACCATCATTTTCAGGCCACCTTATTTATTTAAACAAGGTCTCTGCGAACCTGGAACTTATCCAGTTGGATAGGATGGCTGGCCAGTGACCTCAGTGACTGTCTCTATCTCTTGGGGCACTGTGAGTTCAGATGTGCGTTGCCATGCCTGGCTGTTATATAGTTGCTGGGATTCAGGCCCAGGTCCTCATGCTTGCCTGGCAAGCACTTAACCACCTGGACCATTTTCCTACCCTCACCAGATCTCTTGTTGTGAGCGTCCTGAGTGTGCGCCATGGCATGTCCTGCACCCAGTGAAGGACCCAGAATGTGGTCGCTCCTGAACTGGGGTTTAAGTGATATCTCTGACATTACTCAGAATTAAAATTAATGGCCAAGAACTAGGATGAGCACTGTCTTTAAACTCCACTCCAAAAGAAAACAGAATGTTAAGAGTACCTACTGGCCTGTGACAGAGAAGATAGACAAGAAACTTGACCCCACGTCCATTAAGGCTGAGTGCTGGGAACCTGACCAGGAGTGACTTGTAGCTGTGGCCAAAGCTGTGAAAAGAACAAGCAGACAGGAATCGCTCAAAAGAAAAGCTACCGTCAAACGCACACCAAGGGATTGCTGTCTTCGGAAAGAAACCATGCCCTTCGAATCGATCAGGTTCCGGCACAAATAAATCCAGATAAAGAAGAGATTATGTGAAAAAAGAACCTGTTTATTTAGAAAGTTAGGAGGGATGATTCATTCATAACATTTGGATTACAAAATAAAGTAAAAAAATCCATGGCATAGTAGCAAAGTATGCACAGCTTATTGTGTAGTGATTTTAGCTCAAGAAGTGTGGTGTTTCAGTCAGTATTATAGCATACGGGTTGATAGGATCAAATAAACTATTAATGTCTGGAATTCTTTCTGAGTTAGCAACAGTACATGTCAGTGCCTACCAGCAGCTTGAGCAGGATCAAGCGGTGCGGCCTTTCTGGTTTTCTGGTTGACTTATAGGTGTGTTAGGTTGCATCAGGGCAACCACAACCAGAGTTAGAAGATGCCATGCCTAGCTGCTCCATGCTGATGCCAAAGGATTAATGATAGAAAAGTCCAAGGGCACAAAACTAAATGACACCGAGTATTGTTTTTACAAAGATCCTCAATGGTAATGTAAGAATGCCAAAGGAGCCCCATTCAGGATGTGGTTCCCATCACAATAAACTCAGGGTCCAGACAGCATGACAAGTTCTCATCATTACCCTTTCGCAGTGCCTGGCAAGTTACTTCCCAAGTAGAGCCATGTTTGGATTGCAGAGTCTTAGTGGACCTGGTTTTACAGCGAGCAAGGGTATTGCTCTTCCTCTGCCAGGTTCCTGCCCTTCTGGGATTGTGCCTTGGTGAAAGGTCCTTGCTTTTAGAAGACTCAGGTTGGTGGTCAGAAGAATGGCTGTTTTGAGAATGCCCTGGAGAGTCTGTCATTTCATCCCCTCTTCCTGGCCTGGTATATTCCCTCACCCAGTGGTACTGTTTGAGTCTTTCCCACCTCAGAGCACCACAGTACCCAGAAAGTCTAGTAGGTGACAGAAACATTCCAAGCTGATCATGTTATCCTTGGACCCACACAGCCCCAGTTGGCACCGTTCCTTCGTGCTTGCGTGTCTCCAGGGTGCTGCCATGCCCTAGATAATGTGAGGGAATCCGCTATGGGGAGAGAGGGCAACTGTAGCTCTGCAGTTCTCTGCAGAGAACAGAACGGTTCTCTGCAGATGCTGTTCTCTGGTTGATGAACTGGCTTCCACACTGCTCTCTTACCTTCTAAGCATGTAAGTGTCAAGGACATAATCCTGGGATATGCTAACTATCTTCTGTATTTGCTGGTTAGACATGCAGAGCCCAGCTCCAGTTAGGTACGACAGGTCTTTACCCAGTCTGCCTTTTTCCTCATCTAAAATGCACAAGTCATAACTCTGTATCTACCTTATGGAGTTACGGAGGACATTAAATGAGTCAGTGCAGGTAAAAATACTTACATGTTAAATGGTATCATTTTTAAGCCTTTCTGGCATCCACATGTTCTCAGATTGTCAAATGTGCAATTAGGTGCAAAGCTTGGAGATACAGCAAGAAGAGGCACATTTTTAAAGACAAGAAAAGTAATGTACATGGAAGAGAGGCCTTTTCTCAAAGTCATCTGGCTGTTAGGGACAGAGAGAAACTATCCCATATAGGCAGCTTACCACCTGAGGCAACTTTTCAGAGGTCTGTGCTTGTTGGGCACTGAAAACACAGTTTTTACAAACCGCTCTTACTTATGCTTGCTTATGCTTTCTCATGGCTATAAATGGACAGACTTTGGGAACGTAACACCTGTCAGTCAAGGTGCCTCATATCTAAGATATCAGCATCTGAGAGGCTGAAACAAGAGGATCGCCAAGAGTTCAAGACCAGCATAGGCTACACAGAGTTCTAGTCCAGCTTGAAATATGTAGAAATTCTTGGCCAGCCTGGGCTACAGAATGAAATCCTTCTTCAACACAAAACAAAATAAGGGAAAAACAAAGACCATTACCAAATATGCAAGTATTCAGGAGGCACAAGGATTGTGAGTTCAAATCTAACATAGGCAATGGAGGGAGACTCTGTCTCAAAAACAACAGCAACATTGTATTACCACCCAGTAAGTTCAAATACCAAAGTAAATGAGAATCTCAAAGGATAAAATTTTAGATAACCAGTGGTCAGCACTACCATGCTACACAGGTCACGGGCCTTTGCTTTGATGGTGGCTGCTACCTAGATAGTGACCCAGGGAGGCTTCCTAAGAGGAGCAGGATGTGGTCACCATCTGAGATAAAACAATGGTAGTAGAAAGATCTGCAATGGAGGATGTTGATCTATTTGTAGAGGCTTGATTCATCCTGAGCAGAAACCGGGCATTCGGGTGCTTCTAATCCCAACACGGAGGAGGGGGAGGAGCACTTAGAAGGAACAAATGTTCAAGGTCATCCTTGACTATCTAGCAAATTCAAGGCCAGCCTGCCTGAACTAGATACTCTGTCATAAAAAAAATAAAATAAAAGATCAGTATCTTGGAGGCTTGGAGAGATGTTTTAGGAATTAAACTGCTCTTGCGGAGACGGTTTTCAACCACATACAGTACTAGATCTAAGGGATCTAACACCCTCTTCTGCCCTTCTGGCTTCTGGGGGTGGGGGTACCCTCACACTCATGTACATACTCACACACAGATGCACACATATGGGCACACGTAAATAAAAATATTAAAACTAAGATGAAAGATTTTAAAGAATAAAAAGAAAGAAGGAAGGAAGGCAGGGAGGGAGAATGGGAGGGAAGGAGGAAGAGAAAAGTGAAAATGCCCTGGCAGGTGTGAGTATTCAGTAGGTCTTTATAACAATGATGCTGGCTTCACTAGCCAGGCAGTGAAGCGCACACCTTTACAGTTTTCAGCTGTGCCTCCGTATCATCTGCACAAAGTCCCCACCATTTGCCCTCAAGATCATGACCTTGTCGGCTAGACAAGGTTAAGCCTGTGGTCTCTCTCTGCTTCCTCCCCGCCCTCCCTTCCTTCTGAACTGCCCTTGAGCCCCTCAAATGTAAATCAGTCTCTATACAGAGATTGGCAAGGAGTGTCTCTGAATGAACATCCCTGTCAGGACAGGGATGAAGGAATTCAAAATCACCCTTAGGATAAACCCATCCACAGGTTTAAGTATAGGCAGAGAAGAGTTGGACCTTTTTCTCAATAACTGTCGACATTGCAGGCCAGAGACAGCTCCCCGTGCCCGTCCCCACCCCTGGGCCAATGCATCTTTTTTTTCTTTCTTTCTTTACTTTGTTCCATCAAGGGTCTCTTCTGAGCTGGCAAGGCGGCTCAGTGGATAATGGTGCTTGCTTCCAACTCTGATGACCTGAGTCTGATCCCTCAACCTACATGGTAGAAGGAGAAAAGCATTGCCTGTGAATTGTCTTCTGACCTACAAGATTTCATCAACTTGTTGCCTTTTCTACATTGCTGAGCCTAGAGAGGCTGGGAAATAAATGGCCCTTTCCTTGGAATTAGGATGTGGCTTTAAACAGTAATCACCTAAGAAAGCATACAGGCATGTGGGTGAGTTAAAGAATCCGGGGTTTTCCCAGGTGTCTTAGACAGAGAGGAACCCACTGCTATAAAGAGTCGTGTGAAAAGCACCACCATGAAGAACGAAGGGCGAGTCTAATGTCAAGACCGTTTTAGTGTTAGGTAAGTCCGTTGAGGGAATTCCCTCCCTTCAAAAAGAGAACGAAACAGATTACTAGAAACCACTGCTCTCGCTGTTCCTTCCAGGTCACCAGGGCTTTGAGAGGAGGGTGCTCTTGGTGGTTGATCCAGGAGGCCACCGGCCTTGTCTCGGCACTTGGTGCCTTTATAAAGGGAGAACCCAAAGGGCTGTCTCTGATGTAGGCCAAGACACTTGAATGCAAGGTTACAGAATAACGGCTGGGGAAGAACACCGCTATCTCAGTAACAAAAGGTGGCGTCCTAGATTTCTCAGCAAGGGGAGGGACCGGATTTGAAAGTGTCTGCCACAGACATGAGACAGCCTAACTGTCCAGGCTATTCTGCGGCATGACCTGTGACTCCGGAGTAAGGGACAGAGCTAGGGTCTTCTCTTGTTCACCTGAATTCAGTGTACCCGTTTGATGAAAGGAATCAGCCAGGCTGCTGACGTGGGCTACAACCTGATGGTTAAATTAGTGGCCCTGAAATCCCTGTTGACTCATCTGATTTCTTGAGGCCTGTTGAACGGAAAACTTGGCAACAAAAGCCTAAAGGAAAGTCCAAGCTCCTCCTCAGTCTCTGGTAGGGGTAGCCTTTGGTCATGAGTTACGTCTATACTTCAGCAGAGACAGTTGCCATCAGATCCATGCAAGTTACACAGCGCCAGCCACATAAGGAGAGCTGGCTTACACTCCACTGTTGCCTGCTCGAGATCTGCGGCTTCTTTTATTGTCTTTGCTGTTAAACATAGTTTCCTCTTATTTTCCTCTTGCCATGGAAACCATAATAAATAAAGAGAAGCGAGGTTTGTCAGAAGTCCCTGGCTGCAGATGCATGTGGCTTGTGAGATCAGTCAGTAAGCACGTGTCAGCCCTGGTACCTGAGATAAAATATAACTCTCGGGGATAAAGAAGGGAAAGGGGGAGGAGAATCGGAAGCCCTGGAGGAGTGAAATGGGGGCTTTACGTCAATGTCTCTAGGTTCCAGTTTCTAATATTTGGTGACATTTGTTCACAAAGCTTTGTGGTGTGAGCACTATGTGATTTTTTTTTCTGGGAAACTGAATTAAATCCAATGAAAGTTTTTGTTGTTGTTTGATTGGTTGGATTTTTGGCTCTCCTTCATCTCATTTCTTTAGGAAGACTGTTTATAATTGTGCTGGCATGGTGTACCACAGACTCATTTCAGTGGAATCCAGCTAGGTGGTTCTAATGCTCTTGTCCCAGCTGGGGACATGTGTTTTGATTTATACAGTGCTTGGCTGAACCGTGGTATGCTTCATTCCTATGGAAGATGTAATTTTCAGCAGAAGGCTTGGACTAGCATCATGCCACCTACAAAGTGACTCCTTTTAAACACAAAACTTCCCACTTAATCCCCAAATACAAATCTGAAGATCCCACTGCAAGTAGTTTATTCAGTGTGGTTCTCAAACCTAGACTTACAAGCCTGCCTTGGCAAAACATTAGCCACCCTTCCCACCTCCGTACTGCCTACCTCACTCCCAGAGATCTGGAGAGTCTTTGATGAATGAGGTCGTGTGAGTGTGTATGTGTGTGAGAGAGAGAGAAAGAGAGAAAGAGAGAGAGAGAAAGAGAGAGAGAGAGAGAGAGGTGAAGTTTATTGTTGAAAGCTACAGAATTTTAAAAGTACGATCTTTCAAAACCAATTGCTTTAATGACAAATAATAGATAAGCCTAAGGTTAGGAAAGAGAAAGATACAGAAATAAAGCTAGTTAAAAAAAAAGTGTCTGTGTTCTTAGAGGCTTTTCTTCATGATTATGGCCAGCCCTTTCCTATGTCATGGACTCATTAGACTTTGCAAAAACTTGAGTGCTTTTAAACTGTACAGTTCTGGGGAGGAGAGATACCTCGTTTGATAAGTGCCTGCCTCGTAAACACAAAAACTTGATTTTGATTCCCAGAACATACATAAATAAGCTGGACATGGTGGCATGTGCTTGCAATCTCAGCACTGGAGGGAGAGAGAGAGGCAGAGCTCCATCTAGCACAATGAGTGAGAGCCAGGCCAATGAGAGACTCTGTCTCAAAAATAAGGTGCATAACTCCTCAGCTAAAACAGTCAAGGTTGACCTCTGACCTCTACTAGTGAATACACAATGAGTGAACATAAGAACACACCTATCATACACATACCACCCACCACACTATGAAATCCCATGCATTTTGGAAGTCAGAGTCATGGAGAAGAGTCACATGTAAGTTTAAAGAAATAGTAATAATACATTAAATAACAGACTACCATTTCACTGGGGTAATATATCAGTGGATTTCCATGTAAAGGAACTGGTTCTTGGCCAGCGCAGCTCCAAGGAACGATATGAGGAACGTTCAACTCTTACCTGGGCACTCATGCTGATAATGACCACTCACCCTGTCCTCCACACTGACTAAGGCTTTGCTCACCTCATCTTTTAGCATCTTTGTAAGTGAGAAAGTTGGCATAGACACTTGGCTGCAGGGATCAGAGCTTGTGTTTGTGTTGCTCAAAGCCATCCTGCAACTATAGAACCCTTGGCATTGTACCCTGTCCTGTGGAGAGAGCCATACTGGAGGAGCAAAGACCATAAGCTGACTGAAAAAGTAGCGACTTCAGGGGAATACCGAGAACACATATAGCAACATGTTCAGAAGAGCAAATATTCTGGTAAATGTGCCAAAGGTGACGGAGAGCTTTATTAAAAACGTATTCAGCAACCATGAAAGAGGTCTAGCCTTTGTTTAATCTGGGTGGTTTTGTTTACCTCTCTATCAGATATTCAGTGGGTTTGAAATATTTCATCACTAATTATTCTTGGGACATAGAAGAAAGACGATAAGCTTCTTGGTGTAATGAATTATTCAGGTGGTTTTTTAAATAAACTAAAGGGCAGATAATAGCTGATATGACCTCAACAGAAAGATAAGGTGGAGAAAGGGGTGTTGTCTAATTAACTACAAAGAAGAAGGGAATATGAAAATAATTAAATCACTGGCTCTGTGTTCTGTGCTATGTATTTCCCCCCAAGCGTTCTCCCCAGTGTGACTGTTCCTGTTTAAAGACTAAGAGCAATTAGCCAGTAATACACTCAAGAAGAAAAAAAAAAAAACAAAACATTAGTTTGATTTTTGATGCTGATTTTTCCAGCAAAATATTAGTGTTCATGAACCATGGTCACTACACTTTACAGTCTCAAAGCTATGAGTTCAGATACCACCAATATCAGCCTACCTATTTTTGTTGCTGTTGTTTAGTGCATAGCGTATGTGTGTGTGCATGTTTGCACTTGGGTGTAAAAGCCAGGGTCAACGATGGGTGCCTTCCTCTATTGCTCTCCACATTACTTTTTGAGATGGAGTCTCTCACTGAACCTGGAGCTTGCTGATGCAGGTAGACTGGCTAGCCGGCAAGCCCCAGAAATCCCTCTACCTTCAGCACACTGGCAAGCGTGGCTTTTCACATGGGTGCTAGGGATCTAGACTCAGCTCTCCACGCTTACACAGCAAGCACTTTACCTACCGGCCGAGCCATCTCCCCAGTCCCAGGTTGTCCAATTTTCTTAAAGAATCTCACAGGCAGCCCATGGCTATAAGAAAAATCTTCTAGAATCCAGTGACCTTTGTCCGATGGAAGGTGGACTGTGTTGACTTTTCCCAAGTTCAGTGTGACCCAGAAGACTGCCCTTTGGTTTTCTTTCTTGGTTCATGAAGTGAATAGATGACACTTCCCTAATCTTGCACTTGCACACAGCTGAGGCCTCTCAGTCAGCACTCACTGTGTGTACTATAGAGGGAGGAAACACTTATCTCAATCATGCTCTTGCTGTGGGGCAGGAAAGTATATGTCCTGTTTGCAGGGACGGTTGATTGAGGTGAACTTACGTCTATAAATAAGTCTTAATAGAAGAGGCTCGGCCAAACTTTAACGAGACATTACTTCCCCTCTGTTAAGTTCAAGCAGGCACGTCGACGGTTTGGTCCCCAGGACAAGTGGCAACGGAAATAGCAGTTAACACAGTATTCGTTTTTAAGACTTCAACGCCTTTCGCACAAATGGAATCCCACTTTCTAGAGAAGCACATAACTAAATAAATGAGGGTGGGAAGGGATTCACAGCTGCTAACTTTCTCTTAAAGGTGTCGGTTCATATTTTAACTCACCCCTGCGCCCTTTCCTGTATGTTCAGGTTCTCTCTATCAAGTCTATGTCTCTTGTTGAGTGGGTGACAATGTAGCACATGTTTAAAAGTTAGAGAAAAGAGAAAAGAAGAAAAGAGAGTGAGCATCCTCCAGTACACATGCACTTGGTACACCAAGCCAGTTCTGGGGATGAGACATTTCAATTCTTGTTTCCTCATTTGGCAAATGGGAAACTCAGTGTTGCCCATGAGGTCAGTAACCATGGTAGTTGGGAAGTTACTTCTACCGGTCTCTGGTGAATCAGATCTGAAACCTTCTGAATAAGTGGAGGCTTCACTAGGAAAGGAAAAACTGTCAACTGGTAAAAAGGGAGGCCGTCTCCTCTCCCCTGCCATGAGCAGCAGGATGTAGCATGGCGTATCTTGGCACCTTGCACAGAACAATGTTCAGGAAAGCTCAGTGACCTATTTTACATCCTTAGGATACCAGGGAGCAACATGTATGACATCACAAAGGCATGCAAAGAAATTTTAGCAGTCATGGAGTTCAGAAGGCTCTCTGGCTCCCAGCAGATTATCCCAGGGAAATGCTGATAGGTTGTCCGGATCCAAGTGGTCATCCCTAGACACACACACATATGAACAATGCCAGATGGACTCAGCATGTTGTATCTATAGATACATATTTGCAACGGTCATGTCGACTCTAGAAGATGACATTTTATAACTGTATACCCTGTCTGCTAGCTCTTACGTACTTCCTGTTCATTCTTTAGAAATGTTCTCTGACCCTTAGAGGGGACGGTATAAGTGTCTTGTTGAGGGCCGAACTCAAAGCTCTCACTCATTCTCAGCATGGGGCACTCCTGAGTCTCTGCATTCACTGCTGTTCACTATAAAGAGAGACATCTCTGATTAAGGTGGGGAGCAGCTGTAGTCTATGGTATAAACACAGAGATTGAGAAGGCCACGTGACATTGTGCCAGTTTAATTAAACAACAGTAGTAAGTTTCGTCCATGCCTAAAACCTCCACAGACCTCAACTTGTTGACCACACTGACAGTACCTGGCAGGCTTCCCTCCCAGAATGCAGCAGGCCTCAAAGTCAATCAGAGGGCAATTAGCAACACCAACAACACTCAAACTGCTGTCACAAAGGTGGGTGTTTCTCACCTGGCGTATTGGCCTTCTGGTTTGTAGGATTCATAGCTGGAGAAGACCAACAAAACCTGTGGTAATTCCTTTTTTTCCTCCAGCCAGCCACTCAGCACCCTCCTGTGGTATAAATGCTAGTCAGCAGGAAGGAGAAACCAATCTCAGCTCCAGCCTGCTTTCTCTGTGTCTTAGGACTAAGGTGCCATTCACCACAGAATCTTATCCTAAAGTTTCAGGGGACAAGCATGAGGACTGATAGGAGCCTGTTCTGCGGGCAGCCCCTACCAACTCCTGCGAAGGCATCTCCTGAGACTATGCCGTCCAGCCGTAGAGGGTAACCCCCTTCATGCCAGCAGACTTCCTAAACACCTTTGGTCCTGGTTATTCTGTTCCATCCTGCCATGCTTCAAATCCTCCCTCGCTCTCTGTTTAAGCCTTTTCACCCACTGTGTTCTGTAACTGCATGTTTTTCTCCAACACTCAAGTCCCTGAAATAACGACTCTGACACTGTATTATTTATGAATAAATGCAGAGGCTATAAGCTTTGCCTCATTCCCCGATTAGCTAATAACTTCAATTACCCGTTCATTCTATTCTCTGTGTGCCACATGGCTGGTCAGCTCTCCTCAATTTCATGCATTCTTCTTTCCCAGATTCTGTGGGTGAAATTTCTTGCCTCTCTCCACCCCAGAGTTCATGTATCTCTGTGCCAGAACTCTCACTTTTTATCTCCTGCCTCAGTTAGTAGGCTATCACCTTTCTATTGTCAGGTGAAGCTTCCATACAGTACAAAAGAAATTCTACAGTGTTCTCCCTCCTTCATCTACATTCTACAATGCCCACTTTAGTTACTTCCTATGACGTGACCAAAAGCAACTTATTGGAAAAGGGAGTTTATTTGGGCTCATATTTGTTAGTCTTTTTTAACTTTGCCAAGTTAAGATGCTGAAAAAAAAATAGGACCCTTAAAGTTTGTGACATTCCAGCCCAGAATATCAATTTATCTGATTAAAACTAGAAGTCTTATCCAAATGCTATCCCCAGAAAGGGAGCTCTAAAGAAAAGCAGGTCTTTTGTTTGTTTGTTTGTTTTGTTTCTGGTTTTTCGAGACAGGGTTTCTCTGTGTAGCCTTAGCTGTCCTGGAATTCTTTTTGTAGACCAGACTGGCCTTGAATTCAGAGATCCACCTGCTTATGCCTCCCAAGTGCTGGGATTAAAGTCATTCACCCTCACATCTTGGCTGAGCATATCTATTTTTTTTAATTTATTTATTTTTATCTCAATCACAGGTTAGGTACTTTGAATCCCAAGCGTAGCCCCCTCCCCCATTCCTTCCTACCCTCCCACTCCCTCCCTCATCTCCTTCTTCCCAGCCCCCTCCAAGTCCACCAA
>CM053748.1:30167946-30366416 GCA_028658305.1 Pachyuromys duprasi
CCGGGAAATTTCTCCAGGTAATAACTGGGTGTCCCTAGGGTTTTCCCACTTGATTTTCTCACCGTAGGAGTTCCGCTCACCTGGCACTCACAATGCTGGCATTTTAGGTCCCAGAGTTCAGTCTCCTGGTCGCTGCGTTGTTTCTGCTCTCCTACTCCTCAGACACAGTGTTCTCTCGTGGCAGCCATCTTGGATCTCCCGAGCATATCTATTTTTATGTAACAGAAAAATTGTTGGAAATTTTTATTAAAAATAATAGTCACAGTTTAAATGATATATTAGATTTTCCAGAAAAAACAGTATCACTGTTTCCATGATTCTCCTCTGTCACTGAACACTAGATAAAAACCCAATTTAAAGTGTGGTGGCACACACTTTTAATCCCTGCACTCAGGGAGACAGAGGCAGGTGGATCGCTGTGAGTCCGAGGCCAGCTACCAGGCCAGCCAAGGCTACACAGAGAAATCCTGTTTAAAAAAAAAAACACAAAAATAAATTAATTAAATAAATAAAGAAAGAATGAACCAAGGGCAGGGAGTGGTGGTACATGCTTTTAATCCCAGCACTGAGGAGGCAGAAACAGGCTTTCCAAGTTCAAGGCCAGCCTGGTCTGCATAATGTGTTCCAGATCAGCCAAAGCTATATAATGAGATCCTGTCTCAAAAACACAACAAACAAAAAAGAATTGACTTAGCTTTGAGATGTGCATATGAATTCAGAGGTAGCTCTGTGCAGCTTGGGTGCATGGGGTTTCTAACTGCCCAAGCCTTGCTTTGTCATGGCTCTCTCCTTATGAGGAAAAGTCAAATGGCCTCTGTTTCTGGAGTGTAGCTCCTGAATTTTCCACGACCAATAGAATGATTCATTTGTTGGGCTTGCTACTGTATCCATCAAGAGAAAAGCTATAGCACTTTGGGGGTTTCCAGCGGTTTGCCTGAAACAAGGCATCTGCTGAGTTTCAGCAGTGTTAGCAGCATGTTTGAAGGATGTGTTCTGTGTCTGACAGAAAACCTGGAGTTAGGTATTATTTTATGGGGTGATAGGAAGACCTGGAGCTCCACAAGGAGAGCAACAGAACCAAAAAAATCTGGGCCCAGGGGTCTTTCCTGAGACTGATACTCCAACCAAGGACGATGCATGGAGATAACCTAGAACCCCTACACAGATGTAGCCCATGGCAGCTCAGTCTCCATGTGGGTTCCCTAGTAAAGGAAACAGGGACTGTCTCTGACATGAACTCAGTGGCTGGCTCTTTGATCACCTCTTCGTAGGCAGGGGACAGGGCAGCCTTAATAGGCCACAGAGGAAGACAATGCAGCCAGTCATGATGAGATAAGCTAGGGTCAGATAGAAGGCAAGGAGGACCTCCCCTATCAATGGACTGGGGGAGGGGCAGGGGAGGAAAAGGGAGGGCAGGATTGGGAGGGAATTGAGGAATGGGCTACAGCTGGGATACAAAGTGAATAAAACCAAAATTTTAGGCCACAGTTGGAAAAGCATGTAAAGGGACTAATTAAGAAAAATGACAGAGAAAGTGTTTGTAGTGAAGGGAAAATTTTTCTTTTTTCTGGTGAAAATTTTATCTTTTTGCTTGGACTTCTTGTGCCAGACAGAGATGTCTTTAGGCTGAGGACAGATGACCAGGGGCTCAGTGACTTTCTGCTCTAGCAGATTCCCATAGTCTTGTAAAAGGCTAGATCCCAACTCCCAGAGGAAGCTCAGCAGATGTCAGGCTGGGGCTATCTGTATGTGAAAAGTGAATTCTTAAGCTAGCTCCCTTGAGCTGACTCACTGGGTTTCTCATTATAACTTGTCTTGGTTGTTCAATGGCTTCCAGGGACGTATTGAGTCCTGTTATTCTGTGGACCATCCGTGTCTAGCCAACTTGCATCTCTTATAGGAATATGGAGGAGACTGACACACACTCTCAAGAATTTGAGTAGTGCCTCTAGACATTTTCACAGAAGCTTAGCAGCCTCTGAGCAAGTGGCCTTGGGTCCTGGCTACTGTGGCAGTTTACCTATCCTGCTTCTGGTTTTAGTCTTAGCAGTACAATTGTGAGGATGTTGTTGCCCTGTGGTTGGGGGCTGGGAAAGGGGAAGAAAGGTATTAGACTCACTGACTCGACCTCCTGGGTCTCCAATAACAGGGGGCAAAATGGGAAACTGAGCCTCATTCCTGGGGCTCTGAACTTGACGATTTATTTGCTCACACCCACGGACTTCAGGATCAGATGGTGGGCGAAGCCTCCTCCTGTTCCCGGTTCTCATTCCCTTTTCTCATTCCCTGCCTAAAGTCCCCTTCCGGTTAGTCACGTCTTAAGGACTTACACCTCTATTGTCCCCTCTTGGCCAAACACCACTGTTATTCTCAGTGACCCCACTCTCTAGTAGACAACCAGCCAAGTTCAGTCCAAGCTTTTCAGTTCCTTGATCCCTCAACACTATTTTTCCCCCAACTCACCTGTCCATATTGTGGCTACATCATCCTGAGAAAGTACCTCTGAAATACAGGTGTAGAGAAGGGGCACTCTCTCTGATATCTTACCTTTCTTCTCACTTCCTCTATCACTCTACTCTAACACAAGACAGATCGCTGATTCTCTGCCACTGTCCCTCCACATTACCCCTGTATTCCCATCTCACCTTAGAGTCCATGTCCTATTGTTGTAATTACTGTTTTGCAAATACCTTTTGGTCTTATCCTGTGTCCTGTTGATATGACAAAGTGCCAGCTCCTCAATATGTCCAATGAGAATTCTTTTTTCTGAAAAGCAAGACATTGCAAGAGAAAACCAGAATCCTATTACCCGAATCTGATCATTATACATTGTATATATGTATTAGAATGTCACAAGTGCCCCATATATACATACAATTACTATACAATAACTGAAAATTTAAAAATTGAGTTTACCATATTCTCTTAAAATTCATGATTATAAGTCTCAAAAGTCATCTACAGTTCTACCATTTATCAATAGCACCCTGAATTTCCAAAGTGAATGTCTGTATTCAAACACATAATGTATTTTTCTACTTACCACTGGCAGGACCTCACTCAGCACTTCACTATGAAAATAACAGTGGACTCCCTCCCACTACTTTTTAAAATAAAAACTACAAGCCTGTGCGAACAGCTTTGCTGTCTACAATCCTCCTGTTTCAAAGCACAGTCTACCAGCAAATTACTGGCTTTTCTCCTACCTATTCTGATCTTTCAAAGTACTTTGATACCTTACCCATCTCCTCTTCCTCCTGGATCTCTATTTTTTTTCTTTTTGTTATAGTATTCCCGTCCATATGTGCACATTATGTAATAGCATTATGTTGAAAACTAAAACAGAATGAAATCCCATCCCCATCAAGTTGGCTCATCTCAGCCAAGTTTCTGTCAATTCCCACAAGTTCTTCATCTTGTCACCACTATTTTTTTTCTATATTAGTTTTATTTTTCCATCTCTTAACCAGATTGGAAAAAGTTATCACTAATCTAGAAATCCAAGAGAAACCTTCCATCTATTTTCTGTCCAGCCCACTCCAATACCCCCTCTTGGATATCCACTTTAGGCGTCTCTTATTCTTTGGACATTCCTCATTCTTCACTGTCTGCTCCCTCTCAGTCCCCCTGATGTTTGTTCTCAGTCCCTTGATTTTTCTAATAGGACACATAAGATTCAAGTCTGGACATCTCTCCACTGTCTATGCCTGCATGGTTTTTTTGTTGTTGTTGTTTTTGTTTTTTAATACTGTATATTTGCCACTTGTGGCTTTCAAGCCACATTTATGTGTCTGGACTATCTGATAGCTGTTAGGAGGCTTGCTCAAATAATAACAGCAGCAATAAGAAAAAAAATTATTAAGAAAAGAAATCAGGTACATGCCATATGCCCTATCTCACATGCTTGATATGATTACAATTGATCCTGTATGTATGTGTGTATATATGTATGTGTTATTGTTAGTAGTATTAGTATTGTGCGTGCGTGCGTGCGTGCGTGCGTGTGCCCACTGACTGCAGGTACACACCTGCCACAGAGCATGGGTAGAAGTCAGGAGACAACATTTGAGAGTTTTTGGCTCTGTCTCTCCATCACCTCTGGGAATTTAACTGGGGTCACCAGACTTCTCAAGGCAAGCGCTCTCAGCTGATGAACCAGCTCACCATTCCCCTGCAACAGACTTTTAAAGTAGGTACATTTCTATCCTTATTTCATGGGTTGGAGTCATAGCATGATTCTCTTCTCCCACGCCCTCACTCAGTCTTGTGGTTCTCCTGCCTCAGCATCAGCCTGTCTTTTGTGATGCTCTGCCTTAAAACCCACAATTGATAAATCGAAGATCTGGAATTTGAGACTAAGCAAGTGACTGAACAACTGATATTGTGTATTAGATGGCAAATGCTTTTCGGCCTGTTTCTCAAGACAGCAATCAGAACATTGGCCTTCATTTGTCTCCCTACTCCACTGTTCACACTTAAGCTCTCTGAATCTCTTGACCATATCAGCCTCAAAATACACCATAAATTAACTGTTCCTTCCATTTCTTCTGTCATTCTTCACTCCAGAGTTGTTCAACCTTAACATGACTGGCATTTTTGGTTAGTTAATTCTTTGTGAGGAAGTGTTGGGATAATCTCTTTGTGTACTGTCTAAAAGTTGTTTTTGTTTTGTATTATGCAAATGTTGATTTGTGTACCTGCAGAGAGGTATTTGCCGGATTTTGGTATTGTTAGTCTGATCAGTCATCACCTGCCCCAATATTTTGTAAACATACACCTTCCTCGATATTGATTGGCTTAATAAAGAGCTGATAGCCAATATCTGGGCAGGGGAGAAAAGGTTGGACTTCTGGGACTTCTCTCTCTGTGGAAAGAATCAGGCACAAGGGATTTACCAGAATAACATGGAAAGGAGCAGATGCTGGGGCTGAATGGTTGAGAGGAAACAGGCCATGTGGCAGGACATAGGCCAGGAATAGTCGGGGTTAATTTGCCTGAGCTAGCTGAGAGTCTGCCCAGCTATATTGCCTAAGCTTTCATAAAAAGTGTCTGTGTCATTATTTGGAGCTGGTAGGCCCAACACAGTCTGGCCATTATATATATATATATATATATATATATATATATATATATATATATATACATACATATATATATATACATACATATATATACATATATATATATATACATACATATATATATATACATACATATATATACATATATATATATATACATACATATGTGTGTGTGTGTGTAGTGCCATTGTATATTAGAAATACAGGATCTGCTTTTTTTATTTTGATCTTACAAGGTATTACAGTTAAGAGATTGCTATGAGTAACAAGAGACTTTGAACTTTGAATTTTTAAACTATGTTGAGACTGTAACAGACTTGCCAGAGCCTGCCAGCAGAGTCGAATGGTTCTTGAGTCAAGAGTGAGGATTAAAGTTAATAAACTAACACACAACACATGAGACCTTTCCAAGAGTCTCTAGCAGTCACGACTATCTTGCCCCTTGGCTTTATTTCAGACTCCTTTTAAGCCAGAATCAAAACAGCTCAGCACAATGAGTTAAATTTACAAGGCGGTGAAACAAGAGGTGTGGTTTTGACAAGCTATCCCACCTGCTGTCACAAAACAAAAGGTGATGGACTTGCAAATTCTTCCCTGACTCTAGGGAAGGCCTGGTAAAGCCAGTCTTCCCGCTGAGATTTAAATATCAAAGCAGCTACTAAAACAGTGGCTCCCTACAGAGACAGTGGCTCCCAACAAGGACTTTGAAAGTTGGACGGACTACAAGCCTATGGGGACCAGGGAGTGGAATGTGGTGGTTTGGATAAGAATGGCCTCCATCGGCTCATGTATTTGAATGATTAGTCATCAGGGCATGGAACTACTTGAGAAGGATTAAGAGGTGTGGCCTTTTGGCTCCCTCTTTCCCTGTTGCCTGCAAATCTACATGTAGAACTCTCAGCTACCTTCCTACCACTGTGCTCCCCACCATGACAATGGACTAAACTTCTGAAATTGTAAGCCATCTGTTTCAAACTGTTGTCTCAAGACAACTCTGAGAGGCTCCTCTTTGCAAGCATAGAAGTGTATGGTTAACAGTGTCAAGGTTTGGCTCTCTTCCATAGGGTGGGTTTTGGGTTGAGCCAGGCATTGGTCGGACAATCCCTCAGTCTCTGCTCTATCTGTTCTATCTTTGTCCCTGCAGGTCTTGTAGGTAGGGTAAGTTTTGGATGGAAGTTTTTGTGGGTGGATTGGTGTTCTCCTCCATCCACTAGGAGGCTCCACCCAGCAAAGGTTCAAAACAGATGCTGAGACTCACAGTCAAACATTGGACAAAGCATAGGGAGTCTGGTGGAAAAGTAGGGGGAAGAATAAAAGGACCTAGAGGTGACAAGAGCTCCACAAGAAGACCAACAGAGCCAACTAACCAGGGACAACAGGGGCCTGTGGAGTATGAAGCACCAACTAAAGGACCATGCATGGACTGGACCTAGGTCCTCTATATATATGTAGCTGATGGGCAGTTCAGGCTTTATGTGAGTCCAGCACTAAGGGAACGGGGGGGTTGTTTCTGACATGGGCTCTGCTGCCTTCTTTTTAATCACTTCCCCCTGATGGAAGTGATCTTCCCTTTTGCAAGGCCACAGGGGAAGAGGATGAACTCAGTCTCATGAGGCTTGATGAGCTGGGGTGGGTACATAGGAGGGCTCCCCTTTTCTGAGGAATAGGGGAAGGGGTTAGGAGAGGGAGAGTGGGACTGGGAGAAGAGGAGGGAAGGGACTATGACTGGGATGTAAAGTGACTAAATAAATTAATTAATTTAAAAAGAAGAAACTGTAAGCAAGGCCCAATTAAATATTTACTTTTATAAGAATTGTCTTTCTACAGCAATAGATCACTAAGACAATAACTGTCCAAGCCACAATTATCTCTTCCCTGATTTACATTCTAGTTCTCTACCCAGCCTTTTTTTTTTCTTCCACACGTACTCCAATTTTTAGTTTATTGTCCACAAAGCAAACAGAAAATAGAAATAAGATTATATTGCTCATCTGTCTGAAATGCCTATTGAATGCTTTCCTATTGAATATAGGAAGAAAATGTTTACAGGAAAACACCAGATTTCCGCTAATCTTCCTGGGGTCTTGGCTCGGTCAAATTTACCTCTCATTTCTCTGGCCCATGCCCTTTGGCTTCACTCAGGGAGGACTTTGTTCAGCTCTTAGAATCTGTTGCACTTTCTACCAACTTGTCTCCTTCATCTAGGAAGTGGACTGCTTCCTCTTCTCCACAAACAGGCGTTCTGGATGCTACAACTGTCCTGCAATTTTGTGCAATCGTCTGATGACCATGCTTCAGGTCTCAGCTTTAGTGCCAGGACCATGGGAAAACCTCTTCAAATCACCACACAAAAATGTTTACCCTTGCCCCTGCCTCTCTATTCATCATCAACAGTGCACCCTATTGTTTTTATGCTGTCTCCATTAGAGTGATACTTTTCATTTGCTTTTATTTGTATGTTTTTAGTCTCCCACATTACACTGTGATGTTCTGTAGAGCTTGATCATGTTCAGTCTTGTTTAGGATGGAATAGCCGGCCCTTCACACAGATACTCAGAGCGCCACTCATTGAAGGTTTTGAAGATTGTATGGTGCTTAGAATTTAGAACGAGCAAATTTTTTCAGAGATTTGTGAAAAGTCCACTTGTTGGTGGAATGCAGTTTTGAGGAGAAGGAAGTGAATAGAAGGGAAGCCCACCACAGCCAAGGCTTCATCAGTTAGCATAGTTTATCCTGGTAAAATTGGAAATCCTTGCTGGGCAGTCCTATGAATCCACAAGCCAGAGCTGTGAACCTGCCCGCAATAGGCAGGCTTCTTGTTTCTGGCCACTGTTACCTTCAGCTGGAGGTCTTGGGTAGCGTGGTTTTCTCCTTTTCAGTTTGTGGTTGGAATCTGGCGGAAGTAGTCCCATTATCAGTCTTGCTGGACTCTCCAGACAGGAGGTTAGGAAACAGGAATTAAGCGTCAGCCCCTTGGAATAGTTTCAACTGTTGTGGTTTCTGAGGGAAACATTCCTTTCCGAGAGTCAGCTTCAGAAGAAGAGGGAGGCCTGCAACCTTGCCAGTGTAACTTTCCTCTTAGACCAGATGAAGCATCGCTCTGATGTGTGTACATGCAGATATTCCTGTGTGCTAATGATTTGGGCATTTCCGAAGCTCAAAATCCTCTGGAGATATGTATCCCCACCTTTTCTGTTTTTGGAAGGACACTGAGGCCCTGAGAAATTTGGCTTGTCCACTGTCAACACTGCTAGTTAATGGAAGAATTGGAGTCACATAGAACTCAGCCTTCTGCTCCTACTGTATTGTTTTAAAGGCTTATTTGAAAACAGAACTTCTGCTTGTGTTTTGTTGGCAGACGAGGTTTCAGAGCTTTTATTTTGGATGTTCTGGATTCTATGAAATGTAGAAGGGCCATTCTTTCTTCCCTCCCAAAAGGCCACTGCCAGCAGCAGCAGCCATAGCTCCAGATGAAAGCCCAACCCTGTATCACAACCTGTGTGGTTTCTTTATTGCTGTTTTGGACTTACCAACAACCAGCCAGCTGCCGGGTTCCCCCTTGTATCGGCCCATTGTGAATCTGCCTCAGCCACCTGCCAACCTCCCCTTTGACTCCAGACCCCTTTCCTGACCTGGTCCTTGCTTTTCAGGGGTACACAGTAGCCATGCTTAGTACCTGGATATCAGCTAACCCATTGGAGTGTCTCCCAAATGTTACTTGTTGGCAGAGGACCCCCTTGACCTATCAATAAAATACAAGATTTCAGGCTGATTTATCTTGCTTATCAGCCTTCCTGGAAGTTCTTAGAGGTCTGGTCATCCAACAGAGCAGGGAATCTTAACTGTCCCACTTGGTACATCTTTTGGCCCAAGCAATTTTTATGTAAGCTCAGGTGTATGGGTATATAAATCATTTACTGACAATAAATCATAAAGACCGTTTATTTTAAAAGCTGTAGTTTAGTATGAATATCATTTACCATTTATTAAATTTGCCATTTATTAAAGATGAAAGAAAAATACATGCTAATAAGATGATGTGCTCCTTCATTTTTGCATAAAAGAACTACATCTTGGCTGAATGTTTGATACTGCAGGACATAGAGCACCGTCGATGTTTGTCAGAGCTGACTGATATTTTGATTTTATGATCACAGATGCTGAGAATAATGCTTCATGAACATGTGGTATAGACTGGCAGAGAAATTCTCAGAGTCATTCTAGAAATCATTGAAAATCCTATCCCAATCCCAACCGAAATTAATGTTATGATTTCTTCTTTGTGAACTGAGCCCCAAGTCAGAGATTCAAACAGAAACTCTTAAGAAGCCAAACGTTCAAAGCCAATTATATTAATCTGATATATGCTGAGGCATAATGGCAGGACAGTATGAGGTTTTTGTTTTTCATGGCTAAACCATTACATTTCTGTAAGAATGGAAAACATTACCAGGAGAAGCCGGCAGTCAATCACATGCAACAGTCTTGAATCTGGCAGGGCTTTTCACGCTGTGCTTGTTGGTGTTGTGTGGCATGATGGCCCACACATGGTAAAGCATGCAAGCCATGTGTTCAGAACCAAGAGAAGTCATAGGATGCACCATGGATCAGCATTGTCAGAAACACTGTGGGCTCACAGTGTGTTCGGTTTTAAATTCATTTTTGTTGGGACATATTCAGAAACCTTGGGCTCCTGCCATATTTTTTCACAACCTCCTACATTCAGTTACATGACCTCATAAAAGGTCACAACCCACAGTTTAAGAAGCATGGCATAGAAAACAAGGGCATTTCAGATGGGCAAAAATTCTTTTTCATTCTATTTTTAAAATATATTTTATTTTGTGAGTCACTTTTTTCTTAGAATGAATATACAGATTTCTATTTGTTGGGAACCAGATAGAAGCAAAGATAAATAGCATATTTACTGTGACAGAATTGGTCAAAAAAGGCCAAATTATGTGAGGATAAAATGAGAACAACAAAGCTAGGGTCAGATGGAAGGGGAGGAGGACCTTCCCTAACAGTGAACTTGGAAAGGGGCAGGGAGGAGATGAGGGAGGGATGGTGGGATTGGGAGGGAATGGAGGGAGGGGCTACAGCTGGGATACAAAGTACATAACCTGTGATTAATATAAAAAATAAATTAAAAAAGAAAGTATCAAGCATATGCCCCATTAATAAACACTGGATGTTAACTTTTGTCACTTGGCTGAAACACTGGTTGTGCAATTTTACCAAAATTGATTAACACCTCCTCCATGTACCATAAAGCACACTTTGGAAGGAGGTAAAGGCTTAATCCACATTAAAGACTATGGAGGTTTATGCTCTAATTTCAAAAGAAATAATAAGTCCTTTAAAATTTTCTGTACTAATAATGTGTATGTTTCTTTGTATCCTTTTATTAAGAGCTGAATTTTATGATTTTGACTAGTGATATTAATTTCTTAATTTGTAGTAAAATATATTACAGTTTACTTTCTAGATTAAATTGTTCAAAGTTGAAAAAAAATGAGTAACAACAAAACTCAAAACCATGTCCTTTGAGCCAAGGCTTTTCTTATGTGCAGTGCTTGAATGCTGGACTTTTTAAAAGAAGGTAGACAAGTCACACAGGGCATGAAGAGTGGAGTTAGCTTTGGGGGGCAAGACTGAATATGCTATGGGTATTTTTTCTTTTTCTTTTCTTTTCTTTCTTTTTTTTTGGCTTTCCCTCCCAGCCCCTATTTGGGGAGATTTTTCTCAAATTACTGAGCTTTTTGTAGGTCTAAGCCAGTGATCTACCTCCTGTAGAAGCCAAAAGAGGGAACTTCAGACTTCTGACAGCGTGGACTTGTGAGCTTGTCCAACAAGACACTTCTGTTTGAGTTGGAATCTTGTGCATGTGATGTGGTTTGGGGATGCACACAGAGACAGGTGTGTCATAGCAACTAATCGGTAATGATAGTGGTGGCAGCAGGAGGCAATGGCTGCAGCAACAGAGACAATCTGTAGCAGGCCTTGGACAAGGTCTTCCTTGGGAGATGATGTTGATACTGCATGTTGTCCCTGACATCTCTGCCTGTGCTCTGCACGCTCACACACCTGCCTCGCTTACCTGTTTCGGTATCAGTTTTGTGAGTTTCCCTGAATTATTCCAATTCTTCTCAAAAGTTATTATATATATGTACTTACATATATATGCTTATACATATATATGTACTTTTATATATACGTATAGATATATAGGTATATATGTATAAGTTATTTTTATATATGTAATATATATATTTCTGAATGGTATATATGTGTGTGTGTGCGTATAGACCATTCAGAAATCATGTGGAAAGCAAGCAGAAGGCAAGTTCTCTGAGACCTGGTTGGTATTTATGCAAGCAGACGTCCTCCCTAGCCATAGTCCCAGCAATGTCATTTCAGATAAACCTGTTCCATTTTATGCTCAGGACACTGCTCTGTGTGCTCTCATTCTGCTCATTTTATTTCAGTGCCCCTGTAATAGGTGAGAATGGGAACCCTTCACTACATCCTATTGACAGTGTTTTCTCTAACAAACAAACCTCACCATGGATTGGCTCCAGAAGAGCACAAGGCATTCCCTCCTCTGAAAAGTGAGGCATTTCTTTTAGAAGGCCAGAATGGCAGAACTGCTCACCACCTTCATAGCATTGTGAAGACAAGATGTGTTCCTTGCTGCATTGAAATTCAAGAGCCATGTTCATAAAGCTTCGTAGATGTGAAAGCTGAGAGCATGTCAGAGTTGTCACTGGAAGTCTCAGAGAATAGCTTGGGTCTTGAATAGAGACACATGGGTGCAGGAGAGTATTTCAGGCTTATTCTGAGTCACCAGGAGAGCAATTTACCAGCTCGGGAAGTCACTTAAGAAACAGTGAAAAGTGTCTGGGAGTCGGCAGACTCACCTAGAGCAAACATAGATGGGAATTTGGAAACAGTTAAAGGAAGAATCTGATTATGCTGAGTAGCATCCTCCTTTGCAAGGTACCAGCATCAAATTAAAGATCCTTACTTTGTCAGAACTTAAAAGACTAGACCTTATATGGATTGGATGAGAAAAGACCTCCAACTATTTACATGTAACCTGATATTTTGACTATCCTTATGTCCTCTTCAATCAAATATGAATTTTCTCCCTCTCTTTACATTACTCACATTTAAATCTCTTTTTCACAGGGACTGAAGGAAGAGAACTCAGCTGCCTGACTTAGAGAAAGTCTCAGCTCATCTTTCAAATATATTTCCTTACCTACACAATGAAAAGAAGGTGGAATTCATGGCACATTGTCCTTTTTTTTTAAATGCCATTTCTCTAAGGAACTTGAACTCTCAATTTAGTGGCAAAAGTGTATTTTCCTTTGCTGGCTAAAGTTTATGGGTCCTAGCTGTATACATACGCTTCTGATGTTTCACTAAGTGGGAATGTTGTCAAATTGTCTTCTAAATATGTATGTTTATACCCATGCCCTGATGCTGCTTTTAGCTAGAGACAAAGAAGCTGCCACATCCCCCGGTGGACAGCAGTTAATTCAGAGATTCATAACTGGCCAAAGTACTGAGAATCAGTAACTGTTGAGTGCTCTGCTCAGAATGAGACATCTGTATCATCCCTTCTAGGGCCCAGGGAACACTGTAGACTTTGGCATCAAAAAAACTGTAAGGGCTAGAGGATAGGGAAGAATGCTATAAAGTGGCCTTCTGTGTGACATAGCCATTGTACATCATGAGCATACAACAGTATGACTACCTACATCCAGGAGACCTGCACAAAGATGAGCTAGTAGAGAAGGGGCTAGATGGAAAGATGGAAAGAGATCAGCTGGAACAGAAAAAAAAAGATAAGAAATAATAGTGTTGGGGTTCAATATGATCACACTGCATTGTGTATATATATATAAATTAAAAGAATAAGAGAGTGTTTGGAAGACAAGGAGGGATTTCCCAGTAAGCGCTGTTTGCATATGCGGTGGCCCAGACTGCCTGAGATCTTCACAGAGACAAGGATGCAATAACACAGTGTTTTGGAAACTGTGGTAGGAAGGAGGCAGTGAGTCAGTACTTACTGCCACCAGAAAAAGATACTGCTAACAGGGAGGTTTGGGATAAAGTCTGTACATGAATGTGGGGTGGGGTTGGAAAGACAGGTTGGCCTATGGGAATTTAGAAGAAGAAAGTCAGGGAGAGAGATGTGAGTGAAGGGAAAGGTGGGGAAACACCCTGGGGAAACAGTTCTGAAAGTGGGTCTCTCCAGGCAAGAAACAGCTGCAGAAACAGAAGAAAAACTCCCGTGTTGACTGAGAGGAAAGTGACATTTGCGAGCTGTGTGGGAAGCTCATGGGTGTCCATCTTGTGTCGTTGCGCGTCCAATTTTTGTTTCTTTTTTCCATCCAACACGTGTGAAATGATTGTGGCTTGGAGCAGTGCTCTTTTGGTAGCCTTAAGGCTATACTTACTGTCCGAGTTTAGGGCTGACCCAAACATAGCAAACCTGGAAACGGCTCTTTATTTATCAGCGTCAGGGTAGACGCTGAGTCACAGGAGCGACACCAACACACCTGGTCTCTGTCTCATACTTCCCTATTTCCCGGGTTAGCAGCCTTTCCTTCTGCCTGTTCTGAACTTGAAACACCCTATCTCCATAACCGCTCATCCTGCTTGAGAGCGATGCTCTCAGACAGGTCCCTTTCCAGTCCTCCTCCCAGACAGCAGTGCTTTGGTTTCAACGGCTGTCTTTCATCGTTAAACTGGACAGCCTTTCCACAGTCTCCTGGTTAATTTCAGACACTGGCCAAGTAATCTCGCCTATATGTAAACTGGATTTTGTTTGTGTTTAAAGGGAAGCAGGAAAGGAACCCGTTGGGGAAAGGCCTTTGTCTTCTCTTTCTAGCTTATTAATCAACTGTAACTTATTCACTCTATTCCATCCCCCGTCCCCACTTCAGAGGAAGAAACAGGTCAAGGTGGGGAATGCCACTATCTTAGAGGCTCTGAGGCTGGAAAAAAATGTGGTGAGATGGATTTATATGGTACAAAATAGGAAATAATTCCTTCATGTACTAACATTCTTTCTAGCACAAGAAAGTCTATGAGAATCTGTCAATTGGCAGAGTGATCATTTACAAAGAATAAATCAAGACGATCCTATCATAGAAGGAAAAAATACCAGGACTTTTTATTATACTTACTTTTCTATCTTATCATTTTCTCTCATCTATATTGTATACATGATATAATGTCCATTATATCTTAGTATATTGATAAATGTTCTCTCTCTCTCTCTTCTATCTGTCCCAGAGTAGCCTCTTTCCTAGAAGCATAAACTCTTGTAAGACTCGTAGTCATATCCAAATGTGAACTAGGATCTGTATTTATCTATTTATCTCTCCTCACCAATGAGCCTTTATTCAGTGTAGCTTTATATACTATCCTGACACAGATGACAAATGAGGAGCGCTGGGACTGGCCTCTGTGTTTCCTTTCATTTGTTCCTTCCTTTGTTTGGAAACTACTGTGCTAGCTTCCCAGATGCATCTTGGAAGAGTAACTGGTTCAGTATTTGAAATCAGAAAATAAGATAAGGCCTGGTTCTCAGGTTAGATTTCGCAGGCATCCCTCACCAGCTGGACCCATCCCAGCCTCTTGTATGTGCTGTGAGTTAACATATGTTCACCGCCTCGGCTAAGGGAAGGGGCTCCGGCAGCTCAGGCATGAATTGGGATAGCCTCTGGACCTCCACCCTGTTTGCCAGTCTTTTTCTTGCCATATACTGCTTCCTTCCTCTCAGCACAATTCGCTCCCCAGCAGTGAGTCATCAGTACCCAAGACTGTAGAATATAGGTTATGTATGGTAGCCAGAGTCCTACAGCAAGCACCTCGCTGATCTTATTTCAAATGTGCTTGTAGTTCTCTCTGCATAAGGAGACTCTACTCACACTAAATATGGCCCCACAGCCTGGGAGCACCTTGTCCATTTTTCATGCAACTATGTTCCCATCTGATTAGCACCTTCTTTCTGAATCAGTGATAGCCTATTCCCAAGGAAATGTCACACTGTTATTTATAGAGCATAATGCTGTCTTTACAATCTTAATGGAGCATACAACAGTATGACTACCTGTATCCAGGAGACCTGCACAAACAAAGATGAGCAGGTAGAGAAGGGGCTAGATGGAATGATGGAAAGAGATCATCTGGAGCAGAAAAGAGATAAATAATAGCGTTGGGGTTCAATATGATCACACTGCATTATGGATTTAGAAGGAAATGTGGGGTGTGGCGAGTGGAAACAATGCTCAGGCTTTCCTCCAATAGCTGTCTACAGAGTTGTCAGGAAGCCTCCTTTGTCACCAGCTCTTGATCCCAAAACACCCTACTCAGGAAGGCCCCAGCCAGTGACTGGGTAGGCCTTGGAACGAAGATCTGGTCTGATGAAGACTTAGCTCCAATAGACAAGCTTATTGGGCTAACAGACTATATCCTCCACACCTAATCCTGCATCTGTGTTTTACAAATCTTTTTCCACTTCAATATTTTTGTACTCCTAATTGTGTTTAGCATCTGATTCCCAAAAAAACAAAAGGTTGGGTAAAAAGGGGAGAAAATGAGATTCAGTGGGGTTTTGTTGTTGTTGTCTGTTGGTTTGTTTGTCTTAGATTTCTTAAGTTTGCTCTTCCTAGCTGGTGGTTATATATAGGCTCTGGTATAGCTGAGAGTTACTGGGATACTGATACACACATATATGCCTATATGTGTATGTCTGTGTAGACAAAATATGAATATATATGCATATATACATATATATACACATACACACCATATATCTCCTCAATATTGTTATAGCCTGCATACATGACATGTCAAAACACACTGAATAATTCATGTGCCATTTAATAATATATGAAACACAATTCACTACTTAAAAACTTTAAAAAGTACTTTAAACAGTAGACACCAGTATAACACACACACACACACACACGGAAGGAGCTCTTAATTTAAGAGGACTGTAAATCACTGATTTAGATGATATTGTTTTCTCATCTTCATACTGTAACTGGGATTTTCCCAAAACACAATACATAAGGAAGTAAATAAATAATAAACAACTTTGAAAAAGACTGCCTGATTCCTACATGGAATAGCTCTCATTCGACCATTTCAGTAGCTGACAGGTACTAGAATGACCCACTCTAGACTACAATGATATGTCATATGTCTCTTTAATACAATCTCAAATCTTCTGAGATGTGTGCATATTAACTGGGAATGTGTTATCTTGACCTTCCTGTGCAGAGGGGTAATTAGGTAATAGATGTTTAGCTTTTGTTATATAACCCATTTGGTTTGGGGAAATTGCTTTGTCTGAGCATACAATAGCTCTCTCTAGAAAGCAGGTACCCTATAGTTTTGGGTTTCTGTCATATAGAAACTTATACTTGAAAGAGATCAAGGGCCTTGTCCAACAGAGGAAGAGACTACGACTCATTGTCGACTCATTCTAAAGAAGCCTGAAAACATGTTCAAAGCTACATAATAAGTACATGGCATGTTTCATATGGTCTGATGAGGTCAAAAGTTGCTAGGTGTTCCTGTTTCTGTAATAAATATGGCCAAAAGCAAGTAGGGGAGGAAAGGGTTTATTTAGCATACACTTCTAGGTAACAGTCAATCACTATGATATGTCAGGGCAGGAACCTGGAGACAGAAACTGATGAAGAGACCTTGCAGGAATGCTGCGTACTGGCCAGCTTCCCTCTCACATGGGTTGCTGAGGCTGTGCCTAAGACCATTTGCAGGGGTTACACTGCTACCAGCAGGCTGGGTCCACCTGCATCAGTCATTAATCAAGAAGATGCACCCTCCCCACAGGTTTGTCTACAGGCCAATCAGAGGAAGGCATTTTCAAAGTTGTGTTTCTCTCTCCTCAGATGATTCTAGCTTGTGTCAAGTTGACAATGAATCTAACCAGCACACTAGGTTTATGCATTATGATATGCTGTGTTACCATGAGGACTATCACAGATGTTAGTGGGTTGACATAAAGAACTTGTATTACTGTGTTAACTGAATTTTACTGTAGCTCTGGATGATCTCTAGGATACTTGTCCTTCACTTGGTGCACCGGGGAAGGATTGAGGCTTTGATTGCCTGGCATCTCTTCTTCAATAAATGACTACATCATTTTCAGAGCTCGTGTGTGGAGCTACAAAAGGGTTACAAACTAGTAGCTAATGCCAAGAAGACATACGTCACTGTCACAGGTCACTGTTCTGTTAGAGTGGAGGAGAGAGGGGTAAAGGTAAGCACTGAACATCTCTATCTTTCCAGGCTCCCAGAGTGCCAAAAAATCTCATTGATTGTTGCTAGGGAAAACCGAAAAGTTCTCTAACAATGAGGATTTATTAAGTCATTTTTGATCAATAGCATCTAAGTTCTGACTCAGTTCATTGGTATCAGTCACTAAAACCATAAAAAGGAATAAATATGGGGGAAATATAAGATCCTGTGCTGGTGGCAGCTAGGTTCCTCCTGCTGTGATTAATGCCATGACCAAAAGCAACTTGGGGAGAAAAGAGTTTATTTCAGCTTGCAGTTATAGTCCTTAGTGAAGGAAAGTCAAGGCAGAAACTCAAGTCAGGAACCTGAAGGTGGGAACTGAAGCAGAGGTCTTAAAGGAACATTGCTTACTGGCTTGCTCTTCTATGAGTTGCTCAGCCTGCTTTCTTATACAACCCGGGACCATCTGTCCAGTGGTGGCACCGCTCACAGTGAGTGGACTCTTCCAAATGAATCCTTAATCAAAAAATGCCCCATAGGCTTACCTATGGCCCAATCTAATGGAGACATTTTCACAACTGAGTTTTCTTCTTCCCAAATGACCCTAGCATGTATCATGTTGACAAACGAACAAACAAAAAACTAAGCAGCATAGATCCTTTTTAAATAAAAAGAAGATAGTCCAGTGACTTGGTCAAACAGGATAGAGTTTTACATGGAACTATTGGTAGATCTAGCGATCGAGACTTGTAATAGCCAATGGCTGTGCCTCTGTAGCAGGGGAAAGTGCTGTAGAAGGTAAAGGCTGTCCTTGACCATGGTCTTTGAAATTACCACTTGCTCTTATGTTCTTCATGAGCAAAGCTCTTTTCAGAGGCCTGTGGTGTCATTCAAATGATGCCAAATTTTATCAAACCTCTAATCTTCTGTTTGTCTGCCTCTCCCGAGCTGTCTCACACTACTTTAAAAATAAGTTGCAAGCTTCAACTTTTGGGTTTCCTGTCATGTTCTCATATCTGCAGTGTTAGGGGGACTGTGATGGCAAGATGAATTCGGTAGAAGGAAGTCAGGCCTGATTTATCAACTGATTTATTAGCTTCTTGACATTCCACAGGCTGATACTTCTTCTGTCTCCATGCACCCACGAGAGGTCACCCTTCCAGCCTAGGTTTCTGTTAGTCTTTCAGGGCAGGGTGTTTATTCAAGTCCTTAAGCCATTTAGACCTGGGGACTGGACTTGGCCACTCTCGACCTTGGAGTTCTTCCTTTTTTCCCTTCCAAGATGGAATGGTCATTAAGAAACCACTTTCACTGCTTAGCTATTTACTCTCTGATGAAAAACGAGTTAGAAGGAGGAAGTCAAATGAGAACCAGACCAAGACTGAAGAGTCTTGTCAATTTTTTCTAAAGATGTTTTTCTTCAAAATAGAGATAGAGTTTACTAGTCCAGAACAAGACTTTGGAGTCAGACTTCTTGGATTCACATCCTGGCTCTACCATTTACCATTTATGTGGTAAAGCTCCTTAATCACTTTGATACTCAAGTTTGTTTGTTTGTTTGTTTTCCTTTTGAATATTGAAATATGCACAGTTGCATCTGCTTTGGTAATTTTGAAGCTTTTAAGGGAAGATACAATAAGCATTATTATTGTTGTAATATGATGGGATTCTGGGAGCAAGACACTTGATAAGTTCACACCCGTGATTATTACTGTAAGTAGCCTTGCCACAGGACTTAAGATGTTCCAACTAATATACATGACTGTTCCCACACCCACAGGTACCTAATGTTATCAGGCCTTCCTGTATTTCTAGATTCTGACATATGTCAAAATAAGTAAGATATTTCTTGAAAAAATAAACAATATTAGACATTACCCATTCTCTTAGTACATTTGGGATATTACAATAGAACGTCACAGACTGGGCAACTTATGAACAACAGAAGCTTAGTATTCTCAGTCATAAGGGTTGAGAAGTTCAAGATCAAGGCATCAACTGGTTTAACGTCTGGTGAGAGCTCACTTTTTCACAGATGTACCTTCTTACTATATCCTCACATGGTAGAAGCAGCAAGGCAGCGCTCTGGGGCCTCTTTTAAGAGGTTGTTGTTGTAGTTTCATTTCTGTTGTTGTGACAAACACCTTGACCAAAACCAGTGTAGGAAAGAAAAATGTTTATTTAGCTTACAATTCCAGGATGTAGTTCATTGTCCTTCCTACTTTTATGTCACCTTGACAGAAGTTGGTAAAAGAACAGAACCTTGATTAAGAAAATGTCCCCTATAAGATCAGGCTGTAGGCAAGTCTTTAGGGCATTTTTTTAAATTAGTGAGAGATTTGGGAGAGCCCAGCCTATTGTTGGTGGTGTCATCCCTGGGGAGGTTGTTCTGGGTTTTGCAAGAAAGTAGGCTGAGGAAGCTACAAGGAGAAAGCCAGTAAGCAGCACCCCTCCATGACCCCTGCTTCAGCTCCTCTTTCCAAGTTCCTGCCTTTCTGTGTTCCTGCCCTTGCTGCTTTTGATAAGGAACTATTACATGGAACTGGGAGTGAAATAAATGCTTTCCTTTCCAAGTTTGGTCACGGTGTACCAATGTATCACAGCAATAGTAACCCTAACTAAGACATCGAAAATTGAGGGAAAATCAACACAAGAACTTAAGGAGCTGGCCACATTACATTTGTAGCTCAAAGCAGAAAGAAACAAAATCACTCATGCCAACTATTTGCTTGCTTGATTATTCTCAGGGAGCTTTTTTTCATGTGGTCCACCTTCCTGGGGAATGGTGCTAACCTCAGCGAGTTGGAGGTTGAACCCTCCCAAACCAGTCAACAGTCTAGACAATCCCTCACAGACATGTCCACAGGCCAACTTGATCTAGCAGTTTCTCAGCTGAGATGTTTTCCCATGGTTATTCCAGTCTGTGTCAAGTTGACAATTAAAACCAACCAGCGCGTTCACCAATCCCATTCACTAAGACAAGCCCCCATGGGTTATTAACCTTCCCAAAGTCAACACTTTCTAATGCCATTGCCTTGGTTGGCTTATGCAATATGAGTCTGGTGAGGAGTCAAACATGACATTTTATGAAATACCAGCATCGGTGGCAGTGGGGACAGTAGTGTCACCATTCATCCTCTGAGCGTTTAAGTTTCTGCTGCTTCTGTGTGGCTGTCACGGGGGCCATGTTGTGCTGTTTAGCGCTAGCTCTTACAGTACTGCCTTTGACAAAATCTAGTCCCAGTAATAATGCTGCATTTCACATGGAATACCTCATGGAGTCCGGGGCTCCTCTGTTAGGGGCTGTGAGTCTCTGAGGGGCAGTTGACAGAGCCTAGTTCAGAAGTGGGAAACCTTGGGGTGAGAAGATCCTGGAGCCACCGGGCCTTGAGGCTTTGGAGCATTGTCTGTGGAGCATCGTTTGATTCTTCTTCTGGTGATCCTTCTTCTGGTGTGTCTCTGAGGCTGGTGCTGCTTGAACACTTCTAGTCAGTAAATAGTTGTCATTCATGGAAAAGAGAAGGAAAAAAAATCACCAATGATTTCATTCGATGTACTACGACACAGTTCCTGTTTTAGAAGAAAAACTCCATTTCCCCTTAGTTGAAAATGTCTGGGGAAGAGGAGCGCTTGTCCATCTAGAGCAGGCGTCTACTGAATTACATAGTGAAATATGTTGACTCATTTTAGGTGGTGTCTGAGTTTCTATTTATTTGTATTGATGTGAAAAGATACCATGACCAAGGCAATTCTTACAAAAGGATGCATTTTTAATTTGGGGATCGCTTATAGTTTTAGAAGGTTAGTCCATGATTGCAATGGCAGGAAGTAGGTCAGCGTGGTGCTTGAGCAATAACTGAGAGCTTTAAACCCTGATTCCCAGGGAGCAGGCACAGAGAAACAGAGACAGGGAGACAGGGAGACAGAGATACATACAGAGATAGAGAGAGAGACACACAAAGAAAGAGGGAGAGAGAGACACACACACAGACAGAGAGAGAGAGAGACTGAACCTGGCATGGGTCTTTGAAACCTTATGGCCCCACCCCAACGATGCATTTCCTCCAATAAGGCCACACCACCTAATCCTTCCCAAATGGTTCCACTAACTGGGGACAAAGCACTCAAACATATAAGTCTATGGGTGCATTCTCATTCAAACCACCAAACACGAGTTCTTTGATTCTAAGTAAAGCTTTGGTGATTATTTTTTTAAATAAATAAAAAACTATTCACACCATCCCTTTATATATATACATAACTGTTTTAAAAAAAAACACCCTACAGGATAGCTTGTATAATCAAATAAAAAAGCTGAAGACCTGGTTTTACAAAGGATATGAATTAGGAAGCCTTGGTAGGTGAAATCTATCAGACAGGAACTCCGTGAGTCAAGTCACTCAGGATTTCATCCCTGGGACCTGTTTGTTGGTGCCATGCTAGTGCCTGAGCAGCAGAAGGTAACATGTTTTCTCGGTAACCCGTGCAAGGAGAAGAGCAGCTGCTAACAGACTATGCAGGGCCTGCCAGCTGAAGCAGAACAGACTGCCGAACAGGCCCTGGTAGCAAGATGTCTTCCCCAGTTGCTGTGTACATCATCAGCCTTGTGGTTACAGTTTGTTCCATGGGGCTGCTTGGGCCCACATAGATCCAAATGGACTCAACCTGCCTCCTCTGTTCAGCATGTGTGACAACATGAAGCTGTGTGAAAGGGGCGCTGCTGTCTTCTCCCTCAACATCAGAGCTCTGTGTCCACTGTTTTGGAGAAAAGCTGCCGATCGATCATTCCCAAAGCCTTCTCTGCTAGTCTCACCTTTCCTTTGAAAAGTCCATGCTTAGAGTCAGGGGTGTTGGGCTCCTGAAGTCTCTGAATACCCAGTCTGGCACTCTGCTTAGACTGAGAACTAAAAATATTTGTCTGCCGGACGGTTCCTGTTGGCAGAGACAGTTGAACCATCACCTCACCACAAAGACACTTGTCATTTGGGGGTTTAGAAAAGGGAAACACTTAAGTGATAGTTTATCAGACTAAAAAGAGTTACAACAACAACGCAAAACACAGTATCGGGCCCACCCACAGCTTTCTGGTCAGAGGTCAGAGTCTCAGCTTACAGGGGAAATTTGAGCCTGTGACCCACACAAGGCACAAAGGCCTCTCTTTACTTACACCATTGAGAGGAAAGGTGAGGTGATGTGAACCCACAACAGCTGCCTTATAAAAGTTCCCAGGGAAACTTTAGAATAAAACAACAGTGTTATTTAAAAGGCACTAGAAACATCTCCAAAATATAGATCAGAGAGAGAGCCTGCAGCCCTGTGCATTATTAATATTTTGGGGTGTTTCTCATCCTGACTTCTTTGATCAGTAGGAAGACCTTAGGGTTCAGTGGCATTGTGCTGTAGATCAGAGCTTTATCTGAACCTTCTCACGTCCTTCAATTGGGAATGATGCTGGCCTGAAGCACGGGTTTAATGAGTACTAGTGTGAGGGACATTTTAATGTGTCATTCATAAGCTTCCTTGACCCCAGCCTCTTGATTTTATAGCATCAGGCTTTCCCATGTTTTAACATTTCTTAGCTAGTTTTATTTTAATGACTTTATGATATTCTACAAAATTACTGGCTTTTGTATAATATAATGAATCAGGACTCCGGCATTAGACAAGTATTTCTGTGATGGATATCTGTGGGAACTAGTTTTCAAAGTAGAGTCCAGCCTTGAACCCTATTGGACTTGAGGCCTGGAGGTTGATACAACTCTATGAAAAGGCAAATTTAATGGGATCAAGTCTAATGATCCAGTTCATGGGTCATTTATTCAGTGACCAAGTTATTGTTCTTTTTCTTCTCATGTTTAGAAGCTATTCCCCAGTGGGTTAGCAAGCAGACTTAAAATTTTTAATGAATGCCAACTAAAAGTACTTGTTGATAAACAGGAATAAACAACAACAACAACAACAAAAACTTAAGGGGTCAAGAAACTATACAGACCTTGTTTCTACTTTTAATAATACATGTTAAGATTTTTTAATATGTAAAAAATGAATTTTGTGGTGTTATTTTAACATTTACTTCCACTTGACACGTAGCCTGTTTGTGTGACAATCATAACTATTAAGGCAGAAAGAGAGTTGTAAACTCACATTACTTTTCCTCTGAAAATATCTAACTTTTCTTTCTAGAAGTTTCTTGGGATCTAGACACTGACATGGTGACTCTTTCGTGTTTTATTTGCTTAGTCAGAAAGCATGCATTTTTAGGGCAGTGACTGTAGCAACAGCAATGAAGGCTATTGCAAGGGCTAACACCGAGATGCTGTGTGTTTCGTGTGTGCTAGATAGTTATCTACGACTCTGAAGGGATGGACTGTGATACATAATTTTAACAGAGAGGGATGCCCATTTAAGATGCAATCACTGGAGGAGGTTGACAAACCCAGGAAGTATCAGGGAGATGACTGAGTATGGGGAAGGGTGTGACCTGTTCTTCCATTCCTTGGAATTAATGACAGAGTTGGAACATGGCATCAGTTCCAGCAAGAAGACTCTTTGTCAACATAGAAGCGATATGGAAATCATATCTTAATATGGCATATGCCTTCCAATTGGAGGTGGATGGTGATATGAGATAAAGGGAATATAACAAGGCTCTGTCAGTGTAGCCAGAACAATAGATGGCACTTGCCTGGACTTAGGAGCTTCAGATGGAGAGGGACAGAAATAAACGGCTCACGATACATTCCAGAGATAGAATTTGCAAGACTTGGAAAACTGAAAAATAAGAGATGGGAGAATAAAAAATAAAGGTTAAATCCTAGGTTATTAATCTGGGCACTTAGGCAAAATGTGGTTCTACACAGTTGAAGATGAGCAAGTCTGAGGCAATAGCTGACTCACGGGTGAGAGAATGGAAGATTCTTTTCTTACTTTGCCCATTTACAGAACTGCTGCTCTGGCCCAGAATAGAGAAGACAAAGTTAGAAGTGTTGACCCCTCTTTATACAATGTAGTTAGGCAGGAAGAGACTAAATGTTGGATTAAGAGTCAAGTGGGGCTTGACTGTTTTCAAGTCATGTGACTTAAAAAGTCACCTTCCATTGATACTTTATTTTCCTAAACTCTAGAGGAGAGTTCATCTTGCCTGTTCTGGACTGTTGTTGACAAGATATACATCCAATCCTTCCCACAACGTCAGGCACAGAGAAGGCACCCTAACTCTTGCTCGTTGGGTCCTATGCATTCTTTATCTCGGTGACAGAGTCTGATGTGGATAAAGAACTTCTAGAAGGTGGGGGTGTGGCCACTATATATGCCACCTGTTGCCTAAACTACTATAGGGGAGTGTCCTGTTCCTTCACCTGAAGGCATCGTTTCTTACTAAAATACACAGGACCCTGTAGATCATAAACATTTAAGGCATGCTTGTCAGTGAGAGAAAGTTACAATGCAATGTCTGAGAGCACTGATTTTGTAGGCAACTGCCTGGGTTGGACTCTCATGTCTATCCTTCGTGAGCTGTGTAATCTAAGGGCAATGACATGACTGTGCTGTGATCTCTATAGCTGTGAGACTGAGGACCTTAGGAATGCCTGCATCATAGGATTTTCTGTGAGTTCTAATGGAACATACATGCAAACTCACACACACACACACACACACACACACACACTCCTGAGAACTAGTAACCACTATATAAGCATATGTCCAATAAAACAAAAATACCTAAAGTGTCAGAAAACAGATGACTTTGTGAAGCTTAGCAAAGGGCTGCATGGGAGGAAAGTTTGGGCACAGGAGACTGGACATTAAAGCCAAGCTGGTTTTGCCTCTTAGAAGCAGCTTTTAGCAGAGCCTAGAGTCAGGAAACATACCATGTCCTGTCCAACTGCAGAATAATCCCTCCAGCTGAGGATCATGAAGACCCAGTGAAGAGACTCCTACCTACCTGCTTTGGCCTGAGCTTTGGGGGTTCCCCATAGAAGATCAAAACAAGAAATCAAAGGGGGAGGGTAGTGAGAGTGTCAGAGGAGGGGTGACTTTTGACAGAGAAGTCAGGGAAAACCTTTCTTAGTGGACAGCTAAGTGATGGACAGAACCACAGAGTCATGGAAAGACCATATTTGCACTTCTCCTGTTGCATGAAGAATGCATAAAAGGCAGCCAAGATTCAGAGCGAGGGAACCAGTTCCCAGGCTGTCACAGTGACTTCCTTGTCAACAACGGTGCCATTTCCTTAGATGAGACGATCTCTGGTGGTGGTGGTGGGAATCAGGTTGGTTGGGAGAAAGGAGTAGAGAGCGCTGATGACCACTCTCCTTTTCGCAGGTCAGACAAAAAGGCTGTGGTCCCATCCACAAACTCCAGCTGGCCTCTGTTTCTCTGTCTTGCTAGGCTCTATAAGTCAGCTCCAGGTTACTCTTCCATTTTCAGATATCAATGAAACATTGCCACAAGGTGGCTCCCTGAGAGGCAGCAAAGGGTTGATTGTGCAGATAGGAAGTATAAAGTTAGCTCCCAACAAGAGAAAACCAGGGCTGAAAAAGAGCCAGGCAAGTACGTTCTTCATTTCTCGCTTTCCCATGAACTACTCTCAGGTCTAATGTCTCAAAAAAATGAACAAAACCCCTCTGAACTCCTGGGCGATGGACTGGGTCTCTTAGCAGCCCCTGTGAAGGGTCAGCAAGATGGTGATGTAGTTTAATACCTTCTCACTCACTTTTCTTCCAATCATACCATCAGTACCTCAGTCAATGGCCTAGATTCTCTTTTGTAGAGAAATCAAAAGAGAAAACATCCAAAAGGAGGAATCAAGCAGGAAATTAGAGTCTATATATAGCTGAAGGGAGAACTCAAATTCAGAACTATCAACTTAGAAAACATGATATTCAAATCCATGTGGAGTGTGCCATCACTTAAAGAGTGTGTGGAGGTTGATGGAAATACAGGTCAAGGAGCAAACCTTAGGTTGTGCAACACCTCCTGTTCACATAGAAGGGGTGAAGCCAGAAGAGAGGAATTGAGACAGGGTAGTCAAAGATGTTGAAAAAAAATTCAAAGGAGAGTAAGAACAGATCCAAAGAAGGAGTGACCTAAAAAGATGAGAGCCCTCAGAGGTGGGGTGGGAACTAACTGAGACCCCAGGTAAGAAAACTACAGGTCTGCTCTACTTTTTATTAGTCAGCTTCTTGGTGCTATGCCAAAAAAAAAAAAAACCCTGAGGTTATCAAGCCATATATCTGATTCATAGTTTCAGTGCACAGTTACTTTAGACATCATCACTTTAGACAGTCCTTGGTGGCAATAAGTATGTAATCATAGTGGAAGGAACTACTCATCTCAGAGTGGTTTAAAAGCACTAAAGTAGGACAGGAGTCCCAATAATTTTTTCAAGACCATATGCCCATGACCTAATTTTTTTTCTCTTAGACCCCTACCTCCAAAGGGTGGCTGCTAACTCTTTAGCGTATGAGTCTTTAGGAGTGAAGCTATAAGAAATGGCAAGATGCAAGCGGTAGGCAGCTAGGGTGAGGATTCGTTCAGTGAGGAAGTAAGACTGGGATGGACCAGGGAGGGAGAAGAGGAAGTAGAAGCAGCTAGCACCACAGATGAGTCTGTGGAGAAACTTAAATGGAAATAGGAAGGAAACAAATTAGGCAACAGGAGGCCTGGCATTTGCTAGGTGCTAGAACCATAGACTTCAAGACATGTGAGTTCTTATCTATTCTCTGCTGTCACCAGCTGAAGAGCGAAAATCGCTTCCCTCTCTAGGCATTTCCTCCTGTTGAGTATCTCTTAAGTCGAATTAGAAAGTTGTTGGTTACCAACACAGTATGTGTGCCACTATTGCGCCCTTAGGATTATCCTGCCATGCTGGTTGTTGTTGCAGTTCATAAGCATCATAGCTGGATAAGCTTAGTGCTTGCTTCCTCTTTTGGAAGCTTGCCTATCACCTTTGCTACCATACAAACTAGTCTTCAAGAAGGATGCTTTCAGGTCAGGCCCAGTTTGTACCCTCTAGGTCCTATGTCTGAAGTGCAAAACGTAACAGTCTCTAAGTGTAATAGAAGGCACCTACTTTGTAGTATGCTGTCTGTATTAAGTAAGGCAGTACATGCAAAGAACTTAACACAGTACCTAAAGCAATCATAAAATATATACACTTTATCCATTGAAATAATGAAAGTTATCAGTGGGAAAAACCTGCAGCATATTGTAGCCTGATATACACAGAAAGTAGCATCTGATGATAAAGAAGAAAAGATTAGAAGAAATGTAGGTAAACCCAGATACAGGCAGTGCTATGATACAAGTTTGGCTGTGAGGACCACACTTCAGGAATCTTAGAGAAAGGCATGTAGAAAAGATATCATAATGTCAGTCAGAGCTGGGTGGTATAAAAACACACCCAAACAGGAAGATAGTTAAGTTTCAAAAGTTCTTGTATGTGGACATGGGTATCACAGTGTGCATGTGGAGGTCAGAGGACAGTTTGTGGGAAGCATTCTCCTTCCACTGTATGGATTCTGGGGATCAAACTTAGGTCAATAGGCTTGGCAGCAAGTGCCATTACTTGCTGAGCCATCTTGCTGGCCCAATATTTGAGTTTTAAATATATTTTCGATTACAGATGGAAGTAAGGTAATAATACTTAAAACCAAAGATATCCAAGCTCACCTCAAAGCTGAACAAAGTTAAAAGATTCATTCAACCAGATATCAATATGTACCATAAAGCCACAACAATTAAGACAGTATGGCATTAGTACAACATAGAAACCAACGGAGAACACTAGAACCCAGAAAGAGACTTGTACGTTGTAAGCGATTTATTAACAACAAATGCAGCATTTCAGAGAGGTTCAGAAAAGATGATCTTATCAGTAGATGGTGCTAGGCTATCTGCATGAGCAAAACTCAACCTCTGACTCACACAAGAACAAAAGCAAAATGTCTATGTGGTTTGTAGATTTAAATACAAAATCCTTTTAAGTACAACCACTTGAATGTACCAGATCTAAGAAAGCAAGAAGCATCAACCTACATGTCAATGGATGCTTGGATAAGAGACCTCCTGGAACACCAGGTGCTATAGCTGTTTAAAAGGAGAAATGAACGAAAGGAAATAGAAGAAAGTAAGGGAAAGGAGGCAACAAAATGTGTGTATGTGCGTGTATGTGTGTGTGTGTGTGTGTGTGTGCATGTGGGTGTCTAGGAGTTGAGAATATAAGGAAAAAAGTTTATTTTTAGGTACTCAAACACTATAAATTGGACACAAAATTTACTAAAATAAAAAAGTTCAATTTCATCAAAATTAAATTTTGAGTTCATCAAAAGATTAAGAGTAAATATAGAGGACAGTTACAGAGTGTTGTGGTTAATCTTCATTGTCAACCTGACAGAGTTTAGATTCACCCTGGGAAGACATCTCTGGAGTGTGTCAATGCGGGTGTTTCCTAAAAGCTTTAACAGAGGCAGGAAGTTCTATCCCGAATGTGGGTAGCGCCAGTTCACACACTGGAATCCCAGGTTGAATGGAAAGATGAATGCTGGTTACCAGCGTCCATCTTCTGTTTCCTGACTGTGGATACAATGTAACCAGACATTTCACATTCCTGTGGCCATGCCTTCCTTGCTTTCATGGGTTGCCTTCCTAACTGTGATCAAAGACAAATTCTTCTTTCCTGAAGTTACTATTGTCAGACATTTTGTCCCAGCTATCAGAGAAGTAATGCACAAAGTAGGAAAGCAGATTCATAGTTCATGTGACTCTGAAGCTACATCTCCAGTTCTGGGGATATAAAGAAATACACAAGTAAAAATAGGCAGCCCAGTTAAAAACACACAAGCGAAGTCCTGAACAGGTAGGTTCCTTGGGATGGCAGAGGGGTATGTTACTTTGTTTCTATTACATTGTTTCTATTCTATTACTTTGTTATTTCTATTCTGTAATTTACTAATCTATCGCTGTGATAAACCACTACCAAAAGCAAGTTGAGGATGGAAAGGGTTTATTTTCAGCTTGCATCTGACACACCATCACAAAACAGGCTCCAAGGCAGGAACCCAAGGCAGAAACCTACAGGTAGGAACTAAAGCAAATCTTACTGGTTTGCTTATGTTTTTATCGCTCTGGTTTAACTGTTCCCACAATTTCTTCTCAATTAAGGTTCCTTCCTCCCTCCCTTGAAAAAAAAAAACTAACCAGCACAAGTGATCAGTGAACATTTAAAAAATGTGTTCACTTTTCATCAGTCATCAAGACTGGAGATCAGAATGGGATTCAACTAAGTTCTCTCAATAACAAGAACTGATGATATCAGGCAGTACCCAGTGTTGGTGAGCACATGGAAGCCAGACCTCTTAAACAGACAATGCTAATGGTAATTAAAATGAGGCAACAGTGGAGGAGGACGGATGGCTGCCTCATCTACTAAACATAAGCAAAGTGTGTACAAAGTCTATTCCTAGCAGAAATGAAGATATAAGTTCATTAAAGACACACAAAATATATTCATTACAGTATTCTTCGTTTGTAACAGTGCCATATAAAAACAGTTCAGGGGTCTCCAAGAGTGGGGCTGCATTATGAATGGTTGTTTGCTCATAGAATGGAATGTTCTATTCCATGGAAACAAACTAACCACTATTACACATGACATTGGTGACTCTCTCAAGTATAACGTAAAATGAATGAAGCCAATTACCAAAAAGTACATGTTGATCAGATTCTATGCATATAAAGTTCAAAGCCCAGCAAAACTGATCTATGGTGCTCCATTTCAAAGCAGAGGAAGCAGATATATGGGAGAGAGAGGGGGAAGAGACAAGGGAACGGAGAGGGAGGGAAGGACAGGGAGAGAGGGAGAGGGAGAGAGAGAGAGAGAGAGAGGGAGAAGGTGGAGAGGGAGAAGAAAAGGAGAGGGGGAGAGAGAAAGAGAAGGAGGAGGAGAACACTCTGGCTTCTAGCCATGTTCTATTTCTTGACCTGCTGATACACACATAGCTGTGTTTACTTAGTAATAGTTAATGAATAGTTTAAAGTTTCTGCACATTTCTGTGTGTCTTTGCTCAAGAATAGATTTTAAAAGGTTTATGAAATTTGATGAGTGCTGGTGGAAGTGTGAACTTCTACAGACACTAAGGAAATCAGTATGGCAGTTTGTCAGGAAGATGGGCACAGATCTACCTCAAGATCTATATCATTGTTGGTCATATATCTAAAACATACTTCATCCTACCACTATTGTTCAAACATGTAAATTGCTGCTTTATTCACAATAGCCATAAATTGGAAACAATCTAGATGTCCATCAATAGATAAAGAGATAGAGAAAATGTAGCATATTTGTACAATAGAATATAACTCAACCACTGAAAAAATAAAATCATGAAATTCACAGGTGAGTGATTGGAACTAGAAAATATTATCCTGAGTGAGGTAACTCAAACTCAGAAAGACAAATGTGATATGTATCCACTTATATGTGGATGCTAGCTGTTAAGTCATTGATAAGCAAGCTGCAATCTACATAACTATGGAAGGTATGTCGGGAATAAGGGACTGGAGTAGGGGAGGGATCTCCTAGAAAGATGAAATAGAATAGATTGTTGTGCATGGATGAGGAGGGGGACCGGAATGGAAGGATCAAGCAGGTAAGGGGTGGGAAAGTTGAGGGAGGGAATACAGGGAGAGACAGCTTAAACTAAGGGCTGTTTGAGGGGTCATATGGAAACCTACTACAGTAGAAGCTTCCTATAATGTATGCATATATAAAGGTGAGCTAAATGAAATCTCCAAATAATGGGAAGACAGATCTCCAAATGGACATCTCTTACCACTAAATGAATCTTCCACTGACAGGAATGGGTTACATCTAATTGAGTTCTAAGCCAAAGGAGTCTCATGGGGAATCCTCAAAAAACCCAGGTTATTGTCAAAACTGTTGCTGGCTTTCCATAATCTGATGGCAACACCTATTGCTCAAGATGACACCTACACAACTTATTGAACACAGTGAAATCTGGTTGGTACCTACCTAAAGGTTTCACCATCATAGACTAATATTTGTGGTACTGGACGGCATTCTTTGCACACAGTCTGAAGGAGAAACATCAACATAGCTACAAACACGTCAGTCTAAAAGAGTGACCTTTCTGCAAGATATGCTGGTACAACAGTGGCAACAAAGCTTGTGGGAATAACAAACCAGTATCTCATCTGAGTTAAAGCCTACTCAATGAGATGAAACTAATACCTGATACTGCTTGGTTGATCAAGAACTTGAAACTAGATAGCTCAGGGATCTAGGGGCGAACCAAATACTACTGGTCTGAAGCATAGCAATAAAATGACTCCTAAAGATATTGTGTTATACAAATAGATCTGTGCTTTGCTTAGCCATCATCAGAGAAGCTTCCTCCTGCAACAGAAGGGAACAAATACAGAGACCCACAGCCAGATAATACATAGAGAGTGAGAGACCTTAGTCTGGAAAGGAATGTATGGATGCACACATACCCATCCCTAATCCAGAAGTTATCTCCTTCTGAGAGTCATTTGAAAATGAGGAAAAAAAATGTTTTTTTCCAAGAGAGTCTCACTGGGGAAGCAAACCAGTGATAAGGAAGGGTAGGCCTCAAGCCCAGCACTACATGGCTAACACAAACCAAACCCAAGGGTGTCCTTGGAGGGCCTTTGTCTCATGATGTTAAGTCAGGATGGTTTTCTGTTTGTTTTCTACCTTACAGGTCCTTTCAGTAGATAGTGTGGCTTTTGGTTTGTTCGTTCGTTTGTTTGTTTATGGGATTCCAGAGTGTACAAATGTGTGTGTGTGTGTCTTCATCTATGTACGTTTCTTGTTTGTTTGGTTTTTGGCTCTTTTTCTTGTTTAGCTGTTTTCTCATATTCTGATTTGATTTGTGTGTTTATTTATTTATCTTCTTATTTTATTTTACTATTCCTGAGATGCCTGTTTCTTTTCTAAGGAGAGACAGAAAGGATGTGAATCTGGATGGGAGGGAAGGAGGGAAGGAACTAGGAGGAGTAGGAGAAGGGAAAACTGTAATCAGAATATAGTGTATGAAAAAAAATCTATGTTCACTTAAACAAACACCAAAAGAAATTCATGGGTGATTTCTGTTTAAATACATGATAAAATGTTTCATACTCCTTCCTCTGACCCCATTTCTCCATTCAAATTCCCTATCATATGTGAACTTGTTCTCACTAAAAGTCAGTCAAGTTGGGGGAGGGTTAATGGATTACAACAAACTTTTTTTTTTTTTAATTTTAAAATCTTCCTAGCAACAGTGTTAAAAACAAAACAAAACAACAACAACAAAGGCAAACACACAAAACCCCAAAACTCCAGGCAGATGTGGTAACCCATACTTTTAATGAAAGCACTCAGGAGGCTGAGGCAGGCAGATCTTTGTGAATTTGAGGCCAGCCTGGTCTTCATAGCAAGTTCTAGGGCAGCCAGAGCCATATAGTGAGACACTGTCTCAGGAAATTCAATAAAAGGAAAAAAAAAAACAAAACAAAAAACCCAACAACTTTCTCTTCTCTGACAAAATTAGCAGACCTCACTCTCCTCTTTATTGCTGAGGAAAGCGAAATAGTGAATCCAGTAGGAATTCTGGCATCAGAGGGTGGAGAGACTCAAAATTCATTCTATTACCTACCTGTCAAATGCTTATTCAACACCCATTGTATCCGTAGCTCCATTCTGCGAATTACATATACAGCAATGAAAAGAGAATTTATGTCTTTTGATAGAAAATACACGGCCTGGAAACATCATGGTGTTTTGACATTTTAAAAAGCCTCTCTGGCCTGGAAGGTCAAGACCTCAGAAGGTCTTGCCTAGAGCAGGCCTTTAATGTTCAAATTACTAACCTGAAGCCACATCCCTGCTTGGCCTCAGCACCCCAAAAGACTGTGTAATCAGACACCAGGCCAACTAGGAACAATTCAATAACTTAGCACTTGCTGAGTGCAAACTGGTTAATCTTGAACTCTTTGCCCTGCCAGTCTGTCCATCCTCATAGAAAGACCCAGAAAGTGTGGTCCCTAAGGCTTTTCCTGGCTCCTGTCTTCTGCCCCCTGACTACCCTGTGCTTCCCCACAGGCCCCAGGTAATATGCTGAGTCTGTGAGTCTAGGAAATCTATTTTTTTTTTCTGAACCTGACGTGTGTCTGAATATGTCTGACCATCACAGAGAAGAAGATGGACTGTCTCAATGTGCAGCAAGGACCCACTGAAAGAATCTTCACCTTGAGGGTGCTGGGTAGTGGGGTTCAGGAGTAATACTTTGCTCCAAATAGATGGCAGTGGAGAATGTGTCACCCAAAGGTGAAGCCTGGAGGAAAAGATGAGTGTGCTGGAGAATATCTGGGAGGACAGCCAGGAAACAGGTGTGGCAGGAGGGTTAGCCAAGAAGGCATTGGTGGGAAGTGAAGTCAGAGGGAATGGCCCAGGCAGGTCAACAGAGGGGGTGAGGCTTGGCTTTCCCTCAGAACACTGTGGAAGGCCCTGAGGGGTGGGGTGGGGGATGGGAAGCTGGTAATGGAAAGAATGATTTGCTCTGACTTCAGTTGAAGTCATATAGGCTGCATGGGGAGAACTCACAGAAGGTAGATGAAGATGGAAGAGGATGGGAGAATCTGCACTGGAGATAGCGAGAACTTATGTGTCTTATGCCAGTGACCCAAACAGCATTTACTGTCTGGAAGCGGGCTGTGAATCAAAGTGAGGTGGCAAGGTTTGGCCTGAGCAGCTGAAAGAACGGGAGTCCTTGTCAATGGAGACTTGGGAGAGCAGGTGTTGTGGGATGCACTGGCTATGGTAGATGTCTCGTAGATATCCAAAATGGGAGGGATAGGGAGGCAGGTGTAGATAATGAAGCTGGAGTTTGAAAGTCAAGCTGAGGCGCTGGTGATGAGTATCTTGAGGCTGGGTAAGGTCACCTTGGGAGAAGATAAATGGAGATAAGAGAAGCTCTCTAAGGAAGGGCCCTCTGGGGTTGGCTCTGCCTCCACAGCAGGAAGGGGATGATCTGGTGGTGGAAGAGCTGCCCCCAGGCTAGCTCTGCTCCAGATGGCTGCTTCGGCTCAGGTGTCAAGATAACTGAGGAAGTATCCTGTCTCCAAAGTTGGCGCTCAATGGAGACTAACCCTTTGCCATAAGCAAACCTCTTTAATCATTCTCCTCTTATCTCTGTCCCTAGCTCAGCTGGGATTTGAACAATCGACTTGTAAGGGGCTACCCTAGGACTTTCTCTGACACTGTGGAAGTTTCCTTCCATGGTTTGTCTTTAACTTCTGGTCCCAGTGCAGGGCATTCAGCCCTCATGGTAGAGCACCCAGTCTCTGGGCAAGCAGGGCATCCTTCCCACAGTGAGCTGCGGCTGAGAGTTGGAATCTGGAGAGGCGCTGTCTCACACATTTTACTCATTAGCTAAAAATCTCCCAACGTTTTCCATTCTCCTCACAGTGAGTCATCAAATGAATAGAGTCCCTGCTCAGAAGTTAATCAGAACCACACAGGCTTTTAAGGTTTGAACAAAGAAGTGTAAGGACAGGCGCCAAGGTTGAGCTTTATCTCTACAGCTATATGACAAGGCAGAATGAAGATCTTTAAAGGCTTGTCCTTTTCCTCTTCCTCAGCTTCTCTGTCAGGCCAACAAAAGCACATAAAACAAATTCAGAAAAATGAATTCAGCAGAGATGGGGTTAATTATCCCAGACTTTCCCGTTCCTCAGCACACTTTTCAGGGACTCCATCATTCTCCCACCAAAGTGGTCATTGTTCTCATTCTTTTCTTTTTGCTTATTGTCTTTACTTTTTGCTTTTTTAAAATTTATTCATTTTATATCCTGACTGTAGCCTCCTCCCTTATCTCCTCCCAGTCCCACCCTCCCTTTCCTTCCCTCATCCCCCTATCCCCTTCCCCTAGTCCACTGAAAGGGGAGTTCTCCTCCCTTGCCATCTGACCCTTGCTTATCAACTCTCTTCAGGACTGCCTGGATCCTCTTTCTCTGTGGCCTAGTAAAGCCCCATAGCCAGGGGTAAGTGATCAAAGAGCAGGCAACTGAGTTCATGACAGGGGCAGCCCCTGCTCCCCTTACTTGGGGACCTACATGGAGACTGAGCTGCCATGGGCTACATCTGAGCAGAGGGTCTAGGTCCTCTTCACGCATGGTCCTTGTTCTCATTCTTTCATGTGCATTTTTCATACATGCTTCTTTCCTTTGTGAAATGGAAACTGTGACCAGACACAAGCCTCTCATGACCAGTCCTGAAGGCCTTCTACCCCGTGACCCCCAGCCCAGTCCTTAGGGATCTACTCTGTTTTTCCTACTAGGTGTGAAAGCGATCCAAGGATATCACTCTGAAAGGCAGTGTTTATTTACTTTGGGACATGACTCCTTCCAAATTACCAGTAGGAGCATGACACATAGCAACAACAACAACAACAACAAAAATAGAGAGCTTAAGGCCAGGATATGGCTCAGTTGTTTAAGTGCCTGCTGCACAAGCATGAAGACCTGACTTTAGATCCCCAGCACCCACATAAAAGCTGGCCACTGTGATACTTGCGTGGTGGGTCTATAACTCTAGTTCTAGATGGGAATCAGATGCAAGCAGATATCTGGCGCTTGCTGGCCAGCCAGGCTAGACAACTGAGTTTACTGAGAGAGCCTATCTTAACAAATAAAATGAAGAGAAATTGAAGAAGACAAGTGTATAGGTGCTATTTATTTATTTGTTTGTTTATTTATTTATTTATTTATTTATTTGGACAGACACACACTGGAGAGTTTAAGCTCTCTGGAGATATGGGAAAAAGAAAACTTTCTTTTCAACCAAGACCCTAGAGCATTCAGAAATAAATTACAGTTCAGTCTCTGCTTCTTGTGGCTGACGAGACAGCTGCTGTAGTAGCCGATATCCCATCAAACAGTGATAGGGATGGACAGAAATGATGCCTGCCTTGCCCTCCCCATGATGATGTCATCAAGGAACTTTGATAGGACTTTGCAACGGGCAATTATTATAAGCAGCTTTTTCTCTTGACAAACATTTAGTGGTGAAGTTGCCAGCTCTAGGTGTCTTTTCTATGTTAGGTATTTGCCTGATCTATAGAAGATAGGAAGCCTATTTATCCAAGATTTTAACTAATTAATTAACTACCTTTATTTTTTTCTCGTTGCTGAGATAAAATACCAAACAAAACCAACTCGGGCTTCCAGTTTAGCCTTCCTGTATACCATGTCGGGGAAGGCTCGGCAGCAGGAGCTTGGGCAGCTCACCTCAATGCATCCCCAGCCAGGGTGCAGACAGAGAGATGACTGGTCATCCTGCTGTCTCCAGTCTTATCTAGTCTAGAACCTCAGCCCACAGACTGGTGCAGACCATAGGCAGGATGGGCCTTCTCTTGTCAACTACCCTAATCTTAAAGCTACCGGGCAAGCTTGACTAGAAGCTTGTTGCCATGGTGATTTTATATCCCATCAAGTTTACAAACATTATTAATCATCACAAAACCCTTTAATACTGTATGACTCCTAGATCCCTGGTCTGGTACTTCACGTCTCAGATAAAACGGTGGACAAGGCGCTTGAGTCTTACAGTAGCAGCAGTGGGAAGGGCAAGCAACCAAGCAGATCCATCAGATCATGGGAAACTTACGCATTGTTGTGAAGTGCTATGAGGTATTGTTGGGCTACCAGCCCACAGGGTGAGTCCTCATCAACTGCAGGCTAAACATAGAAATAAAAGCAAGTTGCATTTTTTTTATGACTTACTTTTATTTGTGATTTAGGAAATGGTTTTGGAGAGCCACAGCAGGATTTTTAGAAATGAAATTGCCTGCCCCTGAGTTAAGGCATTAGCAGCATCCATGACCTCATGAAGGCAGCTCACATCTCCTAGAATGCTTTTCAAATGATGTAGCTTTGCCTCTCTGAAAAAATAAATAAATCAAAGCAACAGCCCAAGTGCCCCAGAACTACTGTCTACCCAACAGCTGTTTCCACTTGTGCTGGCCCCTTTTCAGGAACTTGTAATGTCTAGGGATGTCTTTGTGACATCAACTATGAGAAAATAGTTTAATACTTGCTTGTGGGGTTCTTGTTTGTGGGAAATGTAGATCACACCTTCTCCTCGAGAGGAATGATGTATGGAGGTTCACAGACAACTTGGGCTGACACTTGTCCTTCTGAGGCTGTCAGAATGCAGCCCATACCAGAATCCTGTGATTTGACAGCTTGTCTATTTTGTTCATCCATCACAAATCTTTCATGGCAACTCAGACATGTGGTCATTTTCCTGGGTTTTGGTAATTTTCTACTGATACTCCTACAGCAGTAGTTACCCACGTATTTACCCAGCTTTCCAATCTGACCTCCCATGGTCAGAGTCTTAAGTGTGACAAAACCTCCTCCTCATTGTCACTGTGCCAGTTAGACCTGGGCATCCCATGTTCACTTATTCTGTGCATTTTGAACAGCTGTGGATTTTTGTTGTAGCTTCCGTAAGCCACACACACACACATACACACACACACACACAATTTCTTTGATAAGGATCGAGAGCCACACTTATCAGTCTCTACATAAAAGTCATGCTATATGGACTCAGTAGATTGGGTTATAGATGTACATTTATATATTTAGTAATAATTATAGAAGAGGTTACAAACTTAATAGGGAGTGGGGGAGCACAGGGAGAGTTGGATGAGAGAGGAAGGAGTAGATATGAAGTGAATACAGTGCTCAGGTAAGAAATTCTGAAAAAAAAAATAAAAAGACAACTTAAATCAGAAAAAATTTATCAAAGACTTCATTGGAACTTAACGTCGCTTAGATTGACATACAGTCTGTACATTTCTATGGAACTTTTAAACTGATTTTATGGTAGACCAGGGTAGAAAGACAAGAAACCCAAACTGAACTTTCCTTTGCTGGAGTAGGAGGCCAGTCTCTAAGCAATACCTCCCTACTCCCCCCGCACCCCCCCACACCACTTCGACCCCAGCACACAGGAACAGGAACTGTTTTTTCTTTTATAATTTATTCATTTTATATCATGATTGTAGCCCCCCTCCCTCATCTCCTTCCTCCCCCACCCTCCCTTCTGCATTCCCCCCTATCCCCTTCCCCTAGTCCACTAAAAGGGGGAATTCTCCTCCCCTGCCATCTGACCCTAGCTTATCAAGTCTCATCAGGACTGGCTAGATCCTCTTCCTCTGGCCTGGCAAGGTTGCATCACAAAGAGCAGGCAACTGAGTTTATGATAAAGGTGGCCTCTGTTCCCCTTACTCGGAAGCCCATATGGAGACTGAGCTGCCTATGGGCTACATCTGAGCACAGGGTCTAGGCCCTCTCTGTTTATGGTCCTTGGTTGATGCATCAGTCTTTGCAGACTTCCCTGGGCTCCTATTTTTGGCTTTGTTGGTCTCCTTGTGGAGTTCCTGCCCCCTCCTTCTATTCCCCTCTTCATCCATAAGATACCTTGTGTCCTGCCCAAAGTTTGGCTGTGAGTCTTAGCATCTGCTTCCATCAGCTGTTGGGTGGAGCCTTTCAGAGAACTTCTATGGTATGTTCCAGTCCTGTTCCCTCTCTTCCACTGCTTCTGGTGTCTATCCTGATTGCCATTCTGAATGAGATTTAAGCATCCCCCTTAAGGTCCTCCTTGTTGTTTAGCTTCTTTAGGTCTGTAGATTTAAGCATGATCATCCTGTTCCTGGTCCTTAAAACTGACCCACATCTCTTCCTCCTCTCCACAGATGAACCGCAGCATCTCCCTTAGCCAAGTTTAGTGTTTTCAACTTGCTTCCATTTGAATTGCATGTCCATGTGGTTCTACAGCCACAGGTTGCAAGCTGCCTTTGTTTCTTCCAGACCTGCTGTTCTACTCTGACTCATGTTCCCCTACTTTGGCTTCTCACTTTCTCTCTCAGTGAAAGCCTGATGCCTCATCTTGACCCTGCCTGACTCAGATCCCATCAACCTGGGACTTGCTGAACTGCTCTAAATTTTCTCTTTCTCTAAGTCACCTTTGGCAAACATAAATTCACATGGTGGTACTTCCTCATACAAATGCATACAAAGTATTATGGGGTATCAAGGCAGCTGTGTGACGTTTGAAAGCTAGGCCCTGCCAAGGTATGTTTTATGTTGTGATCTTAGTGTGCTTCCTGTGGACACCTGACAAGAGGAGCCTCTAAAGAAAAGATGTTTACTCATTGAGGTTCCAGAGATTTAAACACAATGCTGAGTACCCATATCTGTTGAGAGCTTTCTTACTATTAGAGACCCTCTACTGGTTTCTAAAATGATACAGGGTATTATACAGCAAGACAGAGCAATCAATAAATTAATTAGAGAGAGAGAGAGAGAGAGAGAGAGAGAGAGAGAGAGCTCATTTGGATGACAGACAGAGCCATTGCAGCAACAATCCATTAATCTGCTAATCCGCTAATCCATGGATGGATTTATCTCCATGGCAGGGTCCTCATGATTCATTTACCTCCAAACACAATTAGCAAGGAAGATTGGAAACTGACTTTCAGCAAACCCATGTTTGGCTTAATTCACATTGAGCAGCTCTAAACACGCTGTAACTCCAATTTCAGAGGATCTAATGTTCTCTCTGGCTTCTATAGGCATCTGAATGCATGTGGTTCACATAAACTCATGCAGGCTCCTACACATATAGATAAATTTAAAAAGAACTCCTTTTTGACAAAGACATATGACCTCAAAATATGTAGAAGCTTTTCTACCCAGGGGTAAGAAAACTGATAAGAATAATAAACATGATAAGAAAACCCGAGAACTTTCAAAACAGGTGCACCATGTAATTAATTTAACCCTGACATGAAAACATTATCTCCTGGGAGTCAGAATAATTCAAGAGAATCAAACGTATAATTACACTTCCAAAAAGCCATAAGAGAAGTACTTTTCTCCTTTCATCCTACTACCTACACCTGAAGACCCTGGACATCACCTATAGAACAGAAAGCAGGAGATTTCAAAGGGCACAAATAGACAGAGTACTTTGAGACCCATGGAAAAATACAGCAGTGCAACTCCTCAGATTTCTTTTTTGCCTCAAGAATTCTAAACTTGGAAATGAAGATACTGAAAACCTGTGAGCATAGACTGAACAGCCACCATGAAATTTTCTTTCTCTAGCCAAGAAATCAGGAAATGAGTAGCCTAGCAAGATGGGGAACTTTTAGACTCATAGCTTCTTGACTCTGTCAAATGACCACAGAAAGAGGTTGTGGTCTCTACCCCTAACCAGCGCAAGGGAAGGCCTAATGGGAAGTGCTAGGGGTAGAGACACAAAGCTGTTTTAAATAGTTGAAAAGCAGTCTGTACAACGTAACAATCCAGTGAAGAAAAGTTATGTCTATGCATGGACATAACTGATTTGATAAAAAAAAGTATTTGGGAGAAACTAGCATCTACTAATGGTTCACAACTCTCAGAGAAAGAACAATTTAGCAGGAAATGTATCCAACTTGGTAAATGAACATCTCCAGGGAGAACCTGTAGCTCTCTGGAGCTGCACTTACCATGGTTGTGAGCCACCATAAAGGTCATAGGAACCCCCAGGGCCTTTACAAGAGCCTCCAAGTGTCCTGTAGTGTAGCCAAAGTTTTCTTAAGCAAGTACAGAGTTTTAGTTTAGAGCTATCATGATTACTGGATATTACATTATAACGCATGGGTTTAATGTTTCAGTTACTGACAAAAGACAAAAAAAAAAAATGGATTGCTTTTTAATTTGGGAACCAGGAATGGTTCCTTCTTTTAGTCAACACAGTCCTTATTTAACATAAACACTACAAGTTTTATCTGGTGCACTGAAGCAAGATAAGAAAAGGCTGGCCTACCTATTTGAGAGGAAGACATTGTGTCTTCTTTATTTCTTATGACATGAATGTCTGTATAAAATGTTAAGAAATCTACACAAGTTTCTTAGGATAGATGAATCTAAGCAACCCATAGAATATATGATCAATATAGAAAATTAGTGTCTGCTTATTAAAATTAAAATATAATATTATTTATATTAAAAATGAAGTATTTAGGTATGAATCTAGTAAACTGTGTCTATAATTTGCTTATTCAAAAACTACAAAATGCTAATAAAAGACACCAAGAAAGACAAAAAAAAAACTGTAGTGACGGCTAAACTGTGGATTGGAATACAGAATACGGTATGTCAGTTCTCTGCAAATTAACATACTGGTTTAACAGAAAGCCAGTCAAGATTGTTGTAAGATATGTTATAACTATAGAAAGAATTGTTTCAAGATTACACGGGCACCTAAAGAAATTAAAAAGATACTTAGAAAGAATAAAAAGGGGCTGAAATTATTGTGTTCCATTTGAAGATGTGATATACTCCAGAAGCTGAGGCTGATGTCAGCTGAGTACCAACACAGATCAAAGTTGCAAATCACAAAACTCATGTGGAGAACCACACAGGTGTAACTGGCTGATAGTTTTAAGATTCATTCACTTCTATTTCATGTATTTGAGTGTTTTGCCTGTATATATGTATATGCATTATATGCATGCAGGGTGCCTGCAGAGGTCAGAAGAAGGCATCCAATACCCTGGAGCTGTAGTTACCATGGTTGTGAGCTGTCATAGAGGACAGAGGAATCCAATCCAGGTCCTCTGCAAGAGCCACCAAGCGTCCTATAATGTTTCAGACCGTTTTTGTTGTTGTTGTTTTGTTTTGTTGTTGTTTTTGAGACAGGGATTCTCTGTGTAGCCTTGGCTGTCCTGGACTTGCTTTGTCAACTAGGCTCACCTTGAACTCACAGAGATCTGCCTGCCTCTGCCTCTGCCTCCCTGAGTGCTGGGATTACAGTCGTGTGCTAACGAGTTCCCTTCCCCCCCCCCCTTTTCCCTTCTTCTCTCTCTTTTTGTAACTTTTAATTTTTAAAAATATTTTTTTCATTTTACATTCTTTTTTAATTAAATTTTTATTTTTATATTAATTACAGTTTATTTACTTTGTATCCTAGCTGTTGCACCCTCCCTATTCCCCTCCCAACCCCAGCCTCCCTCCGTTATCTCCTCCCATGGCCCTCTCCAAGTGCATAGATAGGCGAAGTCCTTCTCCGTTTCCATCTGACCCTAGCTTATCAGGTCTCATAAGAACTGGCTGCATTGTCCTCCTCTGTGGCCTGGCAAGGCTGCTCCCCCATCAGGGGGAGGCATCCAAAGAGCCAGCCACTAAGTTCATGTCAGAGACAGTCCCTGTTCCCCTTACTAGGGTACCAACTTGGAGACTGAGCTGCCATGGGCTGTATCTGAGCAGGGGTTCTAGGTTATCTCCATGAATGGTCCTTGGATGGAGTATCAATCTCAGAAAAGACCCTTGTGTCCAGATATTTTTGTTCTGTTGCTTTCCTTGTGGAGCTCCTGTCCTCTCTAGGTCTTACTATCTCCCCCTTCTTTCCTAAGATTCCCTGCACTCTGCCCAAAGTTTGTTTCTGAGTCTCAGTATCTGCTTTGATACACTGCTGGGTAGAGTCTTTCAGAGGCCCTCTGTGGTAGGCTCCTGTCCTGTTTCCTGTTTTCTCCTTCTGCACAAAACTAAAGTCCAAGTGGATCGAAGACCTCAACATAAAACCAGACACACTAAATCGGTTAGAAGAAAAAGTGGGAAAGAGCCTAGAACTCATTGGCACAGGAGACAACTTCCTGAACAGAACACCGACAGCATAGGCTCTAATATCAATGGGACCTCATGAAACTGAAAAACTTCTGTAAAGCAAAGGACACTGTTTTTAGAACAAAACAACAGCCTACAGACTGGGAAAGGATCTTCACTAACCCTGTATCTGACAGAGGGCTCATATACAGAATATATAAAGAACTAAAGAAGTTAAAAAAACAACAAATCAAGCAATACAATTAAAAAGTGGGGAACAGAACTAAACAGATAATTCTCTGTAGAGGAATATTGAATGGCAGAGAAACACTTAAACGTCCAATGTCCTTATTCATCAGGGAGATGCAAATCAAAATGACCCTGAAATTTCAACTTACACCCATCAGAATGGCTAAGATCAAAAACTCAAGTGACAACACATGCTAGAGAGGATGTGGAGAAAGGGGAACCCTCCTCCATTGCTGGTGGAAAGGTAAACTTGTACAACCACTTTACATTCTGATTGTAGCCCTTCCATCATTTCCTCCCACTCCCACTCTCCCTCCTTGTTCTCCCTCCCCTAGTCCTCAGAAAGAGTAGCTTTCCTTCCCTATCCTCTGGCCCCAACCTATCAAGTCTCAGCAGGATTGCCTGCATCCTCTTCCTCTGTGGCCTGGCAAGGCTGTCCCACCAGTGAGAAGTGATCAAAGAGCTGACAATAGGGTGAATGTCAGAGACAGTCTCTGCTCCACTTACTAGGGAACCCACGTGGAGACTGAGCTGCCATAGGCTACATCTGAGCAGGGGGTCTAAGTCATCTCCATGCAAGGTCTTTGGTTGATCTATCAGTCTCTGCAGACCTCAGATATTTTCTTAAGCAAGTATAGAGTTTCAATTAGTGCTACAATGGCTACTGGAAATTATATTATAGCCCAGAAAAATAAATGTAAAACAAACTTCTAAAAGTGATAACATGGTCTATAATTAGAGAGCAAACTTTATTTAAAGTAATATTTAGCTTCTAAAACTTTGAGTTACACTTAACTCTTGAGAAAACTATTTGTCTCATTAAATAAAGCAAAAAAAAAAAACACACACACAAAAAAAACGTAAAATGAGGTGGTCAAAGTGACCCAGAGTAAAAGCCCTTGTCAATCAACATTTTTAAGGGCTTAATTGTACAATTTCTAAAATTACTTTCTTTTTCAAGTTTAAAATTTTATTTTGGAAATGTATTTATTAGATTCCCAACTAAGCCTTGTCCTTGTGAATAAATGGATATGTTCACATGTTTTGTGGATTGTGTGTGTGTATCTATGTGAGAAATCTGCTTTGCATTTCACACCGTAAGGAAGTCTTTCATATAATTATTGTTAAAAATGAGTCTTCTCAAGTCATGTTGATTTTCCTGCTGCTAAAACACTTCAATTATAGCCCTGAAACCATGTCCTGGCTGTCTTTTTATTCATTATACACATTATTTTAGTCCTCTGAGATGGATTTTCTTATAGTTCATAAACCATCCCTCACATGGTAGTGTGGTCTGATGAACAGTTTTTGCAAAGAGAATCACATCAGCTGTGACAGGCAAATAAGGGTCCCATGCATAGACATCCAAAGCATGGGCAACTTCCACTCTAAGCATTGGCCACTAAGTCTGGGCCCAAGGTAATGTTTGTGGAAAGAAAGGTGATAGGTTCCTGTGACAATGATGGAAGCAAAGACATATAGTACCTTGGGTGTGATCTGCCTTAAGTGACCAGAATCCTTCTACCTCAGAGGTTGGGACTGCCAACCTCAAGACCAAAGCTCAAGACCAAAGTGTCAAGACAGCCAAATAGAATGGGCCTCTGATAGGAATGTGAAGAAACTGTCAACTTGTATCAAGTAAAAGATATGTGGTTCCTGTTCATGGAGAAGCCCTCATTTATGTCTAAGTGGAATTGTTTGGAAGAAAGGGCAAAGTTTAGGATCATTTAAAACATGAGGTAACAAATTATGGCTTATTTTAATAAAGGCGGCTTGATGAGTGAAAATGGCTTGTATTAGCTTCTATTATGTCGCTGTGATAAAATACCATGACCAAGGTGACTTACAGAAGGAAGGATTTATTTGGGACTTATGGTTCCATAGTGATGAAGGTCCATCACCATCATGGTGGGGAGCATAGCAGGAGGCAAGAAGACATGGCATTGGAGTGGTAGCTGAGAGCACACATCTTGATCCACAAAAAAAGCACAGAGAGCTCACTGGAAATGGTGTAAGTCTAGTGCGTGTCTCTGAAACCTCAAATCCCACTTCCAGTGACACACCTCCTTCAACAAGATCACATCTTCTAATTCTTCCCAAATAGTTCTACAAACTTGGGCTGGGTATCAACACATTAGCTTAGGGGGGCCGTTGTCATTCAATCCACTACATGTCTCTTCATACCCTACAAGCGAGAATTGAGTGCTTGTGACAGGCATTGCATGGCTTTCAAAGCCAAAACTATAGCCCATCTGGTATTTTATAGAAAATGTTTGGAGATCCCATCCAAGAAAAAGATGAGTTTGGGGTCATTGTTGCAGTTTCAGGTGTGTGTTCATATTAGAGACACACCCAGGGCATGAACTCAGAGGAACTTTGAGACAGAGAAAAGTAGAAAGACCCAGGCAGGGTGCCTATACCACAGCAGAATAGCACAGAGTGCAGAGTCCCAGGTACAGTCAGAGACCAAAATAAAAAAGTAGTTGTATTGAAAAGAAAAAAATCTCATGGATTAAAGTAAGTAGAAGGCTCCATAGGTTTGTGGGAGTCACACTCATCATGTCATTGAATGGACTAAAGCCAGGACACCCCTAGTCCAATTTCAGTGGTTTTCTAATGAGTTGGAGGCAGAGGTCAGTTTCAAGAGCTCAGTGATGTGTAGGTTCTCTACCACGAGAGTAAATTACTATGTTCAGTAACTTGCATCTTTCTGTAAAATCAGAGGCAGGTGGGGATATAGCTCTAATTCTGATTTGATGTAGCTGCTTACCATCAACCACAGATGAAGAGATTAAAATATTTCCCAGGAAGGGAGAAATAACATACCTGAAATGTTTCACTGGATACTATTATACTAAAAATTATTTGTTACATGAAATTCAAATCTCAGTGGAAGCCTTTTTGTGCCTTTTGTCTCTCAACAATATTCCCAGGAAATCATGATTAAATCAACCAATGTTTTAACTTGTGAGGAAGCAAGAAATGTCTAGACCTCTATGTCTTTTTGTTCTTCTTTCCCTCTGCATACCACATTTCTCACCTGTTGCTTGTGCTTGTGTACCTGCAAGTATGTGTTTGTGCAAGTACAAGAGTGAGTGTGGGTACACATGCACATATATACCCATGCTCCTGGAGGCTGGAGGTCAACCTTGGGTGTTGTTTCTCAGTAGCTGTCTACTTGTTTTTTGAGGCAGGATCTCTCATTGGTTTGGAGTCTACCAAGCAGGGTAGGGGTGGCTGGCCTGCAAGCCTCAGGGACCTGCCTGTCTTCACCTTCCCAGGGTTGGGATTACAGTGTGCCCCCCATGGCTAGCTTTTTTACTTGTGTTGATTTGGGGGATCTAATTCAAGTCCTCCTGTTTGTAGGACAAGCAGTTTGCCAACTAAGCTCTTATCTCCTCACCTTTATCTACTGTCTCATACTTACGTCCCGCCACGACCCAGTCTCACCTATTAATACTTCCCAGAATTATAATGTGGTGTAAGCTGCCACTGACTGAAGCAAAGCAAGGTTGAAAGAAGAAGTTGTGTTTCTTCAAGTGACTCACAGGAAGGAAACCTGGTGAGCAGGCAGTTGGGTGATTGGCCTCTGACTCACTGGAGATTTCTTTGCTAGAGATTTGCAGCTGCCTGTCACCGTTAGTGATACCGACATTAGTGTGCTATCAACAAACCACCAAGTTTCTTTGGCAGCACAAACATTTAGAACCTCAGTTGAGACTAAACTTCTGAGTACTCATTGAGTTAAACCAGCATTCTGGGGCTTTTGAAAGCTTCTTGGCCAAATTGTATAAGACCTTGCTCATGGTTTTGAAGCATTGTGCCAGCACTCAATTCTGTGACCTTGTTCTTGGGAAATACTCAAGTGAAATCTGTGTAATTTGTTCTATGCTGTGGTTGCAGAGGGTACACCTCACCTGAATTCACAGGATGTGGGCTAAGATTATGTTCAGTGATGACTTTAAGAATACAGGGAGTATTTAAACCAACTAGAAAACATGACACCAATGTTCTTCTCATGATTCCCTCAATCCATCGGTCTTCAGCAGCCTCTACGGCAACATTAAAGATGGCATGTTGATCTCTCCACAAAAGCAACTTGTGGCTACATGGGTTTTGACCAGCTTACAGCCTCCAGCCTTGGCATCAGAGCATCTCCCTGGTTTCAAAGCTGAGAGGATCCTCAGTCTCCCAGGCATCCATTAGACAATGGCTGAACACATGAGAGCATGGGCTTTTCTTTAAAACACTAGCTTCTCAAGTGAGGCAAGCAGTCTTTGTTCTGGAATTTTCCACCGAGCTAGCCAAAACCATTTCAGGTCACTGTGATCTGAGGTTCAAACTGGCCAATCTCATTTCCTTCCCTCTATATCTTCATAAATTATCATTTCCTTTCCTCTATATATTCATAAGGTATGCCCCAACATGGTGACTGGATGCCTGCTGCCATTGGGTTCTTGTGTTGAAATTTACCTCTCATGGTTAATAGTATTATGAAGTAGGTCTTTGGGAAGTTCTGAGCCAAGGGTGAAGTCTGAGATCAGAGACCCCAAAGAGCCCTTTTTTTTTTCCTGCCATGATGGGTACAGTGACCAGCTAGAGTCTGCAAGCCGAAAAGCAACCCAGCTAGCATGCCCATTTGCAACTTCTAGCCTCCCAAACTAGGGCAAACAAACTTGTTAGTTAAGACTCTTTGCCTATGGTAGTTTGTATAAAAGCCCAAACAAAGGAAGGTATCCCATAAACCTCTTGAATTCTTAATTCTACCTCAGTACCTGTATGTTTGAGGACATATTTGGCATGGTGATATGTCTCCCAAGGAACTGACCAAGTCAGGTTATATTCTGTTAAGCGAAAAGATATCTTGAGGAGAAAAGTAATGGGAAGGGCTAAGGACATATCTATTCCTTCTTTTCCTTGAATGAGTGAGAATAAAAGCAGAGGTAGAGGAAGAGTCAGACTTTCAAATGTTGGGCCTTGACTTCCTTACTCTTCAGAGCCTCTCTGTACTATAGAAGTATAGAAAGATATTGGTAAACTGAGAACACAGCCTAGAGGTGACTGAAAGTACCCAGGAGAAGCCTCACATGTATTCTGGCAGGGTGTTCATGGGTAATAGAGTGCAGCATGTCCAGAAGGACTTTCATAGACAGCAGTAGGATGTATCTCTACGTGATCATGGATTCTAGTTAAGGCCAGAGAAGTTCAAGGTGATCCGTGGAAATGCATGGGCCTGAGGCTTGGAAGTGGCAGCCATTGGAATGATTTCTGGTGGCAAGATATCATCAGTGTTTCATGGATATGAATGCTACTGCTTGCAAAGGGATAGTCTGGACCAGAAGAACCTTGGGAGACATTAGCAAAGAACCCAATTCAACCCTACAAGGACTGTAGGTCACCATGTTGATTTTCATACCCATAGGCACATGACAGTGCTACTCTTGCCAGCAACGGATGCAGGGACTAATGTCCAGGAAGCAGAGAGTTTTGGCGGATACCGATATATAATGATTGATCGTGTAAGTCTATTCTTCCCTTCAAAGCTCCATAAGTCTGAGGGAGTACAAGGGGAACTTGGTCAACTGTAAGAAACAAAAGTTGCATATTTTTGCACATCTGGAAGGCACATGAATTTATTGATTATCATAGAGCACTTGTATAAAAGATTTCATTTTGTATTTTATTGCAAGCTATAGGTTATATATATATGTGTATGTATATATATGTATATGTATATATATATATATATAAAATATAAAGAGTAAGGAATATTATACCCGAGTCCCCTAACTCATATCTGAATCATAGCTACTTATAAAAAGCCTCCAATGGCTGAATAAGCAGAGTTTCTCTGAGAGGTGAAAGTCTGGCTTTTCAATAGAACCCATATTCCAACGGATGGGAGAGGAGCCACCGGTAAAAGCCAAGGCATTTCAGGTAGTGTGTGGGTGCCATTTGTTAGCACTGAATCATCATCCTGTTCACAGTCTTGATCGCATCAGAACATTTTGGTGGCATCTTGATACTTTCTAGTTCCCCTCTGAACAGTGAAAGATTCAAGATACAGCATCAGGGCCCCAGGAATCTTTTCACAGCAGACCAAATGGTCCTCAAGAGAAGTCAAGTCACATCTCCACTTTAGACCTTCCAGGGCTTTCTGTTTCCCACTGAAGACACCTCAGGCCCCTCAGGGGTCCCTTGAATTAATGTGTTGCGCTTTGGCCTCATCTCTATTATCCTCCTCTCGTTTCCTTCTTCAGCCATGGTAGCCACTATGGAATGTTCTTTCCTGGATTCCAGCACAACATCTTGCCATCTGTCAGATGTCAACCCTGATGGCACCCTGGCAGTGAGACCCTGGCTGTCCTCTCTAAAATGACAAATTCCCACTCCTTTCCTGACCCCACTGCTCTCTGTATGTGTGAGGTACAATATAGTTTACTTGTTTGTAAACCTGTTGTGCTATTTAAAAAACAAATATGCAATTTCTACCGGTTATGTCTCTCCTTAGAATGTAGGCTCTTCCCATGAGCTCAGAAGCTTCTGCCTATTTTGTTCACTGTGGAGCCCAACACTGAATACGGGACCAAGTGGCAGTGGATACTAACATCATATTTACTAATTAAATGCTTGAAGCTCTAGCTTCCCCTGAGACCCTCCAAGTTGTTACTGATGTGGCTTCCTTTCCTCTGGCTCCCTTTAACTCTTTTTCTTTATATCAAAGCAAACACAGAACAAAGCACTTGCTAGATGCAATGATGCCCCCCCCTTTTCCACTTATGGAAATCCAGACATACACACATTTATTTTCTCCTTCTATGTGGACAGTGGGGGCTGTGGAGTGTTGACAGAATAGGATCTGGGCTGGGGATTTTTACCTGGCTTTTCCAGCCCCCTCCACCTCCTGAAGTTACCAGACTCATATTCCTGCCTAGTGAGTCCCAGTTGTCTCCTCAGCAAAGTGACTGAGCTTGGGCTGGGCTAGAGACAATGGAAAGGCCTTCTTCTGTCCCCTGCAAACCCTGCTCCAAACTGCTTTGCTCCAAAAGCACATGCATTGGGCTACTGGGCCAAGCTCCAGACTCTATTAGCTCATGGAGTAAATCACAAGCACAAATCTAGAACTCTGGAATGGAAAGCAGTATGCAGGGGCCCAGCCCAAAGCACTGAAGAATTCTCGGTATAGGTTCCTCTGTCTCCAGGGAAGGAACATTCTGAACAGATCTCTGCGGAGCATGGATGGAAGCCGCCGGCTGGAGGCCAACTCCCTAATCCTTGGCACTGTCCTTCCTCCCACACCTCAAAAGAAGCCACAAGAAGAGTTGGAATGAAGGGGTGCTACCTTTGAAATGCAGTCTTGCCAACACTTACTCTGAGGTCCTCTGTTCCTCTTTCAGGAGGTTGTTGATGCTGGACCCACTGACTTCCCAGCCTTGAGGATGTGTATTTGTGTTATAAAGAAAATACCTGGTTCAGGGTTTGTGTTGATGTTTGGGTTTTTTGCATTTTGTTTTGTTTTTTTTCCTTAGGGCCAGAAAAGGCTGATGGGTGAGTGATTCCAATCTATCTGAATGTAATGCTGTGTGAGCTGAAACTTCTGATTGCTTCAGGCCATGGCAAATGAGGAGAGGAACCAAGACCAAAGCCCTGAGGCCTGATCCCTCCTGTAAGCTCACCTTTGGTGAAACAAAAGCCCAGCACACATAGAGCATGCAGAATGAAGTTTAAGAAGCAGCTACTGTGCCTCCTAAAACTGCTAGCTCCAAAAATCAACTCCCACTTTCCACATGTCAGTGCCCAAATGAGACCACGGCTTGACAAGCCTTTGGGAGTATTCAGTAATTACTCAGTATTCCTCAGCATGCCCTGGGCTTTCATCTTCACAGAGCCTGTCGAGTCTCACCCCACTCTCTTCCCCACACATGTGTCTTTCGTATGCACCCACAGAAAGAAAGCTTGTTTTCTCCTGTTTACCAGATGAGAGGATGGAGCCTGGGGGAGATGGAGTAACAAAAAAGTACCCCCAAAGTAGCCAAAAGGCATTTCAAATCTAGGTCTGTGTCTGTACCATAGGGGTGTTTCTCCATTTGTGGTAGACAAGTTCCTTAAAAATGAGCTGTGCACGAGTCCGGGGCATGAAACCACAGAGCCTACAGATGAAGTTGCAAACTGTAGCTCAAAGTCATCAGGGGAAGCGCCAAAGAGAAGAGGAACCATGCTTTAGGAGGACCTTGGTGTGTCTCACGCACGCCGAGTATTTACATGTGTTCCCTATTCAGTCTCCATAGCAACTGGCAGACATACAAAAATGCCTCCTCACTATGTGTAAGAGGATGAGCGGAGGGCCCTCCAAGATCCTCTTTCTCCCAGCGGGCAGGGCTATTTCTATCTGCAGGCTCCATGACTTCTCCCAGCAGCTATTTTGGCATGAAAGTTTCAAACAGTGAATGCATTTGATAGGTATTTGAACTGCATATAACGGAAAGGCCTCATCTCCTGCTGTTGTTTCCAAGTAATTATTCATAGAATCAGGAAAGGATTTTCTTATTAGGCAGTAAGGGACAGAGAGAGGCTGTGGTTTCTAGCTTTTAACCACAATGTCAAAGGCGTGTCTCCATTTTTCTTACCATTTCCAAGCGTATGTATTACCTAATTCTCCCCAAAGAATCAAAATTGCTCTATGATGCATACATATTAGTGATGGAGTTCTGAAGTTCTGAGCCAGTGACCATCTTTCTCAGAAACCTCCCACTTCAATTCTTGCTCCCATATCGCCCTTGAAATGGTCCACGTCACCAGAGACCCTCAAATGTTGCATGGAAATTTTGCTTAGAAATAAAGTTTGCAATTGCCACACAATTCAAAAGCTGTGACACACATGCAACCAAGGTGTTCTCGGTCTCGACATGCTCAGTTTGTGTCTTACAATGGAATAGATGATGTGTGTGGTAGGTGCTAATGCATTTGTGAATTGAAAGTATTCAAATGCTTTGAGGGAAGCAAGAGCAAAAGCATTTCTGCCTCTCTCTCTCTCAACACTGAGCTTTTACAAGCTACAGTCAAACCCTTCCTATAGTCAACCAAACTTCACAGTCTACAAATTATCGACACAGATTCCAACGCCCATATGAAAAACTCCTGTGCAGGTGTCTCACGGAGATTGGATTTGGGACAGACTAGTGAGTCTGATGTGGGTACAGAGAAGGTAGCTCATAAACATACTAAATAGAATCAGAATTTTCAATAAGAACTATCAAATGTCACCCACACAAGCTCTTACCTGCATTCTTAATGGGAAAATCATGCATAAAATAAAATTTGCATTCTAGTTGTGCTCAATGGGGGAAATTTTTATATAGAGACTGGATTGATTGAAGCTTTGTTCTCAAAATTCCAGCTGGCATTTTATGTGGTGAAACATGCAAATTGGATGGTAATTTCTTTTCAACATTTATGCCAACTTTGGGAAAAAAAAGAATCACAAATAACAAATATGATTCCCCACCCCCACCCAAACACTAGTTTATTTTTAAGTAAGTTAACACCCTATAAACATCTCTGTCCTTTCTTGCTAGGCAATTACATAGGAGGTTGGCTGAAGCTTTCACGCATTTGCTGGGCATCTGCTTTGAATATGGAAATTGTAGAAATAAAGACACATATAAGACTCTCACCTGGGAAGGATATACATGTATAGTTTTTAGGAAATGGCTCTAGCTCATGGGTAGCTGTCAGAATTCACTCCTTGGCTTACTCTCCTGAGTATCTCACTGTTAGCAGAAGGCTGACTGGCCTGGCTTACTGTGGGCTGATAACCTCAATCCACTGGGAGTTGCTGTCTACAGCATGACACATAGAGGTTTGCTTTCTGTTCTTTCTCTAGAAGTTGCTTTAGGAAAAAAAATACCACTTAAAAAAACAATATAAATATTATCCTTTAAAAAATCAATAAAAATATAGGCCTTAGAAATGTCATTATAATAAACATTATGAGACATTTGTGGTATATAAGGGACCATGTTATATTTCAGTAATAAAGCTCTTCCTCTCAATACATCATGGTAAGTTTAAAAGAAGATAGATACGTAAGAAAATGACTCAAGTGTATGTAGAAATCAGATATGGGAAAGGGACCATCAGAATTCAATTGAGTCTTGGCTCTTTGACCTTAGCTGGCTCATTGGCTCATTGGCCAAGTCCCATGACTTCTCTGACCTTTGCTCTCTTTAATTGGGAAATAGGTTTGTAACCAGGGGGAAAGAAGTTGTCTACATGCTCTCCAAGTTGCATTTCTGTTTAAAAATCCCCTGGCTTTTTGAACCTTCTAGAATTAATCTTTACTCTGTAGACAAGATTCTCTTTGACGTATGCACGCATTTCCTACCACTGACAGAGGGAAGTACCACAAACAGCGTTGAACAGCATAAATCTACTGTTAAGCAGTTCTGGAAGTTAGAAAGTTGCAGATCTAAGTGTCGGGACGGAGGATCAATTCATTCATGCCCTCTTCCTTCCAGATTTGTCACTGTCTCTGACAGTCCTTTCTTGGAGAACTCTGACTTTGTGCTCACGTGTTTTCCTCTGTGTCTGAATCCAAGTTTCCTCTTTTAATAAGATACCAATTGGTTTTGGGGGCCTTCCCACTTTTTACAACTTCATCGTATCCATATCATTGTAACTGATTCCATTTACAAAGACTTATTTCCCATAAATCAGTTTCACATTCTGAGGTTTGTTTGTTTGTTTGTGTGTTTCAAAGATTGAGAGAAGTGCAATTCAACAGTAACAGCCTTTACTCTCTCCTGGGCTCATTCTGATTCAAGATAGTAAGTAGTATTTGCTCATTTCGGTTGTCAGTTCTAATCAATTGCCATGATTAGGTGGGATAGCGTAAACAGAGGGCCATGAACCGACATCTGGAGTTATAAGCATGATGGATATTTTCTGTTTTCTTTTGTCTTGTTTACAGGGTACGGAGAACAAAAAAAAAAGTGAGAAACATAAAATAACCACATTCTTTTCAGATCTCTTCAATTGAGATGATCCCCGAAGGCGGTTGCCAGTTTGTCCTCTATTTTACTGCCACAACTCTTACAGAGCTGTTAGCTCCATCCAACCGCATCAAATCTCGGAGGACTCAGCAGGTCCAAGGTAAGGGGGACTGATGGTTTGGAGAGAATTGTACCCTTAGGAGGGAACAGGCCTATGACCTTTCTGTGTATTACCTCTGCAGAAGTAGTGGGGGATAACTCGCTTCCTTTGGAGCATCACAGCTGGCTAAGAGTCACAGCTGGCTGAGTCACAGCTAAAGACAGAAAAGGAGATTCTGGAAGCACAAAGAATGAATTCTCATTCCACTCTGGGCAGGTACCAATGTGAAACTACCAGGGGGTAGCAGCTGCTGTGGAAGCAAAGGCAAGTGCAGGTGTGTCCAGCTTCAACTAGAAAAGAGACTACAGACAATAGGAAAGCAGCTGTCTGTGCCAATGATATGAAGGAAATACATTCATGTTACTGAGTAGGGAGTGTCTGAAAAATATTAGAGGTAGCTTGGGCTATTCAGAAAAAAAAAAGTTTTTGTTTTTGTGTCCTGTGCTGGTGCTCTTGAAGGCAGCCTGGCTAAGGATTACCCTGTAGGAGAGGTGATCCGGCTAAGGCTTCTCACCTAACAGCATTTATCTGAGGGATAAATGTTACTGACTTGGCACTTTCCTTATCATAAGAGTGGGTTTGGGTGGGGCCCAGGCTCCCTTTCACCGTTTCTCTACTATGGAAGCTACTACCATCAGGTAGTAGATTGGACACATAACGATCCTAGCTTTTCATTGTTCCCCTCACCTACCCATTTGGTAGCACCTTTCTATACTGATTCTGCTATTAGCTATGCAACTTTCTTTGACCCCAGAAAAGGCTTCAAAACCTCTTTTTCTTCTTGACCTTTGCCTTCTCTGTGAGACCATGCCTGGTCCTGCTAAAGGTAAACCAGTGATATATGGAAAGAGTGCAGTCATCAAGACCCAGCCATCCTACACCAGTTACCCGAGTCACCTAACAAACTAACCACGAGTACATGAGTAAGCCTAGCTGACATCAGCCAAGCCCCACCCAGATTAGCAGAACCACCCGGTGACCAGTAGAATCATGAGGAATAATTATGAGGAAAACAAAGAATGGTTGTTGCTTACATCGCTTAATTTGGGGTGGTTTGTTATACAACATTAATTACACAGCTGTCTCCATCATGCAAGGGTAATGAGGCGGAGGAGCCGAGATTGAACTGTTGTTGTGTTTACCGTTGGAACTCAGTTATGACCAAGAAACTCTGAGGGAGCAGGGAGATGGGTCTGTTAGAAGGCTGTTTATGGTCAGGGATAGAATTTGTCCCAAGGGAAGAATAAGAAATAAAGAAGGCTGGACGTAGTAGACTAAAATAGCCCAGCAAAGTACCTACCACTCTGATGGTTCTCCCAGCTAAGACACAGTAGATTCCCATTTGGCTTCCACAGTTGCAGGCACAAGAAAGAAAGAGGCAGAAAGGGTTACTTCATTGACAGCTTGTGGGACACTGTGATCCAGGCACTTCAGGGAGCCAAGGACATGGTCCAGTGAGTAAAAGCCCTTGTCCTGTAAGCCTCATGACCTGAATTCAACCCCCTGAATGCCTTTTAAAAAGCCAGATGCCATGGTGCTTATCCGTAATCTAGTCTGTGAGATGGAAGGCAGAGACAGGAGAATTATCCTGAAGCTTGAAAACCAGCTAACCTGGACGTCTCAGGTCAAAAGCAGAAACAACAAAAAAAAGACTTTTCTCAACAGGGTAAAAGGCAAGAACTGACTCCGAAAAGATGCCCTCTGAGCTTCACACAAATGCCACGGCATGGGCACGTGAACACACATATAAATAAAGGAAATACTTATAAGAGAACTACTCTACAGTGCTGTAAATCTGAGTCAGTGCGAGAGGACTTCTGTGAAAACACAGGTTTAGCATCCAAACTATTTTTGTGTCTTCGTCAAATTGCTCGGAAGAAGAAAGTGACACCAAAAGGGAAAGACACGGTCTCATTTGTGTAAATAGTTATATGAACTCATGATTTCATTTGCGTATTCACTCAACAAGCACTGAGGTCTCCTCTTATGTTAGAATATGGAGAGGGAAGACAGATGCACCCAGAAGGAGGATGCCAGTGCTCATGGAGCCTGCACAGACCGGTGCGGTGCACATAGGAAATAAGGATTCTTATGTCTTCTGGACAAGGCATTGCCACTGCATTCATGAATTCACAGCAGCAGTGGTCCCCTGCACAAGACTTGCACGAAATCAAGTCAATCAACATTCCAGCACTGAGTGGAGAGGGAGGGGCTCCTGTGTCCCCCAACCCCCCATCTGAGGACTCATTGTACTGGGAGTTTTAGTTTCTTTAAAATCCAGTTCTGTTATGTGACTGTGTTTTTGTTGTTGTTGTTGTTTTGTTTTTGTTTTTGTTTTAATTTCTAGTCCCATGTGTGGGATAGGAGGCTGCGTCACAGCAGGTGATTTTGATTTGCCTCGTGCCCTAACAGGGGCGTGATCTTTGTCAGCTGCAGATAGTTAATTCTGGGGACTCTAGAGAAGGTATAAATGGGGGAGTTCTGAGAGTGCCTGTGGCCGTGGCTGCTCTGCTTGCTGCTGCCTCCGCTGCTGCTGTGTTTGCTCTTGCAGTTGCTATTGCTAGATTGCTGGTTTGCTGTTTGGTAGACTGCTGGATAGTCTGATGATGACGGTGTATTGCAGCTGCTGCCACTGGGTTCTCTGCTGCTTTGCTCCCAGAAAAGATTTTCTATTTTCTCCTCTTCCTCCTTCCTGTATTCCATTTCAGAAAAGGTTGGAAGAATGGCTGAACAATTGGAAAAGTTGCGAGTGGCTATGGAAAGGGCTGAGAAACAAACAAACAAAAACGGATAAAATGGAAAAACCAGAAGAGTCGTTCTATTCTCTCCTTTCAAAAGGATTGCAGAATTGGCTGTACAACTAGAGAGGTTCAAGTAGAGACTGAAACACTGGGAAAGCAAACAGCCCCAGAGAGGAGAACAAAGAGGTTCAGACCTGGTGACTGAGAGGGAGAGCTTTCCAAAAATGCCGCCCTGCCCTGCGCCACACACTTTCACTTTCATGTCCCAGCAATCCCTGGGCAGAGAAAGTAAGTGGGAGAAGGTGGCCATGCGGGGTGACAGGGTTAAAGAGAAACAGTCCATTTAGAGAGAAAGGGTTAATCTTGAGCCAAGTGCACCACCAGAGGCATGGCCTGGGATTATACCAAGTCCATTGAATTTCCCCAGTAATTGTACAACATTTGCCTGCTAACGGTGCTGATGATGATTATCAGGAGATAACATGGCATCCAATAGAAATGATATATCTGAGGAATTTAAAAGAGGCTATTATTTCCTATGGAATGCATTCCCTTCTTGTTAAACAAATATTAAGTACCTGGGCTACCCAAAATAGAATTATTCCTCAAGATTGGAAGATATTGGTGACAGCTGCGCTAGAGGCCAGTCAGCAGTTACAATGGTTACTGTTGTGTAGGGAGGAAGCTATGCAAGGGGAATAAATATTGTTAAAGATCAATTGCTTGGTGAAGAGCAAAAAAAAAAATCTGACTTACAAGAAAAAAAAATCAAATTGATGATGCTATTATAGAACATTGTTCCTTGGTGGCGTTAAGAGATTGAGAAAAGGTTGAGGAGCCCAGGAAAAGATTCAGCTCATTCACTAAAATAATATAAGGCTCTGGAGAAGCCGTCCCTAAGTTCTTGCTGAGAGTGGTTTCAGCTGTAAACAAAGATGTATCAGACCCTGATGCCAGACAGGTGTTGTTAGAGACCTTGGCATTTGAGAATTCAAATACTGAATGGAAGAGAGTCATCAGGCGGTTAAAAGCAGGAGCAGAAACAATGGACAAATGAACAAAAGACACAGCTGATATTGTCAATATAATACGACAAATGATAGCTAGAGGTCTCAGATATCAAAATATCCAGTGTTTTAATTGTAGTGAATTCATTTGCTAAGAAATAGTAAGGCTGAAAGCCGGAGAGCTCAAAATGGAAGTTGCGTTAAACTCTGAGGAATATGGTACTTTCAGTCATAGAAGCAAACCAGTTGTTTCTGGTGGCAGTGGGTTCTCCTCAGAATAAAGGCTGAGGCTTCCTGGGGTTTGTAAATGCTACAGTAAGGGGTGTCACTGGATTAATGAGTGCAGGTTCAGGAGGGACATATAAGGGAACCTCTTGCCATCAGGAAACAAACGGAGGGGCCTGCCAGCTGGAGACCCCATGGCAAATGGTGGGAACTAGAAAAGATCATCTTGAGTGAGGTATCCCAGAAGCAGAAAGACACACATGCTTTATACTCACTTATAAGTGGATATTAGACATATAATATAGGATAAACATACTAAAATCTGTACACCTAAAGAAGATAATCAAGAAGGAGGACCCGGGGTAAGATGCTCAATCCTCATTTAGAAAGGCAAACGAGACAGAAATCAGAATGGGAAGAAAACAGGGAATAGGACAGGAGCCTACCACAGAGGGCCTCTGAAAGACTCTACCCAGTGAGGTATCAAAGCAGATGCTGAGGCTCACAGTCAAACTTTGGGCAGAGTGCAGGGAATCTTATGAAAGAAAGGGGAGATAGAAAAACCTGGAGGGGACAGGAGCTCCGCAAGGAGAACAACAGAACCAAAAAAGTTTGAGCATAGGGGTCTTTTCTGAGACTGCTACTCCAGCCAAAGACCATGCATGCAGATAACCTAGAACCCCTGTACAGATGTAGCCCAAGGCAGCTCAGTCTCCAAATGGGTTCTCTAGTAATGAGAACAGGGACTCTCTCTGATATGAACTCAGTGGCTGGTTCTTTGATCACCTCCCCCTGATGGGGAGCAACTTTACCAGGTCACAGAGGAACAATGCAGCCAGTCCTGATGAGACCTGATAGGTTAAGGTCACACGGAAGGGGAGGAGGACCTCCCCTACCAGTGGACTTGGGGATATGGATGGGAGGAGATGAAGGAGGGAGAGTGAGATGTGTGTGTGGGGGGGGGGGAGTGAAGAGGGGACTACAGCTGAGATCCAAAGTGGATAAATTATTTATAATTTATTCAATTTATTAAAAGAGTAGAGAATTAAAGTAGAGCCTTAAGGTTTCACTTTTGCACCTTGAATATCAAGACAAAGATTACTCTAAAAAAATCATAGAAACATATTGAACAAACTAAACAGAAAACAAAGTGGGTATTTAAGACACTGCATTTTATCATTATTAGTGAAAACAGGTGTCCTTGTAACTCCAGTCTACAGACAGCACACTTCAAAATATCATCATCGATTTAAAACACTACAAATGTTTACAAAGAACATTTTGATTTCGCAATTGCTTAGGGAATATCTCACAGTATTAAAAACATAATGCTTCATATGAAAATCAATAAAGACAACTTAATGTTTCTCAGTAAAAAAAGAAATTCAGTATCACAAATTGAATACATAAATTTACATATGAATCCAAAAAGGAATCCATTTAAATGTTGCATGGCCACATAACGACTTACCTTGTAAACTCATAAAAATGATGTACTTTTTGAAAACATGTACCTCAAAACCAAAAGGTTAATGTTTACTTTTTTGTTTATTAGACGCTTTTGGTGCGTTTTTTGGTTTTGTTTCCCAGAGCATGTGTTTGACAAATCTCAAAGTGGCACCTCTGTCCAGTTTGGCAGCCTTTCTTGTCTGTTATTTCTTTGACTGTGTTCATATGGACTCTGATTCTTTCCAAGTCTTGCTTCACTGGATGCTCCTTAGGATTAACTCCTTGAGTTGCCAAATAAACCCAAAATACTGAATGTAATGTGTATGCAGAGGCTAAATCCCCTTTTGCTCTTTCAAGCGGGTTCACCTTCTGCAACAGCTTGTTTCTAGAAACAGACATCATGGTCTTCAGCATGTCATCCGCAGTGCCCGGGGAGTTCTCCAGTGCTGATAAAGACTTGTGAGTTTCTACAGGACAGTCTTCATTCATCTCTTCATTTGCCTTTGCGGCCAACCCAATGCCATGGACACGGGTCTTTGGGAAAGAGATTGCTCTCTTTCGCCTGTCTATCCTTCTTTTTCTCTTATCTAGTGTTAGAGGAAAGGAGGGAGAAAGGAGATGATGAAAGTATGAAAAGGGGGAGGGTGCATGATGATAGCATAGCAGGTAGATGATTGAATCTACTAGTCTCAAATATTTTACATTGGTATGGGTTATTGTATATTGATAGAAATTTAAGGTTATTTTGTTCAACTCTTGCTTCAGGTATTGTACATATGCAACTTATTTAAAATGTAATGTAAAATTCTAGTCTTATGAAATACGTGTAAACTGTTTAGGATCATTAGAAACGTAAGCTACTAGTTACCTCTACTAATCTTACTTGTTAGGTATTAGTTTAATTAATTACAGAAACCAGCTGTATTTAGCCTCCTGTAGATGTTTCAAAGTTAAGCAGAAAGTAAATAGCTAGAAACAAGCAATGTCTATCCATTTAGTTATACTGAGATAGATAGGTGATCTTCAAAAACTTCAAAGATCTATAAAATATGGGAAATAAGCCTAACAAAGATGAGTGGGTAAGGAAACTATGCTACATATGTACAATGGAGTATTATTCAGACAAAAAGTGTAAACGTCTCTTACTTACAGCAAAATGAATAAAACTGGAGACTATTATCTTAAGAAATATGGACAAAGGAAAAAAACTACATATTTACTCTTATATGTAAAATGGTTAGGAAGGAGAATGGAAGTAGACATAGATGAAGGTTGGATGACAGGTACTAAACACAATTGGCAGGTACTAAACACACTAAACAATATTCTGATGTTGTATACCCAATGAAGTGATTACAGTGCATAAAAACATTATATAGCTTATGAAGACAAGAATTTGAATAATCTAAATAGGAAGAGATTACAAGAAGGAAATGCTAATTATCTTGATTAATTAATGCATGATATATGTGTGTGCTGAAATATCACTTCAAATTTAATTAATGTGTATAATTAATATATTAATCAAAAATACAAAATGAATGAAAGACTTCATATTATATTATCCTATTCTAGAAGTTCTGTTTGTTTTGTGAGATAGCTAGAATTCAAAAGGCAAAGTATTTGATAAACCTGGATTTTGTAGTTTGCAAGGCACATCCCCAAGTGTCTGTGTGATTTTGGCCAAACAGTCCTTTCCCAGGCCAGGTGTTATAGGCCTGTACTTCAACAGCTCAGAGTGACTGAAGCAGGAAGATCAAATTTAGAACACACACTATTGTAATAGAACTAGTTTGAGGATATCCTGTGCAACTTAGTGAGGACCTGTCTCAAAATTAAAAAATAGCAAAAAGAGACCATGAATCTAGCTCAGTGGTAAGGGCTATGTCCAGCACGCACAAGACCCTAAATTCAGTTCCTAGCACTTCAAAAAAAAAGATAGCACCTTTGCCCTTAATACTGTTTAAAAAAATAGACACAATAGCAATACATGTCTCATGGTTTTTGTGAAACTTAGAGCATGTAGATAGTTCAAAAAGAGAGCTTGGAACACAGAACTGTCTCCCTGACAGCAATGGCGAGCTCTTTTGGACCACCTTTATTTCAGTCCTTTCCATTTCCTCCTGTCTACCCACAAGCAACACTGGTGCTCATTGACTGGAAGTTTGTGTCCTGGATCTCTAACATAATAAAGATTTTTTTTTTTGAAAGTCATGAAAGTACAGTTTCAGTTTTTGGCTGTAAATGGCAAGAGTTCATTCTGGTTATTCAGACAGAAACAGACTCTACAGAAGATGGTGTATGCTGAGCCCACTACGTATCAGGAACGTGAGAAAGCCACCTCTTCTGGGTCTGACCCCATAGAGCAGTAGTGGGATTGGCCTTGCTTTCAGCACTGCAGCTTTGCTGAGACGCAACTGCTTGCTTTGACTCCACTAGCGACGTGACAGAAAGATGTGTCACTGCTCCATGTGGAAATGGGTCACTCTGTCCAGTGCTGCCCTCTCCCATATTGTCTAGGCTAGTTGAAGTGTTCAATGGTTGGGTGTGCAGGGCATAACCTAAGGCTCAGCCATAATGTTACTACAAGGAAAGACTAAATTCCAGCTTGTATGCGTGGAGGCAGGGCTTTCAAAACATACCAAGTGGCTGGCAATGGGCCTAAGCTGTCTTTTATCTATCTGAACATTGATTCTTAGCCACCAATTTATAAAGGAAGTGAATGTTTCATAAATAGGCTCCCTGTTTTCTTAAGCTTTGTCTTCTTTTGGTAGTCCATGTATTTATTCCCAGGAGTAGAACTGTTTTCTCCCTAGGCGCTGGTTTTTGTAGCCTAGACTTGTTGCTAATGAAGTGTCTCATCCTCATAAGGCGAGCAATTCCCATCTTCTAGGGGATGAATGGTGTCAGATGCATAATTCATGCTTAGGTCTTTGACTGCAGGAGCCGCAAGTGTCCCACTGTGAAGACCCAATGCCAGTGTCTCCTGTGGTTGGTTTTCACATCTTTCTTTCTCTGCTCTATGGGCTTAGATTCTATCTGGTGAAAGTGATTTGAATTCATGTGCAACTCTGAGCTTTGTTCAAAGTGAAGGATTAGGCCATTCTTTGTCATGGTTAAGGAACCTGTTGGAGGCTGGGGCAATGGCTCACTCAGTCAAGTTCTTGCCCTGAAAGCCCAGAGCTTTGAGTCTCCCATGTAAAAAAAAAAAAAAAAAACAGGCATGGTGGTACATGCTTGTAACCCTAATACTGTGGAAACTGAGACAGATCCCTGGGGCTCACACAGGAATGACACCTGGAGTCTACCTCTGACCTTAGCATGTATATGCATAAATGTAAACACATAGACACACATACACACTCATAAAAATGTCACAATTTCTGTCAGAAGTGGAACTCACCAGGAGGCAGTCCTGAAGGGCCTGCAGTCTTTTGGAACTTTGAGTTACTTTATTTATAGATGACCAGAAGTTTCATCCTTTCTATGAGCAGAAGGCCCCAAGGCTATAATTGAATATTCTAGAGAAACAACACATGACTCAAATTTCCCTGTGGCTGAATGGGGGTAGGACATTAACCATTGAGGTTAACACCTCTCTGCAAAATGCAAGGTGACATTCACACAGAAACATGGCTCTGTCATTACTTGGAATGAGTCTCCTGCAAATTCTCTCCAGGGAGGGGATTTGCAAACCACTGGCAAGGTTTCAAATATGTACCTGGAGAATGAGAGATCTGTTTTCCAGTTGGTCACTAGAAATGGAACCCATGTAGGAGTCTTAAAATTGGTAAATTGCATACCATTGTATTGTTTTCTTCTATAATTACAATCACAGCTCTGCTACTGAAGAGGTGAGAATCAGGGTCCTGTCGAAGACCAACAACCATAGATGTTGAGGTTCAATTTCCCTGCTCAAAGAGAGGCCCCCGTCTTTTGATATCTTGCTTCACATTCTTGATCAAAGCCCTCCTGCTGTCAAGCCCAGCTATATTCCATCCAAAAAAATGTGACTCTCCATCTCTCCATCTTGCTCAAACCAGTGTGCTAGGTTGCCCAAGCTTGTTTTTGACAGTCTTGGAATCACTAAAGTTATTTGTACTTCTCAGAGACTGATGTCTTGGACGAGTCAGTAGATAGACACTCAAGGAGGTGCCACATATTCGTGCTTAATGCATAGGGACATGGGTCAATATACTCACATTTGAATTTCAAGCATGACTTGCTTATCCCTACAACATATGGAGCAGAGTTACAAAGATGGGGTATAGCCGACTGCTATAACCCTCTGGTCCTACCTGCTGCCATATACATCAGCTTTTTGGTGTCCTTTTGGTATTTTTAATTATTCTTTGGGATATGCCAAATATTCTCAAGCAAGCTTTTGTCCCTTTTACTTTGTACCTGATGACTTCTTCTCAGTCTCTACCAAAGATAGCTTGCTAAGCCCATGGTTCTTTAGCCAGTAGGAAGAATGCTCATGTCCAAGGCTCCTTCCATATATCCAAGGTCCCTGCTGACTTTCATATTCTGGAAATCTTTGCTGCTCCAGTTTTTCCCCAAGTCTGTCTTCCTCTAGAACACTCACAGAAAGAACATATGGAGCTGGTCTCGATACGGATGCAGCAATGACATTAATCATACTGGATACAAAATCATCCTGTCTTTCTTGTATAACAGATGCCTTGTCAGGTCTAGCCTCTTTGCTGAGATTCTCTTCCTCAGTGGGATTTTGGTCCCATTCCACTGCCACCTTGCTCAGTGATCTTGGGCAAAGTATTTAACCTCTCTCAATTTTGATGTACTCATGTATAAACTGTGTGCTGGATAGCAGCCATGTTCTCTCCTGTTCTAGGACTCAACCTTTAGAAGCACAAGTGCTTTGTCATCGAGTCCACAAAATGGTATTTACTACTGCTGTGCCAAGCACTGGTTGGAAGAAAATAATGATTAATAAATAAGAAATTGTTATTTTCCTCCTCTTTCTAAAAAGCAACGGGCCTCTCTGACCATCACTCTTTTTAGAGCCCCCCCCAGCAACATCCCATAATACTTTGTACAAACATCAAGACACAGTGGCATCCTACTCTTGTGATATTACGTCACATTTAGTTAAGATGCTCCATATGCACCAGCCTCCTTTCTGTCTCTGGAATGGGCTGAGCCTCCATCAAGTCAAGGCTTTCTGCAAGAACTTATTTTCTTGTGAGGAGTGTTCATCCCCAAGGCAACCTATGATTGCCCCTTTCTCATCATGTCCTCTGGGTATCCTGTGTGCTATTTTCCCTACTTTCACCTACCTTGTTCTTCTATGGCTTATGGGTGAAACCTATTGTCTATAGATTTTTTTTGTGCTGAGAAGCAGGTTGAATATTATGTATGAGGCATAGGAAAAGAGACTACACAGTCTACAAACTGAAAGTATGAATCACCTGGCTTATGCAGGAAAAGATTTTTAATCCCTGTATCCCATAGTGTCATTTATTCCCATCTCATACCAGTATTTTAACTGTTAAACAAAACTCCTTCCCACTTTGCTTGCTTTTAACAATTTTTTTTTCTCTGACTAGAATGTAAATGCCTCCAAGTTGAGCAACTCATCTGTCTTGATCTGGGTGGTTTTATTAGCCTGACATAAAGCCAATGAATAATGGTAGACCAGATGGACCAGGTCTATTTCCTTTCACTCAACAGAAATAACAAAAAGTTTAGTATTCATCCTAAAATAAATCCTTCCACCTCCTGGCTTTACAACAAACCCGTGATCTACTGCCAAGCTCTTCTCTGCCCCTGCCTCTAACTCTCATTATGTTATTGTTTGCATTTACTTATTTATCTATTTATTTATTTATTTATTTATTTATTTATTTATTTATTTATTTATTGCTTGCTTGCTTGCTTGCTTGCTTGCTTTGTGCTGACACTCCTGTCTGCCAGCACCTCCTTGTCTTTCTCTCTGCCAACTCTCTGGCCCAGCTTTTGGTTCTCAGTGAAACTTACAGCCCTCCAGGGAGAAGCTGATTGCTGGAATGCCAATCAAGGGCAACGCTGCCTTCTCTTTTAGATATTTATGGAGGGCTCTAAATCATGAACTCATACAATTTTTTGAGGGAGCTTTATAATTAAATCTCTCTTTGGGGTGAGGATTTATTTAAAAAAATAAATCTAGGCTGTCAGGGAGTAGAACTCAAGGTTTGAATCTAAAAAGCCCAGGTATCAGTCATGGAGGAGTGCTTGCAGCTACCTAGTATTTCTCAAACTTCTCCCCAGCTCAACTAATGGCAGATCTGAATGTCACATTTTTTTCACATGAAAATGGATTCGATATTTTTAATATATCTCCATTATTTTTTAACTTCAAAAACTCACTAGAATATTGTGCTGGTTGGTTTTTGTTAACTCGACACAAAGCTAGACAGCTGGGAAGGGAAACTCTAAACTGGAGGACTGCATATGTCAGACTGGCTCATAGGAAGCCCATGGGTGCAAGAGGGCTCAGCTCACTGTGGGTGGTACATCCCAGGTGGTCCTGGGTTATATATAAAAGCAGGCTGAGCAAACCATGAGTTGTGCTCCAGCAAGTGGCATTTCTCCATGGACTCTGTTTCAGTTTCTACCCTTCAAGATGGATTATAAACTGTAAGCTGAAATATACCATTTCCTTCCAAATCACTTTTGGTCATGGTCTTTACAACGGCAGAAAGCAAATAGAACAAACATCATATTCTATTTCATGTTATGTTTCTTAAAAGTATTTTTTACTAAGAGGTGTGGCTATTACCACCATGCCTTTATAATGTTCAAGTTAAAGTTGTGGTCTGTATCCATATTTTGTACATTCCTAGTAAGACGGACAGCAAGCCCAGAACTCAACCAGTTTTCTCCCTGAACAGGTGAAGAGATTGACCCTCTAATAAATGAAGCTATAGACGCTATAGAAATGGAACCTTCCACCCTTTAGATCCCCTTGACTTGTACATTTTAGGGAAGACAGGCTTTTCTTTAGTGGGATGAGACATGCACTGAGTGGTCTTCATTGTCCCTCCAGCTTTATCTTTTATCTTTCTGCACTTATGCCATGACCCTCAAAGTTGCCTCTCATACCTTCTAACTTCTAGTTGGTTTTGGCTCATGGAAGACGAGCAAGAATTGGCGAGGATCATGACAGTAAGGTCAGAGTGTCCATTCATATCCCCAGCTTCCTCCTTGCCAGTGCTAGGGTTGGCAGTTTTTCTTCTCCTTGACAAAGGCAGGTTGTGTTCTCTAGCTAGTGGTGCACTGAGTTCTTATTGCATCTCCATATTCTTAACCTTTTGGCTCATAGTGGTTGTGGCTTATTCAGTTACCAACTCTGGAGTGTTTTACTATTCCAGTTACATCTTTGTATATGTGACTCAGTAGGCTCTCTTCAATACCTTATGTCAAAGTATTATTTGTCTTCATTTCATAACCCTAATAGCAAATGGTATCAGAAACAACCTGAGAAAGCAGCCCCTAAAAATGGGATTCTGGGTTTGGCCTCTTCACATGTTAATTTAGTTAAATGGTGTCCTGTGAGCAGCGCTGGTTGTTAGAGTTTGTAATGGTCTCATGATTATGTGTTTCACTAGTTGTGGCATGGGATGGAATGGAATGCACACAAAGACTACAGATTTTGTAATCAGTGGCTTTAAGTCTTCAGTAACTCTCTTAACAATGATGGTAAAAAAAAAAGTGAAGAAGACTGTGGTATGACCTGGCTACCTACTGTAACAGGCATATACAGCACAAAGAGCAAATGAAGTGTTGCATGTCCAACCAAGATCACAAATAGAGAATCAGAATGCCTCTGAGGTCTGCAAGACAGAGCCTCTGTGAGAAAGTGGCTCAAGGTCCCAGGTCACTTGTTCTTTTTCCCTGAAGACTTTCTGGGGAGTTTATGATGGCTAGTTAAAACAAGAATGACATTAGAGGTCATTTATAGTATGGGCCTACAGAATATTCTGAAATCAAGCAGGAATGCTGACCTTTACCTGTTTTTTCCTGAAGACTTTCTGGGAAGTTTATGATGGCTAGTTAAAAAAAGAATGACAGTAGAGGTCATTTATAGTATGGGCCTACAGAATATTCTGAAATCAAGCAGGAATGCTGACCTTTACCTGTAGATCTGCTGAGCAGTGGCCCTAAACAGAGAGTGGGGATGTCCAGTCCTCCAAGTGAGTAGAGATTTTTGGAAGTGAAGGGTTTCAAATGAGAAACACTGGAAAACTGGTGACAAGGAAGTTTGGGGAAAAATACAGGGATGTAGTTCTGGACATGGACACTGAGGTTGAAGATATGTGTGTGAAGATAAACCAGACTGTTGAAACAACAGTCCTCCCAAAATGGGGATTTACCCCAGAATTCTCATGCTTGGAGAAGGGAAGTCTCCAGAATGAGATATCACACAGTTTTAAAAACTTCTCAGAGTACCTTATATGATGAGACTGAAGCCCAGAAATGATCCTTAAGCATGTATACCTTTGGCCCTCTTTGATCTTACTTTAGGGCTGTAAAGATAGACTTGGGGGACTCTCTTGGTCCCTCTTCCCCATGTGGCTGCACTGAATTGATTTCCTTTTTCTGCTTTCCACTTTGAATTTGTCCCTTGTAATTGGCTTATGTAATACGGGTGGCCACACTTTACTTAGGACCCAGACTGTGATCCCCAAGTTTGATAATAAGGGCACTTGTTACAGATAAAGTACTAACCCGATGGGCAGGGTGATCTGAGTGATATTGGTCTCTCTTTTGGTACATACGAAGTGAGGATACTGCACAGATCTTTTGCAGTTAACCTTCTACTTGACCTATGCATGGCTACAGAAACAAGAATAAAGGGTGTGCATGTGTTCAAGAAAAAGGCACCTACCTTGCCAAGGCTGAACTGGTTATCACCATTACCAAGACCATCCTGGAAAAAAAATCAATATAAACCTCTAATGGAGGATCATTTCTTAAAAGGCCTTCACCTATCTGATTGCAAGCAGGATGCTTACAATGGGCCTTTCTTGTTATGGAAAAGAAATGTTTGTCTTCATAGAAAAAGATGCCTATTTTGTTAGTTGAGATTTCTTTCCTCACAATGCTCCAATCAATGCTATCATTTGGAGTTATATGGACAATATTATCTAGTCTCATGTTACCCTATACACCAATGGCTGCACTTTGTCATTTTGTAACAACAGCGCATGCACAGCATGGGGCTTAGGGCTAAAACTTGTCCTAGTATGTCCTCTCATCCAAAAGGAACTGTCTGGAAGCACTTCCGTGTAACCAATACCCCAACTTAGAATCTTAACACAATAAACATTATCTGCAGGTTTCTGTGAGCCAGGGGCCTGAACACGGCCCAGCTGAGAACTCTTACTTAGGATCTTCCACAGGGCCTCAAGCTAGGCACTTGCCAGGGCTATAAACATCTCAGGACTTGTCTCCCAGGAATAATTACTCCCACTCATATAGCTATTGGCAGAAGATGACAGCTTTTTGCCACGCAGATCTCCCCAGAGAGCAACTCACAACAAAACAGCTAGATTCCATGAGAACGAGCAAACAAAAGAGTGACAGAAAACAAACAAGACACAACTTTTCTTTAGCCCCGGTCTCAGACAGTGACATCACTTCATTGTGCCATTTCCAGTCATTAGAAGCAAGTCACTAGGTCTAGCCCACATTCAAGGAAAATATGAACTATTGAATACACAGAACCAAGAACGCATGGAAGCAGGCTCATTGGGAGCCGTCTCAGAGGCTCCAACTCTAGAAACAACAGTAAGATGACCTACTGAAGCATCAGGTTGGTTATGGCCTTTATCCAGAAGGCCGCAGACCGTGAGGGCAGAGTGCTATTCTATAGAATGCAGATTATGGCTAGAAGCTACCAAGTGGTAACATGGTATCATGTCCACCATAAGAATGAATAGTTCTGGAAAAGGAAGTAGAGGTAGAAGCACCCACATACACACACCTCACTAGTTAAGGGAAAACCTGATTTGGAGATGTTTTCCTCTCTTCCTTGTATTCTCAGGCTCAGTGGCTTTAGAGGTTCTAAAGGATAGAATGTTTCCTCTAGGTATAAGGAGAAACTTAAAAGAAAAAAAGGAAAAGGTCATTGATTTTTTTTTCTTATTCTAATTTTAATTTTTTACATTAATTATAGGTTATTCTCTTTGCATCTCAGCTATAGCTCCCTTCCTCCCTCCCTCCCTCATCTCCTCCCATGCCCCTCTCCAAGTCCACTGATAGGAGAGGTCCTCCTCCCCCTCCATCTGACCCTAGCCTATCAGGTCTCATCAGGACTGGCTGCATTGTCTTCCTCTGTGGCTTGGCAAGGCTGCTCCCTTCTCAGGGGTAGATGATAAAAGAGCTAGTCACTGAGTTCATGTCAGAGAGAGTCCCTGTTCCTCTTACTAGGGTACCAAGTTGGAGATTGAGCTGCCATGGGCTACATCTGTGCAGGGGTTTTAGGTTATCTCCATGCATGGTCCTTGGTTGCGGTACCAATCTCAGAAAAGATCCCTGTGCCCAGATTTCTTGATTCTGTTGCTCTCATTATAGAGCTCCTGTTCCCTCCAGGTCTTTCATAAGGTTCCCTGCACTCTGCTCAAAGTTTGGCTGTGAGTCTCAGCATCTGCTTTGATACTCTGCTGGATAGAGTCTTTCAGAGGCCCTCTGTGGTAGGCTCCTGTCCTGTTCCCTGTTTCCTGTGCTCTTCTGATGTCCATCCCATTTGCCTTTCTGAGTGAGGATTGGTCATCTCCTTCCCAGGGATGCCCACCATACAATGGAGGCAAGAAGGACTATGCTTGACACTTGGGGATTTCACCTGTGGATGATCAGAAGTGTGGTGGTTCATGCTAATTGTCAACCTGACCGGACTTTTGAATGATATCAGAGATTGGTGAGGCATCCTTATGGGTGTGTGTCCCTGAGGCTGTTTTCAGTGAGGATTGACAAGAAAGAGGAGACATCATCCCATGAGGTGGAGGTTCAGTTGGAATAAAAAGGGGAAGGAGAAAGCTGGAGATGAGCCAACATTGCCCCACCCTCCCCCAGGCTCATCATGACACGAACTTCTCTGTTAGGCCTCATCCTCCGTACCCAGATGAACCTCTGAAACTGAGCGAAATGAACCTTTCCTCTCTTAAGTTGTTGTTCTCAGGTATTTTGTTATAGTAAGGCAGCAGTATCTAGTATGGGACCATGAGCTAATAATATCCTTTGCCTTGTTGTCCTGATCATGTGGTCCAAGTGAAGAGGACTCAGATGTCTACAGAGTACAATGCAGAAGGGATGTCATCCAGTGAAGGTGTTGGCAAAGACAAGCATGGAACTGGGCAGCAGAAGGTAGGAATAGTTCTCACTTTAGGCCAAAGGACTAGATAGAGAAATGGAGTCTCCAGAGACTGTAATTTAGGGTAATTGTGCCATTGGTTCTGTTTTCTCCCACTGCCTTCTAAGAAGAGCACATGTTGTGACTAAATGTTATTTCTAGTGAGAGTATAAGCCACCTCCCTGATACATCACAGTAGTTGAGAGACTTCTCCAAGGCAAAGAGGTGAAAGGGGTGGGCAGGAATAAGAGGCTGCCGCTTGCTCACACCCATCACCCCCCTGCCCTTCACCACCTTTGTGCTCCAGGACGCTGATGTTTACAGGCCCTATGAAATGGACATCTAAGAGAAATTGGCATGACTCTAGATGGTGGAAATAGAGTTGTTTATTTTCCCTGTTCCATCAGTGTCAGCTGATATTAGAAGTTATTGTTTTTCTGTCAACGGTTGGCATCTGTGAGTAAGTATGGGTCCTCTCGAAGGCAGCCTCTAAGAAAAGAATATGAGTCCTAGTAGCTCATTTGAAAGCTGACTCCATGAAGCAGAATGAAGGGAGAAAAAAAAAAAACAATAGAAGGTTATCACTTTAGGCCAAAGGACTAGATAACAATCTAGCTGTTTTCATGGGCATGGGGGTGGGAGGATGTTCGTCCTGAGGAAAGTTTAGTTGTACCTTAGAACAGTATCCTAGAGTCTAAGAAATTTGTTGCATTTATCCAGGAATTTCTTATTCACAATCCACTGAATTTCTTTCCGGGGCCAACAACTCAGTTTGTTTTTCTGCTATAACTCTAAAGTGTCTTTCTACGCTTTAGAGAAAGCCTGAAGCAACAAGGTTGAGAGGTATCTTGCATAGTCTCCCTGTGTTCTTGATGCAAGACACAGGCAAAGAACAAGGACCAGCTAGGCTGTGGGTCCATAAGGATGTATCAGGATAAGTAGGCGGGTCTCAGCAGCATCTCTTCATTCTTACAGACACAGGAGTCTCAAGTCTGCTTCTTCCATTTGATCCCTAACATAAACTACCTGCTCCTACTGGCCCCATAATACCTTGTTATTCCTTGTTTGTTTTTATTAAGGAGATGGACATCTTTGTAAACAGTTTCTTCCTCAACTCTTTGATCATTTTGATCAGTTTTGGGCCTAAACTCAAAGAGATAATGAGCATGTCTCTAGAAAGAATCATGCATGCACTCAAGTCTAGATTATGGTTCCTATTCATGGGATAGGCAGCTTTCATGATAATTGGCTCCTTGGAATCAAGGCTTTTTATTTTCTGTGTTTCCCACCTGATAACATTTGTTATTTGTGCATGCTAGGAAAGTGCTTTACCATTGACCATCTCCCCAGTTCCTACCTATGACTCTAAATGGGAGAAAAAGAGCACTTTCCAGACTCCCTTGCAGCAAGCTCACTCACATGTGAGCTGGGCTCCACCAATCAGGTATCCTATCCCAGAGACTAGCCAAAAGAGGAATAGGGAGGCAAACTCAGGAACCCTGGTAAGCAAAACAGTGGCAGCTGGAAAAGCTTCAACTAATCCCTTAAAGCCACCTTATCACAAATACAGCAGTAATGTCCTATGCCCAGGAATATGCTTATATTGGCATTGGTGATATCAAGGCATGGTTTTCGGCATCATCCTTGGCTGTGTAGATTCTAACCTGAGTTCATCTGCCTTTGCAGTTTGGTAAGTGAATCGATGTCTTTCAAGATTACCCTCATTCTCATGTTTTCTGCAACAATAGCCAGAATCTGTCTAAGTGTTTTTACAAAGAGTCTAATAAACAGGGTACAGAGCTTTCTGAGTGTACGGGATCAAATTAATCTGGTAGATGTAGAAGTGGAATCAATGACAAAAAAAAATCACATAAACAATGCTAAGTGCAAAGTACTAAATTTGAACAGATTAATTGCCAAGTAATTAATTTATATGTCTCTCTCTCTCTCTCTCTCTCTCTCTATATATATATATATATATATATGTATATATATATATATGTACATATAATCTATCTATCTATTATAGAATGTTCTGGGTTACAGATCCTGTCTGTGTGGGAAGCTATACACTATGGAAAGTGAAATTTCTTCACATGCCAAGTTTTGTTCAGAGCTCTGACTGGAGTTGTGTTCTACTTGGGAAATAATGTTGGTCAGAGGGCCATAAAGTGGCTGCATCATTAGATGCTCTGACCTTCCATCCAACATGATCCTGTGTCTTTTTGAGGTACCAAATCTAACTCTAGTTTCCATATAAATACTTTGGGGTGTGTATGTGGTATCAATATGTGTGTGTGTGTATGTGTGTTGGCTTATTCTTTCTAAAACTTTCCACTTGCCTCTATTTCACAAAGTTTTATTGGTCAGAGGATTGGGCATCTGCTGTTCTCTTTCTTCTGGAACTTTCCCTTAACTCAAACTAAAAACAGAGACTGACTATATTGTGTTATGTCCATACAAAGTGCTCAGCAAATATTTAATTTCACATGTCAACTCAAAGTATTACATTTGTTTTTCTTGCGTATTGTCCTTTCTTCCTGTTCTAGAATGTCGTGGCTAGATGGCCCAGCTAAGTAAACTCAAACTGAATCTGTGCCTTGTTAAGTATATGTTCCTGTAAGCCTCTATTTTTAACTCAACTATTCACTGAGTTATTAAGTGACTATACTGTTATTTTTTGTCATTGTAAAGGATACAAAGATCTAGAATCTGTTTTCAAATTTTGGCTACTGAACCAACAGCATAGTCCTCACATAGGAATGAAGAGATTCTCAAAGCTGTGTCATAGGTGTACAGAGCATGTAGGGGCAAGATCAAAAAGGCTGTCACAATAAACTCTTCAAGAGCTTTCATGTACACTCACTCTGATGACCCTGCCATGGACAAGTGGCTCTAAACCTTGAATTTCCTCTAAAAACTCAGCTATGGAGCCCATTAAAAATGTTTAATTATTTTTTAAAAAATTTATGTGTAAGGAAGTTTTGTCTAAAAGTATGCCCTTGAATCACATGCATGCCTTGTGCCCATAAAAACCAGAAGAGGGCATCAGACACCACGGGGCTAGAGTTAGTCAATTATGTGCTGCCAGGTGGTGCTGGGAACTGAACCCAAGTTCTCTGAAAAAGCATCTGGTGCTCTTAAGTTTCAGCCCATCCTGCCAACCTCTAGAGTTCCTTTTAATTAGCCAAGATGTGGTTTCATCATCAACCAATTGAACCGGATGCTCCAAGAACAAAGTCCAAGGATTTCAAATTTCTCACGGCTCCCAGATGCTTTCTATTGTGCAGCTGCAGTTGATACTCACCAAAGTAAACATACCCAGTAGTCATGAATTTAAGTAGCTGTAATGAAAAGCGAATCGTTGCAACAGTTTAGAACAGAAACAACATAACATTGCTATTGATAAATAGTGAATTTTTTTTTAGTAAAGCTATGTGCTGTCACAAACTTCCAAACCACTGGGAAATTATAACTATAAAGTTAATTATGGCTCCTGTAACAGCTCAGGATGACCATGGGACTACTACTTCTTGTAGCCACTCAAGAGAGCTCAGTTCCTTCCATCTGTGGCTCCGTCTTTCTCTATATGCTTGGCACTCCCTTGTGCATCTGGTAGTTGAAAAGACAGCAAGGATCTGAGCCCATAAGGTTTCACCTAACTCCAGGGAGCCCTACCAAACAACCTGTGATTTTTCTCCAAATGACTGCCAACAGTCACCTTGACAGATGAACTCTGAGTTTGTGCTACACGGAATCTGCATTCTCATTAGTAATGTGTTGAGTACCCTTGATTTTCAAAATGGAGATAAATGAAGTTACACTGGCTCCCCCGCCCCCAGTGGGATATGCTAAAAACTACATATTTTGAGGAGAATGTTCCAAAAAAGCAAAAAAGAGGAGGAGGTTGTTAGAACCATCCAGAAGCCATTGAGCAAGTAATTTATAAGACTGAATAAGATAGGAAAATGGTACAACAAATATGGACATGGATGTTACATTTATGTTTTTATGCACAATCAACTGAACTCTCCCTGTGTGCAATGTGCCATACTTCAGTGCACCTGGCCTCAGAATCTGCCAGTGCTTGTCTGTGTCTTGCCTGTGGCAAGTTGGAAGGAGCAATTGATTGTATCATTCTGTGTGAAGTCAGCAGAATTACCCACAAATTCCGTGTACCCCGAGTTCATGTATTTTCGGTGAATCTGTTTAGATGTTGATCTTTTCACATATCAATAGTGATCCCAAAAATGGCCAGATGATGGTCCCTAGAAGAAGAGCTCAGAGTCTTTTATTCATGGTTTCAAGAAAAGCAGTGAGAGCAGCCAGAGTTTACCAGAAAGAGTGGTACCTTTGAGGATGCAACAGGTATCACACAGGATGTGTAGTTGCTGTAGACTGAGCTTACATGTGGTTGGGAATATGTACAGGTGTTTGGCTATTACAGGATGGAAAGTTCCTTCATGAGGATAGGGTCCAAGATGATGAGGGTGAAACCTTTAGAGGGAAGAGACTGTTATTTATAGCTGTGCTCATCTATATATATAACAAATTCTTCCCTAATCCTCACCTACTTCAACATAAACCATACCTGTAACAAGTAGGAATTTTAACTTTCAAACAGAAACTAATCCATGGCTTTATGGTGCAGTTTGAGCATGCCAAGAAGGGTCTTTGCACATTCACAGCATATGTTGTTCATCCTCATGGTCACGAAACAGCTCTAAATTTTCCATCAATCAATTCTTTGTGTCTGGCAGGAATAAGAGGAGGAGCAAGTGACAAAACTACAGCTAACCCTGTCAGGCTTTTCAGACTCTCAGTCCAAAGCTGTCTTATTTTTGGAGCCACAACTGTGTCCTAATTGGCTACTCTGAAAGTAGGGATGATGAGAAATGCAGTATTGACTGTTAAATTTTGCCAATGCAGAGTAAAATGGATTTTCGCTCATCAGGAAGAAGGGGAGATGGCTCCCAGGAGATAATGATAAATTTCTTTCAGAGGGGAGAGAGGAGAAGGTAAGCTGTAGGCTCCTTTGCACCCTGTTGTTGGCCAGAGGGTTCGTTCGACATTAAGTTTTTGTTGTTGTAGGTAACCATAGGCTGGGGCAGCTCATGGGCCCACTAGAGCCTGGAAATCATGCCCTTTTGTCAGCAGCTTCACGCTGTCTCTAGTGTCAACACAAGGCACTCCCTTAATCTTGGGGGAACTTCCTCAGGTGAAGCCAGATCTTTGACTTCATGAAGAAATGAATTTCAAGATGAGCCAGGATGAAGCCGAGTTGGAGTTTACTGAAGACACAAGCTTAGGGAGAGAGTGATCACACCTGAGAACATGGCTGTGTGCTTCCCAAAGAGGAGCCACACCGTAGTAGACTATGTCATTTTGGTTGCTTTCAACTTACATCTCCAAGTCCCGCCCCCTTATTTTTCTATGAATGAGATGATAGGGTGCGTCTGGAGCTGCCTTGTTGGATGGTATTCTGATGAGATAAGACCATGGAGTCGAGAGCAATGCTCAGGAGCTTAGGGCGTGTCTTTCACTGCCAATGTGGTGTCTGGTGAGGTTCCTAGAAAATTGCAGGCTTGAAACAAGGAAGGGAAAGAAAGAAAGAAAGAAAGAAAGAAAGAAAGAAAGAAAGAAAGAAAGAAAGAAAGAAAGAAAGAAAGAAAGAAAGAAAGAAAGAAAGAAAGAAAAAAACACTTTTGTGCTTAGGCCGTAAGCATAGCTTAAGTTTTTGCTAAAACATTCTTATTTGGAATGTCTTTCTATAAAAAAATATTGTATTGTGTTGTTGCCTCTATAGTTGTTGTTCATTCTGTTGGAATTATTATTTTTTTTAATTTTATTTTATGTCTGTGTGTGGTTTGTCTGAATGTATGAATGTGAACCACATGCATTCCTGGGGTAAGCAGAGGACAGAAGAAGGCATCATATCTCTTGCAAGTGGAGTTGCCATGTGGGTGATGGGACTCTAACTGGGGTCAGGTGCTCCTAACTGCCAAGCTGTCTCTCCAGCCCTGTGTTAGAATTCTTGACTCTCAAATGCTGACTTCAAGCAAACCCTGGGTTGTGGGAGTCTTCTTTCCCTTCCTTCCTTTCTGGGTCTCAGAACTTTCTCTTTCTATCTGCTTTTAGGCAAACCACAGGCAGACATGCTAAGGATGTGTGCTAGATGTTGACATGCAACAGGGAACTACACCAAAAGAGCCCTCACAGTCCAAACAGCTCAGATTTAGTGGGGGGGGGGGGTCAAGACTAGCACCCTGCCCACATCACAGCTTTCCCTCCAAGACAAGAATTAGCCAAGTGTGTGGTTCAGTTGTAGAGACAGGGATATGGAGACCTAGAGAGAGTGAAAAGAGTCTAATTCACAAGGTTCAGTGAGGACCCCAACCTTCTGCTCCAGAGACTCAGTGCTTTCTCCTTTGTTTCCAGCTGCTGATGCTCCCCAAAGAGGAAATAGAGCTGCCACACTGGGCCAAGCTGGGCAGCAAACCTGGACTCCAGGAAGAGGAAGCTGAGGGAGTGCTGTGAATTCGGGTACCAGAACAGCCATCATTGCTCTTGCCTCCCAGGCCTATCTGTGTGCTTGTAGTCCTGAGTATATCCTGAAAGGGAAGTCATGTTGTTTCCTTATCATCAAGGCCTAGAATAAAGGTATTTCCCCTGCAGGACTCTCTTGAAGTGGTTCTCCTTCTTCTCTAGGCCAGGCTTGGCTACTGCCCTTCCTCCAAACAGGGGCTTGGCAGGTTTGGTCACTGGGAGACCTTTCTTGCTCTTCATACACCCGGGCAGGGGAGGCATTTTCAGACAGACTCTGATCTGCCCCATATTAGATAAGGCCCTATGCCCTGCCAACTCCTCTAGTTCTTTCTCTCCCCCTGCAGTCCTTCCTAACATTTACCCAGCTTCCCTTCTTCCCTTCCCGGGACAACCATTGCTCATAATGTTCCCACCTGCCCAAGGAACCCTAAAGAGGACTGGGGGTCTTGTGCAAGCTTATCTCTGCCCCCTGCCCCATACCCACAGCTTTCCAGGGATGGAAGATCCCTCCTGTGAAGCACAGGTTCCCCAAACTCAACCCATGGCTCTGGAGGGCGAGTGTCACATCTTCTGATATACTTTTCACCTCTCCCCTGTCTGTGAGGCCCTTGCATTCACAATTGGTTCCCTTGGTGCCTATTTGGTAAACTGAGGGGTTGTTTTATCTTTGTATTAGTTGCTTTCTTCATTGTTGTCACAAAATACCTGTCAAAACCACTTAAGGATGCATGAGTTTATTTGTGAGTTGATTCCCTCACAGGCCCAGGGTGAGGGAATCGTCACAGGGAAGACATGACATCAGCGCTCCACACATTCTGATGTAGGTCATTAGACAAAGCTGTGGAGAAAGCTCTGTCACATTCTTGAAACCCTCTAAGCCAACACTCATTGAAAGGGATAGAAGTAATGATAGCTTAGATACGGTGAACATTTATTATGCTTAAACATGTGCCAGGCACTGTTATGGGCTCTTTGTGTAGGATCTTTCTGAATTCTCACAACTGCATAGGGAAAACGCTTTCTCCACAGGCCTGGAATGTTTAACTAATTTTCTCAAAGTCCCACAGGAATTTCAAGGTGCAAGCTATTAATCAAATATCACACATGTTGTCTTTAGTGTCATCTCTTCACCCTCCATTCACAAGAGAGTTCATAGCACAGACAAGACACTGTCCTGTGGTTCAGTTAGACAAACGGGCAAGACAGCACCTGCCCCAACCCTTAACACCCAATTATCATCCAAATGTGAACATGGGAATGAGAAGCTGGGAAGAAGTGCTGAGCCTGAGGCAGGTACAGAAAGGACTTACCAGAGGAGGGTCAGGCTCAGCCTGGGGACACAGGATCAGGGCCTGCAAGGGGTGGCAAGGTGGGACAGTGGAGAGGGAGAGAATCAACAACTTTTGTCAGGTGTTTCCAAGATGTCTATAGTGCCCTGGCTGCACTTAGCTACCACTTCAGGACTATCCAGAAAGGAAACTGCTGGAAGCATTCGGCCCTAATTAAGGCGGGAAGCACACAGAGCTGATACCAGAGAGTGGAAGAGCAGGAGCTATTCAGGAGCTATCTCACCAGGAGAGGGCAGGAAGCAGCAACTGAAGGGAGAATCTGCGCTTGGAGGGAAAGCAGCCAGTGGAGAAAGGTGGTCAAGAAGCCACTGAGACGGGAGAGGAGGCTGTGTAGCTTTGGAAACGGACAAGGAATTCTTCCTGTTGAAGGAAAACAAGGGAGTAGAAATAATTCAGGTGGGACTCAATGTCACCCAACAAGTGTCCTCTGCCTGTTCAGGTACTGCTGCACTGTAGGGCCATTATTCCGAGGGATTCAGATCCTTTATGCCTTCCTCTTCCTCACAATGAAGAAGTAGTGAAATCCCTAAAATATAAAAAAGGTTTCCCTTAAAATTAAACAGATGCTACAGCAACCGTACCACTGGCTATATACCTAAATCACATGAAATGAGTCTGTTGAAAAAGACATCTACAGTTTATGGCCACATTAATCACAATAGCCAAGATCTAGAGTCAAGCTGTGTCTGTCAGTGTATAAGTGGATAGAGAAAACAACAATACACACACACACAAACACACACACACAAAACAGAGGGGGCGGCATTACTTAGCCTTAAAAAGGACAACTACATGGCTACATCAAAAACGGGTTATGATGAGCAAAATAAACCGAGAAACTAGGCCTTGGAAAGATAAACACTGTGCAATCTCACTTATCTTGAAAAGCCAAATTCAGCCAGTGGAGAGAAGAAACCACATGTTCTCCTGGCTCCTGGTTATGATTCTTTGGACAATTTAAGTAAGTTGGGATTACACAACCTAGCTAGTTCTCAGTGTGTTTCTCCCCATGACAACAATGGAAAGTTGGACTCACAGAGACAGAAACGGGGTTAGTCATTACCTGAGATGAGGAGGTAAAAGGCTTGGACTGATGTTGGTCAAAAAGATACAAATTTCAGTCAAGAACAAGACTGAGAAAGATATTTTACAATAGTATAGCTATCAGTAAAACTGCTGCTGAGGAGATTTTAAGTCTTCTCACCTCAAAAACCATATGAATAATGCAAAATATGCAGATATCAAAGCATCAAATGAAGGTGCACATGGTGGGGAACACCTATAATCCAAGCACCTAGGAGGTTCATGCAGGAGGATCTGGAGTCTGAGGGTAGGCTGGGTTAATACAGGAAGTTCTTGTGTTTGAGGCTAGCCTGGGTTAATGCAGGAGCATCTTGTGTTTGAGGATAGCTTGAACCTTGGCTTCTGTTTTCTTCTCTTTCTTTTCTTTTTTTTCTGTCCTGAAGTAGGGTGATAGCAGTAGTTTCCTCACAGAACTTCAGGGGTTAAATAAGTTACATGTGTAAATGGAACAATGTCTAGCTTTCAACATGTAATATATAAACACTGACATGATAAAAATCTCATACATGAGGGAAGCTGAGACTTGACAGGTGAAACAGTTTTGTCCATGAGCAGCTGGCAGCAGAATGATTTCCTCTCTACAGTTTGATCCCACTTCAGACCTAAGGGTGGCAGCTACTTCTGGGTATGTACACACACTCCTCCCTCCTCTCCACAGCAGTGATAATCTTGGTCACCACTCTTTTTTATCTATTAGACGCAATAAAAAGGCATGCAGTGCACAATACTTGAGAAAAGGTGATCAGAGTCAAAGGATGAGGGGAAGAAACATTTGTTAACACTCTTATGTGATCTAGAATAGGTCAGGGTGCAACAAGGTGTTTCTGTAAAGGGTCACACAGTAAATATCTGGCCCTTCGCAGATGATGGCAACCACTCGTCTTAGCTGTGCTAGTGAGCATTGAAACATCCATAGGGAATAAGCAAACAAATGGCTACTGTCATTTCAATATAACTTTATTGTGGACAATGAAATTTGAATTACACAACATTATAATTCCTATATTGCAAACTATTGCTCTTGTCCTAACTTCTCCAGCTGTTTAAAAATGTAAATTGTAGGGATGTGGATGTGACATAGAGTCCAAAGAACTCTGGGCTTGATCCCTAGAACATGCACGCACGCACACACACACACCATAGCTTAAGAATTCTACAAAAACAATCAGCAAGCCAGAATTCTGCAAGCCAGATTTCTCAGGACTTCAGGTCACTGGTCCTATTGTAAAGGTTCAGATACATTGACTCTTGCCAGAACCGCTGAGACTCATTTTACACACGATCTAGAGATGGAGGCTCAAGGGCTCTCACTGGCCTGAGAACACAGCCTACTGAGAGGCAGAGCTATGCTGTAGGTCCTCTGCCCATCTGCCCCATGGATCTAGCTTCACTAGTTCCCTCTGGAGTTATCTTCTCGTGGAAAGAAGCTGTAGATCTAACTGTGTGTGGTAAGGCAAGCTGCTCTAATGGACATGCCCCTTCTGTTGTGACCCTGGTATTTTCTGTATGCTGGTCTATGAGGAGGCAGCAGCATCTGCTCGGGACTTGTAGCTCCAGGAAACAATAGATCCCAGCTGGAGCTCCAGGCAGACATCACTATAGAAAAAGACTTGGTTTGTGGCTTGGGAAGATAGTCCTGTCTAAACAAACTTCTGGTCTCCATAGCAATCTGGCAAGATCCACCATTCCTCAGAATGTTTTTCAGCTTTCCATTACAGTCTCACAAACCCAGGGTAATCAGCATATAGGAGGAAGGGTTTGTTTTGGAGATTCTAGTTGGTGGTTGACTGTGGTTTTATTATTGCGTTTTGGCTTTGGGGGCACAGGTGGCAGAATACATCATCAAGAGAGTGCATTGTAAAGCAAAACTATTCAGTCATGGCCTGGACACACATAGAGAGACATGAAAAACCCCCAAACCAAAAACCAAACCAAAACAAAAAAACCAGCAACGGTTCCATTACCCCATCAAGGCTATGCCCTGAGCAAGTTAAAGACCACCTCCTAGAGCCCACCTCATGGTTCTTACCACCTCCTCACAGTGCCAGGGTAGAGCTTTGAGGAACACTTAAGAACCAAACTCAAGCACCTCACCTCTGGTCCTCGGAGAGTAGGAGACTCCCTCTGAGGAGTAGCCTTCATGGGATAGGCAGGAAGGTGGGCCAGTCTCAAGGGTCTTGGCATTGTATTGGGCAAGTGGTCAAGGAAATGTGGGTAAGGGGGGGTGCGCACATGTGCATGGGTGCATGCTGCACCTCAGTCCTCAGCCTTGGCATCTGCCTCCAACTGTCACACACTTGCAGCTGAGCAGGTGTTGAGAGCAGGTTCTGGGTCGTTGCCGTTTCCTGCCCCCAGAGGACTGTAGATCCAGGAGTGTCCAGAACTGCAGCCACGGCTCCCAGGCTTTGGCAGAATCCGTGTGGCTTCCTGCCCGCAGGTCTGAGCTTGTTCACTCTTCACTGGAAAAGGAACACGCCCCCACCTCCTGCAATGGGCACAGTTTGTCCTGCAAGCCACAGCAAGCCAAGGCCTTCTTAATGGCTGAGAGGGTAACAATGGACCCAGGTACTTGCCTCCTTATTTTGTATTCTTTTAAAACTGTTTCCAATCAAGCAGTCTTAAAGTAGAAGCTACATGTAAGAAAAAGGGAAAGACTTCTCATAATCCTGCTTTCTAGTAGCAACTGTTTTTCCTTCCCTTCCATATGTATGGGCATATTCCTTATCCAAATGGGGCCACAGAATGATGTCTGCTGGGGGCGTTTGCTTTTTTTCACAGTTCGTCACACATCTCTCTATATCAGCATGAATTTTTCCTTGGCTATTCTTTTGTGCGTCTGTTTTCTGGCAGGTCCTCTGTCAAGGCTGTGCAGCCCTGGGGAGGCTCTGTTGTGTAGGGGGCTCCCAGGCCTCAAGTGGATCACAGGCTAGATCCTTACTGGTGAGACTACAGGGTGGGCTCCGGTTTTGTGAAATAAAACAGGCCCAGGCTCACTGTCTACAACAAGATGCTCCTGCCCAGCCCTCCCTGAGTCATGTGCTATCCTAGGCCAGTCACCTCGTCCCTTCAGACCTCAGTCTCTTTACCTGTAAAACGGAATGTTTCGATTAAAGGATTTGCCAGCTCCAAGTTCCGTGACTAAGCACCCACAGACTCCCAGGTGGGTCCCAGGATCAGCAACGAGTCCTGTCTCCTGGGGAGTCTCTGATTCCAGCTGGAGTCAGGCAGATGATGGTATGTCTTGATGTGGAAATTTGAACACCAACTTGGCAGTCAGCACCCTGTGATAGCTGTGGTTCCCAGGTCTCTGCAGGTGGCTAAGTTGTCTCCAACTTCCTGACCTTCTAACTCGGAGAGGGAGGTGGCTGCTCCAACACCAGCCAGCCCTGAGTTCACTGCTCCTCTGCTGATCAGTCACGGTGTTAATAGCTAAAACTGGTGTCCAACAGCTGCCGGTTAGATGCAGCCTTAGAGGGAGAGCACATGACTGGGGCCTGGGAAACTGCGGCCTGTGCTGGGCATGGTTCAGGCTCTGGGAAGGGCCTAAGGGAAGCTTCCTTCCCCATCTCCCTTTTCCTTTCCTCATTTGCTTCAGGGGCAGCAGTAGGCTTTGGTCAATGTGCTTTGAACAGCCCACTGTGAAACTTGGCAGCTGAGGCAGCAGCTGCTAGAGGCTTCAAGGAGTGAGGAATGCCAAGAGCATAAGCAACAGATGTCTCTCCCAGAGCTGGGCTGCTAGCCTCTTATGTTCTTCTGTGGAAGCAGCTATAATAACAGCAACAGCAAGAGAAGTAGAGCCCCCAGGCCACCAGCACTCACCCCACACTAGACAATGAGTGGGGTCCTTTATTTAGATTTGACTGGTCTACTGGAAAGAGCTCAGAAAGGTGAGCCCAACTGGCATCAGCCTTGTGTCACAGATGAGAGAGTTGAGGCTCAAAATAGGCAAAACCATTTGCTGAGAATTCATCCAATGGGTTTCCGGGCTACGGCAAAAGCTCTGGAACGTCTGCCCACGCTTGATCTTCTGAGGACTCTACACTCCCACCTCCCGGATTCTCCACGCCTCAGTCGGTCAGCAATGGAGTTTCCCATTGCAGCAGCTCTGTCTTCTCACGCACAGGCAACCCCAGCAGCTTCACCACTCCGCCCGTTTCCCAGACATCTATGTGCTAAGGACCATTCTCACCAACAAGACACGCAAATTGTTGACTCCGTCCCCAGAACATAAATTTAATATTTCATGGATGAGACAAATGAGACAGATCGTGTGGGTTGGACATACGTTAGTCACGGCCTTCAGGAAATAATGAATATTTTTGGACCATGCCAACTGCCGTGTGAGCCCCACCTCTGCCATTTGCCAGCTGCATGACTCTGAGTGTCTTACCATGCCTGTGTCTCATCCCTCGACTTCAACAAAAATAATGCATCACTTTAACAGAGTAACTTTTAAAGGTTGAAGAGCTGGTTGGTAAAAATACTATTGCATTGTATGTGCTTAATCAGGTTGGCGATTATTTTGCAATCTGGTCTGTGAGTCCCAGTTCAAATGGCTTGATTTTTATTTTGCTTTCTCTACCAACCAGTTGTAGGACTTACGTGGCTTCTTTTTCTGACTCTATTCCCAAATTGAGAAGTGTTGTAAGGAGTTAAAATAAAATCCTACAATGTTCCTGATCCCTATTACCATGATAACTGTGATGATGGTGGTATCTCACTGTGCTTTTGGTTTTCACCAAAATGTGAACATCTCTATATGTTTGTTGGCTTAATGTGCTTTCTCTCTCTCTGTTGTGTGTAGGTGAGCATGCTATGAAGGGCAAAGATTGATGTCCAATGTCTTCCTCGATCACTGTTCATCTTACTCTTTTGAAACAAGGTCTTACAGGGGACCTGGAGCTTACCCTTTTGACTAGGCTGCTGGGTCACTCTGGAATCTGCCTGTCTCTGATCCTCCAACTCTTGGCTCACAGATCCCGTTTATGTAGGTGTTGGGGATCGAAACTCAAGTCCCTAATGCTACAAGTCCTTTAGTAACCGAACCACTTCCCCAGCGCCCTGCTTTACTTTTTATTTGCTATTTGTTGTTGTTTCTAGGGGTCAAAAAGGAACTCCTCCAGCAAGGGGAGGCGTCCCATTTCCATGCAAGAATTTCTGCCCTCAAGTCTGAAATGTGCTCCCTCTGGACACGATGGGGGAAAGCTTGCATGCTGAATGTCCATCAGTGCATAGTCTACATCACACACTTTCTACTCATTCTCTCACATGATCATTGAAGCATTCTTAGGGTTCAGGAGGCAGATGAGGAAATTGAGGTTCAGAGATGAGAAAACAGATAAAAGGCCATCTTTCAGTTTCTGAACTCCTAAATATGTGCCTAGTGATAATCAACATAAGTGGCTCCTTGCCCACCCAGCATCCGCTTCCCTTTTCTCTCCTTCAGAGTCTTGGCTTTGTCAGTGTCTGTCCTACCCATCTTATCTGCATGAATGTCTGAGACAGCAATGGTGGTGCTCTCCTGCTGAAAGATTAGGGTGACAGTTACTTAAGCAGAACAAGACGTGTCTTAGAAAAAATACTTCCCTATTAAAAAGGCAAAAGCCAGCTGGCATGGCCCCTCTTCTTTTACTAGGACATGTGGTTCCTAGAGGGAGTGCCTAGAACTGTAGCATCTTAGGTCCATGTGGGAGCCAGCCTTAGGATGAAGCCAGCAGCAGATGATAGAACAGAAACAGAGAAAGAGCCTGGTCACAACATAACTCAACTGCTAACAGCTGCCTGATAAGTCTTTCCTTATTTCTTGTAGTATTATTTGGGACTGGGAATTTTAAAGTTTTTGTATATAATTTAAATAATCTCATTAAATTGTGAATGAAATTATAAATTGACAAGAAAAGTGAAAGAATTGATTTAAGAGTGTTGCTGCTCTGCTGTGGGGATGCTAGCTAGTAGGCCTTTCTGGTCTCAAGTACAGGAAATAACTGGGGGCGGGGGAATTCTGAGAGGGAGCCCAGAAGAAAAGGAAGAAGGAAAGAAATGAGGCTCTGAGAAATCACCAAAGCTCAAACAGGGAGAGCGAGCCTTTTGTCATTGTCCTGAGTAGTTTTATATGAACTTGACACAAGTTAGAGTCATCAAAAAGGAAGAAACTTCAATTAAGAAAAGGCCTCTCAGTAATTAAAAATGAGGAAATCATGAAATTTGAAGGCAAATGGTAGGACCTGGAAACGATCATCCTGAGTGAGGTATCCCAAATGCAGAAAGACACACATGGTGTATACTCACTTATATAGACCTATAAGATAGGATAAACAAACTGAAATCTATACACCTAAAGAAGATAAACAAGAAAGAGGACCTGGGGTAAGATGATCAATCCTCACTTAGAAAGACAAATGGGATGGACATTGGATGTAGGAGAAAACAAGTAGCAGGACAAGAGCCTACCACAGAGGGCCTCTGAAAGACTCTACCTAGCAGTGTATCAAAGCAGATAATAAGACACATAACCAAACCTTTGGCAGAGGGCAGGGAATCATATGAAAGAAGGGGGAGTCAGTAAGACCTGGAGAGGACAGGAGCTCCGCAAGGACCAAATATTTCAGGGCACAGGGGTTTTTTATGAGACTGTTTCTCCAACCAAGGACCATGTATGGATATAACCTAGAACCCCTGCTCAGATGTAGCAAATGGTAGCTCAATATCCAAGTGGGTACCCTAGTAAGGGGAACAGGGGCTATCTCGGACATGAACTCAATGGCTGGCTCTTCTGCCCTTTCCCCCCTCCCCAAAGGAGGAGCAGCCTTGCGTGGCCACAGAAGAGGACAGTGCAGCCATTCCTGAAGAGACCTGATAAGCTAGGGTTAGATGGAAGGGGAGGAGGTCCTCCCCTATCAGTGGACTTGGAAAGGGGCAGGGAGGAGATGAGGGAGGAATGGGGGTAGATAGGGAAGGAATGCGGGAGGGGGCTATGGCTGGGATACAAAGTACATAACCTGTGATTAATACAAAATAAAAGAAAAAAAAGAAAATGCCTCCATACGATTCAGGTGTAGGGTGTTTTCTTAATCAGTGATTGATGGAGGAAGGCCCCAGCCCACTATGGGAGGTAGCATCCCTGGGCTGGTGTCCTGGGGTCTATCAGTAAGCAGTGTAAGCAAGCCATGTAAAGCAAGCCAGTAAACAGCCTCTGCATCAGCTTCTGCCTACAAGTTCCTGCCCTGTTTGAGTTCTTGTCCTGAGTGTGTGTGGGACTGTGCACTTGTGCACGTTTGTTGCATGCGTACCTGTGTGTTCAAAGGTCAACTCAGGTGTCATTCCCCGGGAGCCATCTATCTTGTTCTTTGAGACAAAGTTTGTCCTGGGATCTGGGGCTCTATGCTTAGACCAGGCTGCCTGCCTGGAAAGCTCCAGGGATGTGTCTCTGCCTCCCTGGAGCTGGGATTACAGCTTGTGGCCCCCACACCTAGCTTTGGAAACTTTGCTCTTAGTACTGACTTTATTGGCTGTGTGATTGTAACTACTCATAACCATCCAGATTCTCAGCAGCTATCTGAGAAGATGATCTAAATGAGGCACAAAGCTGCATGTATAAATATGTCTATTCAAGTTTCCATACCGTTACAGCCCAAGGAAATAACTTCAGTGTATGTCAGCTGGGATCTAGTTAAATAAATTATGCCACATCTGGTCAATGGGAGGCTACAAACAAGTAAAAATTGTAATTATAAAACTTACATGGAAAAATAAGCAATGAAGGATATAAATATAGTTGGGTCTTGAGGTAAAGCTATTCCCAATTTTCTGAGAAAGCACCAGATTGATTTCCAAAGTGGTTGTACAAATTTACACTCCCACCAGCAATGGAGGAGCGTTTCCCTTTTTTCACACCCTCACCAGCATGTGATGTCAATTGAGACTTTGATCTTAGCCGTTCTGACCAGTGTGATGTGGGATCTCACAGTCCTTTGTTTTGATTTGCATTTCCCTGGTGACTAAGGAAGTTGTACATTTTAAGTGCTTCTCAGTCATCTGAAATTCCTTTGTTGAGAAATCTCTGTTTAGTTCTGTGCTTCATTTTTAATTGTGTTATTTTGTTTATTGGTGTTTGATTACTTGAGTTCATTATATACTTTGGATATTAGCCCTTTGTCCGATGTAGGATTGGTGAAGATATTTTCTCAATCTGTAGACTGTTTGTTGTTTCATTCTATTGACAGTATCTTTTGCCTTACAGAAGCTTTTTAGTTTTAAGAGGTCCCATTTATTAATTGTTGATCTTAGAGGAATAACTTTACCTCAAGACCCAGCTATACCTCTCCTGGGTATATACCCCAAAGAAGCTAACCCATACAACAAGGACACTTGCTCAACTATATTCATAGCAGCTTTATTCACAATAGCCAGTCTGGAAACAACCTAGATGTCCCTCAACTGAAGAATGGATAAAGATAAGTCACAGAGAATGGCACATTTATACAATGGAATACTACTCAGCTATACAAACAAACAAAAAATCATGAAATTTGCAGGCATGTGGATGGAATTAGAAAAGATGATCCTGAGTGAGGCTACCCAGACCCAGAAAGACACACGTGGTATATGCTCACTTAAAGTGGATTTTAGCCATATAGTACAGGATAACCATACTATAAGGCACAGACCCAAAGTAGATAAGTAACACAGAGAATGTAAGGGAGGATGTGTAAATCTCACTCTGAAGGGGAGATACACTAGACAGAGGTAGTGGCTGAAGAGAGGGAACAAGGAGGGAGCAGAGAGTTAAGAGGGTGGAGATCAGACCTGGGGAGAGTGAGGGCGTGAGGAGACCTGTAGAGAAAAGAGAAACTGAGAGTGGGGTATCTCTGTGACAAGCTGGAGGCCTAAGTCAGGGTAGGCTCCTGGGAGGATATAAGGGGGACTCAAGCAGAGACTCCTAGTAGCAGAGGCCATAGAGACTGAAGAGGATACTCACCAACTAGGCTAGTCTCCTAGCAGAGGGAGGGGAACACCAACTCATCCAACAAAAACTTTGACCCAAAATTTACCCTGCCTACAGGATGTGCAGGGATAAAGATAGAGCAGACAGAGCAGAGACTGAGGGAAGGCCCGACCAATATCTGGCCCAACCAAAGACCCGCCCTATGGGAGAGTGCCAACCCCTGACACTATGGATGACACTCTGCTAAAATTGCAAACAGGAGCCTGTCCTCTGAGAAGCTCTACCCAGCCGTGCCTCAAAACAAATGCTGAGATTCACAGCCAAATGTTGGGGGATGCATAGGGAGTCTTGTGGAAAAGTGGGAGGAAAGAGAAAAGGACGTGGAGGTGACAGGAGCTCCAAGAAGACCAACAGAGCCAAGTAACCAGGGTCCAGAGGGGTTTGCTGAGACGCATCAACTAAGGACCACATAGAAACTGGACCTAGGCCCCCTACAAAGATTTAGCAGATAGGCAGCTTAGACCTCATGTGGGACCTCTAGTAAGACAAGTGGGGACTGCATCAGACAGGGGCTGACTTGCCAGCTTTTATTAAATCACTTTCCCCTGGCAGGACTGCCTTGCCAGGCCACAGGGAAAGAGGACATGCTCAGTCCTGATGCAACTTGATGAGCTGGGGAGGATAGAAAAGAGGAGGAGAGATGGGACAGGGGAGAGGGAGGGAGGGTGGGTCTGTGAGGGGAGGAGGGATGGGGCCTCAACAAGGATGTAAAGTGAAAAGAAAAAAGGATGTAAAAGAAAAGAAACAGAGAATATAAATAAATAAGTTGAGTGTGATGACTCATGCCTATAATCTCACACTCAGGAGGCTGAGGCAGGAGGATTATTTCAGGCTAGCTTGAGAAATAGTGTGGTACCTTGTCCTGTTTTTTGTTTCTTTGTTTGTTTTTGTCAATGTCTTACAATCTAGGGTCATCTGAGATGAGGGGCCCTGGGCCTGTGGTCATGGGGTGTATAAGAAAGGAATCTGAATGAGGTGTGAGTCAGCAAGCAGCACTTGGCTTCTGCTTCAGTTCCTGCCTTGACTTCCTTTAATGGTAGACTGTGATATGAAACTGTAAGCCAAATAAACCCTTTCCTCCCCAACTTGCTTTTAGTCATGATGTTTTATCACAGTGATGGAAACCCTGGCTAGGACAGACCTGTCTCAGAAAAAAAAATTACAAACAAGCCAAAAAACAAACAAACAAAAACAAACTATAAATGAAAACACACTTAAAATAAAAGAAAGAATTTGAATACTCTGTAGGTACAGGGTTAAAAAAATCTTCCCACATGTAATAAAAAACTGAAAGGAGCACAGAAAAGCAAAACATTAACATTTAATAATAAGGGTGTCCCAGAGAAAGTTTCCTCACGCCTCCAAAGGTATTCATCATTGCAGAGGCATTAAGTTGTTTTTTTTTGTTTTTTTTGTTTTGTTTTTGTTTTTGTTTTGTTTTTTACAAGAGAATTAGAGGCATTCTGGAGGCACTGTGAGGAGAAGTCGATGTGTGTGTGTTTGTGAGTACGTGTGTTTACCTGTATATGTGTGTTTGTATGTTTATGTATGCACACATGTGTGTAAATGTGTGCGTACAAAAAAAAATGTGTGCGTACATGGATGTGTGTGTATATGCATGCTTATGGGTTTGTGGGGTTATGTGCACGTATGTGTGTATATGTATGTGCATGCGTGTATGTGTTTATGCATTTGTATGTGCATGGATGTCTGTATGCATGTTAGCAGTTCAGTCGCTGGTGGCAGAAGGGTGACTGTGTATGTGAGGAAGGCTTGTTTTACCTTGGTCACAGCTCAGCCTCATCAGACTTGTAGATGCTAGCCCGACTTTCAAGAAGTCTGAATTCTAGCCGGGTTCTCCTCATCTCTCCCCCACTTTTCTCTCCTGGACTAGCTCGCTTTTCAACTTGAATCAGACAGTGCAGCTCTGAGTACAGGCTCCCATAGAGCCACAGAGAAGGAAACCTTGACCCTGACCTTGGATCACTTGGGTCCTGAAGTTTCAGGTAACCACGAGGGTTTTCTGAGGCCTGACCCGGGTCATTGTCAGCATCCTGAGGTGCAGGCAGAGCCACACACAGGACAGGATGGAGAAGAGGCACAGACACATACCACAAACACTTCTCTAGAGGAAGTGAGGTACAAATGAGTAAAGGACAGGAAGAGAGAGGCAAATGCCGAGATGTGACATGGAGAGAACTTCTTGGATGGCTGTGACAGAAAAGGGTGTCACATCTAGTTTGTCTCCTTCTGTCCTCCATCCATGGGGACTATCACTACAGTGTCATGAGCAAGGCTTTCAGGTGAGATCCCATTTTACTGCTTTCCATCTATCTGAGTGTGGGCAAGCCCACACTTTCTGAACCTCTGCTTTTTAAATGGCATTACTCAGTTGTCTGTCCCCAGCACAGAATTAATTGAGATATCTTGAGATGGCTCTTCTCTGGATGCCTGGCTGATCTCGCATCAATAATGAGCTCCATGTTCTTTATTGCTTATGAGATGGAGCCCTGTGAAACCACTCACAGTATGGGCCTAGCTCAGACTGTCCCAGAGTGCAAGGCATTGACCTGTCATTATTTCTTTCTGCTCAGCAAGGGGCAAGAGAAACTCGCTCATTTTCCCCAAGGGAGTCTGCGAAGGGACTGCCCTGAGCCAGCACCAGAGTCACCCATCCAGTCACCAGGTTGCGTGCAGTGAGAATAGACAGTTTGAGGGCCTGAATGAGGCCACCAGGAGCTGACACTCTGTGGGTGGGGGAAGAGAAAGGGACAAACCCAGGCGGCAGGTAGCAGCCTGCGCAGCAAGAACCAAGACGCACAGGAAAGGGTGGATTTCAACCCACCCCCACCCCAAAAGGCAAACACAGTCTGTAATTCCTGGGAGGGGATCCCAGCTTAGAGACAGCTCTGCAGGGAAAGAGGCTGAGGGATGGTGGCGAAGATGGGGGAAGGAGGAAAAGGATGCGATAGGTGATTCTGATCGTCATCTCGGCGCGATCCAGAGCTACCTTGGAAACAAACCTCTGGTCATACTTTGAGGAGATTATAGATTGGGTAAGTTGAGGAAACAAGATCCACCCTAACTGCTGGTGACACCACCTCAGGGACAAGGGTCCCTGACTGAATCAGAACAAGTGCACGGAGCGCACTAGCACCCGGTCTCTGCTTCCTCACTGCAGTGTGAACTGACCATTGCTCCACACTCCAGCCGCTGCAAGCGAACACACAGCAATTCCTGCCTTCCCGAGGATGCTTTTGTCAAGTGTGTAGGTTATGATAACAAGAAAAGTAACGAAGAAAGAGAGAAGAACAATGGGTATATGATAGAGGAGCAATTTCCGGGGAAGTGAGAGCACCCTGTCTTCTGCCATCAATGCTCAGCACAGGTGTATTAGGACACCATTTTGTGGGGCCACATATAGGGTATTTTTTTTTCATGGAACGAAGCAAGGTTATTTCTGGCTCATTTGTCTGAAATGGGCCTCCCTTGTTCTGGGTGTTCCTGCCTTACAACACCAGAGCAGAATAAAGTAAATTTTCTATTCACACACAAGTGCAGGCAGTGACTGGGATAGGCCATAGCCTCCTAGGGCGGGCAACAACGGAGATGGAAGCTACTCCTGAGGGGCCTGGCTTGGGTACAATAAAGATGAAAGCCAATGTTGTTCTTAGGGAGTTTCCCTCCATTTTCTCCTAGTTCTCATGCTCTCATCCCTGGCAAGGAAAAATGAGCTAAACTTATTGACCCATAGGCCAAGGGCACTGATCCACTTTAGGCACAGAAGACACACTATGAGGCTCCAGCTGAGAGAAAATGATCAGTAGAACATCCCCAGAAAGACATCAGAGATAGCAGCCCTTCCACACAGTGGTCTATCTACTTTTATGTTGCTTATATAAAACCTCTAGCTGAAAAAAATTAAAACGATAATAAGAGTAAACATGATCAAAATGTATTATATAGTATAAATTATCAAACAAAGGGTTTTTAATTAACAAAAAATAAAATGACCAATGAAGCAATGAGGAGGTTGTGGTTGCTACATTATTTATTTTTATTCTTTATATTATTATTATTATTATTATTATTTATTTTATAGTTTATTCACTTTGTGTCCTAGTTGTCCACTCTCCCTCCCTCTTCTCCCTGATACTCCTTCCCTGGTCCTACTATATGACCCTAGCCTATCAAGTCTCATGAAGAATGCCTGGATCCTCTTTTTCTGTGGCCTAGTAAGGCCACATGCCAGGGGGAAGTGATCAAAGAGCAGTTCATGTCAGAGACTACCCCTGCTCCCCTTACTAGGGAAGCCACATGGAAACTGAGCTGCTTATGGGCTACATCTGAGCAAGGAGTCTAGGTTCTCTCCATGCCTGGTCCTTGCTTAGCTATGTTTATATCAACTTTATTTGTAATAGCCAGAATCTAGAAACAACTTAGGCCTTCAACCGAAGAAGGGATAAAGAAACTGTGGTACATTTACTTAGCTATTAAAAAACAAGGAAATCATGACATTTGCAGGCAAATAGGTGGAACTAGAAAAGATCATCATGAGTGAGGTAACCAAGAAGCTGAAAGACACCCATAGTATATACTCACTTATAAGTGGATATTAGCCATATAATATAAGATAAACATACTAAAATCTACAGACCTAAAGAAGCTAAACAACATGGAGGACCCTAGGGAGGATGGTCAATTCTCATTCAGAATGGCAAACAGGATAGACACTGGAAGCTGTAGAAGACAGGGAACAGGAAGGGAGCCTAGCATAGATGTCCTCTGAAAGATTCTACCCAGCAGGGTATCAAAGCAGATGCAGAGACCCACAGCCAAACTTTGGGCAGAGTGCAGGGAGTCTTATGGAAGAAGAGGGACATAGAAAGATCTGGAGGGGACAGGAGTCCACAAGGAAACCAGCAAAGCCAAAACTCTGGGCCTGGGGTGGGTGGGGATCTGCAGAGACTGATTCATTAACCAAGGAACATGCATGGTAATTGTTATGTGTCATAGAGACACATACTGAAAATATTTACAGATTAAAAGATGTGACGTGAAGTATTTCAAAATGATCCAACTGTGAGGAAGGAAATAAAAGACACAAGTAAAATGGGCTAAATTCTCATCATTGTTAAAGCTGGTAGATAACCACTCTGGAACTCATTATACATTTCTCCTCCACCTGTATAATTATTGAACTTTTCCATACTTACAAACTTTTATTTTCAGTATCTACCCTCCTTCAGTGTTTTGTGTACTCTTCCATTAAACTTTCATTTATTTGGGGAAAGATTTCATCAATAATACCACCCTATCTTCTTTCAGTTTTCTGTCTGTTTACCCCTTTCACCTTTCTTCCTTCCTTATCCTGGTTTTGGTGATCAATCCCCAGCTTGTCTTTACCGGGATGCGCTGTGTTCTGGCCAATGGTATGTAAGTGGAGGTGATGGTCTCGCTAACAGAAATGGCCCATGGAAACATCACAAAGAGGATTTCAATTATTCTTTCTTTCACCACATGAATGGAAATTACCCCAGTGAACTTAGAAGCAATGTTGTAATTTGTAGCGACATCAGCAGCCTAAACTCACCCTCCTAACTACTCAGTAGTAGGTTAGGCGACTCCGCAATAAGATGTCCATGTGATGAAGCCATTGTACATTGTTGAGTCAAACTTCATTAATACCAAAATTAGATCTACCACACAAAAAGACAAATCCATTTGAAAAGATGGAATAGGGAAGCACACAGAAAGCCACAAAGATATTGGATTTAGAGAAAGAATGTGTCAGAAATACCCACTATTTTTGGGATCTTGTTATATTCCAAGTCTTGCAATAGGTTGAATATGCGCATTGCTACATTGTGTGCTTTGACTCACACAATGGGTGTAAAAAGGCCTTAGGCAAGTAACTTGAGCTCAAAAGCAAGGGGTAAACAGCCAAGGTCACTTAGGAACTAAATGATGTTTGGAGTTAGTCGATAATGGGGACTTACAAAATGAGGATGGAGTTAGGCCAAGAAAAGGGGAAGGGTGAAATAAAGAGGTCTAGGGAGATAGAGAACAACTAGCCAAAGTCCACTTAGCCTTCAGGACCTGGATCAGGTGTCTGAGCGCTACAGAGCCATTCTGACCCACACTGTTAATTAATCAGCTCTCTTGGAATCTGCTTATGTCTTCTTCATTACAAGGTGTGTGTGTGCGTGTGCGTGTGCATGTGTGCGCGTGTGTGTGCGCGTGTGTTACTCGTGCCCCAGTATCTGTGGGGAGCTCCAAGGACAACTTGCAGGAGACTGTCCTCTCCCTCTACCATGAGGGTCCTGGAGATTTGAATTCAATGTGAATTCAGATTGTCAGGCTTGGAGGCAAGCATCCTTACCCACTGAACCATCTCACCAGGCCTCATTCAGTACATTGCAAATTTGAAATATTATTGGACTTTTCTAAAGTGCTACAGCTTTAGCCCTTGTCTGCTTTAGGTTTTTGACTTTTATGCTAATGTGATGTTCATGCATCCCTAGTCCACATGTAACTCACCTTAGCAATGCAAGAATCATCTTTGGTCACTGTGTTAAATCACTGAAATTGTATTGTTGTTGTTATTGAGGCATTACCGAGACTAGTCTAACTAATATAGTTTAATCCCCTGTCATGAGCAGATTATTTATTATGCCCAGGATTTATCTCATGCCATCATGTGTGCCAGGCAAGGGCTCTACCACTGAGCTACCTACCTAGCACACGTGTTAGCATTTTTGTGCTCTGTAGACCTGTGCATTGTATATCCACCAAACAACCTTTATCTATTGAGTGATAAATCCTTGGTGTCCTTCTTATACCTATGACCTAAGAAATCACTCTGAGCTTTTGTCACCCCTTTAAAGTCATTCCTTCGCAGCTGTCATTGAATTAGAACCTCTCACTAGTAGCAAGATATTTCCCAATGTTTGTTTTCTTCACTCTGTTCCAGCCACAGCAGCCTTGTTTGTGCCTCAAAACTAACCGGAACTTTCACAGCAAGCCTTTGGATTTGCAGTGTACTTTGACAAACTTTTCTCCCAAATTTGAGCAAATGTGGCTCAAACATCACCTCTTCTGACCAATCTACCCAAATAATGATTAAAGTTATCCTGGACCCATTTCTCCAATGAAAAAGAGAAGCTAGCCTGCCTTTGAGCTGCTGCAGCTTAGGATCTTGAGCAGGGCCTAGAATATGCAGGTGATTGTGAAGCACCTTGAACCCTGACCTGCCAGCATGGATGTCAGCTGCTCTCTTTTTCAGGAGAGAAAGCAGGCTTCATTTAGCCTTGTCTCTCGGTGCTTAGTCTATGCACCTCACACAGATATATCTATTTCACTTCTGGTTGATGACCAATTGGTCGCATTCCTATTTGAGGATGGGAAGGCTTATTTTCCCTCATGTCATGGGGATTGTATCTGCCCCTTTTATTCTCTACCTTCATATACAGCCACAACCACACTCACTATAGATATCTCTTTCTCTTCTTTCTCCTCCCTGCCTGCATCCTTTCCTCATGGAGTTTAGCTCAACAGACCTCTTTGTTAGCCATGCAGCACCTTCTAGTAACAGCTTCTGTGGTCAGGGAATGGTACCCAGCAAAGATACAGGCTTTGGCCTGGCTTCTCTTACTTCTGTACTTGTTCTTTTTCCATGAGTACTGATGTTAGGCTCCATCAGAACTTGGCTGGAGGCTCATGTTTCTGCGTCCGAGCCCAGAAGTTCTACCCTCTGGGTGTTTTGAAGAGTAGCTGTTACTGTCTGCCAGCTGGAAGACTTTGCCTCTGAAATAGATTATTAGGCATGTCCAGGCAGAAAGGGGCTCTCTAACAAAGGCTTTGGAAGACAGTACTCTGAAGGCCTGCTACTCATTTGGATCAGCTTGCAACTGTAGGCAAATCACTCAGGAACCAAATTTCTTCCACAGTATTGGAGAGATCATTAGATTCTTTAGGTAGAATGTGACAGTGTTAGGGAGAGCTGAGAAGGAACCAAGTTAGAAAAGGAGCAAGGAGCAGCAAACACCTAAGCCATATAGTCAAATCCTGAGGTCCACACCCAGCAGGAGGCATCTCTATGATCCACTTGACCCTCTTTACCATTTCTGTACAGTGGAGTTATCATTTTATATTCATTAAATCTTTCTGGTTGTAGGTAACAGAAACTAATGTGAGCTAAGAAAGACAGAATGAAGGAAATTAGTGAAAAGGAACATGCAGCCAAGGAACACACAAAGTACCAAAACTGAGGACATGTTTTCTGCTTGTTTCCAAGTCTTGGCCTATTTTATTTTTTCCTCCTTCTTTTTCCATCTATAAACATGGATGGAGGTATGTGGCTGTTCCACAGCCTTTAAGTTTGTGTTTTGTATGTTCAGCTACGTTCATTTATTTTGTTTTGTTTTTGTTTTTTTCGAGACAGGGTCTCTCTGTGTATCTTTGGCTGTCCTGGATTCTCTTTGTAGATCAGGCTGGCCTCAAACTTATAGTGGTCCATCTTGCTTCCGCCTCTCTGAGTGCTGGGATTACAAGCAGGTGTCACTAAGCCTAGTGTTTCAACTGCATTCTACCTCCATATTTCATGAACAGCCCTAACAGGGCTAGGCTTAGATCAGGCTGCGCCACTGGAATCATTCAGTCATGCACATGGGAAGTGGCGGGGGCGGAAGTCACATCGTAAAATTATGGAGTTAGGAACTGATTTTCAAGATCAGAGAAGGAGCTGTGTCTTGTGGATTGAACAACAGCAACAACAGGGGTAAAAAAAAAAGTGTCCTGCAAGGAATATAGGAACTGAATAAGCACTCAAGTGTATGGAAGAGAATAGTGTTCATTTCCTCTATGAACAGACAGCTATCGCATGGTGACTCTATAGGGGAAAAGAGATAGCACTCTGCAAATTCAGATTGTTTAAAGAGCAGTCAATGCCCGAGTTTCCGCTAGTAAATAAACCTTCCTCATTTTAAGAAAACCGTAAGAATCAACACGCTCCTTCCTCCATCTTACTAACACCAGTCCATCTCCCCATATAACATATTCTATGCACAATTCTCCTTCCCCAACTCCTCCCAGATCCTCCCCACCTCTCTTCTAACCCAGCTCCATGCCCTCTATTTCCCTCTCTCTCTCTTTCTTTAGAAAACAGACAAATAAAAACAACAAACAAGCTATAGTTTAAAAAGGAAAGAAAGAAAAAACAAACAAAGCAATATGAGACAAAAATTACACAATAACAGCAGTGAATTCACTTTGTGTTGGCCATCTACTTCTGGGAATGGGGTCTAGCCTTAAGTGTGGTTAATATAGAGAGACTCCATTGCAAAGAACCATTTTTATTTTTCTTAAATGAAACTGAGTAGAATAAAGACAAAGCGAATGAATACTAATCTGGACTCCATTGACTTAGTGTTTTTGCCAGATCAATAATTAGGAAGGAACAAAAGATATCTATCTTTATATTTCTTAATGATAGGAGATTTCGTTAAAATGAAGATGTATATTTGGATCAGTGATCCTGACCTTCCAAGCTTCAGTTTTTTGTTTGTTTTAATCTGTAAAGTTATAATTATTTTCAATAGGGTTGCTATGACAATTAGATAGCATTGGGCTGACATGTAGTAGGACTAACTTCTACAAAGCTGGCAATAAGAGTTCTGTGGTGACAGCAGGTGGTGGTAATGGCAGTGGTGATGACGGCAGTGATGCTGTCAAAGACGGTAACGTTTATGCTGATTGTGGTGTTGGCTTTGTCAACTTGATACAACCTAGAGCCACCTGAGAAGAGTCTCTGTGAGGAGTTGTCTACATTGATTTGCTCTAAGACACATCTGTAGATGATCATCATAATAAGTTAGTTGATGTAGGAAGACCCAGCCCACTGTGAGTGACACCATTCCCTAGTCAGGGAGCACGGAAGTATGTAAGAGTAGAAAAATTAAGCTGAGCAAAAGCAAGCAAGAAAATGAATGAGTGTGCAGCCATTTCCTTCTGCTCTTGACTGTCGATATCATGTGACTAGCTATTTGAAGTTTCTGTCAAATGATGGACTATAACCTGGAATTGTAAGTGGAAATGAATCTCTCCTTCCCCAAGTTACTTTTTTTGTATTTCTATCACTGCAACCGAGACTGAAGAAGGACAATCATAATAATAACAATGGTGGTCATGGTGGGAGTAATGGTGATGATAGGATTGGTGGTGGTGGTGACAATTTTGTTGTGGTGATGGTGGAATGTTATGATTAATTATTTCAAAACCAAGAATGTGTAAAGTTTCCCAGTGTTTAGTAATTGTACATGCATGCATACATGAATGAATCAATGAAAAGAATAAGCAATTCAAATTCTGTACTCAATTATTCACATTTCTAAGTTTGTTACTGACCAGTTCTGGTGTTGGGTACTATTTTTCTTAACCCCCAAAGTTCTATGTGAAAGCTACTGTGACTGACATGGCCAATCTAGAATCGTGGCTTTTCTGTCTCCTTGGCATTCCCAGGGTCACACCAACTATTTAATTTGTCATAATTTTAAAACTTTATTAATCCTAAAGACCTAACCCTGTGATCATTTTCAGCTGAGTGATAGCCACTCAAAGTTTTTTATTTACCATAAAGATTCACTCATTCCTAGTTACTAGTTTGCTGGACTCCACTAATGATTGTTTCATGACAGCTTCTCACTGTTGCTCATTTGCATGTGTAGGACTTACCCCGTGGCTGTGAACTAAGAATGGACTCCATTGAGAGTTCAATTTTTAACTGGAATGGTATCTTTACCTTTACCCTGACAGACAAATTGTCTCTGAAATAGCTCTGCTTAAACGTTGAACAGTGTTCAATGTCTATATAGTTCCATGATCCATCCCTGAGTCCTCTAGCCTCATCTTTCACACTTCCATTCACATTTGGTTTAGATTTTATATTTCTTTGTATAAGAAGAAGAAGAGATTTATTTTCATCAGAAGCCATCAGGCCCTAGTGTTTCTATAAGACCATCTAATTTGCTCCTGTGAACAGGTTCCTCCTTGGGCTGTTAAACTGGCCACTTCACAGAGAGCACTGCCTGAATGGGTTCAGCAATCCTCCAGTTGCCTAAGTAAGTCTACCTATGAGCTCATGTGGCTTCTGAAATACCCCATAAGCTGTGATGGGAGGAAGGAGAGCAGCAATCACTCATGCATTTGTACAGTGCTTATTTACAGAGCGTGATAGATCAATCCAGAGACTGGGATATGTCAGCCACTTCAACTGATGGGCAGCCACACCCCTGAGCTCAGGCAGCTCATAGGATGGTCGGTGACTGATCTCTTCCACCAAGCAATGGCAGATCCTATGTCTTCTTTTTCTTAGTGTTCCCAAGCTATGGATCTTTACCCTCATTTTGAACCCAAATCCCCCAGAGGTAAAGTAACTGATAAGAGTGAAGCTGATGTTCTGACTTGGGCTGTCTCAGCCTAAGGCTGACGACTACATTCTGGCTTCTTTCCAAGTCCTGTGATCTCCTGTCAAGCCCCACCAATTCAAGCTCTCCATTCCAGCTTCCCACATTCAGGGTTTGGCATATAAAAGGTATCTGATTGAATGCACAACAGATACCAAATGACTCAAGTAAATTATTTGAAAGATTTTTACCTTTATAGAGGCACAGAGGGGAAGACATTGTGACCCATGGAGTGGGCGAGGTGTTTGAAAAGGGGATGACAGGGGGCTCAGAGATAATCCAGGAATTCCCAAGGACTTGCCTGACTCAGTAAGTTTATTATTGAAAGTGAGTCATTTGTGGCAGCATGGCAAGCTGTCTCAGCCCCTGGCTGAACTGTCGGGAAGAGACAGCAAGCCCTTCCCCATGGGAGAAGAATCCTAATAATAATTCTAGAGAATTTGCATGTCCCTCTACAGCTTGCAAAAAGCATTTTCAGTTGGCTCCGCCTCGTCTCCCACCACATACCTTTGGGCAGTATTGTTTAGTGAACTAATTGCAAAAATAAAATAATAAAATAAAATTAAAATCAGACCAACCAGGCAGGATCTGAGGTTATCTAGTTGGTGTTTTTTGTTTTTGTTTTTTAAGAATGTTTTTGTCAAAATGAACTCTCTCATGGTATTCTAATGTATAAACTGACCATGTGGAATTTCTGCTGTAGGATGAGGACAAGGGAGGAATGCAGCTCACTATGAATTCTCACCTCTGGCCTCCAGGTCCTTTCCTGAAGGGCTCCCAAAGGAACCCCCAAGTCCACAAAAAGTTATTCCTGGTAGCTACCCATTTTCTTCTCCTTCTTCTTCTTAAAACAAAACAAAACAAAACAAAACAAAAAACAGACAAGAATCTTAAACACAAATATTCAAGATCATTCCTCACCCATAGCTTGCCAAACCCAAGTTTATCTGAAGAGGTGGGCTCTTTAGAATTTTAAGTAAATGGTCTCTAGGTCCCAAACAACAGGGTGGCCAGCCTTTTCCACCCACTAGCAAATTCTAAAGTGCTTTGTACTCAGACAAGGGCAGGATGTGCCTTCTTAATCTTAGAGAGGCAGATCCTTGAGTCATGCCCTGCCAGGCACAGACTGGCTAGGTAGTAGGTAGGTCCCGTGGTTTTGTCAGCCCTCTCACTGCCTCTAAAGGTGCTAGTGTATGGGTCTCCCGAACTGCAAAACCTACAAGGCCTTTGTGAGGCGGCATAATGCTTAACTGCACTTGCACGTGGATAAAGCAGTAAATCTTATCTTATGTGTATTTTCACATAAAAAATCATTTGAAAAATCTAACAATGGCTCTTGGTGTTCTATGGGACCTACTTTAAGGTTCTGTGCAGTTTAAAGCCCGGCCCCTGCAGACTTCTCTAGTCATCTGTTTTGCTGTCTCCCACTCAGTCTCTTCATCTGACATTAATTCAATCTCATCATCTTGAATATTAATTCAACCTTTCCATTACATACAATATACGTTATTACATGCATATGTATGAACATCCATGCATACACATATCCAGCATTTAAGAGGTGTAGGACTTTCAAGGCTGTTTCCTCCTCAGTTCTGGGAAGTAGATACTACTCTTAAACCCATTGTTGTACTTGAGAAAAAGGAGGCACATACAAGCTCATTGCCTATCTTGAGGCTGTAAAGTAGTAAGCAGCAAGAACAGGGTGAAGGGATAGCTATTCTAGTCTTGAACCGCAGCTATTTCTCAGCAGAACTCCCTATGGGTGACCTATCCCTGCAGTATCTCAAGAACTTCTTCTTTTTCCACACATGGTTCACATATCATCTCTCTTGGAATGTCTCATTAGAGAAAATATTGTGACTTCCTTCTTCCGATTGCAGGGCTGGTGGCACACACACACACACACACACACACACACACACAGAGAGAGAGAGAGAGAGACAGAGACAGAGACAGAGACAGAGACAGAGAGATTTCTTCTCAGCTGATCACTTCCAGAACACCCAAAGTTCACACGAAACCTTCGGAAGATGAGTTCTCTTAGGTAAAATGACTCAGCTTTTACATCTAACCCACACATACTCTTTTCACGGCTGCTAGATGATTTGTAGTATCCATCAAAGTGGAATGCTGTGTATTATATACATGATACACAGTGGTTAAGCTGTGTTGTTCACAAAATAATGAAAAGCAAAAAGCTTGTGGATGCTTATAACAAATGCAGTTTTAATTAACATTTTAATCTATAGATAAAATGCTGACTGGATTATTTTTAAGCATTTTAACTTCGTGTGTGTGTGTGTGTGTGTGTGTGTACATTTATACCACTGCACGGTATGATATGAAGGTAGAGGACAACTTGCCTAAGTTACCATGTGGGTTCCTAGTATCATTCTTGGGTCACAGGCTCGGTAGCAAGCACTTTACCACTGAGCCATCTCTCCAGTCCTTGCTGTATTTTTACAATATATTTTATATTGTAGCTATCAGCTGGCGTGTGACTGTGAACTTGTGTCAGAGACAAACCAGGCTTTGCTTATCGCAAGACCCTTGGGCATTCATTACATGTTTGAAGAATAAATGGACGGACAGGTGGCTGGGTGTATGTATGCCTCTTACCGCTTTACTTTCTTCCAATAAATCCCCACATATCACTTTCCCTCAGAAATTCTGGCATTATTCCCTCAGGATCCAGCACAGGCATGTTTTCTGTGTTTCTCATTCAGCAGGAAGTCCACTCAGATTTACTTTCAGTGGTTCACATTAAATATAAATACTGCTTTGATGACCAAATTGCACCTCATAGCATATTAGAGATGATAGGGAATTGTGATTCAAAACTATGACTTTCCCTTATTTTCAGTCTTGAAATGTGTCCCTTGAAGAATATGGCAATATAACCTCCTCTTTGAGGTTATTCAGGCAAGAAGTATTAAAGTTTGCAGCAAAGGGAGTATAAATGCAAACAAGAAAGAAGCAATAAATATGTGAGTAGATCTGAGGATAAATAGATTGATGGCATGCATCAGTGTATGTGGGAAGATGGATGGGGAATATGATGGAGGGATGTGAGCTTACAGGAGAGGTGTAAAAAGGGTTTATGGAATTATGGGTGAAAAGTTGCACAGGTGAATGAATGCAAGAATTGGTGGAGACGTGGAATATAGCTAGATTGGTGCATATATAGGAGGAAGATGGGTGGACAGAGGAATGGATGGATGGCTGTGTGAGTCCCAGAAGGATTTAAGGGATCGGTAGAAGGATCAGTAGATATTTGAGAACATGAATGAACTGTGTTGGCCATCACTGGGTTTCTCTGGGCAAAGATCCTCTCAGTGTTTTGGACTTCCGAATAGACACTCCCACAATTCCCCACTTCTCAGCTCCCACCCTGCAGGGCATACTCCCAGCAGGATTTCCCTTGTCTCAGCTCCTCCCTAGGATATGTCCAGCTTCCTGGGAAACCCAGTCACTCCCTAGCCAGGTTCCCAGAAGTTTAGCAACAAAGGAGAGGTTGGAGGGGCGAGGTCACAGCACTCAGTCATTCTTTCTGTCTCAGGCAGTGCTCCCCATAGGCAGGCTGGCTGGTTCACAGAAGGAAGCCTGTGAAGTGGCCCAGGGGACTTGGGCACACGGGGTGGGGGTGGGGGACAGCAATTCTCAGCTACTCCGGGACAGAGGGCAGGGGCGCAGGGGCAGCAGTGAAAGCAGGCTGGTGTGTCTTTAAACCTCCGTTTGGCTGCTTAGTCACAGCCCCCTCGCTTTTGGGTGTGTCCTTCGCGCGCTCCCTCCCTCTTAGGTCACTTTCAAAGCCTGGAATAAAAACTGCAGCCAACTTCCGAGGCGGCCTCATTGCCCAGCTGCCCCTAGCCTGTGACAGGTTCCATCCACCCTCCTTGCCCCGCTCCCGGAGACCCTTTTCCAGAGGCTACTGTATCCCTCAATTTCATCCCGTAAACCATGGACAGCTTTTGGTGGCACGCAGCTTGGGGACTTTGCCTCTTGCAGCTGAGCCTGGCACAGACACAGATCGGTGAGTAGCCCGCCAGCCTGGGCAGCGGGATGCGGGATGCGAACGCGAGAACCGAAGGACTCCAGCTGGACGTCTCTGGGTTGAATCGCCCGCCCTGGGAGTGACTGCTCTGAGATGGGCTCAGCAAAGCAAAGCTGGGATTTGGGGCTATGCTGTTGGAGAGAGTTTGTTCTTGGGAAGCGCTGCTTTGGTGAAAGGGAAAGGGAAAGGGAGACGAAAGTTGGCTGGGCAGGTTGCCCTCTGCAGATTTTGGGCGAGGTTGCCCGGCGCTTGCTAGAGCACATGGCACAAACGTAACTGTACTCTTGGATGAAAGGCGGCCGTCCTGACTAACAGGATCTGGTGCTCAGGGGCTCCCCAAGCCTGGCTGGCTGTGGCTAGCAGGGCAGAGCCACGGACTGGGACAGAACTTGAGCTGGGACCTGTAGAGCTGTCCTAGGGTGGCCACACAGTTAAAAGTCAAACTTTTCAGAAAGGAGTCCCGGAAAGCTGAAGAGCCTGAGTCCCGCTTAGACTAGTTTTGCCGGCTCTGCTCTTACAGTCCACTTTGGTCACCAACTGCGTTCGCTTGTGGGAGCTTGAACTGGTTCTGCGTGAGGTTCTGAGTGCCCAAGGGGTTCCAGACTGGGCCACGGAGGACACATAAGAGAAGCAATGATTAGAGCAGCCACCCAGTGCTGGCAGCCCTCTGCCTCTGCCAGTCTGGGCTAAGTGAAACAGCAACCGCAGTTATGTTCGCTACCTGGCAGCTTCAGAGCTGGGGGATCCTGTATCAGGGTACCAGGCGAGCCTTAGTGCAGCGACCCCAATAACCCATCTAAACGAGGTTGGTGGCTTTGGTGGCTGTGGCTGGGACCAGGTATTCAGTAGATGGCTCAATTCCAAGCTTTCCTTTCCTTTGTCTATATATGAGCAGATAATTCCATGAATGCTTTATCACCAGCACAGTAAGCTTTTCTTTTAAGAAGTGCCAGCTAGGTCATTAAGTCAGCTCAGCCTACAATGAGTTCCTCTCAGCAAGAATTTATTAAACCCAGCTTGGGGTGGGACAGGGGGCTCAACCTGGGCATTTTAGACATGCTAGATGGGGAATGGAGATTTTGAATTCAGAAGCAACAGGAACTCACTCTTGGCCATTTCTTGTACCCTTTTACTGTGCCAGGCTCTATATTAGACATTTCACATATGTTATCTCATCTTATCCACATGGTGATTTGGTGAGAAGTGTCCCCCTTTTTCTTTTCTTTTCTTTCTTTCTTTCTTTCTTTCTTTCTTTCTTTCTTTCTTTCTTTCTTTCTTTCTTTCTTTCTTTTTTTTCAGTAGGGAAACAGGCTCAGAGAGGTTAGGTGACTTCTCGTATTCACACGGCAAAGGGTGATGCTGGTTGTAAACTCAGATTCATTACGTTCCATAGCTTAGACCGACGTGGGATACGTGAACGCAGTTGCACAAAGTCAAAAAGACTTTAAGGGAAAGTGGCATTCTGGCCAGCAGAGGCTACAGTGGAGGTTTCCAAAGGGAACCAGAGCTCCAAGGGGCCCCATGGAGGTCAAAACATTGAGGATGGGTAGGGGAAAGGCCGCAGAGGGCAGGCAGGAGGTTGCCACACTAACCCCACCTTTGCTGTGGCCGAGAAGCTGAACTCCTGCATTTTCCTAGGCTGTCCCCCGGCTATTCTAAAAAGCCTACTCCCTGGTGTGATGCTTGGTACATCTTCTGACCCCCAGGAGTTAGTTCTTAGCGACCGATAGGTCTCTCCTGTCTTGGGGTTTCCAGCTTCCTGTTATAGGGTGGCTCTAGGAGAAGCGGGGTGGAAAGTGCGGGCGGCAGCAGCTGCCTGGACCCTGGCTTTCACGTCCTTTTAAAGTTGTTGGAAAGGAACTGAGACTTGGAAATGAGATGTGGCTTGGTAGAGGATGCAGGTCTCAGTAGGCAGAGGGGAACGAGGAAGGGGAGGGAGAAGCATGGGCGTTATGGTTGCCCCATTCTGGAAGTGACTGGTTTTGGTAGATGATCAGGAGGCCTTGAGACTGGGCCAAGTTTTTCAGGAGGATGGGTAGGGGTAGAGTGACAGGAGAAACTAACAGAGGCTGCATCAGAAGTGAAAGAGCAGGATATGGCCAGAGGTGGCTAAGCAACCCAGGTATCCCTCAGGGCAGGGAGAAAGCAGGCCCCAGGTGGAAGGCAGAGGGGACAACTCTCCACTTGCATATGCCCTTTCCCTTTTCCTCCATGGCCAGAGATCATTGCTAGGAAACTGCACCTCCGTTGCTGAAAGAGGGTGCATGTGAGAGTTTGGGGCTTGGGGTGGCAGGCACCTTTCTGCTCCCTCTGAGCATTCTGGGTACCTCTTCCCACTAGCAGTTAGAGTGCAGGCTAAGTCTTCCCATGTGAAGAAATAAAGAAGCAAGCTCCATCCCCGCTGAGGTTAGTCTTGGTTCATTCAGTTATTCCCCTACATACTCAAGACATCTATTTCCTTCCAAGTCGCCATGACGAGCTGATGTGTTGGGAGACTCTGGCAGCTGAGGGAAAAAGTTTCTGTTTTCTGCCAACTTCTCCTTATGCAGGAGGGGACGCTGGACCACATGAAATTCCTGGTCTATGACAGATCTCCTTCCATTCATTCCCTAAAAATTTCCTGACTCACTATCATAGACTCAGAGACGGGGACTTTAAAGATCACTTAGGAAAAAAAATAACCCTTATTTTTCCCAAGAGGAAGCAGACCATGGAAGACAGGGATTGGTGACTTCCCTGCTCTCCAGGGTTTGACGATATCTTTGAAATCCTCTCCCCTGCAGTGGTGAGGAGGAAGGTGTGGCCAGTTGGGGTGTGGCATAGCTTTTTTAATATATATATATATACATATACACACACCTTCAGGATTATTTTATACACTCATCACAGTTTTGCATATTATGGCCCAATATACCCAGTTTGAGTTTAAGAATAATGATCACCGTATCTTACCCTAAAGAAAAATGGATTTAAAGGATTCTGGGAATACTGTGTGGCCTCTCACTGTTCTTCCTGTCGTCAGCAGAATGAGCATGAATAGCCTCTCTTGCCACCACACAGAAAGCTGTAGACTCCTGGCTGCCCTGCCTCACCCTCCTCTGTCCCATCTTTCCCGAGGCTCGGCCACAGCTGCCAGAGATGCCAACCTAGTTATTTATTGCTAAAAATAAGTCAATTCCTTATCAGAGTCCAGTTGCCCCTTTAGACATGCTCTCATTTGCAGGCTTGGCAGTAAAGGGAGAGGCTGCTCCTTGCCCAAGAGACAAGTCAGGGCAATACCTTTTGCCTGCGAATTAAGAAAGGCCCCGTAGACACTCTCATGCTGCCCTCGCAGGCATTTCAGATGCAATGACCCAGAGAGAACCATTGTTATGTACTCCCATTTGGACCCCATTTGAGAGGAAGTCTTGAAATCCCAGGCAGTGGGCTGACGGAGGCTTTCTAGAGAAGTCACTGACGTTTCACTAAAATTTACTGAGAACCTCTAGGAGACACGTGGCCACCCAAGCAGGTAGACTTGGCTCCACTTACAAACAGGAGGTGTTAGGAGGAGAGACGGCTTCCCCACCAGCCTGTCCTGGGGCTGGGGCTGGGGCTGGGGCTGGGGACAAGGCATGAGCTGCAGTGGTGCTTCATCAACACCTCCATTTTAGCAGCTCCACCCAGAGCGTGAGAAGGAAATGATTCTTGTGAAAGAGTGAGCTGAAGCAGGTGGCAGCTGCTTCCTGGCCCTGTGGTGTTTTCAAAGGGGATCTTCTCTGCTTCAGAGAGAAATTCTTGGGTTTGCACGACGAGAAGCTGATGACTCAATTTTCTTTGTGGCTCTGCTTGAATAAGGACACAAGCCGTTTTTAAGGAGAGCCTTAAATTGGAACCCCACTTTTCACTCACTTAGCAGGCTGGATTTTTGTTAAAACATATACTCCTGGGGCTAGGGTGGAACTCAGTGACAGAGTACCTAGCATGCATGAAGTCCTGAATTTGCTCTTCATAGCTAGGAAAAACAAAAGCAAACAACAACCCGTACTATCTCCAAACTGGCCAGCAAGGTTTTGGGAGCCAGGGCCGCTAGTAACAAACGGGAAAAGCGTCTCTGCTACGTACCTTCTGCAGGCCCATGAAATCCCCTTATGTCAAAAATTAACATCTCACACATTTTTGTGGTCCCAGCCTCCAGGGCTGGCCCACAATGAGGACCAGAAACATTGAGCTGAAATGAATGTCTCAAGTAGTGGAATAAGACTTTTCATGCATAGAAGAAGGTTGGCTGACACACCGAATGTGCAAATGTGTTTATGTATGTATGGCAGAAGCTGGCGGCATCTGTACAGGGGGAGAAGGCTTGGCTGGCCAAGTGTTTGCGATGGGGCTTATATGTCCTCTTTCCAAGCAGAGAGTTTGTCTGTCTGTGGTTTCGGTGGCTGCTGGCCACGGGGCCCGTCTAAAGAGAGGGCTAGTGGATGGCTGGGTGAGAAGGGAAAGGGATGATGACACCCAACCCACATTTAAACCTCAAAATGAAACACTGTCCAGCAACAACCGGCTCTGTTAGCTGCTGGCCCGAGGCTAGAATCCTTGGGTACGAGGCCCACATAACCTCTGACCACACTTGCTTCTGGCAGGTGGCAGCAGCAGGGAGAAATGCAGAAACGCTTCCTAGAAGAGCCTGGTATCTTCTATGGCCTGCTATCCAAACTTACACTACTGCTCCCCCAAAGCGCCTAATCTGTAAGGAGCTTGGCAGCTGACAGGGCGCTCCACTAGCTTCCTCTGCACTGAGCTTGCTCAGTACAAGGCAAGTTGCTCACAACTGCTTTCCCATGGATCGCCTGCCCACCAATGCTCAGAGGTAGAGAGTCCAACTCAGGATGAGGAGATGATATTGTGGGGGCTAGACCCACAGAGCCAGAACCCCATGAGGTCGGGGTGCATCAGCTGCCTGGGGCAAGTGTCCTTCCTTTGTGCAAGTATGGGCAGACAGATTCATTGTGGGTGGGGAGGGCTTGAGTCACTAAGGGTGTGATTTGCAAAACTCAGGTCCCAAGAACCTTCCTCAAGTCTTCAGCTTTTGAAAGTAAAAGGTTAATTGCAAAACCCCAGGGAGGAAGGAATCAGTCATCAGCTGTGATTTTTGAGCATCTATGCCTTCGACAACGGCTGGAAGTTTATTTTGAGAGTTCTTACACCTTTTGTATTTGTTTCTGAGCTACTGGTAACCAATGTTAGCAGTCCTAACAAACAGAACTGATGTTCTTTTTGTTTTCTATAAACTAACTCGTCTAAATTATCCACCAACCTTACAAAAACTGTGCTTTTATAATATATATATATATACAAATATATATATATATATGTGCCTGTATTATATATATATATATATGTGAAGGGGGCTTCACATGTGAGACAACTAAGGCACAAAATTTAAGGCACAGAGAGAGCTGAGATTCAAACCCAGGTGGTCACATGAGTGCAGGTGCCCATGGATTCCAGAAGAGGGTGTCATATGCCCTGAAGCTGGAGTTACAGGCAACTGTGAGTTACTTGATATGGTGCTGGGAATTGAACTCTGGTCCTCTGAAAGAGCAGAGAGCACTTTAACCTATTGAGCTTTCTCTCCAGCCGCTTGCCATTGATTTTAAAAGCATGACATCTAAGGAGAGGGCTGGACTTGTATAAAAAAAAAAAGAAAAAGAAAAAGAAAAAGGAAGGGCAAAGATCATGTAATGGAAACTTTCCCCTACTCACTCCACTTATCCTCTGAGTGGCTCACTTATTCTAATACCCAAATAGGAGTCTAGTCTTTGTGGTGAGATGTTGGGAAGGGTGCAGACTTGGTGACGTCAATGGATGGAGATATGAGTTTTTGTTCATGATACCTTCATTATTTCTTACCTGAGTATAAGTGGACTTTGCTGACTGACATTTTTCCATCATCTAGGAGTGTGGCTTGTGGTTAAAGGAAACTAAGGCATGGAACAAATAAACAGAAACAAAACACTTACTCTTTGCTTAAAAGCCTTTGCATTTAGTGTCTTTACAAACAGGAGTTGACGGGGAAGGGAGGGAAACTGAGAAAGGAGTTTGCCAGGAATTCGGCTTTACACATCCAGGGCACTGAGGAGTTAGCTTACGGTAGCCCTTCTCCCCAGCTCTTTGGCAAACCAGGTCACCTGAAATCTGCTTGGTGAAGGGGGTAAATGTCATCCAGGGAGTAAAAGTCTTTTCTCTGAGCACTGCTGGCTGAGAAACAAGCCATCCAGGAAGAGAGGACATGAAGCACGTTGGGCACATGTGACTTAGTCTGCAGGAAAGGCTGCAGACCTTTAGCCTAATGGTAGGAACTCATTCAGGATTCCCCATCTGTTTCAAAGCCATGTGTCTCTTTACTCTTAAGCAGATCGGCGGAGCCTTTCAAAAGCACCCCCCAACCCCTGTGCACCCTGCATCAACCACAAGCCATTGTTCTTTAGTTCATTTTTTAAAAAGGATAATAGTGAAACCTCCTCTTTGCCAGCACTCACTATCGTTCAAACTAAGACACAAGGGAGAAAAAGAGAAGTTGCATGCAGCCGGCTTGACAGTCATTTTACCATAATCCTGACTCCACCTCTGTAGGTTCCAAAAGCATCAGAGAAGTATGTCAGACACAAATGTTGCCAATGAGGACTGTGCCCAGTCCAAAAAGCTGAGTCTAACAGAGATGAGTCCCAGATTGAAGCCTAGAGGGGACTACTTGATTCTTTTCTGTAGCTACCAGAGAGTTGTGGGGTCTCCAAAGGAACGGGGGCAAAGGGAGGACACAGACTCAGGGTAGCCCAAAGAGAAGAGGCCATACATTCATGGAAGAGGTTTGGAGGGCAAATCTTCCAGCACTTCATCTTGAGTTGGAGCCTGTTTTCATGATGCCTTAAAGGTCAGGTTCATCCAGTTAGACCGCCCAAAGTGCAGTTATTCCCTTCCGTTGTTCACTAGCTGCTATTCCTAATCATTCATTAGAACTTCATTTAGGGTGATAGTTCAGTTGTCAAACTGCTTGCTTTTAAAGTCCATTGCTCTAAGTTCAGTCCTTAGCACCCAAGTACAAAGCCAGGAGGGCCAGTGTAAACTTGTCGTCCAAGCACGGGGAAGTGGATATGGGAAGATCTCTAGAGCCCTGGGGACTCCAGAGTTGGACAAGTTCTAAGCCAGTGGAAGATTCTGTGCCCTCACTACAGGGTCAACCAATTCTCAGGAATAACACAAGCCCTCCTGCCTCCATGTACACATGCATGTAAGCACATACAAACACGAGTATACATATATGAGTGTTCACTTACATACAAAACAACAAGGACTCAGTTTTTAAAAGAAGCTAAAGAGATGCATTTTAGTGTGGCTGTGCTGCTCCAAAGCTCCCTACAGGAAACCTATGCCTTATAAACATGGCTGCAGACACTGTAGCTCACAGCTATTGGCATATTTCCCCAATTATAGTAAGCTCTCATTAAATATGTAGATGGTTAACTGAATAAAATTTCTGGGCTTAATCTGGAAGAAATCACCATCAATAGCTATCGGATATATTTTTGGTAAATTCCGGCTTATGTTCAGCTTTGCCTCTTCTCTTTGGGTCTTATAGAAAACATGTTCTTCCCTCGTGCTCCTGTTAGCCAGTTTCAAACACCTTGAAGTTTCTTTTCTGGGCACGCTCTTCACCTCAAGTGGATCTCTCTTAAGGTTTGATATGTCAGGCAAGGCAAGGAGGTTAAAAAGTCCATTTGATTTTGTCCAGTAAAGTAGGCCTCTTGATTTCCTTTAGATCTGGCTGTTCCTGCGACTTGGTCCTTATCTTAAAAATCTGACCTTACATATGGCAGACTTCCAGCCTTAAGATCCTGCTCTCGGCAACACTCTGAGAAACGATGTTGGCTTTTTGATCCCTATGTTAAAACAGTATGGAGGGGACAGAAAGGTTGCTCTTTCTCTCCAGATCTAGTTGCTGCTCTGAGTAACCAGACAGTTGGTATTGTTGGAATAAGGAGGTTGGTTTTAGGGGAGGCCAGTGCCAAAGACTCTGTGACTGTGAAACAAGAGAGATCTTAGCTCATTCTCTCTGTGTCACCCAAGAGCAGAGTGAGCTCAGGCAGCTGTGCCTAGAACAAGATTCAGCTCATGTGTTCTGAAGTTCCACAGCGTACAGAAGCATCCTTGGTGTAGAAATGATCTTTCTGTTTTGTTTCTCTCTGGTACTAATTCACTATGCAGTACCTCACCACCAATTTCCTCGATCTTTTTCACGTGTGAAAGGAGAGAGAAAGACTCTAGGTGATCTCTGCAGCCCTTTTCAGGCCTCCTACTCTGAAAATCCTCCACTCTGAGTTCACTAATCCACATGCTCCATAAAACTTAGCGAAGAAAATCACACGACTGTAATACTATCATAGTAGAGTACCAAAAGCCTGATACCCAGTGTGGATTAAATGTCAGAAATTAATGATTAAAGTCCATGCCAGAAACTAGGAGAAAAACGCAATTACACTTCATAAACACCAGCAGGCAAAAGAAGCTCCTGGGGACAGGTACTTCTCTCCTCACACATCACCAAGTTCTCCCTCCTTCTTGGAAGTGGTCAGATGCAGCAGTGCAGGACAGAAAAGTTACCATTGCATCTTAGCCACACAGCTTCCACTGCAGGGACCTAGTCCTGAGTTGGTGGGCAGGATCTGAATGAAACACCCCTTGCTTCAAGTCAAATTCAAACAATGTTGTACCAAGAGGCCCGTAAATCCAACTTCGGAAGAGAAGAGTTATGGCCTTCACTTTCAAAGCTTCATGAGCTTGCTGGATTTCTCAAATTCCCTCAAAAAGCCTTTACAGCATGTTAGTACAAAAAGGTGCATGCACTCAGCCAAAGCACCCACTGCAATACATGTAAATATTGGCTGCAGCCATGGCTCGGAGGTTAAGAGCACCAGTTGATCTTCTGGAGGACTTGGGTTCTATTGCCAGCACCCAAATGGGAACTCACAACTGTCTGTAGTTTCAGTTCCAAGGCATCTGACGCTCTCTTCTGGCCTCTGAATGTACCAAACTCAAACATGGTCCATAGACATACATGCAGGCAAAGCACTCATACACACAAAATAAAATGATGATAACATATATGTACTTATGATGTATATTAGACATGTATATAAAACATGTTATATTCATATAAAAAGTAGAATACTGTACAAAGCAGACTAGATGAGTTTACTCCTTCTACCAAGAGCTTTCCAGCTTAAAAAAAATTTTATTATAAATCCAAAGAAATTCTTGCTCAGTGGAAGAAAAAAAATCATAAACACTGTGCTACTGAGAAGATTCTCAAAGTGGGTCAGAGGCTGAGTACCCTGTCTACTTCCAGCCCTCTCTATCAGTCACTGAGGGTCTTCAGGCAGGCTGGAATCTTTTCTGCTTGTCCCCATGTCATCCTCACCTGGAATCCATCATGTCCTATTTGTGCCCTTAGTTGTTGAGTGTAGTTCCTCTGTTCGTACTTCCAACCCGCCACCGTGTTGCTCTAGGAGAAGTGAGAACCCACACATGGCCAGCAGACAGTCCTTCTTCTTGGTTACAAAACAGCTGTGGTCATGGCCCATCCTTCTGTGTCCTTTAAAATGGTGATAAGCCGATCACACAGTTCTTTATATTGAATTGTGTGATTGACAATTGGAAAGAAGTGAGGGATGCGGAAGAACTATTTTCCTCACACATCTGATATGTTAGTAGAGGAGAGCTAAGCAAGACATCACATGCCTGAGTGGAGATCAGAGAAGGCAGGACATGGTTCTGAGATGCTGGTGTATAGGAAGACCTCAGGGAATTAGAAGGTGTGCTGAGAGAGAGAGAGAGAGAGAGAGAGAGAACATAGAGAGATGAGAAGCAAAGACAGTAAAACATGAACAGAACATGAGAAAAGTATGGCTTTGTCGGAGATAAAGGTGTCAGTTGTATTCATAAGATAGTTCATGTTGAAGGGATGAGACACAACAATTCCAGGTGACAGAATTATAGAGGCATTGTCTACTGGGTCCAATTCTGCCTCAGAGACTCAGAGGAAGTCCTCAGCTCTGTCAAACAATGCTAACAGAATTTGGAACAAGATGAACTCCAGCATGGTAGTGAGAACTTCAATGTCTACCTGGTTTGGAGAGTGACAATTCGAGTGATTCCCAAACAAGTTCTATAGCATCAGAAACAGGTTGATTTCTGCTCGTGTGGAATTTATTACTGATCAGTAAAGGCTGCCTGAGGTGCTGTATTAAAAAGCTTAATCTTTATACAAGGAATGCTGTAATCTATTAGTGATGTCTGCCATGGACAAAATATAGAGTTTTGGTTCCCTTCTGTCACACTAATGCCACCATACTAGAGCACCAGACTTTCTAGCTTATGTTTCCAGAGGTCATATGTGGAATTCTCAGGAAGCTTAGCCATTCTTGAGTCTAGATAAGGAGCCGTACTGTCCACCATCAACCATCCACCATCCACCACACCCCACTTCCAGAACAGTACAAAAATAGTCTTTTACCCAGAAGACAGGTTCAGCCACTTGTGCCTTCTCTTCTGATCCATGCTTATTCTGTTTTCCCATCACCCTGTGTCAAGTTAGATGCTTGGAGTCAGGAATCTGCTGTTTGAACCGAGGCCAGACTTCCTGGCAAAGGGCCCTTTCTTCACATCACCTCCATCTGCAAACCGAGAAGACAGAAAAAGCTGATGCCTCACCCATGAGGGTGATAGGAGAAATAACTGGCTAATGGGCAGAAAGCCTTTGAAGATGAAAGGGTTCTATGTGCATGTTAATTACAACTTTTATCAGCCCCAGAGCCTCTGCATTCTCAGCTGCCACTGGGCGCTCCTCTGTGCTTCTCAAATGGAAAAACAGCAGCAACATTCCGCAGACCAGCCCAGCTCATAGCTTGTAGCATCCAGTCAAGAAAGATGAATTCTAAGCTCAGGCTAGCCAGCCTCTCTGGGCCACTCAAGTTTCCCTACCCATCCCAAAGGGGGAAAGTAGGCTCACTACCTAGGAAGGTACGATAAGATAGAACTGAGGTATAAACAAAAGGCTCCATGGAGAGTCTACTAGAAATAGCCCCTGGGTAAGATTAGGACATTCTGCTCTAATTCCCATCCCGTGAAAGCCTAATTGTGTGACCTTAGGCTATTGGCTTTATCTGTCTAATGCTTCCATGTACTGTGTGAACCACCTAGGATAATAATCTCTCTGCCTCCCCTCAACCTCTGCACCTTTGCTGGTGTGAAAGTAGATTTGTTTGGTCCCGCTTCCTCCTCCCTTTTCCCTGGTCAGGCTGAAGCACGTGAATAAAACGACAAGGTGCTATTATTACCTGGGGTAACTTTCACCTTTATCTGTGTCTCCTGTTGCTGGTTGACCCCAATCGTTGAAACCATATTCTTCGGAATGCTCAGAGCTTCCACCCCTTTCTTATCTAGGAGGGCTCCGTATTGGCTCAGGCGTCATGGTTGCACCATTTCCTGAGGCCTGCAAATGCATTCAGGCTAGTGGGGGACTAGGGTGTTTTGCACAGATGGGTCTCAGCGCTTTTGGTGGGATAACTCAGTTGCAGCACTGAAGACAGGTGGGAATGTTGTTTAGTGCTGACAGTCAGCTTGAAAGGTGTGAGCTGAACAGGATCCCCACAGCAACACCAAACTAAGGCTCATAAGATGGAGAAACAGAGAAAGAGACAAAAGAACCTAAGAGAGAATTAACCAATGCCTAGGTACCACAAGCCAAAGATGCTACCATGTCAGAAGGAACTGTTGCAAAGTACACAGTGTTAGTGTTAGTGTGCAGGCAGGCTGCTTTTAGGTTGCTTAGCAATCTGGGATGTCATCACTTGTCACTGCCGCCCTGGGATACAAGGACCCCATCTCTTACCCCCTTTTCTCTCTCTGCCTGTCCCTCTGCACTTTTGGGTTGTATAAAAGAGCAAGAAATGTAAGTTCTCCAAATACTGAAACGAGTCAGTAATCACGTCTGTTCTGCAATAGACAGTGGTAGAAGAGAATCGTGGGAACCTGTGAAGTGACTTGAGCTTTCAGGAGCATGTGCTGGTTATGGCAAAAGAAAGCAAATTCTGGAGAAACAGAAGATGTCTCATGGAGCAGCACTGGGGGAATTTTATAATTCACTTACAGGTTGGGATATTAAGTCTGGGTGTAGGATTAAAGCTTTTGGCTTGGACCTAGGGTCTGATGGCATGTTGAGGTGGCATGTTGAATGACTTTCTGTGGCCATTCAGGGACATCCTTTGGGTTTAGACAAGCTGAGCAGCTATGCACTCTGGGATATGAATGTCAACCCATTTGGTTTCAGGGGCCTCACTGCTTTATCTTCTTGGTAATTTCTGACTCCTTGAAGATGGCATGAGTAGATTCTTTCATAACAATGGCATGAATGTGGTGAGAAAACAAACACTCAAATTCAGGGGATGATAAGAAATATTTACCAAGTGGTACAGACAGTGGCTGCTCCAAGTGGTCTATTGTCAGCAAGCGTGTCTGATACAAGAGAGAAAAGTGAAGGGTATCTGCTCCATCACGATGATAACATCCTTCACATCGTCCTTTACTCCGATGTATTTCCTTTGGTAGGTTAGACAGGGATAGAGTTACAACTATCGCAACCCATCAGAAGCTACAACCCACCGAGGCGGCAAACCACATGCTCACTATCCATCACCTGCTTCTGGGTCCACACTTGTCAGGGCATCTAAGCTGAGCATCTCTGTGAGTGATAGAGCAAGCAGCTCTCACGAAATAGCTCCTCTCACCGTAAGATAAATGGGTGTAGGGTAATTTCAGGAGCTCAGCGATATTGTCAAAACACATGGCATTCTTTTTCTAACATTGGACCCAAACGCTCTCCTTGTCTTCTAATAGCAGTTAGTCTTTCTCATTTCGCCTAATTGGCACCCACAGTTCTGTGCATGAAAACCTGTTTCTTTCAATGGACAGTAGGATCACATGGCTGCTAAGGAGAACTCAGGCTGCTGTGATTGACTTAAACCAATCATGATCTACCCATTGAAAATGGCAATCAAGTTCTCCCTTCTCCAGAACAAGTTCTAGATTTCTGGGCAAAGTTGAGTTCAGTTAGATCTATATTGTCATGGTAACAATGTCTGCTATGATGTGTAAGGCCCCAGAAAGTACCTATCAATTTGGTAGAACTATGATTTAAGACTCAGTATGGGACAAAGCCAAAAAGGAAAAGCTAATTTCTTTATTTTCTAAGCCATACCCTCCATACCCCTTTTCTGGGAAGCTGCACCTCATGGCTAGGCTTTGTGGGAGACTCATTTCATTTTCATGTTCACTTGGTCTATTTTTTTTCTCTCAATCCTAGTAGCTGTAATGGTATCCTTTCTTCTCTTCCACAAAAGGAAAAACCGTTGAGACATAACCTTAAACTTGTAATTTATAAGAGATCGCTTCTGGGCTCATCTTTTGCATGCTTGAGCACTTTATTACTGGAAACTCATGGCTTGCAACCCATCTCTGCACTGCAGGAGCTGCCCCATACATGAGGACCACTTCTCTGTAGTGATCCATTAAAAAAGAATTAGTCTGACCTTGGATGAGTATCTCTTCCTGTAAGTTCTGAGATGATGACCCCTGAGGGATTTGGGCAGCTTCCCCTTTCTATTACATTTTTCCACTGGAGTGTTTTAATGTGTGTGAAGTGTTTTCAGCTCCATTATCTAATCCAGTATTCACATTAACTTTGTGGTTAGCATTACCATACTTTTTTTTTTTCTAACCGTAGCAAAGTTTTAATGATTTCCCCCAAGTTTACTACAATTCAAGGTCAGAGCTAATTTGTGTCCTCTTGAGGATTTGAATCTTAGGTTATACCTTCAGAATTCATGTCTGTGCCGCCATAGTACATTAGCTCCATGAAGGCCCAAAATAGGCTTAGGGGGTCCGGAATTGACTACTGAATTTTATACTAATATTGTTCTCCTTGTTCCTTTGAGTCCAAATCTGAGTACAGATAGGAGGGTTTTATTTGATTGTTTGCTTGTTTTTTTCTGGGCTAATCCCCTGCCCCAGTGCTCATGAGTCTAACTTCCTGAGAAATTAAAAAAATTATATATATATATATAATTATATATATATAGAGAGAGAGAGAGAGAGAGAGACTGTTTCATACATGCATATAATGATTTTGAGTCATTTTCCCCTCCCCATACCCTTCTTTCATTCTTTCATTCCCATTCCGTCTTCTGCTAAAGTCTTTTTCCAAATGAGTCTACTTCTTGCTCTCAAGTCTGTTTTTGCGAGTGACCAACTGTGTTTCGTTATAATTGCTCACATGAGCATGGCTGGGAAGTTATATGCTGAGACATCAACAGCTTGTCAGTGGCTACAGCACTGAAGAAAGTGACTTCCTGTCTCCCAGCAACCACCGACTGCTGATAGTTCCTTAGGGAGGGGCAAGGCCTCATTGTCATTGCCTCTATTCATGACAAAACATTGGCAGGCCCAATCTTGCGCAGGTTTCCACAGCCACCAGGAGTTACTGAGTTATAACCATGTCACGTCCAGGATGTCTTTTTGTAGGACATATCCCCATCCCCAGCTCTTACATTCTTTCCTTCTCGTGGTGATTTTCCATTCCTTTTTGGCCACCTAAATAAAGTTTGAGGATTTATGACCCTATGAAAGGATGTTTAAAGATGGAGCTCACAGATGTGATTGTTTAGCACAATGGAGGGAAGCCAGATTTATCTCTATCTAATGATGAGGGAGCTAGAGGAAACAAATGCTTTTCAGCCCACATGACTTATGCTTTATTTTGAGGTAAATTTCATGGCTGTGCACCTTGCTGAAACTCAGCTTGGTTAATCAGTTCCTGAATCATCCTTCAGTTCCTACCTGGGACCTTGTAAAGCAAAGGCTTGCTGCTAAAATTGAACTCTTGGCTCCCGCCACACCCTGTGCGTCTATCAATACTCACTGAGCCCTACAGTTGACTTGTCCAACTTCTGGCTTCTCCACTGGGCCATGCCTTCTATTGGGATCATGAGTCCATGAGCCTTATTTACTGTCCTGACCCCAGTAGCTCAATACCCAGCACACAGAATTACTGAAAGAATCCTTATGGAATGAATGAGAACGGGACTAGGATTCCTTTCTCTTAAGCCTTGTGATTTACTTTAGTATTGGAGAGGTTTTGGATTAGATATGGTGAGTTTAGGCTAAGTTTGAAGCTCAGTTTAAAAAGCAAAAAACAAAACAAAACAAAAACCAAAATACATTTCTTCCTCTATTATCTATCTGGCAATGGACCTACCACCCTATCTATCTTCTATTATTTATCAATTAATACCATCTCTTTAAACTCTTTTCAAATTCTATCTCTTTCTCTTAAACACACACACACACACACACACACACACACACACATGAGAGCCCACTAAGCAGACTGCGTCTTTTTCCATCCTTCGTTTCTCTGGCTGTGTGTCACCACAGTTCCCTTAGTCCTTCCATGACTGGCATCATCCGTGAGATTCTCTTCTGTGGTTTCCTACAATGGTGCCACATGGGAGCTGACTGTGTACAGCATCTGACCCTTTAGGATAGACGTGGAAAACAGAGAAGAAGCATCCTTCTTCCAGAAACAGGACAGTTGGGGAGAGGTTTGTAGAAGCAAGCTGTGGATACTCCAGGTCCCTCTTGTTGGAGCAGAAAGAGAAGGTCCCAAGGCTCTCTCCAGGGATGCCTTTGGAGCAGTTCTCTCTTCTTTCCATTAGGTAGACCCCAGGCTTCCTTCAGCTGCTGCCTCATCATATAGGGAAATACCCCATTAAGTGTGTGAGCTTCCTGTTTCTGTTTTTGGAGTGTTACAGTCATTAACCACTTCTGAATTCTGCATTGTTTGCATTGTTGAAAACTTTGGAAAACTCATTTGGTTTCTTTTCCAAACAACTTTTCCAGACCCCCCTGAAAGACATTCAGAAACTGGCCCCAGCTTCACACAGGCTCCCAAGGAGCAATGTCTCCCAAAGACAGGTATTTTGTTGTTTTCTAAAGTCTGGAACAGAAACTGTTTACTCCAAAACGCATAGTTGTCAGGATCATCTGGCGTCTTGTATGCTCAGAAAGCAACATGGTCCTGGGCATCACAGCTGGATTCAAGTCCTGCCACTTGCCAATGATGCTGCCTTAAGCTATGTTCTTAGCTTCTTTGTGTTCGTTTGTCTTGTCTCTGAAACAGAATTTTAATTCCCTCGGCTTAAGGGCTGCTGCGATGCTGTACATGAAGCCCTTGATAGAATTCCTGGCATGGAACAAGCATTCAACAGTAATAATTACGATCATTGTTATGATCCTACAGATCCTAGGCCTCTCTCTTCCCCATTCAGCCCCAACTGTGCTCCTGGTGCATTTGAGGAATGCTTCTAACAGCTTGGGAAAATTTTCGTTCCATTTCTGAGCACAATGGTAGCCAAACCAGTGACTTCTCACTTCATTTGGTGGGGTCAGTCTCCAGGGTGCTGACACCCGCACAGGCTTACTGGAACAATTTCTGAGCAGGTAAAGCAGCCTGTGAAGTTCCGGGAACCTTGGCTGTAGCTGGTGGAAGAGAACTGGGAACCACACTTTGGGTCCTGTCTTTACTTGCACAATTACAGTCAATCTCCCAGGCTGCTTGTCTCAGCAGGATCAGCCTTTCCTGACTCTAGTTGTTCCAGTTGGTGGTGGGACTGGAGGAGGAGCAGCATTTGCCTGTGGGGGGAAGGGGGAGGAAGACGAGAGGGCTGGAAGAGGAGTGGCATTTGCTTGTGCGTGTGTGTGTGTGTGTGTGTGTGTGTGTGTGTGGTGTGAGATGGGGTGTGAGCATGCCTGCATACAGGTGTGCACTTCAAGGCCAGAGGTTGATGCCTGGATCAAGGTCTCTTCCTAAACCTGGACCTTACCCATTCAGTGAGATTAGCTGACTGGTAACGTCCAGAGACTCTCCCATTTCTCCCTCCCCAACATTGGGGTTACAGGAGCAAGCCTCTCTCCTCACTTATTAGGTGGAGGCTGGAACTCTGACCTCAGTTTCTTGTGTTTGTGTGGAGGCCCTAGAGATGATACTTTACTGTATTGTTCTGTGGCCTTAGAGCGCAGAGGAACCTGTAGGGGGTAGTTTAATGTAAAAGCTTCCTTCTGCTGGAGTTTCTCAGGAACCACACCCTTCCCACAAGTCCCGGCTTGGGGGCCGGTTTCCGAGGGCATGAAGTAAATGCCTACCTGTCTGTCATTGGGATGTTCAATTCTTTCACCTCCAAAAATATCTGTAATTGCCTTTAACTGCTTGGTTCTGCTCTCCTCCAAAAGCCACTCCCAGCCACACCCCAAAAATGAGCAAGGCTTTTGCACCCTTTTTTAGAGGAGTATTTGCATTTGAGTCAGCTTCTCATCTTTCTTTAACTTCATGAGAGTTGGCTTAGCTTTTCTGTCTGTTGTTTGGAATGAAACAGATTATCAAAGCAAAGATAACTTTTCATTGTATAAAGACATAATAGATTCAGAGCTCATAGTTTTCCTTGGCATCTGGGGGAGTCTAGGCCAGTTGCCTATGGTTTTCTCTTCCTGTTGGAGAAGTACATTTACTGAGCATGTACTGTGGCCTACTTCATTTGCTCCCAGTTTGTATGCATTTATTGTCTCACACCCACCTGTTCTTCTGAGTAAATACGTATTGTAAAAATGAGCGATATAATTTCATTAGAGTCACGGGAGTCTGAGGAATGGAGGCTCACGGATAAGAACCATCACTTGTTTAATGCCTCAGATTCTACATGCCTGGACTAATTCACAGCTGTCTTCCCCCTCCAACACTATCCCATGAGTTCCCACTCTGCTTTGTCTGGTAAATTATGTTTTTCTGCTCTTGAGACTCAGGGGCCTAGAAAAGCCTTTCTTGCCTTTGAAGAATCTAGATTTTAAAAACATTTTTTTTTCTGGATCTTTGAGTAAAGAGGCACAGTTATAACAACTCAGAAAGAATGCTAAGGAGGAAAGGGGATGATGGGAGTTGTTCCCCTTTTCTCAGGGACAGTGGAGTGTTGAAGACCACCAGAGTTCAAGGAGCCAGCCTAGGGAGGTAATTCGTCATTGTTCCCACTGAGCAGCTCCTCAGGCAAGGACTGTCCCAGGGCTGAAGAATGGTTTGAATTGGCCCCAAATACTGAAGTTCATTGCAGGGAATGCTGGGGATGTTTGTAGTAATTTAGGAAGATTCTCTCTAAGGAAATTAGCAACTCTGTTGTGTTTCACTTAATTGAAACCATTCTTTGCCTGCAGCTCCATTGATGGGTGGACTCTGGGCTCTGTGTGCTGAAGGCTTCATTTGCTGGAATTTGAGAATGGGATGCTGTTCACGCTCTCTTTTTGTTTTGTCTGCTCTTTCATTCTGCTGGCCGGTCCACACTGCTGGAAATATTCATTACATCCCAGCTGCCCAGATAGCAGAGCAAAATGCCACCACCTGGCAGGCAAAAAAGAGTCACTGGGCTCCCTGGGGCATTGGGAGGGTTAATCAGAAACACAGAGCTCTTCTCATTGCTGAGAGCTGGGCTGGGACCTAGGGACCCTAAATCCAATCACTTCTTTATTCGAGGAAAACACTGGGGTCGAGAGAGCTGAAGAGATGCTTCAAGCACCCATAACTTATCAGTAAGAGATGCACACTGGGCACCACATAAAACTGATGCTTTCCCCACTAAACCAGAGACGTTATTTAGTATCACACTCCATGTCTGACACTGTGGAGATAAATGAATATATAAGAATAAGGCTGGGTCTAATGGGACCCACACTGGTTTGATGGAACAGAATTCTTCATAGTATGATGTTTTCTATAAAAAACATTTGGATCTCTCTAATCTGCCAAATTAATTCAGTAATACTATCTATATGTCTATCTATCTGTCTATCTGTCTTTCTGTCTCCTCTATGTATTTTTCTATTTATCATCTCCTACTCACAGTTTGAATTGTAAGAAGCCACATATCTGGGTAGCTTGGTTCCAGATCTTGGTCCCAAATCATCTTGAGAGCTAGAGGTCCTTGGCATTAATCAAAGATATAGTGACTGATAATGAATTAATTTAGCGTAAGAGGTTCTTTACCTATGCTCCTTTGAAGACACCTTAATCTTGAGATACTGGCCAATAGCCACCAAGTACCAAGCACTATGCTAATACTCAGATACTTTGCCTAGTGCTCTGGCTGTTTTTTGTTTGTTTGTTTGTTTTTGTTTTTCCATTTCATCCTTACAAGCTCTCCACAAGAAAATCATTACCTTCACTTTACTGATGAAGAACCTTGGCTTAAAAAATATGGCATGCCCCGCATAGCCTAGCTGAGAGTAGGGTTCTACTTTTGAACAATGATCCTGTCTGTTATGATCTTACATTCAATGGGGCTAAAGCCCTACCATATCCACGTACCAGGACTTAAAGTCATACTAACACCGATTGTCAGAGTTACACTGTTAGGCTACTCTGGAACCCAGAGTTGCCTTAAGTTTATGGCTAAGATTCAGAAGAGACAGATACAGCCCTGCTTACTCTGATCCTATAACCAGCTTATGATCCAAATGGAGCCCTTGCCTTCAAGGCTAAGACAATCAGTTACATTCATATACTTACCCTCCAAGTCTCTCTTGTCTACCTTACTGAGTCCAAATTCTAGGACATCTCCTTTTGAACCCTGGAAGATAAAAATGAATTCCAAACTTAACTTAATCTGTGGTTGGGGTAGGAAAAGAGAAATTTTCTTTTTTCAAGTCTATTACTTATATTTCTCATGGCTGTGGGCAAATACCTGACAGAAAGGGAGCTGAAGGCAAGAAAATTTCTTTTTGGCTTACAGTTAAAGAGGGGACAGTGCACTATGACAGGGGAATCATGACAGAGTTTGTGGTCGCTGGAGCATGCTATGGAGCTCCTTACATTTGGAAAGACCAGGAAATAGGGACCAGGGAATTCTGGCATTCTTTTCACTCCCCCCCCCCTTTTCTTTAGTCCAGATCCCCATCCTATGGGCTCATGCCAGCCATGATCAGGGTAAGTCTTCCTTCCTAGTACAACTTCTCTGGAAAAACCATTGAAGACATACCCCGGAAGGTGTCTCCCCTGTGATTCCAAATCCAGTCAAGTTCACAATGGAGATTAATCATCACACCAGGTATAGGATCACACCCAAGTCCAACAAACAAACAAACAAACAGAAGAAGGCTCCAGTTTTCTAGGAAAGCATAAGATCACACTGGTCACCTGCCATCAAAGTCCCTGCCATTGTGTCATACAATGCCCTCTTTTGTTCTCTGTACAACAGCATTGGTCCCAGAAGTGGCCTCATCTGTAGGTTAGTGGCTTCTCTGTGTGGTTTGTTTCATCACACACTCTTTGATGGCAGGGTTTTTCCTTTATAGCTTGTACCCTGGGTCACAGCTGGCATAGACTTCCATATTTTATGGACGGTCCTGTGGTCAACACCTGTCACCATGTCCTTATTATAGGATGGTGAGTGCTTTGGGAGGTACAGATTTCATCCCAAGTGGCAATTCATTCTCACCCAGAACATCCTAGAGCTCTCTGTGGTGAAAGAAGGAGCCCTTTGGTAGGTATGCTCTCTTATCATTTTGAATGGCCATTTCTTTTAAGGGAATTCAACACCTTACTTTTCTTTGGCAACTTGATAGAGGAGTCATTCGTATCTTCCTGTGTTTCCGGACTTCTGGGTCTTTGCATGAGCCGTCTTCCTTGAGAGCAGGAAGTTATGTTTGGCCCACTCAGTGTGAGCATGTAACAAATGCTAAAGATTCTTGTCCAAATCCTGTGGCTTGACTTGCATGTAAGAGGTCATTAGGAATGAGTTCTGGGAGCTTGGCATTTGACTGCCATTTGCTGTTACCAATGTGGTTTCGAAGGTTGAAAGCACTGGAAGAAGTGTGAATTACAATCCCCCAGTTCACTGGGTGACTGGAAAAGCCCTAATCCTGGAAATCCTTTGGCCCAGATTTTATTTAAAGTCTCCCCCACAGTCCAGCCTCTGCTGCATCTGGTTTACAGTGTTGTGTGCTCAAAGGTGTTTGAAGAGTGAACAGCTCTTATATAGGCTCTTATATAGGGACAGAGACCTTCATGACACCCCTACCTGTTCACTTTAACACACAATATAAGGAGAGATGGTAAATTTGCAGTGTGACCTGATAATTTCTGTGCCTCCAACTTTGGACCTAGAACTCTGCTAGTCATACAATGCTCTTTTTTGTTGTTGTTGTGAATAAAATATTTTTATAGCCATGTCACTTCAATGTGTGTTGATCAACTTGAAGATGGTGAAAAAGTATTCTAAAGGCATAAATCTTGTTTTGTGTTTTTTTTTTTGAAATGGGGGTTCTTTACATGTAGCCCAGGATAACCCAGAACGCATGATAATTCCCAACTATGCTGGCTAATTTTATGTCAATTTGACATAAGCTAGAGTTATTTGAGTGGAAACCCAATTGAAAAAGAATGCCTCCATTATTATTTTTTTTAACCAGACTGTAGGAAGGCCTGTAGAGAGTTTTCTTAATTAGTGATTGATGGGGGAGCACTCAACCCATTGTGCGTGCGACCATTCCTGGGCTGGTGGTTCTGGCTTCTATATGAAAGCAGGCTGAGTAAGTAATAAGGAGCAAGCAAGACAGTAAGCAGCAGTCCTCTGTGGCCTTGGCATCAGCTTCTGCCTCTAGGTTCCAACACAATTTGATTCCTGTGACTCAGGACATGCACGCCAAATGAACCCTTTCCTCCTAAGCTGCTTTTGGTCATCATGTATTATCAGAGCAATAGTAACCCTGACTAAGCCACCAACTTAGCCTCTGGAGTTGTGCTATCCTAATCCACCTTAAGTCAGTATTTTTTTTTACAAGGTGAGCTAACGATAAAGGGCTCCTGCTGCACAGATGTTAAGGGGTATAGGCAACTTAATTTTATTCCCAAACTTATAGTTATTCAGATAAGGGCTTTTAAAATAATGAGCAGAGGTCACTGGGGGTGGAAAGCTATCTAATAGCTGCTAGAGTTTGACAGTTCACATTCTTCCTGTGAACTGAAGCGGCAGTGTGGAGGGGGGGGGCGGGCTCCAGTCATCAAGCTGAGTAGTATCTGAACTAGCTTTGTTTGTCATGGCAGAACGGGAGGTATTGACCTGCATACTATTCCATCTAAGCAGAAATCCAATCTGTTCATGAAGATTTTTCTTTTTATATAGGCACAGACCTCTTAAGTCCCAGTGTAGGGCAGATTTCTGTATGAAATTCTCTGCCCTAAGGGGAGAACGTGACAATTATCTCCCACCTACCGACTCTGTTTGCATGGGCTTAGAATATTAAATACATGGTCTCTAAACTCTCCAGGGAGAGACCTAACTCCACCTCACATCCAGAACTTCTGGAGACCAAGGTGCAGCTGTAATGAGCCCTCACATGCAGCTGCCATGAACAAAACAGCAGCAGCAAGGAAAACAGGAAGGCGTTTGCTTGGCCATCTTGGTCATGTTGCTTAACTTCTCAGCCCCAGTTTTGTCATCTGCTATCTGCGTGAAGGCTTGTGATGGTCACAGCACTTATCTCACACGGCTGCTGTCAGATGAGGCAGTCACTGTGGGGCAGCTAGCTGATGCAAACCGTGTCCATTTTGTGTTAACACAGATCAGAAGCCCAGCCAAGGCCCCAGCGGCTGGACTTATCATTTTCTAACTGCTGTGCCACACAGTTGGTTTGCGTTTTTAGTGTCCCAAGTAGGCCAGCTGTGGCTTTCACAAGCTGAGTCCCAGCTTACTAGGTCTTTCTTTTGCCACCTTCATGATAATATGCTGTGCTGGCACTGCCTCCCTTGCCTCTCATCTGAGGAAGGGGGCTGTTCAGAGAGTCCTGGGAGGCAGTCTTTAAGACACCTGGGTTACCATCCCACACAGAGCTCTGTACATTCTTGAATCTTTTCACTTTCACTCAAAAAGAGGCCAAAAGAGACAGATAAAAGGAAAGGAAAACCAGAAAAGCAGCCACCTCGGACTGTAGGCTGTAGGTGAGCTGTGTAGGAGCTGGAGGCAGCCTTTCACATCCCGCCATCTTGAAGGACCAGAAGCCTTACTTCAGTTACTGAGTCTTGTTATTTTCTCAGGCCCACTGTTAACCCAGCCACAGTCACGGCAGAATCTTCAGAAAGTTCTGATTTTGCTGTTTCCTGTCTGCAAGGTCAATTAATGGTGATCTTTATGGAGGTTGTTAATTGCCAGGTATTTTATGTTTTATACAAAGGGAGAAATGCAAACTTAAAGTAGTAGAACTATTACTTCTAAAGCATTTTGTGTGTGTGTGTGAGGTATTTTATGTGTGACAGTTTTGGAGCTTTAAGGCCCTGTGCTAATTGCTCATTGTCTGTTTCCAGAGACATCATGTTGGGTGACCCATTTTCCTGGCACATTCATTTTAAGACTGACCAAATGATAATTATCATTTAATGACTGGCCTCTGCCACAGAGTTTTCCAGACTGGTTTAGATATTCCCTTAGGGAATTCTTGGAGTTCCAGGGTCACGGATGGGGTAGACTTGGTACTGGGTGAGCATGAAGAAGGTAGATTGAAGACTCTAGGTGTACCTTGAAGACCACACTCAGGCTCCACCTCAGGCAACTATACTTTTATTTGTTTTAGCCATCATGAGCCTTCCCAATACATTATGTCAGTGAAGCAAAGAAGCCAAACACCACTACTATTTTCTAAGAATGCCGCTGTTGCCCCTCCTTGGCTTGATGTCAACCCAAGGCAAAGGGCAACAGCACGACAGGGTAATGAGAAAATCAGTAGACCCACAGGACCCGAGGCAATATCCATGTTTATCAAATTCTTCCTGCATCTCTCATTTCTTAAATTCTCCATCTGTAAAATGGATGCATAGCAACTACCCTCCAGGCTTCGAGGACTGCTTTTGGTATGGATGTGTTGCATATTTAGTGAGATAAAGTCCTACCAAGTTCTGAAGTACAGGATGCATTCTGTTCTATTGAGAGTGACACCAAAACATCTTTATTCCTGTGGGAATTTTAAGGGCCTTTCTGAGAACTGAATGTGCCTCGGGTGCACATATCCACACTCTGAACTCTTTTATCCAGTGAGCCCGAAGATGTCCTAGTGTTTATGCTACCAGTTAATTTTACCTAGATTTGAGGTTCCCTGTGATTATACTTAGTTAGTATATGTGATTTATAATTTTTTAAAAATTGTTTTCCAGTTGACATGTATGCATTAAACACAGCCCTGGATTACATAAAGTCATTTCCATAAAAACACACAAGAGGTTTTGAACATATTCTTTTTTTAATTTTTATTAATTACAGTTTATTCACTTTGTATCCCAGCTGTAGCCCCCTCCTGCATCCCCTCCTAATCCCTCCCTCTTCTTCTCCTATGCCCCTCCCCCAGTCCAATGTTGGGGAGGTCCTCTTCCCCTTCCATCTGATCTAGTCTATCAGGTCTCATGAGGACTGGCTTCTTTGTCTTCCTCTGTGGACTGGTAAGGCTGCTCCCCCCTTCAGGGGGAGATGATCAAAGAGCCAGCCCATGAGTTCATGTCAGAGACAGTCCCTGTTCCTATAATTGGGGAATCCCGTTGGACACTGAGCTGCCATGAGCTACATCTGTGCAGGGGTTCTACATTATCTCCATGCATGGTCCTTGTTTGGAGTATCAGTCTCAGAAAAGACCCCTGTGCCCAGATTTTTTTGGTTCTGTTGCTCTCCTTGTGGAGCTCCTGTCCTCTCCAGGTCTTTCTATCTCCCCCTTCTTTCATAAGATTCCCTGCACTCTGCTAAATGTTTGGCTATGGATCTCAGCATACCCTGCTGGGTAGAGTTCTTATTTCATCCCAGGAGAGAGGAAGACTGTATGTGTCAGGGTTGCTATTGTAGGTTGTTCAAGACCACATGTCTTATAATGAAAGCGATTTGGGTGTGAAAGCTGCAACCCACTCCTAGATGGGGGGACTCTGGCTCGTTGGCTGGGGCTCACTAATCTCTTCTGAAGTGCAGACATTAGCAGGTAACAGCTGCTCATTGAGCTTCGTCTCTCAAACAGTTCCTCTCTGGATCAACCATTCTCTCGGTGCTGCCTCCAGACATGAGCAGAAACTGTACTCAAATTAGATGATGTAGAAATAATTATAGCTGCCCAGGAAAAAAATATAATTGCAAGACAAGGTGGGGCTATCTTTTTCTTCTTCTTCTTCTTCTTCTTCTTCTTCTTCTTCTTCTTCTTCTTCTTCTTCTTCTTCTTCTTCTTCTTCTCCTTTTCTTAACTGCAGCAGGAAAAAACCCTATGTGGGCTTCTGATGCTCTGTCAGTTCACTTACCACATCCTGGGTTTGTGCTAGTCAATCTGCTAAATCAATAAGATCCAAAAGAGAAGAAAACAAAGGTGTTGAGGCCAGTGGATTTCCTGGTTGCCGTGGTAACATACAGAGGTACACACTGTGGTTTCTTGCTTTCATTTGTCTTCCTGGAGGCTTGTTCCCCAAGGGCGACTTGGCCTTACAGAACTCTTGTGTAGTGAGGTAACACCGAGAGTCAAATACTCTGATGGACCCAGCAGAAGAGGTGGGATCTTCAGTAGGTACTGTCTGACCATGTCCCCAAAACTGTTGCAAAAGGCGAAGAAGGCCTTTTCTCAAATTCTCAAATTCTAGAAACCCAAGGAGTTTCTAGACTATGCAATGGATTGGCAGCTTCTGGGAAGGTTGTTCTTTCATAGACTCCTGTTGGCTCATGATGGAGTTCTTGTTCACTAGACTAGAGACTGCAAGGTCAGGGTGTTCAGCCAGGCTCCCAGACATTGGGGTGCCTTTCCTTTCTAAGTGCCAAGAGATGAATAGCTCAGTTAAAGGCACCCGAGGACAAATTCTGGAGGAAATTCCCTCCCGATGATTGTGCATAACTGTCTTCTCTGCTCATTAAACCCTCACCCGCCTTGGGGGCGATTCCGGGAGAGACTGAGTCACTAGGTACTCATGGTCTGCAGTGGGCAGCCAGAGACTGTCCAGCCACCGAGAGCGATTTTGGCCTCGTTAGGAAGTGGATGCTGAACAATCTACTCTTTCATTAGGCACCCATCACATGGGAGTCAGACGATCGGACAAGTGATGTGGGGGCAATGGGAAGGCTGCCAGCCTCCTGCTGGCAGGCCTGGTAGGAGCAGGGGCTATACCAGCTTGAAAAGCTCCCAGATGGAAACTTCTGGGCTTCGAAGACATCAAACAAGTGGAAAAAAGAATGACTTGTTCATGATGTCTTCAAAATGATGCTTCATGGCCGGAAGTTGTGAATTTATTGGGAACAGCTTGCTCAAACCTCTTATAAAAGACAGTATGTGACAAGAGCCCTGTAGCAGGAGTCAGGATTCTGCAATTAGAGTCTCCCAACACTGTGCTTTCCTCATAATGGCTTAGGGGACAATGCTCAGTCACTCTCCATTTTATTTTCTTTTTTTGTTTCACAGTTAACTTGTTTAAGACCCTGTATTGTCCTACCTCTAATCATGAATGCTCTAATTACCAATATGGTTTTTAAAAAATTTACACTTTCCATTTATGCTTCTAATCAGAATCAGCTCGGTTATGCTCATGAATTACATCATCTTCTATGTGGGATGTAAGCTCTGCAAATCAGAGGGCATTAACAGAGCCTTGGCTTTTAAATAACACATATGATGAAAGTGAAAACCATGACATTTGCTCATCAGTGTTTTGGACTACCACTCACTGCCCAAGAGGTTTGTGTGGCTGTTTCTTAGGAGCTCGATCCTGTTGAGGGCTGTCAAACAAGGGCGCCAGTCTCCAGCTGGACCAGTCTAGAGTATCTACTTGGTCAGTCAAGACCTTTGCAATTGCCAGTAGACATCTTAGAATGCCACAAGTACACTCTGTTGTGGTGAATCCAGCTGTGGGCCAAACCAGAATGCCAGCTCTTTTTCTCATTAGTTCTGCCTAAACATGGTTGGAACACTTGGGGTGTAAAAGACAGAAGATTGAAACTGCAGCTTGGACTGGACTATTCCAATTCTCAAGAGTGTCTTCAGAAGAGAAAAAGATGGAATTAGAGAGAATCAAGGTTAGGGAAAGCCAGTGAATGTTGTGGCTCAGGACTTCTTCCCTGGAGAGGGTAGAAGATCCAATAGTAAGGTTATTTTCCTCTGAAGCAACTCATACCTGTTGGGGTGAAGGCCTTCCCCATTCAGGCAGAGTGAAGGAAACTCTTGTCCTAAGACCATATTCAATAATCATGAGGTCTATTTTTAAGGCAGCTTTTAAAAATGACTACCTCTCCATGCTTTAAAAAGCACATGGATGGCAAATGGGATTCTGATAGGGTTCATATCCCTTCCATGTCTAAGCTACCACTTAACACTGACAGAATCAGCCTGACTGTTCAGTCTGTACCTGGCTCTACCAGTTCCTAAAGACTTCTCAAGCCAACTCATATGTGAAATGTGGTTAATAAAAGAGCCCTCTGCATAGGATTGTCATGAGAATAAAATGAACCTATTAAATGCAAGATTACTGAAAACTGAAACATTACCCAGAATAGGTGCTGCCTTAGCTTCTTGGCATTCTTACAATTCATAATAAGTGGGATGCTGGAGAGATGGCTCAGAGGTTAAGAGCACTGACTGCTCTTCCAGAGAACCTAGGTTCAATTCCCAGCACCCACATGGCAGCTCACAACAGCCTGTAACTACTGTTCCAGGGGATCCGACACCCTCACACAGACATACAGGCAGGCAAAACACAAATAGACATAAAATAAAAATAGAGAAATTATAAAAAGTCCAGTTTAGAAAAAAAAAGCCATGATAAGTGAACTGTGGGAATTAGGCAAGTCACTGAATGCAGGAACTGGTCTGGTTTCTATGTGTACTATCTTTAAGACAGCAACTTCTCTTCACACACAGCCTAGTATGAACCAACAGAAAAAAAAACACCTAATTCTACCTCCCTCATGACTCTAGGGGAGATAGAGGAAAGAGACCAGGCTCATGGCTGTCTCATGCTAGCAGGCATTAATTCCTTTTGGGTGATCTCGGGAAATGAGATTTGGAGAGCTCTTTACCTCTCTTGCACACAATATGTTTGTAAGCGTCTCCTCGTGGTTTCATATGGGACATGTTGCTATCCACTTTCAGGAGGCCTAGCCTCATGAATGCCCCCTTTATCCCATGCAAACATGGGTCACTCATTGCAGGACAGATGTCTTCCAAGGCCAGTTACAAGAGCACAAGTGGCCCTGGGAAATGTTTTTGTTTATGGAAAACTACAGGTGTTCGTGGAAGCAAAGCTTCAGGCTCAGACATTTTCAGTGGCCAATAGAGAATCTTTAATGAAGCATGATTGGTGATTCTTGGTAGATAAGGGGAGGGCACCTGTTAGTTGGTCTTTTGCTCCCAGAAGTCTATCGGCCTTCTCCTTTGAGCACAGACACCATACCCCGACTCACCTCTCATGCAACCTCAGGAAGATGCAGATAATGGAAACTTGAGTGGAAATTACATAGTGGTTCCCTCTCAGATGATGTTATGATATTCTCCCACGTGGGAAATGACTGGGTGTATGAAGAACCCATTTCTACTTGACTTTACAGTGTAAGCAAAGTGTCGAAATGGATGATTTCCCTAGTGAATTCTGTCTTGATCTGAAAGGCTTAGGAAAAGCCAGAGATAGGGTGGACGGTGCCACAGTTCCATGTTGGCTTTTCTAAGATTGGTTTTTAACCATAGCCTACCACAGGTTAGAAATCTGACCCTTCCTTCTTTCTGGATGACCTTGGACACCACTTAGTGCCTCAGACTGTTCATGTCCGAAATGGGTTTTCCAGACTCTTCCGCAAGAGTGAGTGCCCTAACTGGTTATCTCGTGTTAAGTGGTCAGACCTGAAATCATATAGATACAAGTAACATTAAGTAGATTGAACATGATGTGTATGTGTGTATTAAAAAAAGGTTTTGAGAGTGAGTAAGGATGGTATGGGAGAGTCTGGAGAGAGGAAGGGAAAAATTATGTAATTATATTTTAATTTCAAAACAATAATTTTTTTCTTTAGAGAATGTCTTTGCCAGTGTGTCAGCTTCATAGTAGATGATGATTAAGTTAGATGAAGTTTATAGGGCAGTTAATAAGTTAACAAGTATGCGATACCCACAACTTCAATTATTAAAAGCTCCATTTTTACCAGTTTTATTTAGTGAGTCCCACAGATTCTGTCAGGTCGGTTCTGGGATCCTTTCAACAAGGCTGAGCATCAGAGCAGTCAAGCAGCTACCTAGCTGTGCCACCTGCAAGGAATGGCAGGGTCTGGGAAGAGCTGAACTCAGCTAAGTTATTGCCCTTCCCATGTATTATGGACACACTCAGGTGTCTCCTTTTCCTGGTCTTTGAAGAGTCTTAGCTGATGAGCCTAGGCACAACCCTGCCCAGCTTACACATGCCATAATGAGCACTCTAAGGAGTGGCATGGCTCCCTGAAGGCTTCTCCCTGAATTAGAAAGTAGCCTCAGTCTATATCTTTCCCTGAGCCCATTCTGTCTCTCGCAGGGAGGGGCTTCAAAGAGTTTCATTCATTACAAGATGAAAGAGGTATTGGAGACCAGAGGGCTCAGCAGAAAGCATTCTTGATGTCTTCATCTGGAAGGGCTCATTTAAGACGTGCGATTTATTTCTTATTAACTTCTTAGTGCGTGTGCCCACCCATGGGCATGCATGTGCATACGGGTACACTCATGCGGGTATTTAGGAGTTTGCACATATCCAGAGGCATAAAGACAACATAACTCTCCTCCCTCACCTCTTTTGCCTTTGAGGCAGTGTCCCTCACTGATCCAGGGCTCACCATGAAAAGCAAGGCTAGCTGTGCGGTAAGGCCGGGGTATCTTTCTGTCTCTGCTTCCCCAGCACTGGATGACAAGAGTGTATCACCCAACCAGTTTTCTTCTAGGACCTTATGCCTGTTCAGCAAGCTTTTTATGGACTGAGCTATCTCCCCCAGCCCTAAGGTATGGCTCCTAAGTCAGAGTGGTTCAGAGATTCCGCAGGGTTTTTTGTTTTTTGTTTTTTTCCCCGAGGAACCAACTGCAGATAGATAAACTGAAGCTCTTCCTCCCTGCTTGAAGTTTGACCCCTCACTGCCATGGACACCTGTGCTCTGATGGAGCTGTTCTGAGTTCCATGCTGCTCCCATTACTCTCTTGATGGCGCTAGTGTTGGCTGTGCACTGGTGAGATAGGGAACCAGGAGCGTTACCTACATTGGGGTTAGAAGAAGAAGGGCAGTGGTGAAGGTTGTGGGTCCCAAGAGTTCAGGCCAGGTGGGTTTGAATATCTACTTCACTGTCACAGCTCTGTGACCGTGAGCACGCTCCTATAGTTCTCCTATCTGTGCCCCGGTTTCTCTATCTGGAAAGTGCTGATTAATATTGCCTACCTCGTAGAGCAGTTTTAAGGAGAATATTCGTTAACACTTGTAAAACGCTTGTAAGAGTACCTGGCATCTTCACAAGTACTCACTACTGTTGCTGTTCTTGGAGAGCTGGAATAGCTTCATCAGTTGCCAGGGCTTAAATGACACTCAGACCAAAGAGAAGGGTGATCCAGAGATGAGGGCTTATCAACATGGTACTTGAGCTGGACTCTGTGGCTTCGGCATTGCAATTCTTAAATGTCCAAATACCATTAGGGTTAGGAGTCTGAATCCTTGTCACAAGATTGAAATGAATACAAGCTTACACTTCATATTTTCTGAGAATTTCTTATTTACCCAGCAGCCATTTTCAGATGCCTATGTCATATCAGCCTCTGGCTAAGGCTGAGTTTCTCTGTCATACACTTTCCTCGATGGCCCAGGCATACACAGAGTCAATCACAGGCACAGTTAGCTAATAACAACTATGTGTGGTCACACTGCCTGACACACTGTCTGTAAAGTAACATTGCTTACATTGGAACTTAAGGGATTTTACTCAAAAGCCTCAGCTTGCATTGGTTTCTCTTGCATTTGCATATTCCAACTGCCAGGTGGCAAGCTAGAATTGATTTTCATGAGAAAGAAACTGCCTCTCATCCCCAAACCATTGTCCAAGCCTCAGCCTTTATTTTCAAACTAGGAGTTGTCAGCAACCACCTGGGCTGGGACCTGGCAGGTGGCATCTGACTGAAGTCATCCCAGCAGCCCCACCTGCAAGAAGTTGATTTAGGCCTTTCTTTTCTTTTCTTTTTCTTTCTTTCTTTCTTTCTTTCTTTCTTTCTTTCTTTCTTTCTTTCTTTCTTTCTTTCTTTCTTTCTTTCTTTCTTTCTTTCCTTCTTTCTTTCATATGCTGGACCAGGGAGAGGCCCCGGAAGGGCTGTCTCCGTGAATGACAGGTTCCCTTTGTGAAACTGACCAACTGAGACCTAAGCTGCAAATGTCAGCAAAAATAAATAGCATTTCAAAGAGGCCTTGTGCATTTCCTTCCTCTGTGTGCTCATTGCTTCATCAGCCAAGACTTGCACGAGTGGCTTTGGAGAGCACACTGGGTCCCGTAGATAAGGAATTAACTGCACAAAGCATCTTTTCTTCGTTGCATCCCGTTCCAGTGTTTCATGTTTTTTGTTTGTTTGTTTTTAAAGTACCTGCTTGCTGATGACACAAACCAAGAAAATGGAACCAACTGACACCAGCTTATGCCTTCTTAAGGGCAACATCTTTCTTGTTTTGTAGCATTCTGAACTGCTTCCTGCTCTGGTTGAAGGGAGCTATGTTCCTTATAGCTTCAAAATCACGAAACAGTTGCTTGGCTGTGCTGGTCCCCTGTTCTAACAATGGAGGACCCTGGACACATGGAAAGCTGGTTAAACACATCCAAGAGGCAGTTGCCCCCTCAGCCACATAAAAGCTGGGGACTTGCGAAAGTTGCTTCATTTTTTTCCCCCAACTTCTGTTTTTTGACATTTAAATATCAAATGCAAAGCCTACCTTTTAGGGTAGTGGTGACAATTATGCAACACAGAACCCCAAAGGTACAGAAACAGTTCAAGGGGGGGAACCTCCTCTTTCACTACAGTCCTCCCTGAAATGTAGAACAAAGTGATGCTCAGGGGGAGCCTGTGGTTCTAGATAGAGACCGGGGTAGAGCCACTTCTTACTGACTCCACACTCAGAGTCAGACAGCTAGGTCACTGCTGAGAAAAGATGCTGCAGAGTGACAATTCAGAATAAAGCATCTGTGAGTCTCTAAGGACAGAGCATTCCATGTAGAGAAGGAAGCAGGGGTATGTTGTCAGGTCTGAAGGAGCTCAGAGTGGCTGATGGCGTCCAGGGAAAACTTTTCAACTGGAGCAGAGCCAGCAGCCACCCGGCTAGAGACGGAAAGACACTGTCGCCAGCTCACACTGGCCTTGGCCAGCAGGAAGTTTATTCTGGGTGCAGCTAAATAGTGTTAGATGTGATAAGGCAAGGAATAACACCAGTGGATTGTTGAAGCATGCTCATCATATAAGAGTAAGTGGGCGAAAGAGTCCCAAATACAGAAATGTATATTTAATACTATTTCAGCTGTGTGTGTATGTATATGTTTGTGTGTGTGTATGTTTGTCTGTGTGTGTGTGTGTGTGTGCGTATAGTTTTCTTAGTAGTTGACTTGAGTTCCTGCATGGTCCCCTGGATTTTTGTCAATTTTCTATGGGTTTATATTATTTTAAAGAGTAGGCTTAAAAAAATCTTTGTTAATGGATTTACTTTAAGGATGGAGTATCTGTCCTTCAAGAGGTCATGTCTCAGATTTGAGGGCTCTTCATAATGTCTTGTCTCAGATTTAAGCTTGATGTATCTTTGGGAAGCCAGGGTGAATTGTGATGGGTATGTCAGAAGCGATGTTCATTTGGATTTCTGTTGTTTCTGAGATAAGGCTGTGGTTGACCTTTAATTCACCGTGTAACCTAGGCTGGTCCTGAACTTAGGAGATCCTCCTGCCTCAACCTCCTAAATGCTGGCATTTCAAGTGTGAGATGTTGTATGCAATTATTTGGTTTTCATGTACATGTGTATGTAGGTTCACATTTGTGTGCCTGTTCATACTTGCATATTGGGGCAAGAGGAAAGCATTGGCTATCATTCCTCAGTTGTCATCAACCTTGTTTTTAGACACAAAGTCTCTCATTGGCCTAGAACTCACCAAGAAGGCTAAGCTGGCTGGGCAGTGAGCCCATGGGATCTGCCTATCACATCTAACCCTAGTATTACAAATGCTGGCCACCATACCCAGCTTTTTATATGTGGATTTGGGGGGATTAAACCCAGGTTCTCATGCATGCAAGGCAAGCAATTTACTGGCTGAGCTATCACCCTAGCCTGCTGCTAAGCTCCACCTCCCCCAAGTTTGGATTTTTTAATGTCTTCACTTACAACCGTTTCTTACCATTAATCTAGTTTTATGCAAATTATCCATGCAAAAGACCCTAACATTTCCGTTTGATCCCACAGATTTGAATATAACCTGCCGATATGCAGGTGTGTATCACGTGGAGAAAAATGGCCGCTACAGCATCTCACGAACTGAGGCAGCTGACCTCTGCCTGGCTTTCAATAGCACCTTGCCCACCATGGCCCAGATGGAGAAGGCCCTGAGCATGGGGTTTGAAACATGCAGGTAAAAAGAACAGCACCCTCACTGGGGAAAGCACACTGCAGAGGGGCAGGGCTTGCTTCTGGAAGGCTCTTCCCTGACAGTTGAGTGAGAGGCAACCCTACCTAGTAATTTAGCCAAGTCAACCTGAAACCGGTATGACAACTAAAGACACCTTTGTGAATCACAGAGAGGGAAGCCAGAGGAAGCCATTAGGGTCATATCAGTTGCAACCCTCTTGCCTAATGTGCTCCTGTAGCACTCTCCCGGCTTTGAAGAAGCATTCAGTATCATTGTCGGAACCACAAGAAAACGCAAACCAAATAACAGTGTTTAAAATAAATAGGTAGCTGGCAGAGGCTTGGCCGTGCAGACCTGACACAAAGCACGTTCCTCAAACCTCTTACCCCCTCCCTCTCTCTTGCTCTCTTTCTCTCTCCGAGCTTTTAGGTTGTCTTCTATGTTGCTCTGGTTTGAAAAAGTAAGTAAAAGGATATGGAAGTTGAATGCTATATTAAAATAAGTTGTTATCAGAAGTCTTCTACAAAGTACCTAGAGTACCAGAGGACCTTCTTCAAATCATTTTGTTCCAGGATAATCACAATAAGCAGGGGGCATCATATTAATATATATTAACATATCTTATACATATATATGTATATATATACATGCATATGTATGTATATATGTATCTGTGTGTGTGTATTTGTGGCCAGTAGCATGCATGAAGAGGAGGTTGACTAACAACCCCAGTCAAGTAATTGTTGTGGTTTGATTTAACTAGAAGAAGGGAATAATCCTCGTAAGTGCTCTGAATCCCCACCTCAGCCTACAGCTTAGGCAGGGTCTTTCCCTTCCCTCTTCAGTAAACACACACACACACACACACATACACAGAATGCTTTTAAATAGTCTACCTGCAGCCCTCTTCGTGGAAGCTATTGAGCAGAAGTTAGTCACATCCATCCCTGGCCCTTAGTTACAGACTCAGGCACCCACTTCTTGAGCGGTAACTGAGTCTCTTGCTCTGCCTAATATAGTAAACATTAATCACATGTGGTGAGTTATATTGAAGTTAATTAAAATTAGGTTATAATTTAGGTTAAAATGAGTTCTTTGATGGCACTAGCTGTGTCTCTATTACCTGGTAGCTGCCGTATCAAATGGCATAGATTTTATAGAGAATATTTTCATTGTTTAAGAATGTTCCCTTGAGCAGCACCATCCAGACATCTATCTGAAACTGCTCAGAGCTAAGGCTGAGATAATGTGATGTGAGGAGTGAGGGCTCTGTAGCTCTAGAACCTGACCCATTAGCTTCATGAAGGATGGCCAGTTAGTGAAACCATTTATTTTAGTCCTAAGGCTATGCTTTAAAACTAGGCCTGACTAGGTCACTGGGCTAATAATGTGGTTTTAGGAAGCTGGCCTATGGTTGTGAAATGCAGTTAAGACATGCTTGTGAAACACAGATTTCTCACCTGCTGACAGCCAGAGGAACAAATAGAGTGATGAGCTTCTGGGAGAATCCCAAAGGCACCCTTTACCTTAATCCTTAAACCGCCCTGTTTATTAATAAGACATTTTATAGATGAAGCAACTGAGCATCACAACTTATCATAGATCAAAGCGCTTGTGCGTTGAGAAGTCTCAGTTTGCTTGTGATCAGTCTGAACGTAATGACCAAACTCTCCCAAAAGACAGAATAAAGCGGCACGATGCAAGGACTTGCTACATATGTATTTCCTCCTTGTGGACAGTCGCTTACCCATGCTATGTACACACATAGAAATTTTAATGTCCTCAACTTAGTCCGTGCACATAGAAGTGTCAGGTAACATGATGTGGTGAAAATTTGCAATAACCCACCAAGAGAATGTAATCAAGTCTAGAACGTCTGATAAAGATAAAATTTGCCAACATGATGCAGAAGGGCAGGGTGAAGAGTAGTTTCATTGTGGAGGATTATTTAGAGAAAAAGAAGGGGAAACGTCTGCTGCAGAAATCCGTCCTTGCACCCATGACTGGCATGAAGTATTTCAAAACTCACTTTCATAATTTCCCTCAGGTAGCTAAGAAATCGGATATCTGCCAAAAGACAGAAGGCTCAGCCAAAGCCTCAGCAACGGCTTCTGTCTTGTCTGCCCTGCCCTGATCAGTGGCAACGCTCAGGTCCATGAGAACTTATTAACATTTAATTGTGTGCCCTCCCACCACCCAGCTAAGGAGGCTTTGGGGAAACCAGTCTGTCGGTTTGGGGGAGGAATTAGTCATTCAGCTCCCATTGCAACACCGACATAATGAGAGGCAGTGCTCAGGAGCTTCCTAGTCACTTTCATTTCCACAGGTCTTGCAGGCTGCTGCAGTCTGTGCTGTAGGCCCTGCACAAGAGGTTAAAGGAAGGTACATTTTAACCTGCGCCGTACTTCTTGAACTCTGCCGCTTTAGTGTCTCCATCTTTGTTTTCTTGCTGTCCCATCACCCCTTTCAAGTAGCATTTTCTCAGCCCGCATCCCATGTTTTGAGGCATTTTAAGTGAGCAGCCACTAGGGTGTTTCTGAGGGTGCTGGTGATGGGTGTCGAATCTGAAAAGGCCTCCAGACCCAACAATCTCCCAGAAACACCAAGATGGGTGTGTGAGTGGATGGCATGCTGCTTGAAAAACTTTAAGGAAGCCGCTGCCATCTTCTTCCCTAGTTGCTGTTGCTTTCAGTTCGATGTGGCAAGTTCATCTCCTCAATCTGGGAGGCTCACGAAGTCAGACAGGCCATGTGCTCGGCGTGGGATCACGGCTCCATGTTGCCAGTAGTGGAGTAAAGAGGGAGAAGGCGGGGACAAGAAAGAAGAGGAGTATGGGAAATAAAGGCAGGTCTGGAATCTTAGACTGAAAGAAAGGCCAATCCACTTGTTTTCTTAGGGAACTGGGTCATTTTTATGTCGTTTTTGAAAAAATGACAGCTAATTTGCCGTCAAATTTCACAGTGTAACTTCTTTCTTCTGGGCTTCCTTGTGCCTTTAAGAACATTGCTGAGCATAACGTTCCTATGGGATTATTGTTTTGTAGTCATGAATCTTTTATTTAACTTAAAAATGAGAAAAATCGCTAGCTCTCCAGCCTTTAAGTAAAATCATGTTGCTGCAGTCCGCCTTGATCCCTTTTACTGTCCTACGCTATTATTATTGGATTTTACGTAAGTCAATTGTTGGAACTCCTAATATCCCTAGAGATGAATAAAGTGAAGTGTGGCGCTGTGTTAAATGTCATTTCATAGATTATTTAAAAATGGCCTATCGGTCATTTATGTTGATGACTCCTTGTCTTTCCTTGGCAGGTATGGGTTCATAGATGAGTATGTGGTAATCCCAAGGATCAACCCCAATGCCATCTGTGCAGCCAACCACACAGGAGTGTATATCCTCACCTCAGCCAACACTTCCCGCTACGACACATATTGCTTCAACGCCTCAGGTTGGTTGTAAGCGCGTGGTCCCTGGGGTGCCTCTGGGAATATGGCTGACTGACAACGATTCAGTCAAGGCATGGTCAGAGCTTCCTGAAGCTTCCACTCAAAATGGGTCCTGAGAGTCTCCACAATAGAAGGAAGAGCTAGATTCCTGTGCTCACGGCCCGGATGTGACAGACTTGGGAAGCAGGTGGTGAACAATTAAATATCATTTATATCACATGAGGTTGGAGAGTGCAAAAGGGGGCACAAGCTCTAGGGATGTTTTTTGTTTGAGAGGTGAACGGGGAGGCTACATGTGAGGAGGTGTTTAAGAAAGCCATGATCAAAGCAAAGGAGTGGAGCTCTGGGCAGGTGGGACGGCTACATGAAGCCAGCAACAGGAGCATCATGATTCTACCCAACAAATACTAGGGACTTCAAGGTGACAAAAGCCCAGTGGTCAGAGGACGGAGTTGCAGGCAGTGAAGTTCGTGCTGGGAAATTGAAGCCGTGTCTAAAGGAAAGTGGTACTCATGCATTGATGGTCTGGGAGTGCCAGGCGAATGGCTGACATTAGTTTGGTAAACTGAGCTAGGTAAAATGCGAGGAGGCTATGACAGACCCTTGACCTTCTGAAAGACCTCTTACCCAAGAGTTGAGACCACCAGCAATAAGAGAGCTAAGTGAAGATAGAGATGCTAGGCTCCCTCCTTTGCCTATGAAATTTTCACCAACCATGAGCTTAGAAGTTGTGCTTACTAGTCTACTTCAAGACACCACACACACACACACATACACACACACACACACTCACACACACACAAATCAAAGAAGTCTATGAACTATAAATCTCCAGCATCTCTTGAGAATAATTAAAACCATAAATGTCAAAGTTTTAATGCCAACAATTGAAAGTCTCGGTTCTCAAACTGTATCATCTATTCCCCTGAAGGGTTGAAACTATGTGTTGGGAAAGGAAAAGCTTTGAGGTGAACTTGTCACATATTCCAGGACTGAAAATTTTCCTTAAACATTGAAGGAAGATGTTAACTAGATTGGAGAGTAGCTTAAGGCTTTCTCCCCCTGAAACCATAGATAATGTAGTATGGTGGTAGGCTCTAAAAACTCTGTGGGCTCTTAAGGTAACAAGGGACATCACGGGCCCTGGGGATTACATCAGTGTCTCTAGGCTGTGTCCATGCCACCTTCCCATCGTTTCGCAAGCATGGAGGATCAGAGTGGGAATTCAGGGGGAAAAAGAGAATGTGTGTATTGAGGCCGAGTAGTTAAAATACAGAATATGAACCCAGTGAATTATTTCAGGTATGTATGGGCCACGGAGAGACACAAACACAAGACAGGAGAAAAAAAAATCACAAAACGTATGGGGAAAAAACCCTATCATATGAATAAAAAAAAAAATACACATGGAGTTTGGTCAAAATGGGACAGTCCACCCGAAACTATACAAGACGCTGCCTATAGTCAATATAATGAACCAAAGCCCAGATGGATAAACGGAAAGTAGGCACAGAGCACTCTGGGTGCAGGGGTTTAGGAATGAAGGGCTCAGACAGGTGGTGAAGACTCAGCTTGGTGTGGTCCTGCCAGCTGCTCATAGTCTCTGCGCTCTGTCTTTGCTTCTCCTGCTGAATCTTGTTCAGTGAACGGATGCAATAAATCACATAGCTGCGTTCCCACACTGTCTTAGCTCTTTTAAAAGTTGGTGTCACTTTGAGTCAAGGTTCTGAGAAATTTAATTGGAACAGGCAAAACCACACACTCTTTTATGGCCAGGAGCTGAAGTCATCCAGGCAAATGTCTACCACAGCTCTTCTGTGTACCCTTCATGTTGCCCATGCATTTGGGTCCATCCCCAGAACAGGGGTCAGCAGTGCTGATGAACTCTCTTCTACCTAGAGAGGTGGGTGTTAGTTCAGTTGGTAACCATGAGAAGTGCTAGAGATCCGTGTCATGCCAAAATGACTGTTAAAAGTAAACACGTTAAAAAGTAACAGCACTTTTCCTTTTCTTCCTCTACTTTCCACAAGGACTCAATGTTGACAAGCTTTTATAAACTTGTCTTTAAGAACAATATATATTTATAAGTAGTATCTGCATGCTATTGTGCTAAATATATTGAGGGTAAGAAAGAACCAGGAACTGTGCTTCTTGTCTAAAAGGAATTAACAATCTTCTTGAAGAAATAATATAGAAAATATAGAAAGAGAAGTATAAATGTGCATGTTGCACATTCTGGATGCTAGAGCATGAAGTGAGCTAAAAATCCTGGGAGTGTCCAGTTCCCCGCTGAGAATGTCTGGGAGATTCAACTTAGCCCAAGGAATGCAACTAGGAGATCCCAGGAGAGGGAGCCCCATAAAGCAGCAACAGGGAGAAGAGCCACCAATAATACCAGAGCAAATAACTTCTACAAGCTTAAGACCCTGGTCATATTTCTATAACTTCCCAATAAAAAATAAGGCAGCCCTGAAAAATGGGCTTGGTGATTATTTTTTTAATTTCTGCCACATCTCTCAATACCCAAGCTCAACATGAATGAGCTCAGTGACTTCCAGGGAAGGGACATAGAAAACAGTTTCATTCAAGCTCAGTTTTAAAAGCTTGCTTTCAGTTAAGATGTCTCATTCTCTTCTTACAGTAGAATTAAGGAGCAGATTTCACATCCGTGATTTGGTCATTCATTCATTTATTTGAGAATTGTTGGGAAATTTATTCACAGAACACTTACAGGTATCAACCCTGGAAGAAGCTCCCTTTCTAGTTGGCACCCAGAGCTTGGCACTTAGACTGAATAATTATTAGCCCTTTGGAGCCAGTGGAGCCAAACCTTCCGAGAATACAGCCCCAGGGGAGCCAAGTTTAGTGTTTCTTTAACAAATCCCTGTGCTCAGGGACACTCACAGCAGTGCCTTGCTTAAGAGAGTGAAGCCCCATCTAATGAGGTCACATGAGTGGACTTGGGCATGAATATTAACTGAATATTTGGGTCACAATGCATCTTGGCATCCTGGCCAGATTTAACCTTTGTATGAAATTTTAGGTGAAATGGAGCGTGAAGAGGCTCTGGGTGAATACACTCTCATCATTGACAGACTAGCCTCAGTGTTGTTGACATGCCCCACCCATTACAGCTTCACTCCAGGACATTCACAGGCCCATTTCTGAGATGTTTCACGTCTGAATACCAGAAGGGCCTCACATATTGTCTCAGCCCCAAGAAAAACAAAACAGACTACTCCCCCCCCCAAAAAAACTCTCCAGTAGCTACATTGCCCTTACTCTCAAATAAGGGGGGGGGGGTTGAAGAATATTTTTAAGGAATAAAGAGCTAGAGAAATATTATTTTCTATGACCTTGTGAATTTCTTAGACTTAGGGCAGGCTCATTTTTTGTATGCTTTTTTCTTCTATGACCTGGCCTTCATATGATCTTTAGAAAGAATCAATGAGCACATGCCTTCTAATCATTACCCAGAGCATCACTTTCCAGGCTTATCCACAGGCCTCTGGGGATGATGATATTTGTGGGCCATTTTAGAAGTTACCATGTTAGGTGTGCTTTTTTGGAGAATTAAGATATTTTCTTTTTTTCTCTCATTTGACAAATACATGCTAAGTGTCTCTCTGTTCTCTCACAATGTTCTGGCCCAAGCAGATAAACCTGTAGTCATTTTGTAGAGCCTTACATCTTTGTGGTAGATAGGGAAACAGAAGGTAGGAGTGTGAGATTCATGTGAATCACCATCAAGTAAATTGAGCAAGAGAATTTTAGATCGTGGTGTACATGAAGACAAAATAAAAAGCTGCTATGTGATGGTGAAAGGTGTTAGAAAGGATGGATACTAGCTTTGTCGTTGGTGAGTTTTTTTTATTTAAAGGTTCTCTTTATGAATTTTCTCACATTAATGCTTGCAAGAATGCTTTTCCTAAAACTCACTCTTCTGTTGAACGTCTACAGCTGTTAGCAGCTTTGCTTTCAAAGAACTGACTGCCTAAAAACCAGCCTCATTATATTTGCAAAAGATGTTTTTAGTTACTGATAAGCAGCCATTACCTGTTTGGCCAACTTCTGCTTCTGCCTGTGTTATGAGTGTGCCAAAGTTTATGACAAGGTCAAAATGCTTGTGACCTGCCTTCCCTGTGACAGTTCTCTGCCAGTTGCCAGCCTCTGTCCCTTCAAATCTCCACGCATGTCTGTATTCATCCATCCACTCATTAATCTCTTTCGTCTTTCCTCTTTGTCAGGAAGCAACTCTAGAAGAAACCATACTAACAAACTGTCATTTAACACTTAAGTAGACACGCACAGTATAAAAGATGTTATTCAGCTGAGGGTGATAGCAACACTCTTGTAACCCCGGCATTCAATAGGTTGAGGCAGGAGAACTGTGAAAGGAAGAACTTCCTGTCTCAGACAAGATGGGTAGCTCTATAGTACACAAATGGAACCAGCCTTTGAACCAAAGCAACACTACTTTATAGCTCTCTGGGGTTTAAGGGTTCAGTACTCACTGATGGAGCATCTATCTAGACATGACTGGGGAGGCAGTTAAGTCGCTGTTGTCTGCTCTTAGGATTCAAGGGATAAAACGCAAGTCAGGACACAGGTACTGGCTTCAGAGGATGTCATGAAGCACTGGCCAGAAAGCTCCTAGAAATACCTGTGGGTGACCAGCTAGCCCAAATCATAGCATGGCATCTTAAAGGTGGGTGAGAGTAGAAGTTAAATAGAAGACAAAGAAAAAAAAAAGAAGCCAAATGGTATATGCTAAGACAGTATGGGTGCCCATGTCAAAGGTGGCTGTCACTAGCTGCATGTGTGAAGGCTTGGGCATGGAAAAGGCGTTCGTAAATATTAGCCAAACTAATAAAGCCATCAATATTTTAATAAAAGACTGGGAATTTGTTAGTTACTAATTATTTTGATGATTAGGTAAATTCATTGGTAATTCTGTTGTAATTTTCCAAGTCCTTTGACGTTAATGCCAATTATATGTACTTACTACTTTCTCTTCATCCAAGCTGATATCTGGGATTATAAATTATTTTTTTGTTGATAGTTCATACATGCCTTTATTTTAGCCTGGTTTTTTTTCACAATGATTACACATTTCTTTCTCATCTGAAAAGAGTTTTAGAGTCATCTCTAGTGGTGTGCTTAATTGGAGAAGGGCCTATGTCTCTTTTATTCCTGATTAAACATGAAGCACCAGCCTTGCCACAGTGCCAGATGCAGAATGCCTGCCTCCTTCTGTTTGGGGATAGCCTAGTCTGTTTTCCCTAGCAAGGGAATTACAAGGGCCAACACACCTAACCTACCACATGTGTCTTTCTTAATGAATGAAGTTGCTGGGGTGGGAATAGTAAATTTATTGGAACTCTTGAAGTTAAATAAGATTGTAAAAAACACACCACAAAAGGCATAGAAGTTTTTCCCAGATTTACCAAGTTTCAGGAAAAGAACGTTGTTTAGGACAAATTAGAGTAAAAACTTATTCTAACTAGTAGGGCACATTTGCTGTGACAGTTTTAAAAGTTATTTATTTTTATTTCATATTTTTGCTTTTCTTCCTGCCAGCTCCTCTTGAAGAAGACTGTACATCAGTCACAGACCTTCCCAATTCCTTCGATGGACCGGTTACCATAAGTATGTATCACTTCTAGTTTCAGGTGATTTGTCTCAATCTTAGGAAAAGGGGGCTGACGTGTTCTTTGCTGTCAATATTCAAATGGGCTATTAGGTTGTTTCCCTAAGGGAAGAATGGCTATGATTCCATAACCCATACCCCTTTCCCATGTCAGCTTGAAGCTGTTCTCTGGTTTACCCCTGTGTCCCATTCTCGAAAGATCAGTCATTTGAAAACCACTTTCACACTTTGGAAACCCGTCTGTGTACTCCACGGCACCATCGTTTACGTGATTCTTTTCATGTAGTTGACTCATTCTTTTCTACTTAAAATACGTTCGGTTTTCAAAAGAAACTGCAAATGGAAAAACTAACATCACTTGTCATAAACTGAAGGTAACTTAAAAATCAATTTAAATGCAAAAAAAAAGGAAATAATATTTTTCAACTTATAGCTGCAAAAGACTGTGCACCTAAGCTGTGCTCTGTCTAATAGAGAAGATTGAAACAGTCTCAGGGGAGGAGACATTCACTTGGGAATTCCATTGTCCATATAGCTGAAGTACATGGTTATGAAGGACAAAAGCTTCCTGATATGTGTTTTAATATCATTTATACCGCACCCACCTCAGATCATCTATAGAAAATTTCATGGCCCAATTTAGAAGATGGGAAACCTTCCTTAGAACATCCCAACAGGGTAACTGATGAACTCTAGAGGTTTGGCTTCTGCACCTGCACTCATTGGGAAGAAGAGCAATGTTGAAAAAGCTGACTTCTGCTTCCTTGGAACCAGACCCCACTGAGTGTGTGGACACAGGGGTGGCAGTCGTGGGATGAGCTCTTCCTAGGCTATGCAAATCCAGCTTGTCACTTGGCCTGTGCTCTGTAGCAGCCACAGGATGCTTCATGTTCTAACAACTACTACGTAATATCAGAGTGACAACTTTTCCTAAGCTTCAGCTTTTCAGACGACTCTAATGTGTATCACACATGCCTGGCCTACATCAGACGTTTAAGAAATTTCCATGGTTCCTGAAAATTTCCTCCAAAAATTCAGATGCATGTAACTTTTATCAATACCATGGTTTGAATATACTCCCCAGCCCCCCGCCAAGCGTTCATGTGTTGAAAACTTAACTCCCAATTTCACACATTAATAGTAATTGGAACTGAGGGTTTTGAGAAGTAGTTAGGATTGGATGGAGTAAAGAGGATGAGGCTTGATGACTTCAGTAGCTTCATGATGTAAGGAGGAGAGACCTGGGATGACTCACTTGCTGTGTCTTACCATGTGGTGCCCCTCTGCCATATGATGCAACAAGAAGACCCTCAGCAGATCAAAGCAGACACTGGGGTGGTGGTCTGAGACTTCTCAGCCTAGACTGGAAGGCCATAAGCCAAATAAACCTCCACTATCTGTAAATTGTATGGATGTTGGAAAGACAGCTCAATGTTGAAAACACTAACCATGCTTGCATAGAGTCTGGGTTCAATTCTCAGCACCAGCATGGGTGTTCACAACTGCCTGTAATCTCAGTTTAAGACTATGGAACACACTTCTAGCTTCTGTGAGCTCCTGCACACACACAGTGCCCATGAACTAAGACAGAAACACACTCCAGTATTAAACAAATATTTTTAAAATGATAAAACAATATAAATTGCCTTGGCTTGAAGTTCAGAAAAAAAAGCCTGTGATAGTCGGTAATCAGATCTTTCTCTACAGACATTATCAGGGTGAATGAGATGTTAGAATTTTTGCAACATAGGTTTTTCTGATAGTTTCATTTAAGTAAGGTAAGTAAAACAAAGGGAATCCTTGGTACCACCCACCCATGCAATCCAGCAGAAAATATTTCCAGCAAAGTGCACACATTAAGTAGCCATGCATAGAAAATGGCTGAGGCTCAAGGCAGAAAATACATTTTAAGGATGAATAATGAATTAATTCGTTTTTACTTTTTCTCCTTTGTTTCATTCTGGTCACTTGATTATAAAACCAAAGATTCTGATCTTGATATATATATATATCTGGGTTTGGTAATTTTAAGGTTGAATTTCCCCGAGGGTAGTGGAAGCTCTGTCAATATTTAGACAAACCAGTTTTCTAGCCAGAAATGGTAGGTTGCTTAAACTGACAAAAGTTACTCCTTAGAAAGAAACTTTCTAATGGATTGCAAAAGCATCTTCTTTGTGGAGGCTAAATGACTGCTATTTCAAATCTTTTCTGGGGTTGGACGGAATTAATAGTAACAAAAAATCACACATATTTCAGAAGGAACCGTGTAGGGGGGAGAAGCAATTCTCATTGAGCCTCTGCTTATTTTGACTATGTTGAATGTGGTGCCATTTCTTCACTAATGAGGAAACTAGAGCTCACAGGGTTACCTTGTCCAGAGCGATTCAAAGCTCACATTCACATGTGGGGACTCCCCAGTACCTCAACTTTCTCCTCATTTCCAGAGTATGTGGGCGAGGGGAGGGAGGTTGAACTATCTCAACATCCTGCCCACTGTAGCTCAGTACTAGACAGAGGGATCTTTTTAAAGCAAAAGATAGTAGCTTCAAAGTCATGCTTTACTACAACTATACTAAGGATATAGCAGCTGTGAAGTTCTAAAGGTGCATCTCTGTCTCCTTCAGCTATTGTCAACCGTGATGGTACCCGCTACAGCAAGAAGGGCGAGTATAGAACACACCAAGCAGACATCGATGCCTCAAACACTATAGATGAGGATGTCAGCAGCGGATCCTCCAGCGAGAAGAGCACCTCAGAAGGCTACATTTTCCACACCAACCTTCCCACTGAACACCCGACTGGAGACCAGGATGATGACTTCTTCACCAGGACCACCCAGACCACCAGTAAGGAGAAGGGGAACCCTGTTTTTCCTCTAGCAGTTCTGTGACAGAATGCCAGTGACCCTCCTGAGGGGTGCACACTCCGTGTTTGTTTTCTGCCATCCCTAGACATCTTGATCTAGGCGACATCATTTGGGGAGTTGGTTCCTGTGCCTGTCCATGCTCCTGGTCATCATTCATTGACTTCTGCTCTCCTTTCCATTTCCCCCATCTTCACTTCTGTACCTCTTACCTTGGGACAAGGAATGCCATACCTGAAGGGTTTCCTCAGGGAGGACACCTCTTCCCTCTTGTTCCTGACGTAGCAATGCCTCAGATCTGTTACAGAAGTAATTTGTGGTGTTACTTCGTACTTACCCGTTTTCCACTACGGGTAAGACTGTTCTATTAAGTTAGGCTGTAGAGTATGTGTTCCATTCCTCAGGTTCCTTTTATAACCCGCCTTAAAAACCCTACCTTTTAACCTGATTTATTCTGAAGGTTCTGATTGTTTAATATCAAGTCATATTCCTAAACCCTAAACCTTTCATTCGTTTTAGTTCAAGAAAACAAATGTGAGGGGTTTTTTTGTTTGTTTGTTTGCTTTTGTTTTTGTTTTAATCACCTTCTGTCAACTGCAGAGTTTTAGGCTGCAATCTGTTGGGGAAGACCCCAGTGCTCTTTGGGCATGTGGGGGTGACAGCGTGGAGAGAGTGTCCATGCTGCAAGGGATGGCTTGGGGTTTGTGCAGCTGGGCTCTGTCAGAAAGAAGCTCAGGGCTTCTTATCTCTGACACTTCCTCCCTGCACTTCCTCTCTGGTTTGTTTTAGAACAGGGTTTCAGATGGCTCCTTCTATGGAGGATTATTCAAACCCAAAAAGGGCAGCTAAGTCTTCACTGGGTCTCCTAGTATGGTGTGGATTTTCTCATTTCCTGGCTGAAACTCAGAGACTCTAGCTTGTTCACAGTTTGACAGGAATGCACTGGCTTGTGAATATTCAAGATAGGGCCCTTTTTAGTCTGCTGATCCCCAGAAGCCAGGAAACCTCCATAGCCCTGGATGTAAGTTGTTTTACGTTTCTGTTCTCAGGTTGCTGAGTGAGGGGAAAGGGTGACATGAGCAGGTGCAGTATTCTAGTCATGCCCAAGAAGTTCTTTGAACCCTGTACCCACCCCCAACCCTCCATCATATTCTGGGGGCTTGGAGATAGCTCAGTGGGTGAAGTATTTGCCTTGCAAGCACATGCTGACCTCAGCTTTTTGATACTCAGCACAGCAGCGTGCATCTGCTATCCTAATACTAGGGAGACAGAGACAGGGGGAGACCTGGAACCTGCTGGCCAGCCAGTCTAGCCAAATCAGTGCACTTCAGGTTCAGTGAGAGATCCTATCTCAAAAGATAAGGTGGAAAGCAATCAAGGAAAACATTTTATGTCAACCTCTGGCCTCCGCACATGAATAAGTACATATATACACACAAGGCGTATCTGTTTAAGTTTCCCACACCCTCCCAGGCATTCACTCTCTGATGATTTGTCACCTTGTTGTCTGTAGTGTCCTGGGAACTACTTCTTTACAGAAGCTTCTGCAGAACAGACAGGTAGCATTGTTAGCTATGTGCAGTTACTGGGGTCCCCTGATCTTTTGATTCAACTATGTTAAACGTGCTTATCATCGGGGTGTGCAGTTTTGTCAGATGTCGGCAAACAGTAATTAGTGGTCTCATCAGGAAGCGGAACAGGTCTAACCTAAAGTCCTATTTCCCACCCAAAAAGAACCTTCTGACAAAATCTGTCATGTGGTTATTGAATGCAGCTGGAGCCACAACCTTTGTGGAGTGGGAGTTTCACATGTGCTTGAAGAGAGGTAATTGGCAAATTATATTAGCGTCCTTAGTCCGTTCCCTAAGCACTGCTACTCTTTCATCCAAGCGTGCCAGTCATCAAATCTATTTTAAGGACCTTTTTTAAAATTTATTTTTATTTTTGATTTAATTTTTTTTTACTAGATCCCCTCTAACTCTTGAGTCTCAAGAGTTCACATAAAACATTGAACACAGCAGCATGCATTTGAAATCAGAGGCAGGAGACACCCTGGCATTTGCTGGCTAGCCGTCTAGCCAAGTCGGTGACCTCTGGCTTCAGTGAGAGACCCCATCTCAAAAAATAAGGTGGAAAGCAATCGAGGAAGACATTTTATGTCAATCTCCGGCCTCTGCACATGAACAAGTACATATCTTCTATCCATATACAAGGTTTATCTGTTCAAGTGCCCCATACCCTCCCAGGTAATTTGCTCTCTGATGGTAACTATGGTTAGAGTAGTATCAGAGAGAAACCAGGGCAAGTGAGGTTCCCATCCATCCACTCTACAGTGTGTGTCTTCTCTGCTCCAGACACTGTTCTAGTTTATGGGGTCAGAGGTAAATCCACCTTCATGGATCCTGCATCTTGTCTTAGAATCAAAGAAAATGAGTGTGAGAGGCTTACCTAAATATAGCTGAGAATCTGAGGGAAAGAGAGTTTTGCTTTCCTTCTTACAAAGCGTGTGGATTGGTTCTTTTAACAGGTGTGGAGGAGATGCCAATTTGCCCACCAGGTTACGTTTACTTGAAAGTAGCTTGTGGGATGACAGAGTTAGCTTGAAGCTTCTGAGTAGGATCCTACTTTTTAAACCAGAGGAGGGGAGCCTCCCAAGGGCTTACTTATCACTGCTGAGGCTGAGACACAGTGAGAGGGAGTGGATGCAAATTATCACACAGAGGAGCAGAGGTCAAGAGCTGGGCTGGCTGAGGATGTGGAGGAAGCTGTGCTTGGCTTAACTAGCTCATTCCTTCCTCAAGGCTGCTCAGTGGGTGGCAACAGGGAAAACTAACAAGAGCAGCCGGCTCTGTGGACTGGGGCTTTCCCACTGGCTATTTATTAGAAGTGTTATTTTTGGAAGAGTCTGCCTGGAGGTGTGTCACCAGCCCCTTCTCATTGGTCATCTGGAATTCTCTGGAATCAAGAAGCCTAAACTAATTTAGGAAACAGGCTCCTGCCTCAGAAAGGTCTTCTTCCTGTCTTCTGGGTGTCAAATGAATAATTTGTTTTTCATTTTGCATAACCTTACTCGGGTGGGGCAAATTGGAAACTGATGGTTAGGATGACCCTTTTTCCATCGTCTCCTCTCATACAACTCAATTGAGGAAGATGAAATAATGCTCATTTTTGTCTTCAGTATGTTCATTTCTTGTTAGTTGTTTTTTTCTAGGGTACTTCTGGGTGAGAGCCGGAAACTATGCCTCATTGGTGCAACTTTTGACAGTGGGCAGTCTGTAGACTCCTGAGGGTGCACTGTGAATACCTAGCTTCTCCCTCTACTTTCACTCATGTGATCTTTGGCATTTGTTATATGCGATGCTGCAGTTCTAAACTGGAGTTCCCATGGGATCCAGTAGTTCTCCATGGTATGCAGTAACCAACTGTAGCATGTGAAGACCATAATCTAGATTTTTCAGAGAAGCATTTGATTTCAAATATTTTCTTTTTAAAGTCCCAGCTGATTCAGACATTTATCCCAATGGCATTTGCCATTTTGTTTCTATGGCGGGACATTCTGAAAACCAGCCCAACTTGAAAGCCAGATGAAAGATTTTTTTTTAAATTACAAAATAGTTTTGTTATCTATTCTCTAACTTGAATTGAATTCAACAATTCTTTGCTTTTATCAGTTCTATGTGAGAAAGTGATAGATAGATAGATAGATAGATAGATAGATAGATAGATAGATAGATAGATACTGAAGAATGTTTTACCTAGTGACATTTTAAATACACATCCTCTACAAAATTCTTGCATAACTATAAAGTTTAAGTTGTATTTGATGAGTGTGGGTGGAGTTTTGGAGTGCCAGTAGTTACAAGTTACCTAGGCACAGTGCTGAACAGACAGAAGAGAGGCAGGCATCCTCAAAGAACTTGAAAAGATAAATTAATGGAAGCCATTGTAAGCCATGCTGCATCAAAGACCTCCAGATCATGGGTGGATGAGACCATCAAGAGAGTGAATAAATCTCTTCCTATCACAGTTCATTTGCTGCTTGAGTTTTTCTGCACATGATTTGAGAGGGTTTAGGTAGAAGACTGAGAAGCATTGAATTCATGCCCTAATCTGCCATCTTGATGCTGTCCTGAGATGCTGGTAGAAGTCTGGAAGGATAAAAGCGGCCTCACCTTCCCCTTTTAAATCCTCATCCTAAATAAATAGTGATATTCTATATAGGACAGAGAGTACAGGTTTTATGGAGGACAGGTTAATCTCACTAAACAATATTTTCATAATTAATCTAGTTGCCTCAACTGTGCACTCAAACAGCCATGCAGCAGCTCAGAAACAAAATAATTGGATGTGGTTTTGGTTTGGTAATTCACAATCCACGACTCAGACTCAAGAGCCCACAACGACAGCAACTACAGGTAAACTATCGTAATTTTTGCTTATCACCTGTCTCCCGTGAGGTGTTAAGAAGAATGGATGTTCATGATCAGATACTGCATCTTTGCTGACCACCAGTTCTTGCATCATTCAGCGGCCATTCCAGCCTGTGGTTCTAGTGTCTCCTAAATGCTCTATTTTCATTTTGGAAACATGGAAACAGAGTCAAATACTTCTCCTTTGACTACGATAGTCATTCAAGAAATGACCACTAGAAAGACATCTATTTATCAAATGATCATATCAATAAAAGAGAGAAGTAATGTTTAATGACTAAAAAGCATAGACTCTTCTTTTGAAACTGAAAACCTTTTCTGAAAACAGTAAGAAATGACTTGACCTGTTGCTTTATATCAGTTTCTAGAGGTTATTAAGCTCTGGAGGTACTTAGTCATTAGCTCTCAAGTATTTTGACACGGCAGCTTTGCCCTGGGGGTTAGGAAAGGGAATTAGTCTTTAACAGCAGTTCTCAACCTGTGAGTTGAGCCCTCTTTGGGTATCAAATGATCCTTTCACTAGAGTTGCCTAAAACCACAGGAAACTATATGTACTTACATTACTATTCATAACAGTAGCAAAATTACAGATATGAAGTAGCAATAATAATAATAATTTTATGGTTAAGCATTACCACAACATGAGGAAGTGTATTAAAGGGTCACAATATTAGGAAGATTGGGAACCACTATTCTATAATGATGGAAGATAATAGGGATTTCTTCATTTATTAACTTATATTGACAGATAATACGGCCATATTTCCAAATAGGCATTCTCTCTGCAGAAAGGGCATCATAAAAATGGGAAATAGCCTTATACATTTGCTTATCTTATAAGACACTTGGGCACTCAATCATGTAAGAAAACTCTGCTGATGTTCTACTATGGTTACAATATCACAGTGAATAATATCATGATAAGGTGGGTGGATGTCGAGGCAAAATGGCAGAATAAGGCAAATGTTGTTTGTATATGTGGATATGTATAATATATCTCCAGAGAAAAAGTGCTGGGAAGAAAAAGGACTTTGTGGCTGTGTTTCATCTTGGATTGTTTCTGGGCTTTCTTGATAGCTGGCAACAAATTATTGATTGTTGTACTTGGAAATTTATTGATGGCTTCAGCTTTCTCTGCTTGAACTTATCCTATTTTGGTTTCCTAATATTTCATATTTTCCTGTGAATCATGGTGACATAATTGGCTGTCTTTGGGAGTGTTCAAATCAAGTCTGTTGCTTTGGTATTGATGCAGGCATTGGGTCCCTTCATTTCTTCCTATATTTCTTGGTTCATAATATTATTTCTTTTTTAATGAAACTGAAAATTGATTGTTCTTCCTTTTAAAGTACAGTGTCGACATGAAAATGATTATGGGCAATGTCTCTAGGGTATGGGCGTCTTCCTAGGAGAAGGGTGGAAAGACATCTTCTATGTCCCTCTTTCTGTCTCATTCTCGCTTGCATTTGGGGTTCCTGGGGTCACACACCTGTGACTTCTGGTAGAGGTATCATACTCTGATCTCCTGGAAAATGGTATTAGTTGGTTACCTTCAACTGTAAAGAATATCAAAGGGCTTGGGTTCCTAAGAGTTGGCCACTAAAAATCACAAATTCTCAGATTTGGAGAGGACCTTAAATGGCTTAGTTCAACCAACCTTTCTAATCATCTGATATTTTATTTCTAGTTTTTAGAAAAACATTCTGTTTCTGAAATTCACACCACAGGTCTTTAATTGGCCTCACTGGAAAGGACAGAAAGATACAATCCTTTTTCTGTTTTATAGACTGGAACTTCAGATAGTTCTCATACAATTTTTGAGACTTCCCCTCTGCCAATTGGACTTCACACAAGTGTCCAGCACAGGTGTTTCATCTTAAGATCAAAATTTGGACCACTTGATATTTAAGGTTCCTCCACTTCTGACAGTCTATGGACTTCAGTTTGGGCTCCTAAATGAAACTGAACTTTACTTTTTTTTCTTTCCTTTCCTTCCTTCCTTTCTTTTTTTAATTTATTTTTACCACCTATGTCAATAATAGATGATTCTCTGGGTAGGGAGAGAGTGAAACATTTACCATGCTATTTCTTAGGAACTGATAATTAACATTTCAACAATCAATTCAATCATGGTTACAACAGCCTTGATGACCACTTCAGAAACACCGCCCAAGAGGCAAGAAGCCCAGAACTGGTTTTCATGGTTTTTTCAACCATCAGAGTCCAAGAGTCATCTTCATACAACAACGAAGATGCCTGGTAATAAGTTATATCATATGCCTGCTTGACAGCCTTTAATAATTCTAATTAACCTATGGGAGTGGTTAAAGTCCTAATGCCATCTGTCTCACAAATGTATGTGTCAATTTAGGGAGGATCATGAACTCTGAGATCTGTATGTTTGATTTAATATTACTAATACATGGTTTTCTTCTCTATACTCTATAGGATCTATATAGCCTAGGATTAAGTTAATTAGGAAACTATGAAGTAGGGCAAGTCCTTGGTGATAACAGAATATTTCAAATCTAAAAGAGTGTCTGGACATACCCTCAAATTACCAAAGTAAAAACCTTTTTTATGAGAATGTAAATCATTGCTACCAAAACATAGATTTCTATCAATTGAATTACTCTTGGGTTGGACACCAATAGTAGGAAGGCCAAATGGTTATCCCTTATGATAGCCTGAGTTGCATTCAGAAGTTAGAAGAATTTTTCTTAGTAAAGAGACATATTTTGCAGTAACTGCTGAGAAGAGGTCAAAGGTTTCCATTTTCCTTTTCAAAGCTGGGTCCAATGATTGAGAGTGAGAAAGCCTCAATATTTGGGCTGTGGTTCACTATCATCAACCTTTCTGAACCCTTTCAGTTGATTAATAATTGGCAAGAACATTTCTGTTAATTGACCTTTTCCCCATTTGTGGGAAATTTTGAGAATGAGCGAAATCTTGGGAACTCCTTGCTTTTATTTGCATTAAAGACACAGGCTCTGATACTAAAGACTGAGAAAGTTCATGCAACTTTTTAGAAATATCAGAATGAAACTCCTTATTTCACACAACCAGTGAATTAAACACTTTACTTCATACAATCAATAAACCTTGATAAAATGTAAGAATAAAAGAAAACATGCATTTTAAAATATGGATGTAACTATAGGATTTTAGAAACGTGACGTTGGGGTGTTACTGGAAGTATCTTGAAAGAGCAAAGAAAGATATGTGAAACCTTCCCATTCTCACCCTGGCATCCTAGCTTTAATATAACATGCTAATGATGTAATAAGAAAGACATCTGAGAGCAAGGCAGAATTTGCATGGGCCGTGTTTTGTTATTTTGCTCTAACTTCTTCAGTAGGCTCTTAAGAGGCTAGTTATTCCCTAGCCTCTTAAAGACAATGCTGAGTTGTAAAGATCATAGCAAGTCACTTAAGGCCCACATATTAGCTTTAGTGATGAGGGCTCATATCTATACAAACCTACTCTCTCACTTTCTTCTTAAAATCTTGGGAACTCCATGAACCCTTCCATGCCTGACTTTCTTCCTTGGTGAAATGGGTTACTTGGCAGCCAGCTCAACTACTAATGCAAGTCACCACAACAGGTACGGAGTCAAATACGAGCCCAGCAAGCTGGGAGCCAAATGAGGAAAACGAAGATGAAACAGACAAATACCCCAGTTTTTCTGGATCAGGCATTGATGATGATGAAGATTTTATCTCCAGCACCAGTAAGAATAATCAAATACAGTAGAACCATTTACACAAGGCTTGCTGAGGGACCTAAGCGATATAGTTTCTCTCTCAGGAAACAGATGATATGAAAAATGACTGAACTTGTAGTTTTACCTTAATTCCATTCTGATGAGATTTTTGGAGGAAGAAATAAAATTTTGTGAATGGAAACCAAAATGTATTTCTGGGAAAAATAGCTCATGAAGTTTCAGACATCTCATGTTCTTCCCATTCTGTTTATCAATATCTGCTCTTATAGAATATCTGTGTATGATGTGGCTGGGGCATGGCATAGTAAAATGCCACAACAAATATTCACTGTGTCCCTGCTGTGCCAGGCAATGGGAACACAAAGATGAAAAAAAAAAAAAGGTCAGAATATTTGCCTACAAGAGGCTCATGAACTTCTGGGGCAGATGGTCATAACACTGAATTGAAAGCTTAGGAGGCCTTAGAATGGCTTAAAACAGGATCCCAAGCTCAAAAACTACCTTCATTAATCAACAATCAGTTGTGATGAAAGGAAAAAACTCAAAAAGTTTCAACAAACTTGCAGGACAGAATGACAGTGGATGTAAGAATGCATCTCAGCTCAGCCTTAAACAGATAGCGTTGATTATTAAAAGCAAATAGTGACACCACATGCCCAAATCTGGGAGCTTGATAAAACTCTCTGAGGACACTGATTGTGGAGGTGGAGATTGTAGAGAAAAACATCCCATTCTGCCAGATGACTGATTTCCCTTTACTTGTCATAAGCAAAAATTTTCCTGGAAAGAGATGAGAATCATAAACCTGATTCAATTAACATTTGGAGAAAGGATTTGCGGGTGTTGTATCAGCTACCTTAGACAATCAGAGTTCTATCCCATTAAAATGGCCTCCCATTTTAGTCCCAAGTGAATAATAGCACCTAGGGAGGAGGGATCTAAAAGTGGCTTAAAAGCATCTGAGTATGTGACAATGATATAGCGTACACTAGAGACAAACCAGATTTTTTATATGGAGATTTGAGTGGAGTATTCCTCTGGCCGGACACATCTGCAGAGCTTAGGAACTTAAGAAAAGAACCCAAGGAACTGTACACATTGAGCAAATACTATGACAGTGTCTTCTGGGTTCAGGATGTAGTTTCCTTGTAAGTGTGCTATATGGTCAGGCTCTGGGGCATAAAGTTCTCACACCACCCCACCTCCATCTTCATAGTGTGTATTCAATTTCCGTTCACCTTTCTACCTAGCTCCTATACCCTTTAATTCAATAGGATGCTCTCTTTCTTCTGGAGGCTTGGGATAACTACCACTTTTTCAAGCTTATTAGAAATGTGGTTAATGGCTCTAAATTATTGTTTTTTAACTTGTGAAATGGTTTTGTATTATGTGGGTATCAAAATAAAATTTGAAGGAAGATGAACTTGCAAATAGCCTTTTCACAAAAGATATTGTTTCAGATTTTGTCAAAATGGATCTTTTTGCACCTTCTGTTCCAGGCTTTCTATTTTGCATGCCACTGGGCCATTGGTGAACTGACATGCCTTTGTTTTCCAGTGTGTTGTGCTGATGGTGGATGGTTACTTCTGGCTTTTTTCTATAAACATTTGCATCTTGGTCCTCTTTCATTGACTGTGAATGGCTTGTTTATATCATGTTCTGTATTCACTGGGACTCTGATGGGTGTTTGGTATATGTTCAGAAAAATAGCTAAGCCAAATGGCTCTATGAGGCAGACATCCTTTCCGGAACTAAAGAAAAGCTTTGGTTCTTGTGGTTATTTCTTTCCAAGTAAAATCACTAACACAATATAAGTCCTATGTTATAGGAGCAATCAACTTCTGCTTGAGTTGCTACGGTTAGCATGCCTGCTAGTGATACCAACAAATGGCCTGGATTTTCAAGTGCAGAGGGCTTCTACAGTTTGCATAGATGGGCAAAACTCTTCACATCTTTGGTCATTCTTGGTGGAGGGGTAGTGCTTTCAAAGCTGTTCTTCCTGCTGCTGCAACATCCTTGGCTATTTCATCCAGAAGATCTCATGTTCTAAACTGAAAGATAGTCTAAGGCAGCATGTGATGGACACTGAGATACTAAACAACATGGTGGATGAAGCTGAAGGCTCCTCCTTTCCTTCTATTTCCACTCAACCATCTATACGGCCCTGTATAGATGAGCTGCTGTGTAGACTAAAGAAAAGAGAAACGTACAAAGCAAGCATCGAAGGGTCAAGAAATCATATTTTCCTAATTGTCTCAATCATCATTATGACAGTTGCATCTACTCCACGGGTTTCTGACCACACAAAGCAGAACCAGGATGAGACCCAGTGGGAGCCAATCCAATCCAATCCAGAAGTAGTACTTCAGACAACCACCAAGATGACTGGTAATAAGTTATGCACATTTCTTTATTGATACGTTTCCTCAAAGCTTATGATGCTGTGAAGGTCAAACCTCCAGGTGAGGTGGGAAATTTAATTAATGTCTCATCACAAATCCTTACTGAACTTTCATGAGGGTATGCCATTCCTCATGGGAGTCATTTATCAACCATACTACCTAGACATAAGGTATTTTATGTCACTTTGTTATGAAAATGAATGTATATTAATGGTTTATGGTACTGTCTATGCAAAATGGCTATTCTGGAATAATAAGCAATGTTAAAGAACTTCATAAGTGTTCATTTTCTCTGGGGATAGATTAGTGGAATCACTTAAATTTATTGAGAGTAGGCACTCAGAGATAGTGCTTAGGCATAGGCTCAGTAGATAACATGTACTTTAGCTGAAGAAAGTGGTTATTAAAGACTATTTGATTAAAAGTCACAGTGTACTTAACCATCATTACAACAGATAGAGACAAAAACAGCACTGTTGCTCATGGAGAAAGCTGGACCCGGGAACCACAGCCTCCTTTCAATCACCATGAGTATCAGGATGAAGAGGAAAGCCCACATGCTACAAGAACAAGTAAGAAGGATGATGCTCTGAAGTTCTGGTACCCAAGTCATCAGAGATGCTGTTCAGTCTTGGACACATCTTTTGTCTCTGCACAGTATCTTACCTGCACAGTCTGAAAGGGGCCATTTTTAGAAATAGAAAAGAAAGATGCCAAGTTGTCAGATTTTTCCAAGAGACCAGGATGCTTACACAGTAGATGCCAGATGCTGTCTTTGAGTTAAAGGTTCCTAATGGTTCCATTTTGGTAGTTGGTATGTATTTTTGGAAATGTGTGATGGAAGTGTTCCCTTCAGGTATTTAGTGTAGGATCTGGAGAGAAAGATCCAAGAGTGGGTAGATCTTTGAAATCTTCATCTTCTTTGAAGATCTGTGATAGACCCACTTTCTTTTGTCACACTGTCTTCCTTGGTCTGCGGCAGCATGGTACCACTTGTGTCCTTGGTGGGAAGTCAGCAGCTCATGTGCAGCTCTTTTTGCATTCTAAGTTAACCTTCTTTTGTTTAAAAAACTCAGGGCACGTTGGAAAAGGTCCTGATGCTCCTACTGTTATTTCTACTTATAGACAAATATCTTAAGTTTTCCGAAAACAACCTCATATTTCCAGTGGTGACTGGATTACAAACATAGGACAAGAAAAGAAAGAAAAGGAAAATTGAAATGAATTCATCTTTCATCTATATCTCAGAGAAATACTGACCTAAAAAACCTTGAGATAGTATCTTGTAGTATTTTAACAGTTATGGCTCAACCATATACTTGAATATCCTTGAAGGGGAAATGTAAGAAACAGCTATTTAGGAACCAAAGGAGCTTAGGAATTCTTGTTTGATAGATGTGTTCACAGGCAGTCAAGGAAAAGTTTGAGATATGGGTTAATGAATCATGGGCATTGTACTGAGTGCCTGACAGACACTACATTCTAGTCCTTACCCAGTAAATTTGGTATATGCATAAAGATTAAGGGTTGAGTTAATTAAGATATAGACTGTAAAAAAGAAAAGACAGAATAGGATAGAAAAGAAAGAGATATCTCTTGAGAATAAGACCCATTCCTGTCCCATCTAAAGGCTTCTATCAGCTGTCTTATCAATTACTGTAAAACGTTTGCACTTAAGCAGAATGCTAATTAAGAAGCTTGGAATTAATGCATCTACTGTCAAAATATGATAATTGAGGGACATTTTTACTAGGGAATCTTGGAGAATGCAGATACTTAACAAAAAGAAGTTAATTATCAATAATTGCAAAATCCACATAACTTCATCAAGGAGATATTACAAACTCTAGAGAAGAGTCAGCCCTTATGGTTTAGAGTGGAAGTCTTCTGTTTTGCTAACACATTCCTGTCTGTACTGAAAATGCCAGGGCATGGTTGGGCGCTCGAAGAGTCATGCTTATGCTATAAATGATAGCATGAATGTAGACTTATGTGTATGTTTGTCAGCACACACATGTACTTGTTTATTCTTTGTACTTGGCTCTACTTTTTTATTTTTACTTTTCAAAACTTTTCTAACTTCATTATTTGTCAAGAGATGGTGATTTAAATAATAGAAAATAACAAGATCTGGGCCTTCCTTCCTTTGGATAATCAGTTAATCCCAGGAATGGGTTGGAAAATACAAAAACAAAATTAGCATGAGTTCCATTTAAAAAGTAGATTTGCTTTACAAAAATCACACACATCATTTTCCAAGATAATGAGATACAGTGAATTTCGTTAAGTCGCAAAAGTTAATTTGGTTTGGCAATTTATAAGCTTTAACTTTCCTGATGAGTCAGAAATTCGCTGTGAGCTGTTACAGATGAAAAGGCCAGTGGCTTTCTGACTCTTCCAGAAGCGCCCTGGTGGGATGAAAGCTCAGTCATTTTGCCTTTTAAAAACAGCGCTAGAAAGGTTAAGCCTGTCTGATACTGTTATTATTTATTTAATTCCCTAACTGGACTGGAATAGTTTTTTTTTTCTGCTGCTGAATTAGCTTTGTTAAGAAGAGATTTTAGCAATTTAAAATTGTCCCTCGACAATCACATAACAGGTCAGTGTAGTAACATCCCAGGCATCCCGACAGGGCACATGCCAGCATGTTCTGCTGAGTGTTACTATAGGGTTGTACAGCCAGTTTGCAGAGGTCTCCTACGGTAGTGGTGGAGTTGTTACAGAACGTGTTTCCTCCTGCACAATTATTGGAACGTGGAAATTATTCCTCCAACAGAAGCTCTCCCTTGTTGGTGTACCTTTTAACTCTACGTTTCTTATGCCTCTTCCTCCCTTCTCCACCCCTATTCCTTCCAAAACCTCAACACTGGGTAGGGGAGAAGGAACGTTAGTGGGGGTAAGGGGCATAATTTTCCTTAGCTACTTCCTGCTGGTTAGGGTTGTCAGGTTCTTTTCAGGATATCTTCAACTTCTCAGTCAAACTGCATGAGCAGCAACCAGGAACAGCTGGGAGGGACAGCACCAGGAGCCTTCTTCTTCCTCAGTGTCCCTTTCTCTCTCTGCCCTGGCGTTTATTCTCTCTCCAGAGTCCTCAGAATTAAACTACCTGGAGCTGGCAAAGGGCTCTGTATGAGAGCCTGCACAAGGCAAACGGTCTGCTGCTGTGGACAGTCTGAATCAGTCCCACACCCCACACCTGGGATCAAAACAAAACCATATTTTCACCCACATCCTTGGCAGAATATGTGAGGCCAGAGACAATATTAAAGCAAGAAGAGTAGTAAGAGTTCATAACTCACAGGCTAGCCCTGACTTTGTGCTACTCAGTGCATGCTTTTCACTTGTTTTCCCAGCTGGAAAATTAGTGGGTTAAGTGTTTTATTTCTAGAATCTGCCATTCAGAACATTAGTAGCTTATTTCCTGGTTGCTATTGTCTTTCACTGTCTATCTCTCTATCTACCTATCATCCATCTACCATCTATTTACCTATCATTTATCTATCTCTATTACCCTTCCATCTATCTATCATGTATGTATGTATGTATGTATGTATGTATCTATCTATCTATCTATCTGTCTATCTATCTATCATGTGTGTATCTATCATCAATTTATCTATTATCTATGTATGTATCATCTCTGTATCTATCTATCTATCCCTACTCATAATGTAGAAAGGCATTATCAGAGGGTTTGTTAAGAAACTGGACAATATGGCTCACCATCAGCATTCTCCTCACAGCCTGGGCAGCAACTAATAGCACAACAGAAGAAGCAGCTACCCAGCAGGAGAAGTGGTTTGAGAATGGATGGCAGGGGAAGTACCCTCCCACAGCGAGTGAAGACTCCCATGTGAAAGAAGGGACAACTGGTAATCAATGGTTTCACAGTGTGGGTGGAAACTGCCTTCTGAGTTCAATGTTGAACATGGAAGGTGCTGCACAAAGACACTGGAGGAATTATCACAAGGAGTTCAGTTTCTTAATATGTCATGTTGAAGTGAACACAGACCCAGACTGCAAATGCTCCTAACAAGCTACCTGGTCAGGCAGAAATAGAAGCACATGAGAGAGACAGAGAGTCTGTCTATAAGTATGTGGCTTTCATATCCAGTTTAAGGCTTAATGAGGCAATGACAGAGACCGTTTTCTAATGAAAACCCCCTTTCTGCTTTGAAAAAAAGTTATTTACTATATAACATGAGTCTGATTTTCCTTATATTTATGTGAAACACTAGGCTTATAAGAAAGAATTTTATCATAAATATACTGTTGGGGGATTGGATCTAAGCATTACAAGAAAGGGAGGGAGGGAGGGAGAGAGAGAGAGAGAGAGAGAGAGAGAGAGAGAGAGAGAGAGAGAGAGAGGTGTGTGATGTCATCCAATCTTTTGTTCCTACCTGTTTTGAATATCTTCTTGAATGTACAACTGCTTAATCACATTTACAAATAAGCTGCCTTCACTATTCTGGCACTGTGGGGCTGTGGAAATTAGATTTAAATCTTATCATTTCTGAAGGATGCTGGATGGTAACATGTCTCTGCAAGCTCCCATACACGATTCTTTTGTCTGAGTGATTCGACATTGGGATTCACCCTGTCCTGCAAGGCGTGGGAATTCCACATTATTGCCTGGTATCAGTGGGAGATAGCTTTGTGTTTCCATTTGCAATATAGATTCTGATGCATAACTTCTTTGCTGTGCATGGCAACTTGGAAATGAATGACTAGTAGCACAGTGGCTTTGGTGACGAGCTCCTTGGTGTGTTTATTTCTCGGGGATGCTATTGTAATCTTTCTTCCTATGCTTCTACAGTAGCCTAGAATGAAATAAAGGCATAAACCACAGGCACACATGCCATTTTTCACTGTTAGAAGGCAATGCTTCTAGTGGACTCCGCCTGTGCTTTTGTGATGGGGAGCACTTTCGCGCTTATCACTTGAGGAGCTACTACCTTATGACTTCTATGTATCGCTGCCAGATCATTGTGCATTTTGCTCTGGGATGTGCTTGTCTCAGAGTGACATCAGGAACTTGAACTTTTACAACTCTTTCTGAAGGGGATTATGGAAGCGTGTGTTGAAAATTACTTCACCTTCCCTTGGTGCCTATAACTCATTCTGAGTCTGTTACAGCATTCGTTAATGCTATCCTTCCTCCAACTCACATGCTGGTGACCAAGAAAATGATCATGAATGAAGTCACATGCAGGAAAACATTCTAAACTGATGAAGCTCCTTTGTCCTCAGAAAGTACTCAGTACCAGAAAGTACTCAGTACTAGAAAGCTATTTCCATTATCTTCTTTAGAGAATAGTCTTTAAAAAATATCAGTCTATATATTCCTGACCAAATACCAATTAACATTTTGACAATTGTTTGAACTGCATAGTCACAACAGCCTCAGCCCACAACAACCATCCAAGTCACAGAATGACAACACAGAGTCAAGACGATGTCTCCTGGACTGATTTCCTCGACCCAATCTCACATCCAATGGGACAAGGTCATCAAACAGAAAGGAAGGGTAATGGCCTTTGAGACTTTTAATATATCATGTTTCTTAGAATCAACTAAGTGCCTTTTTCTTTTGAAATGTACCATTGATTTTTAGTTCCGTCTACTTTCCTAAGTATCCTCATGTGTCTTTGAAAAGAAGCGTGTTGATACAAGTTGGTCAGCAGTGGATATGTACATCTGCCTGTGTAAGTTCCAGTCAGAGGGTGAAGAATTGTCAGGAGGACTAAGGAACAGTTAGTCTTAGGCTGACAAGAGTGGAAGATGCTTCTCCTAAGGGAGAAGTGGGTTGTTTCTTACTTTAAGATGGTCTTACTACATGGCCCCAACTGGCCTTCAATTCTTGCCTGCCTCAGTTTCCTGAGTGCTGGATTGCATATACTACTCTGCCCAGCTAAGAAAGAGATATTCTTAAGATTCATCTCCCTCTTAAGTACAAAGATTCCAAAAAGAAACAATAAATAATGGATTCAGCGACTGTCTCCATTATAGATTCAAAGATAAATTTTGCTTTTGGCAGAGAAATCCATGTGGTAAAAGAAATAGATTAGTGGTTAACGTAAATAAACAACTTACTGATTCACAGAACTTTAAAGTTTACTCTTGCCCCATTTAGAGCTAACATGGTATTGAAGGATTTAGGATTTAGAGCATTCTTGGCCATTCTTGAATGGCTGTGAATGGAGTGAATAGACAACTCTACATGAGACGGAACTCCTGTTTTTCTAATGCCCTTCATTTTCTTTTGCCCAATTAAGCAATTTAAAAAAAGAAAGCAAAAGATACTAGTTGCAGTTTTTCGAGAAAGGAAGGTTGTAAACTATTTGCCTACTTTTCGTATTTAAATGCAAATTTCCTTTATTGTAACCTCAGCAGCCTACTTGAGGGCAACATCAAGGATTGGTGGGCTGTCCTCTCAGTGGCCGACAGGTGGGCCATGTGCTTCTACTACACCCATGAGTAGAGTCACTTGCTTTGTTTGTTTTAACAAAATATCCTTATCACAGAAATGTAACATTCCAAAAATAACCAATAAAGCAGCAAATTCTTTTTCAGACAAGTTTTATTTAGATGTAGTTTCTGGATATAAATTGCCATGCTTTACATGTATTTGACTGAAAAACATTCTAATAGTTCAGTGAATATATATATATATTTATATTATACATAATATATTAGATATCCACAATTTTCTCTCCAAAGTAAATCCAAAAACTTGTATATATTTTTTTTTTAGAAATACTATCTTATCCCAACATTAGTGAACAGATAGTCTGTAAACACTTGTGTATGTGAGACATGCACTAAATGTGTAAGGCCCCACGGAGACACAGGCGATGTAATTCATATTTACCCTCGAAAGAAACTTTATACTTATGTTCTATTCTGTCTCTTGCTATCTCGTTCTCTCCACTCTCTCTCTTCCCCAACCACATCCAATGTGATGGCCATGTTCAGTCCACTTCTCTCTCTGTTCTAGACACTTCCAGATGCCTCTAGGTGTTTCTCTCTCTCTTTCTCTCTCTCATATCTACAATACAAATCTTAACCATATCATGGAGCAGTCACGTCCGCGGTTTCTTTACTATACTTCCTCACATATACAAGACAGCCTCAGCCATACAATGACATGATAGTTCTCAAAGGATTTTACTTATAGATGGAAAAATAAACAAGAGTAGATACAGGCTCTCAGCAGACAAGGCTTTTTTTCTGGCAGGATATCCATTTGAAAATTTGAGCATGGGTAACTGGCCTTTCTTCTTTGAAATCTGGATGGCAGAATCAAGCACATGTTTTTTTCTCTAACAGAGATCTTGTCTGTCTTTGCTTTTAGCATGTAGAGACTGCAGTCCCAAGGCAAGTGTCCCACTTCCCAGTGCTTCCCACTGGAGTCATTTGGAACTGATTAGATCTCCCCAGAGGCGGTAGTGTGGGTGGATTATGTAAATTGTAGAGTTAGCAGTATTGATGGTGCTTATGGACTCTTTGGCCTCTGTTTCACTCTGAACTTGTTATTTCAGCCCAATAGATCTGTGATAACCATCAGAAAAAGCAGCCTTTTAAATTACTTCAGGGAAATTTTCACACCACTAAACATTATAATCAGAATTTGCAAGATGCTTCTTGCTTTTATTTACGGGAGAATGATTCTTGCTTGTCTCTGGGCACTTCCTGTTTCTCAACCTAGTACACTGGGTAATGGGTATATGTATTTTCCATGTTTACTTTGTGAAACAAAAACAAAAGAACTAAAAGAACCCAATAAGGGAAGCCACTGGTTATTTTAAAACTTTGTTGTTTTTTTGGTTTGTTTGTCCTGGTGAGCAGGAGGTGACAGAATGATGCTTGTGGGTGTTATTTGTCTCCATGTGTCTGACTTGTCTGTCTTGGAATGAAGCAAGTTACACATGGGTTATATTTCTGTCCCTTTGCAAAGACCATGAGTTCTACCGTGTGCTCATGTAGCTTGCTTCCAGACTAAGCAAAACAAACAAATAAATGTGAAAGCCTTCATCTAGCAGGAAAACCACTTGTATCTTGTGATATTCTTGAAGAAACAATCATTTGTCCAAGTTCTGGACATGTGAGCCTGTTTCTTTCCTGTCCCCAGGCTGAATGTAAACATTACTTGGCTATAAGATATAAATGACCCGTGGACAGTGGCATAGGGAAAATGGCAATAACACCAATTTAATTCCTTCAGATATGGACTCCAGTCACAGTACAACCCTTCAGGCTACTGAAGCTCCAAGTACCCACTTGGTGGAAGACTTGAACAGGCCAGGACCACTTTCAGTGACAACTTGTAAGAATAATGACACGCAGCTCCTTTGTTGACTTGTCTATCTACTTCACATCTTTCTCACATTGGTTACTAGTCACATTTGGTAGCAGAATGGTGCAGTCTTTGCTAGGGGTGTCAGCTCACCCAGGGTGTCGATCTGTTTTTATTGTCTGCCTTTCTTGCATTGGGGGGGGCGTCTTTAAAACCAAATTCATCTTCAATGGGCAGAGTTCTTATGGGAGCTCTTTAGGTATAGAGAAAAAAGCCAGCAGGCATGTGTTGATTGCCATCAATGTAAATAGCACAGTGTTAGGCATCAAAGGAGACATAAATAAGCCTATAAATGGCCCTTGCCAATGCAGGGTTTGTAGTACCATTTTGTGTTACTGTTGGCTTTTTTTTTTCCTGATGTTGGGTTTGGGATTGAGTGAATGTCTCTCTCCTGGTTATATTTGTTTGGTGGTGGACACGGCTGATGGATGTGTTTTATGGGACCTTTGCACCTGTGTTTCAGAGGTCAGTGCCTTTCTTGGAAGAACACAAAAGAAAAGAACTCAAAAAAGTCAAAGTGATTTCAGATATGGGCAATGATTCAATCTCAAATTAAAACATGTCACTGAGGGCCCTGTGTTTGCCCAGGCAAGCATTTCCTTGGTGCAGTGAAGAGAAACCCTACTACAAGCAAGACCACAACCCTACTAATAAAGTAGTAACTAAAATGTAATGCTCTCTAGAAGGGAGCCATGTATTTCCTTATAAAGTTCATTGGTAGAGATGAGGTTTTTCTTTTGTGTTCACAGACATACTACCTAGCACTGTTTTCTTTATAGTCTGGCTTCTTTGCCCACAACTGAGCAGTGTTGATTCTTGAAAGAAAATTGAAATTATAGCACTGCTCTCCATGTCTCTGTGATCTTTGTTTCTGGGATCATTGCTACAGTTGGGTCAAGATGGTCCAGAGAAGGCAGTGTTTTTGGCTTGGGCTTCATATTGGAACTTCACTGAGAGGCAAAAAAGCTCACTGGGGACAAAGAATAATCAGCCTGTATCTTTATATCAACCAGTAGATGATGAAAGGCATAAATATCATTTTTCCATTGTATCTGTCCATCTGATAACCTATAGCTAGATTGCCCATGTAAGTGGGTACCAGGGGACTTGTGTCATGGTTCCTAATTAACACTGGTTTCATCCCTCATTGAAACAGCACAAAGTCATTCTCAGAACTTCTCTACATCACATGGAGAGCTGGAAGAAGACAAAGACCATACAACAACTCCTATTCTGCCATCTAGCAGTAAGGATCATAAAGCCCAATTGGCTTTTATGCAGAAATCAAGAAATTATGAGTGATTTGTGGCATCTTTGGTGTGGTATTTTGTGGCATCTTTGGTGATGGTACTCTATGGCATTTTTGGTGTGGTATTTTGTGGCATCTTTGGTGATGGTACTTTGTGGCATCTTTGGTGTGGTATTTTGTGGCATCTTTGGTGATGGTACTTTGTGGTATCTTTGGTAGTGGTGCATCCATTGCCTAATTTTATTCATTAATTTTGATCAAAAGGTGTGTTTGGTGGTGGTCTCTGATTCTTCTGCTTTATAGACCTTTTTAAAGCTGTTGTACATTAGATAAAAACTTTTCCGCTGAATTTCAAATGTATTTTAGATTAGTAACTTGGTTTAACAAATGATTAATGTCTCCATAAGATTTCTTTGATATCCCTTGAAATAATATTATTTCTTATCTGTCTTCTGGACCATAGCTCCATGGTATTGGTGACTAAGAAGCAAAGCCCTTCTGGCACAGAAAAGAAAATTTAAGTCAGTAGACTCAGATCGATTGGATCTTAAACTTATTTCATTCACAGGCAGAATGGTTTCATTTTTCCATTCAATAGTTTGTTTCTTCCTCTTTCTCAGAGGTGGATCCAATTTTTAAAAAGATCAAATCCTGTGGTGCCTGAGCTGACTTCAAAGTCATGGTGGGCTAAACCTCCCCTTGATGACTCAGACAAATCTTGTAAAAAAACGCCTCTTTTGGACAGTAGTTACCAAAATCTTTTCTGTTGAGTATTGTCTGGCTGGTGCCTTGCAAAACATTGTTTTTGTTCAGTTCCATTTGCCTTGGGTCTTGGAGAACAAGTAGAAAGATGTCTCAGCAGCTTCTCCTTCAAAAAACAAGCACATGGTGGGTGGTGGCCTTACCACCCACAGGTGTGGGCTTATCATTGACTCCACCTCCATGCAGCTAAGAGTGGTAAAGATGGAAGAGGTGCAAGTCTTCCCAAAGATGCAACTACTTCACTGGAAGGCTATACCCATCATTATCCAGACACAATGGAAAATGGGACTCTCATCCCAGTGACCCCTGCTAATACTGGGGTCTTTGGAGAAACTGAAGTGACTGTTGATGCAGACTCCAACTTTAATGTTGATGGTTCCCTACCAGGTAATTTGGCCATTTGTCATCTGGTTTGCTTCTCTGGAGAAACGATATTTTTTTTCCTATTGTAGGGGATATTTTCTGTGCAGGCTGTGATTAGATTGCTTTGTACCATGGGAATGGTTTTTTATCATTGGTCATCAATCCTAGTGCCAGAAAACTTGAATTTATTTGAGATAAAATAATGCTTCCATTTCCTGGTGTAATATCCATTTATTTTTGTGACTGGTTCTTATGGTAGATTTTCTTGTTTTGTCTTTTCTTTATGCTGTGATATATTAACTTGAACCGTATGAAATTAATACTTTTATGGATGGAAATAGTATAATATTAGCAATTTTATTTAACTTAGCTAATATATTCTGCCTATTTAGTAATGCGTTACCAAACATTCAAATGATCGTCATATACTGATATCTTTGCTCTGAAATTGTCTTTAATTGGTGATGGACTGGTTCATTTCATTTTTGGTGATGGGTTGATATATAAATCTTTCCTATTTGTGGTAGGCTTCAAAGTTTATGATTTATTGTTAGTAAACGGAGACCCTAGCTTTTATTGTAACGGTAAATATATGACTTACTCAACTGAGTCTACCATGGACCCAGAATAAAATTTTTTATCTCAAATAAGCCATCTTTTCTACTTCTCTTCTCATTTCTTTGTTTGTAGTAGAAAACTAACACTGTAGAAAGGGAAACTGGAAAGTGATCTCTGTGGCTAAGAAACTAGAACCCCTTCCCACTAGTGCCTGTATTTCAGGTACCTCTTACCACTCTAACACATTAAAGATTAATATATTTTAATATAAATACATATGCATACACATACAGACTTTGTAGACGGATCTTACCTCCTTCACTCTCCCAAAAGACAAGAAAATGATCTCATGAGAATCTCATATGCAAAACAGATGGCACTGGTGAAGTTCTGATTGACAGAGGGAAAGAAAACGCAGGATGTCATATGCTTGGCACTTTTCTTTTGGCTTCCCACAGCAGGGCTTCAAGAAAAGGAGCTTTAAAAATACCAACGTCAGCAGTGCTGACAAACCAGCCCCCTTCCACCTGAAGGTGCCTTCTTGCCTTCAGTGAGACCTCTGAGTACTGTTGTTAGACTCCTGCAGAATGAATCAAATCTGGGAATGCCATGATCATTCTCATGTTAAAATGGCCCCATCATGCAACGTGATGAATCTAAATTTGAAATGGCAATCTTAGGGATAGTTTCTTAGGTGGTTTGCCAAGTCTAATTGCTAGAAAATGAAACACTTCCCGCCAAACTAGTACGCACATGTGCTGGTCCTGTCTGATCAATCTAAGAAAGAGACGGTGCTGATGGATCTCCTTCAGTTCTGTGTGAATTCAGTGATTAGTAAATGGCTTGATTCTCATTCTCTGTTTTATTCCATAAGATTCACAAAGTATATTTCTGTCTATACACTTTTCTTCATGGTGAATGCAAATCACTGAAACACGCAGAAGTGGTGATGGGCCTGGTCATGGTGTTGGCTTTGGAAATGGTGATTTTGGTGCTAGGACTCTCAGTGTGGCATGTCAGCAAGTGCTGTTCTCTGTCATTCTAACCCTTGTCCAAGAGACAATGCAGTCTCTCTGTAATAAAGTTATGAGCAATTAAAGCAACCCCTACCTCTCCTAACCAGGGAACAGTGATGAGCTGCTCATTGCATTCTCTTTCTACGCAGCTTTGTAATGATCTATAACAACTTCAGAAACCCTTCTTCTCTGTGTATATCTATTTCCCATATGATTTTACCTTTGGATTTAAAATTAGTCACTCTTGAGTTTGTTTCTACCTAAAGCTTTCTGGTGATGGATATTTGAGAAGATGGGATCATATCAGTGGTTGTTGAAAATGCAAGCTCAACTTTTTAAAGAGAATATCAATGGAAACTTATTTTGATATTGGGCTCTATGTCATTAACATTTTCCACTTAAGTTTGACCTTTTTCCTCCCTGGATAAATAGTTTATTTTTTTCCATTTGAACCTTTGTCCCGTTCATTCCTAAGATTCTTTTGTTTTAGATTCAGAGGAACCTCTTCTCACGCTGCATGGCCTGAACCAGGGTGCACCCATTTAAGTGACATATTCCAGCATCACAGCCCTTATTGAAAAGTTCCATTCAAAGCTCAGCCCCATGAAAACATCATTATATTTTTCTCAGAATGTTCCTTAGCCTTGTTCTTGGATTTCTATTCGCATCTTATTTTTAGTGCTCATCCAAGATGACCTGAACTGCTTCAGTTTCCTTAATTTTGATAAAGGTTCTAGCCCACTCATCAGTGTCTTAAAGGATAAGCAGAGACTTCTTCATCTTTGTTAGCAGATGATGGCTTTCTGAAAACACAACTCATGGAAATGAAGATGACAACACAGTACTGACTTTTTTTTTATTGCTTATTATTCTAGGAGACCGAGACTCATCCATGGACCCCAGTGGGGATTCCCACACTGTGACTCATGGATCCGAAGTAGCTGGTGAGTTTAGTCACTCACTACCATAATTACTGAACCTGATGATTGCTAATGAGGCAGTGTCCCTAGAGAATTGTTTCACACTTAAAAAAAAAAAAAAAACATGTATTTTCAGTCACAGGGAGGCAGGGCTTAGTAAGTCACTTTGCTGGACCTCACCCTGAAGATTCTGATTTAGTAGGTCTGGGTTGGAGTCTAAGCTTTTGTATTCCTAATACAGTCCCAGTCATCCTGATAGAGGTGGGACGGGCACCAAACTTAGAGAACTAACATTCTGGAAAAAGAGCTTCCATCTGAAAAGGGTCTGGAAGAATTCAAGCAGTATTTCTCTGCTGGCTAGTTTTACCAAAATTTGACACAAGCTAGAGTCATCAGAAAGGAGGGAGCCTCAGCTAAGAAAATGCCTTACATAAGATCTGGCTATAGGCAATCCTGTAGGGTGTTTTCTTAGTGAATGACATGGGAGTGGCCAAACTCATTGTAGGTGGGGCCACTGCTGGGTTGGTGGTCCTGTATTCTATAGAAAAACAGGCTGAGTAAGCCATGAAGAGCAAGCTAGGAAGCAGCACTTTCCTCCATGGCCTCTGCATCAGTGTGCCTCCAGCCAGGTCTGAGTTCCTCCTGCTCTGCAGTCCTTCAGTGGACTGTGATACACAAGCCAAATCAATCCTTTCACCTCCAAGGTGCTTTTAGTCGTGGTGTTTCATCCCAGCAATGGTAACTGTAACAAGGACAACCCCCGTTTAACATTGCCCCATGACAGAGTCACTAAAAGACCTCTTTTGGCATTAACTAGCTTGAGTTTAATCCTCATTCCTCCACCAAATTGAGCAAGATTATCACAGGGTCTGAGATTCAATGTCCTAGCTGATAATCTTGAGACATTGTCACAGGATGCCCTTTAAAGACCAAATGACAGAACGAATACCCAGAAAGTGTTTAGCATAACTCCTGGCCCGTGATAAAATAGCCAGCATTTCAGAATTTTCTAAGTGCCAGAAAGATTAAGCAAAGCAGCGCACGTGTACATTGAACTACATGAAACTGATATCTCTGTGGAGCAAGCCAGCCAATACCAGTGAATTCAGAGTTCATTTACTATTAACTCATCTAATTACCTTGCAAACCCTATAATAGGTGAAGACACTATTATCATCTCCTTATTACAGATGAGGAGACTAAGGGAAGGAAAGAGGAGGTAAGCAACTTGTCAAGTTGATATGACTAGAGAGCGGTGGCGCCAGGTTTCAGTCCTGGGTCTCATGCTTTCTCTCCTAAGCCCAGTCTGGAAGAAAATTCTATAATGACCATAATTACTGCCAGACATGCATTATTAAATAGATTGCTGTTGGCCATGACTCAGATCAAGCCCTGGAAACATTACTCGAGGCAGCAAAGTCTGACATGAGGCAAGCTTGTTTCTAATCCCTATGTCTGGGGTTACAGAGAGGTTCTCTCAGCACTTCCCACTATGAGTCCCTGGTCATCACCTATGTGGTCCATAGGAGCTAGGAAATCCATTACAAATTAGCATCCTCTGCTGCGTGAGTTTGGGACAAGAGCTACCTCTAGGGTTTAAGTAAATCTGAGGATGGATATTTACTTGGTGGCTTTAAATATAGTTGTGGAGTGTAGGGCGCATTAGAAATTATGTTGAAGGAGAAAGTGATGTTTCCAGGGTCTTTAGCACACTTGGTCTTCCCCACCTTTAGTTTCCTTGGTAGTAAAAAGAAAGATCGTGTCACCTACCTCGGTGATCTAGGTTTTGTGTGGAACACAGGTCTTGGAAATCTAAGTGGCGACTATTTGAAGGCTTCATTTCCAAAGCCAAGAGACCCCTACTACTGAGGGTATGGCCTGTAGAGCAGAGATAGCACACAGAAGCTTGCCAGAAGTGCCTAATCTTGCCCCCGAGCGCCCCCCCCAGTCCAGACACACACTGGAGCTGACTCTGAGTTTCACTAAGCCCCTTCCCTCCAGCTGGCTTGTGCACTCTGCTCTCCACTGCCTTTCTCACAGTTGAAACCAACTGAGTGATCGCTGTGCCCATATCTGGGCTTGGGCCCCATCTCCAAACTGGTGTGTCCAGTGGCCCGCTTTGCAGAACTTGTTCTTCAGGCCTGTTCTGCCGGGCTTGGATTTACGGAGCTCTTGGGCACAAGGGAAGCCGGCTGTCTCTGGCCCATCCTCTTGCACTTCTGCTTGAAGTGAGAATCAAGTGGGTGGGAACTGGCCTTTTTTCCTTTGGCTCTTGTGCTGGTGTCTATTGTTCAAACAGGAGGTTTCATCTTGTGCACACACCTAGATCTTTCCTTGCTGGGAGCACTTCTTTGGAAAAGGAAAATAAATAGATTATGATCTATTAATGGTCGCCCTTTCAAATATCAAAGGTTGCCGTGAGTCAGACAAAAGAGACCAGTGGGAGTGACTGACTAGACCTTTACAGTGGTTTTCAAGGCTCTCCAGCTTGGATGGCTGGTACACCATGACTTGTGCAGGCAGGAACCTGCCAATTGCCCAGGACACTGGCAAGTGAGTAGAAAACTTGCCTTAGACTCCTTTGAGATCTGTGAAGAAGAGGTCAGTCTCAGAATAGGATGGGGTCTGTTGAAACAGCCCAGAGGTTACTTTTCTTTTTTTCATTTGAACTTTAGCAAATGCACCAATATAGTACAATACACTATAAACTGAGCCATCCTAGTTAGATTTCAGTGTCCACTCTGGAGTGTCAAAAGTTTGATTCTCTCAGATGATATCTTCTTTTAAGCCTACCTGTCCTGGACATTGGGCTAGCCAAACAGTCTTGCATAATTTTTTCTCCCTTTGGTGGTCCTCAAGATTCCAGAAGAGGTTGTTACTCAGTGTCAAGGAGTAAAGGAAGAAAAGAAACAGAAAACCGAGAAGTTTCTTTTTAAATGTGGTGTTGTCCTTGTTTTGAAAAGGTACCTGTGCTCTGGCTCACAGATTGTCTTTTTACAAGGCTTCCTTCCAAGCTGGACTTTTTGTTCATTTCCTTATTTTACCCTTTGGCAATAGAAAGCATTCATTTTATATATTATGTCCAGATTCTAATAAGCTTTTATTTACAGACAGAAAAAGCCAATGGACTCCCTCCCCTCCACACACACACACACAAAAATATTAGTGTTCATATTAGTGCCATAATATTTGCTTTAGTTTGCTCTCTATGGCTGTGATAAAGACCACAGCCAAAGCAACTTGAAGAGGGGAGGTTTATTTGGCTTTCATACCCGGAGTCATGGTCCAGTGAAGAGAGCCAGGGCAGGAACCTGGAAGCAGAAACTGAAGCAGAAGCCAGGCAGGAACGCTGCTTACAGCTTGTTCTTCATGGATTTCTAACCTGAATTCTTATACCACTTAGGACTACTTGTCTGGATGGCGCTGCCGGGGGGATCTGGGCTCTTCCATATCAACCATTAATCAAGAAAGTGCCCCCACAGACTTGCCTACAGGCCAATCTGATGGAGGCATTTTCTCATTTGAAGTTCTCTCTTTGCAGATGACCTGAGCTTTCTTGTATTACGTTGCTTGAGAGAGAATAAGAGAGAGAGACAGAGAGAGAGAGAGAGAGAGAGAGCGCTTAACCAGTGCAATTTGCATATGATTTTTAGATTCACATATGACTACATTGGGGATATTATTAAAATGAAGATTTTTTTTTTCTGGAGGTTTGGAGTGCAGCTTGAGATTTTGGATTCCTAGCAATCTCCCTAGTGATGGGTTTCTTCTGGTTTCTGCTCCTACAGCTTGTAGGCAAGGTCTTAAACACAGAACACAATAAATACACACATCACCACTATCAATACCTCTGTAAGCCTCTGGAAAAGGACAATGGCATGGTTTCTGTTATTATCCTCATTTTAAAAGTAAGAAAACAGAGAGTTCAAGATGATGACTTGGCCAGGCACAAATTGCTAATAAGAGGCTGAGTTAGGTCCTAAACCCAGGGCTGACTAGCTCTGGAGCTCAAGTTCAAACACTGCCCATCACTGTTCCTTGTGATAAAAATCACATTTGTAAGCCTTAGCTTAGTCACACTGAACTTTCTTGGGAGGTGAGGAGAGAGATGATATCTTTTGCATAACACTTTATAAACGTCGGTGTCTTGAATCTATTTATAGTTTCTAGTGAGGAATTGGTTGGAGGGTAGCCCAGTACAATGCTGTGGAAGGAACTCCTGGCTATGTATTCTAAACTTGGGCTGAAAGAACTTATCGCTTTCCCCCTTAGGACACTCAAGTGGGAATCAAGATGGTGGGGTGAATACAACTTCTGGTCCTGTGAGGACACCTCAAATTCCAGGTGAGTTTCACACTATGAAGCAAACATAAGATAATTACAGCCAGATTCTCAGAGTGGCCTGTAGGTGACCTCATCAAAGGCATACATGGTACCTGTTTGCAAACTTAAGAATAAATAAAAATACTATAGCCTCTTTGTAGCCCTCTTTTTTTCTCTAGGTACCCCACATCCCATAAATGACTGAGCTCACATTGAGGCCTATCTCAAAGAACTGATGTGTCAGTTACTAAAGCATCCTTCCCACATGAAGGATCACCCAGAGGACCCCATGGCACACCCAGCTCCTTCATATCTCATCCCCATTTCCTCTATATTCCTGGGACTGAGATGAGGGAGGAGACACCGGATCATCTGTGTTGGGTGGAGTGAAACATTCCCCTGGTCCCCAAACTACTTTCCCTTAAGGGACAGTCTGCTCATGCAGCCAGAAGAAATTTTTTTTACCAAGTATTACATATGAAAGGAGAGAAGGACATCTGGCTGCCCCATGCTGCAAGGTTTAGCATTTGATCGTTTCTTCTTTTAGCTTGGGAATGAAATGGAACACTTGTAAACGGGTGATTCCATGAAGGAAGTTTCCCTTAAGGTTGTAAATTACCCTTTTAGCTCTTTCTTTGGAGGACTGTGGGCCATGCTCCTTTGCCTCAGCTTGCTGACTACCTGAGGAGGCAGAACACGTAGAAAGAGGGAATGGACTCCCAGAAAGGAGCAGGAGGGCAGGCTGAATTCAAGCAGGAAGCTTCATCCCAGCCTAGTGAGAAGGGATGTGGAGCACTCGGGGCTGGAGGCCAAGTGTGGGGGAGAGGGGAGAATTCTAGAAATGGCATCTTTCTGAAAGTGTCCCCACTTCCTTGAACTAAAGGAGATGCACTGAAGGCTGAAGAAGGAGGAAAGCAAGGCTTCCAAGGAGAAGGACAATAAGTGACAACTTTCTGTCTCCCTTCTTCCTCAAGCCTTCATTTACTGCACACATCTGCAGCTGAATTGGTTCAACCTGTCAGTCTTATTGAAGCCCAAGTGTAAAACATGTACATAAGATTGCATCAATCCACAAGCAATACATAATTATCGAATAAACTTTAGAAAAAATAACAGAAAACGGATGAAAATGTAAATCACTTACTTTCTATCTCAATACCCACAAGTATTAAAGCTACAGTCCTAATGCATATTCTTCCTAAAAAATTTTAAAGTAATTTATTTTAAAACTGCCATATGCGCTGTTTGGTTAATATTCTCTGCTGGCCAGTTCTACTCTCCATGTCATTAAATACCTCTCCCTTAAATTATATATAGCACATAACAAAATGTATGTATCCTGATTTATTTATTTAAATTTTCACCATTGGGCCTTAGGTAGGTTTCAAGTTTCCTTGTTATAAATAACATAATGATGGACTTCTATACAGCTAACTTTGAGGTCCTAAACTTCTTAAAAGTTTAACTGCTAAATCAAAATGCATGAGTGTTTTGGAGTTTTTTCAGGTGGAGCTGAATGACTGAAATAAGTGGCAGAAACCTACCTTTTTTTTTTAACACCCATCATTAGAACATCCTTTGCCCAGTAGTAGATCATGGACTCCATCTTTGTTTGGAGAATGAAATACATTGTTTGCACTGAGAGAACTTCAAGGCAGATGCTCTTACATAGGTATGGAATGTTTCTGCCAAGAGATAAAGATTTTCTTTAATCTACTTAACATTTCACCAAAAACATGCACAGGCTTCAACAGGTTGCTTGATATGGTCTTGGAAACATTTTTCTTCTGGCAGAACTTGACTATCCTAACTGTTGATAAAAGATTAATGCAAGAAACCTGTTGGGTGAATATCTACAGCAAAGTCTCTCTTTGGATGTTCTAGTTCTAGCTGGACCTGGTCAGACCTCCTTGCAGAATTGACACTGGGGCTTTTAGCTAGAGCACACCAATTTTTAATTTCATTTTCATAAAGTATGTTTTCAAAGCTCACATGTGTCCTATTGTTCATTCACACCAGAATGGCTCATCATCTTGGCATCCCTCCTGGCACTGGCTCTGATTCTTGCTGTTTGCATTGCTGTCAACAGTAGGAGAAGGTAAGAGGGCGCCCCTTGCAGCTCTCCACTTCAAAGGGCATCGTGGAACTTGGGCTTTATATCCGTGCTACTGAGATTGTAACTTTTAACTGGCATCCTTGATACCCTGGGACTTGTAGGACAATGCAGGGTTTCTTGCCTGACACATGACTTCCTGCATCAAAGCCCGTACTTTAACAGGATCTCAGAAAATCCTGTGCACACTGCAGTTGAAGAAGCCCTTCTATGCCCCATTCTTGAGAGAGATAAGACAACAATGATTATTTGGAACCCTTCCTTTTCAACAGTGGTTGAATTTTACTGTTACTAGATATTTTTCATGGTTGAACCCTATATGACTATCTGATAAAAGTTATGAAACAGCTCATTGGGAAGACATATAAAATATCTACTCAGCCATTGGCTCATTAACAAATATTTGCTAGGTTCTTCCAAGACTCAAAATATTGTATAATAAATCAAGAATTGGTCACCTTCCATTGATCGCTGGAAACTTCTAGAATCTTTGCCCACAGTTGGCATGGGTCTTGTGTTTGTTTTGTTGCTTGTTTCTTTGTAAGAATGTCATTTTGTGTTTTCTGAAAGTTTCAGCTGAAGGGATTCAAGGCATCATGTATTCTCACAATGAGGTCTATGAAGCAATGTAGAACTTTCCTAGGCAAGAGAATATGTTCAACACCACAGTATGGGCAAATGAGCTTTCTTCACATCCTTGAAGGCCCTCTCTCCCATCTTAACAAAGTCTCAGTATTTTCCAAGTTATTTACATAGTATGTATATTTAATTAATTTATAACCAGCTTCCCACTAGAGTACTACCTAAGGTGAAATGCAGGATAATAGTAACTCTAGCACCAGAAGATAGGAAACTCAAAAAAAAAAAATCCAAGTCTAAATTCCTTCTCAGACCTTTTAAACATTCACTGCTTTTTTTTTTCTTTCTTCCTAAGTGTCTGCTGCAGACATTAAGCTTTTGTAAATATCCCTTTGGGATTGCCTCTTGGAAGGGTTAAGTCTTCATGTTAAACTATGCTGCCTTTGCTGTGCCCCTACATCACCTTACAGGCCCCAAATGCTTCAGATTCTGAGAAGTCTAGAGAGAATTACACTTTGTTGTTGTTGTTCAGAAACAATAAGCAACTGTTTCCAGTGTCCAGCATAGTCTTTTTAGGCTTTCTCATCATCTGTAGAAAACAAATAATGCTGTTTTATGGTGCTCGGAGTGAATGAAAGTGCTCGCTCCAATCATGGCACTTGCTACCTATACCTTTGAGAAAATCTAAGAGACCCCCTGTGGGCTTCTATGACTAGATAGAAACAAATATGTGAATTCAGGGGGCCCATCAAAGAGGTTTTATTCTTCCTCTTGGCTTCCTTGTTTTCTCTTGGATTATCTTTGCTCAATTAAATATGAATTTTCTTTTGTTTGGAATCAGCCTTTGATTCCAGGCCCTAGAATTCATCACACATCCAGTCCCTTAGCTTTTTGCGGATGTCACCATGGAGATGTCCCAGATGCTATGGGTGTGGGGATCTCTCCCTGAGCATCTCAGCTGTCCCCGAGAGCATTTGGAGTCTGCATATCATGCCATCTTATCCCTCATGGCTCCCGATCTTCCCAGCAGCAGAGAAAGGACCTCATGGCTTCCCCTCCCCTTGCCCCTGGGTCAGCTCTCATTACCCTAGCAACAGGCAAACAAGGACAGGCAGAAGTTGGCTGAGCCAGCTTCTCACCGGGAAAGCATCTTCGTGGATGCCATAAATTACTGTGTCCTGATTTGATAATTGAAAACAGATTTGCCACATTGCCGAAGAGTGGTTAACGGCCACACAGGCCCCTTAACATGTGTTGTGTTTCTAACGCTAATGGCCCAACTAATCCTGTTAGGAGGAAGGAGCCTTTCAGCTTTGAACATGGCTTTTAAGAAAGATATGGAATCCTATTTTCACCAAAGAAAGTCTGGTGGAAAACAAGGCCTCAAGAGGGGATTCACTCATTCGACAACCATCTTTTGCAGGCCTCTATGGCTGTTAGCATTGAGGAGGAAGGAGAGAACATGAAGAATATGTATCTTCTGTAAAATAGTCTTGAGACTAAGATGGACCGAGGCCTCAGCTGGGAAGAGGTTCTGTTAGTAATGTATTGCATTGTGCAAATGAGGGCTTGAGTTTCACGGCCCCAGCACCCATATCAAAAGCTGGTCATGGTGGTATGAGCTCATAATCCTAGCACTGGGGAGCCAGAGACAAGATTCTTTCCCGGGAGCTTGCTGTCCAGTCAGTCTAGCCAAATTGTTGAGCTCCAGGTTCAGTCAGAGAAACCCACATCAATAAAGAAGGTGGAGGTTGACTCAGAAAGACATCCACCATCCACCTTTGACCTACCTCCACACTCACGTGTGCCCAGGAGCTCATACACCTGCACACACACACACACACACACACACACACACACACACACACAACCAGCTCCTATTTAGCTGCTATTGAGGACACGTTGGGCTCATTGCACCAGGGATGGCATCAGCCACAGATACTAATTCCCAGCTCCGAGGGTTTCCACTGCAAAGTTCTCTGAGAGTCGAAGCATCCAAATGGTGCTCATGGGGAGAGGGATCAAAGAGATGGACCAGCAATTACAAGCACTGGCTGCTCTTGCAGAGGACCCATATTCAGTTTCCAGCACCCACACAGTGGCTCACATCTACCTGTAACTCTAGTTCCAGGGATCTGTCACCCCTCCTCCAGACTCTGCAGGCACCAGGCACACGTGTGGTGCGTGTACATACATGTGTGCAAATCACTCATGCACACAACATAAAAATACTGATGGTGGGAGTGTTCCATGATTTCCTCAACTCTTCCCACCCCTGACATGATCCATCCTGGCTATCTGAAACCAGGGTCCTTGAATGATAGCTTTCTGTCCTCCCTATAAGAGCAACTTACATCAGGAGCCAGTTGGGTTGGTAGATACTGGGTGAGGCCCAACAGAGGCAGCCTGTAGGTGCCTTCCCATTGAAGAATTTGTCTGATGTGTCTGGAAATGTAAAAAGCCACAAAAGTCAACACAGTACATGCCTGCTGTTATTCACTTTCAAATCAGTTCCTTCATGTAGAGCAGTGGTTCTTAACCTGTGAGTCAAGTCAATCCTTTGGGGGTTGAACGACCCTTTCACAGGGGTTGTCTAAAACTATCTAAATATCAGATATTTACATTGTAATTCATAACAGTGGTAAAATTACAGTTATGAAATAGCAACAAAAATAATTTTAAGATTGGTGTCAGCACAGTGTAAGGAACTGAATTATAGGCTCACAGCATTAGAAGGTTGAGAACCACTGATTAAGGGTAACAGCATTAATCTGGTCCTGCTTTCATACACAGACATATTTTTACGTCTTATTCTTATAAGGCATTTCCCCTTGTTTTTCCTTCTATCTCTCAACTATCCAGTTGATAAGCAAGTGGGACTTAGTGAAGTTAGGCGATGTTCCTCTGAGAACAGGAGCCTGAGAGTTTGTAATAACACAGGCAGTGTTCTCCTCCAGGTTTTGAGTTATCTTACTAACACATAGAGGGTGACAGGTGGTGTGCTGAGGCTGTTAGGGTCAGAGCCTGATCTCGGGCAGCTCTGAGCAAGCAGGCTTAGCTTAGCCACCCATTCCCAATAGGCCAGTCAAACAGGCAAGTCGCAGTGAAAAGCATAGAAAGGCAGGTAGTCAGTGTGACCGTGTTGAGAAAAGGAAGAAATAAAGACATCCATGACAACTCTTCCTCCCATCCATCTTCAGTGTCCAGACATGAGGTTGACATTTAAATAGAAGGCAAGAGGCATGGACAGCTAAGGAATTCCGGTAAAGGCATGACTCCACTCATTCCTGACTTAACATTATGTGGTCTACAGGCTGTCCTGCATAGCAGTCATTACAAGTTAGGAAAACTATGTGAAATCTCTTTCCCAAAGACAAACTTCCTCCCTGGCTGGCACCAGGATTCAACCCTTCTCTTCTCTCAAGTATGAGATTCTTGGGAATTCTAATGTATTGCAGTCACTTGTTTCAATGGTCTGAGAGCTCACAGGAGGGGAACAAAGGTCTCTAGAGGATGTTGTCATTGGATGGTTACAGCAGAAACAGCTGAAGAAACCACAAGAGTTCATGGCACATGGCTTTCACCCTACTAAGGACTTCTTGAATGCTTACTATATTCCAGATTCCCTTATTATTATCCAAGGCTTTAGTTTGTTCAACTCATGTAATTCACAAAAGCCATAAATAGCAACATTAGACTGTCTGTTGAGTCCCCTGATTGTTTGAAGTACTTCCCATAATTCCAGGAGGCCGACAGTCCAAACAGCTTGATTTCACAAGCGCCTAAACTGAGGCACAGAGAAGTTAAGTGAGTTGCTTCAGGTTACAGAGCTATAAGATCTTCACACGGAGCCTTCCAATGCTCTTTGCCATGCGCTCTGCTGCCTGTCTGGACCTCACCTCTGGCCCCAAAACTCATTCGTTTGTTTCATAGTTGGAACGTATTTCCTCCCACCCTTCCCACACCTGTACTAGAAGATACAGGGCCAGCTTCCAGAGGAGGCAGTATATTTTTGACTTCTCCAAACAAGAGATTAAAGTTTATGGCCTTGGCCGTCTTACAGGGAAGAACCTATGATCACAAATAATAGGCATTTTGTCTCTAGACCTCAAAACAACCAGGAGCAAAGAGCACTGTTCCAGTTTCATATCAACATTGATAGAACCAGGCAGGGCCCAATCTTTTAAGCCTGACGCTCTAGATCTGAATAAGGACTCTGTCATTCTTACTTATGTGACCTCAAGCAAGCCCTTCAAGTGCTCTAGTTTTCAGTTGCCATGGCTGTAAAATGGAAGTGATACCATCTTTAATAAGGGTTATAGCAAATTCCTTGTACTTTACTTGGAATTAACTACACATTCAATAAAGGCTCATCCATTTTCCCTCATCATAGTTGCTTTGAAGCTATAAAAACTTGGCTTCCATTAGCCCAGTCTAACTGCTATGTGCACAGCAGTGACCAGATTGCAACAAAGAGGAAGCTTTGAATCAGGCTTTTCGGGACCAGGTAGTACTATCAGAGTCATAAGGACAAGGTCATAGTCACGGTCTTCCACAGAAGCCTTTCTCCTGCCTTAGAATCTTGAGTAAAATTACTAAGGAACCTTAAAGTGGCACAAGTGGTTTGTCTTATGTTTGTATCAAATGTCCTGTTACAGGACTGTGTGAAAATTAACAAACCTTAGACAAAAAAAAAAAAAAATCAATATGGGCTTAACCTTTGGGAGCAGTGTTGGTTTCTTACTCTCCGTACACGCTGTAATAATACTAACAAGGAATAAAGGGTTGACTGAAAGAGGAAGTAGCAGAACTTTCTTGAATAAACAGATCAGAATGATTTATGACCACAGTCGTCATGGTTTATCTGAGGCTGCGGAACTGTAATGCTTCAGAGGCAAACATTTGCACGGCCTGATATTGGGGGGAGGAGAATCAGAGCTCAGAGTCAGACAGATCTGGATTTGAATCCTTACTCTTTCACTGCTTGTTGATTAAAAGGACTGTTGGATTTTCATTCCCCTCCCCTCCTGGAGAGTTTCTCCAACTCTAAAGGGTCTGGGCTACAATAATAGTACCCCAGTTTTGGGTTTCTATAGTCCTGATTCTCAAAGTTGGCTATAGGAGAAGCCTCCACGGTGTGGTGGTTTTTGTTTGTTATTTTTCAGATTCTAGGGACTGAACCTAGTAGAGTAGTGGTTCTCTATATGTGAGTCGTGGTGCCTTGTGGGGAGGTCAAACGACTCTTTCACAGGAGTCTCATGTCAGATATTATACATATTTACAATATGATTCATAATAGTAGAAAAGTTTCAGTTATGAAGTAGCAACAAAAATAATTTTATGGTTGGAGTCACCACAACATGGGGAATTGTATTAAAGGGAATTGTATTAGGAAGATTGAGAACCACTGATGTACAGCATCATGCATGCTAGGCAAGTACCCTACAACTGAGCCATATCCACAGACCTCTTTGCCTTCTTATTTTTGAGACTGAGTTTCATTGAGTTATCCAGGCTGGTCTTGACCTTATTTTTGTAGTTCAGGAAGGCCTTGAACTTGAATTTTCTTGTCTCAGCCTCCAAAGTAGCTGCAATTATAGGCTGTTAAAGCTCAGATCCTGGGCCCCGCCTCTTGAGCTTTCTGATTTCTTCTTCAGTATATTAGATAGCTATTTCTCCATGTCCGAGAAGTTCCCAGATGCTCTCGCTGCTAAACTAGGGACTTCACTGTATGAAGTGTTGGAGCCAGGAAGATGAAGTAGAGAAGGTACCATGCCCAGTGTTTTGCACATAGGAAGAACATGCTAAATGATTATAGTGACAACCCCAGTGGAGCAGGTCATGTTGATGATGATGAGGAGGAGGATGATGATGATGATAATGGTTGGTTGGTTGATTGATTGTGTACCCTTTCTCATATGATGTTTTAAAAAATCATCAGGTGTGGGCAGAAGAAAAAGCTGGTGATCAACAGCGGCAATGGAACAGTGGAGGACAGGAAGCCAAGTGAGCTCAATGGAGAGGCCAGCAAGTCTCAGGAAATGGTGCATTTGGTGAACAAGGAGCCATCAGAGACTCCGGACCACTATATGACAGCTGATGAGACCAGGAATCTGCAGAACGTGGATATGAAGATTGGGGTGTAACGCCTACACCATTAACTTGAAAAGACACCACAATTGGAGACATGCTATTACTGGGAGCTGGGACCCTTAACAGATGCAATGTGCTACTGATTCTTTTTATTGGGGATATTTTTTTACCATAAAATTTTCTATTCCTTTTTTTGTTGTTTTTTTAAAGTCTGTTCCAATTTATGAAAATAGCATTGCTTTCTGAAATGAGGGCCCAAAGAATACTCCATTAAGATTTTGATTCTTCCAGCTCCTTCCTAGAGGCCTTGCATTCCCAGGGTATGCTACAGATGGCTTCTATCAAATGCATATTTTTGATCTGTATTGAACCCCCTCCCTACCCTAAGTCCCAGGTAACAGCCACTAGCTAAGGACTTTCCCCAGAGCTTAGAGGGATTGGTCTCTGGGAGGAAATCTGAATGGGTCCATATTGCCTATCCAGCAGTCCAATCCTTGGGCATTGCTTTCCAGTGGGTTGGGAGCTCAGGTGTACTGGTTACACATCCTCTCTATAGATTCCCCTCAGTTGGAAAATTTTCAGATGCTTCTGAGAGATCCCCAAAGGGTGATGCTATTTATCTGTAGTAAGCTATTTATCTTTGTTTTTGAAATATCAAACCCTGGAGGTCCTTTGTCAGAACATTTTATTTTTGTTTTTTTTTTTAGGTTATTTTGTCAGAAGCATAACAGGGTATAAGTTGATATAATAAATACCTGTCCATCTTCCATCTTGACCCATTGTGCTGTGATCTTTCAGTTTCTAAACCAGCAAGGTTTGAGTCTTCGTAGTACATTAGTATGACCTTAGAATGGACCTCCTAAACTCAAGCTTGAGCACCAGGGCCTGATCAGGCTCACCCAGCTGAATTTCACAGAAGATTAAGGAAGGAAGCACTGTTTTCCTTATAGCACTATCAAAATGGTTTCTCTCCTGTTCTAAAATTTGAATGGTGAATAGAAGAGTGGCAGTTACTTTTATGCTTTGGTGACCACCCTTTTCTCTTTCTTAAAGGGCACATTAAGTGTTTATTTACTACAACTTTTTGGGTCCTATTTCATATAGGCTGATCCTATTAGTGATTTTTCAAAACAGTGTGGTGGGGACCTGTGAAGCCTTATAATAAAAGGAGAAGACAACAGAAATGAAAGTGTAGACAGTGGGCAGTGGATTGTCATGACAAAGTGTGGTCTACAACCCATCCCATTCTTGCCATAGATGTGTTAGTGATACTTTCACAAGCTAGGTGATACTCAGAATGAGTTGCCTGGGGAATCCCTCAAAAAGCCACAGGGCTGCCCACCACTGGAATTTCATCTCCAGATAAACAGGTTTATGGGTTAGCAAAAAAGAGAATGGTTTTACCCTCTGACCTCATAGGTTTCACATACTGGGCCAGTGTTTGGTGGCATTTTTCAGCCAGGAGACCCATTGCTCCTGGATCTCTCCAGATTACTTGTAGAAGAAATTAATCTATAAAATAAGGCTTCTTGTAAAATGGAACTTTCTAAGGCTCCCATTTTTACTGTTGACTAAATAAATATATATGTTTAATAGTTTTTTTTCCAAAAAAGAAAAAAAAAAGAAGCAGGAGAAATTATTGTACCTAAATCAGGTTTGAGTTTCTATCAAGAGTGGATGTGGAGGTTTTGCTTAAAGGAAACACCTTTTCCAACACCCACTTCATCCTCAGTTCTTCCCACCCACGTTTCCAGCCTCCCTACTTCCCTGCCCACCCTTCTCCCAGTGCCATAGACTGTCTTTATCTCTGTGAATACTGTTAGCCAGTTCCATATTTAGATACCTGTTTTCTTTTACTTTTCTAGTTGAGATAGACACTAGGTGATTCTCTGCTCTTCTCCACTGGTATTAGAATGTACCCCTGTCCTTGAGCTGTCCTGGCCTACCACACCCACAATACGTTTCCTCGGGTTCTTTGACATATATGCAAGCAAGCCACTCTGAGATTGGGAATGAAAGGGCTCTACCAAGTTTAGATGCTCTTTTGGGGCACAAGGACAGTCATTCAAGTCTCAGAGCCAGAGAAGATTCTCCACCCATTCTAGCCATGCCCACTAGTTGGGTTGGAGTATTGTTTGCCATGGTAGTTATGATTTTGGTAGTACAATCTAACTTTGTGTTACTCCTACCAATGACTTGCTAGGTGATGAACTGGGGGTCTGTTAACGCAAATAAGGGGCTGGCATTTAGTGAGTTTGTAAAGTAATATGAGCACTCAAGATGTTTTACCAGCAATTATAAACCTCTCACCTATTCGGAAGGCTAGCCTTCACTTAGCCCTGGATAAAAATGAAATAAGGCCAATGATACCTACCCGCACATCCGTATTTTGTAGGTTCTAGCGAGATAAAATGGATATTTCCAGAAAAACTTTTTAAAAAGCCTTACATTGACACCTACAACACCAAGAGCTGGCTTTTTAGCCACCGTTCACCCAAGACTGGATAGATTGCAGCAAAGTAGAAGAAAGGGCCGCCTTCTTTGGAAAAGTAAAATGTTTGTAAAAACAGGAATTGTCCACTCTTATGTCCTATGCCTTTGTGTAAGTGCTATGTGTAGACTTTTTGAACATGGCCAATTGTTATGTATGTACAACGACTTTTGCTAGTGTTCCTTTGATTTTTCAGGGACCACCGTCCCCTCTTTTGGTTTTTGTATATTTATTGATTGACCAATAATAACAAGGAAAGCATGATGTGTATATTACCCAATTGAAAGTGTATGTTGGAAAATATTAAAAGGTTATAAGAAATGAAACCCATGGTCTCTGATGTGAGGGGCCTGGAAGTGGATGTGGGCAGAAGATGGTTGTCTAGATGTCTGAGTAATGTGGAAGAAGTCAGAGGTCTCTGAAGTAGCTGGAGTCATGTTCCTTTTGCCTTTTGTTTTGTTCTCTTCTTTTCTCCCCCTACCCCTTATTTTTATTCTTTTGGTTTATTTTGAAACAGGATCTCATAGGGCTCAGGCTGGTACTGAACTCACTATGCAGCTGATAATGACCTTGAACCCTTTCTTTCCCTTTTTCATTTATGTGTGTTGGGAGGATACACATGTGTGTATGCATGTTTGCTTGTGTGTAGACACATATACAGACATGGATATGTCTGTGGAAACCTGAGGTTGATATAGGAAGTCATTCTTGATGGCTTTTCCACCTTATTTATTGAGGCAGGGTCTTAATAAACCCAAAGCTCCCCACTATGGCTAGCCTTGTCAGCCAGCTTGCTTGGGGGCTACAGATGAGCCTCTGTGCCCACCCACAGTTTTGGGGGTCCTGGGGAGCTGAGCTCCAGTTTGCACACCTGTGCCATGAGTATTTTATTTACTGAGTCATTGCCCCAGCCCTGGAACCCTTGATCATCCTGCTTCTACCTCCCAAGTGCTGGGATTACGGGCATGTACCAACATACCCAGTTTCCTCTTATTTTTTTTTTCTTAAAGAAAGAAATACCAAACAAACATTTGAACAAGCTTCCATACCTGAGATTAGTGTTGAGGAAGTTTGACTGTCTCACAGGAGATCTGTGGCTCAGGATCATCTAAAGTGAGTCAGGGGCTATGATGTATGGCCCTAAAATGCTTAGATCTGCCTTCACTCCTCCGGTTTAAGAGAGCAGTGGACATACCTCCATTCCATCATGGCGGCTTCTTGCCCACAGCGAAGAAGCAGTAGGGCTGTAGGTCAGTTGAGACAGAACTTGCCTGGCATACACAAGGGCCTAGGTTTCATTTCCAGCATTACACATATTGTTGTGATGGTGGGTGCCTGTGATCCTGGCTTTTGGAAGGTACAGGCAGTGGGATCAGAAGTTCAAGGTCATTCTTGGACAAGTAGTGAATGCTGGGCCAGTCAGAATACAAGAGATCCCCTCTTACACACACACGCACACAAACAATGTATAAAACGAAGAGCTATTCTCAAAAGGAGCTTGGAAGAAGATATAACAGCAACAATACTTTGAAGCTGGAAAAGGATGGCTAATTGGTAACTGGCTAAAAACTTTGGAAGCATACAATCCTCAATCAGTGAGAAAAGTTGGGAAATAATCAAACTTATAGGCTGAGTGCCATAGAGGTTCCAAATTTGGCATAGATCACTATCCTGCAAATGATGAGGAAGGCTGAGGAGTTCAGAGCCTTTGTGAGAGGCAGCTGAAATCCCAGCTGCCTCCCTCTCTCAATGCAACCTAGTTTATGGTCCTTTCACAGTCCCCCCAGAGAAGCTGAATTATATTTTCTAGAGAATGATTAAGAGCAACACTTAACAATATAAATATCACACACACACACACACACACACACACACACACACAAATTGTGTATATTGAAATGTTCAAATTCCCAGGCCTTCTCCCTCTCCTTGGCTCTCAGAACCCTGGCAGAGGGTCCTGTTTCCTTCAAGAAGTTCAGTCTTTCTAGGGAATTTTATAAGCCTGGAAAAAAGTCTGAAGACACTAATATGATAATGCCCCAGGGAAACAGGCAGGGGATATTCAGTAAGACTCTGTCAGGAACCCAGCTTCCTATGCCTCACTTCGCACATTAAGTAAGAGACAAGAGTCCTAAGTCCTTTCAGAAAGTACCTAGCATCAAAACACAAGGACTAAAGCAAATACAATATAGCCACTTGGAAGAGATAGAAGTAACTCATGGAATGGAAATAAAACAAATATAAACTGTCATTAGTAGCCTCAGTAAGAGAAGAAGCAAAGCATGAAGCAAGGACAGAACAGTCAGGTAAGAAAGGACACTCACATTATATCTCGAGATGGACCTTTCAAAAACTTCAATGAGAAAGGACAGATTTTTAAAAATAATCCCAAGAGAAGGTTTGTAAGATAAAGTTGAAGGAATATTATTGCAAAGGCAATGATCAAAACAAAAAATGGAAACAAAGAGATATGCATTCCAAACACTGAGCTCTCATAGGAAATCTAACACAAAAATCACAGAAGACACAGAAAGGAAACTGGCAGTGGAGAGGAGAGACCATGTAAGAAACCAATCAAGAAAATGTCCCACAATTTATGACTATGAATATCCAATTAAGAACCAGGTGAAGCTGGCAATGGCGGCACACACCTGTGATCCCAGCAGGTGCGGAGGTGGAGGCAGATGTATCTCTGAGTTCAAGGCCAGCCTGGTCTACAAAGTGAGTCCAGGACAGCCAAGGCTACACAGAGAAACCCTGTCTCAAAAAACAAAACAAAAATAACCAACGAACCAAAAAAAAAAAAAGAAAACAAAAACAAAAACCGCCACCAACAAAACAACAACCAGGTGAATGTTTAGTGAAATAGACAAAACCATATCAAGTCATAGTGTCTTAAAAATTCTTAACATTCAAGGGAAAGAAATGATCCTATATTTTCTAGAAAGGAATTGTGAGCATTAGATATAGATCCAAGAGTCAACCTAGGGCCTGGGTATAAGCTGTGGAGCTGCATAAGATGGTGTGTACCCAGATCTCAGGAGTCAAAGCAGGAAGGAAGTCTTAAGCCTGATAGGCCAGGCTGGGCTATAGAGGAAGACCCTGTCTCAAAAAGTCAAATCAGAAAAACAAACCACAAAAGAATTCGGGTAGAATCTGACATCCCACTAGTCTGTTTTGAAGAAAGAAGGCCAAGAGACATGGTAGGATGAAAATTTTCTGCCTAAGGGAAGCTTCCCAAATGGAAGATGCCCTCAAAGGACCTCCCCAGAGACATAGATAGTTCCAGGAAAAATAATATGTGACCATCAGCCCACACTCAGCCTGGCTGCATAGTAAATATCTGTGCTCCTATAGTACCTGCATCAAATAAAAAGCAACTAGAATTGTAAAAATAATAGCAGGCCTTCAAGAATACAGAATTGGAAGCTCTCACTTGAATTAAAGGAACCTCATGAAGGTGTTCTGTTTAGCCTGAGTTAAATTAAACTCATTTAACTATACTTAAGGGGAAAAAATGAGGGAATTATTTCCAGGCTAGACTTTCGACTGAGCTAAGATACAAATTAAGGGTTAGAGAATAAAGACGTTTCAGATACGCACAGGATTCAAGCCCATTCATTCATTCTTGGGCGATTCCCAGAGGATGCACTCTACCTAAAATAAGTGTTACCAAGAGGGAAAGACGTGAGGCTGAGAAAATGAAGAAAATTCTCAAAATGGTGGAGGGAGATCCCAGGGGAAGATGGTCCATCCAATCTAAGGGGAAATCAGTCTAAATTGGAGAACAGACTAAAAGCAGAAAGATTACATGTTTTGCCTCTGTTGACTCCCAATTTAAAAGGAATTTTGGTTGTATCAGCTAACTGCTAATGCAGTAAGATGAGCTCCAAAATTAGATGCTTAAAATAAAAAACATTTACTTATTTCTCCCAAGACTGTGGGCTGATTCAGGGCATCTGCTGGTCCAGGCTGACTCAGTTGATTCATTCATGTTTATGCTGTCGATAAACTGCTTGGAGAGATGCTGCCTGATCTAGGATGGTTTCGTCTTGGATGCCAAGAGTTTGTTTCCATATGCATTCCACATGCCACCAGCTGGCTTTGTGTAGGCCTGTCAGGGACCTAAGAAGAAAATGGATGCTTATGTAGCTCCTGGTGACCAAAGGCCAGATTAGCTTTCTATGATTCCACCATATCATATTGGTTCAAACCCAAGAGCAGCTCAGATCATATATATATATATATATATATATATATATATATATATATATATATATATATATGTATATACACATTTATACACACACATATATACACACACATATATATATACACACACACACATATATATATACATACATACATATATAATATATATTCGATCTTCCAATGGGAAGAGTTACAAAGACATTTTCCGAAGAATGAAGCTAGAAGGAGGCCAATTACAAGGGTTTTCAGTGCAATCAGTTTACAGTAGGTGTGTTTAAAGGGTACCTCTGATGTTTATGTTTAAGAAACACTCCGCATTTGAGCCATGTTGACAATAACATTAGCATGGAAAACCATGAGCAACTTTATAAATGGCATGCGATTGAGGAAAGAAAAAAAAAGGAGCTGATGCATGCAAGAGTGTCTGTTTGGAAGAGTGCCCAGAGCGTTAAAAAGATCATGAATGTTGGGGTCAGTACTAAAAGCTGGGTTTTAATATTGATTCTCTCACCTACTTAGCTGTACACCTGTCCTCACAGTTTTCATATACATGGTGCCGTAGTTCGTCACCTGCAATGAAGGGGTGGACAGGAAAACTGTAACAGGGCTAGTGTTGCTAGGCAAGGTGCTTAGTACTGCCTGGTATGTTTTAGGCCTTCAAAAATGTTAACTCCAGGGTTGAGTACATGGCTCAGTCAATAAGTGCTTGCTATACAGGCTTGAGGGCCTGAATTCACATCTCCAGTGTCCACGTAAAAAGCCAGTGCTGGTGGTGCACCATGTCTGTAATACCAGAACAGGCAGATCTCAGGAACTCATCAGACAGCCAGCCTAGCTTAATAGACCAGTTCCAGGCTCAGTAAAAGAGCCTGTCTCAAAATCAAGGTGGAAAACTATCAGGGTTATCAAGAACCTTTGACATCAACCTCTGATGTCCACACACAGGTACACATCGATAGGAATACATTAATACAATACAAACACACAGACACACACACACACACACACACACACAAATTCCTATGCGCTTTGTCCACATATACAGAGTAAGTAGTTCTTTTCAGTTAAATTTTTTTTATTATATTAACTTGAAAGGTGAAAATATTTCAATAAATAAATGAGTTTGCTAAACTTAATTACCTGGAATATATGTTTACATAGAAAACAAAGAGATACCGGATTTCAAGCAACTTATGGGATAGTCATTATCTGGAAAAAAAAATCTTTCTTTCACACACACAAGCTTTCCTTTGTACAGTATAAAATCTAGATGCAAACTTTTGATGTAAACTGATTTCCTTCTTAACTCTGTTGATGAAGATGGGAGACACGCCTATTCACAGCTCAATTAAATGTCACAAACAAAAAGCTGCTCCCTGAGACACAAAGCTGCCCTTGTCTCTCACAGTAGGACTGTGCGCTTCACGTTCACACCACCCTCATTTCTTCTTTCTTTTCCCTTTTTTTACTCCCCTCTCCTTGCTGAAGACTTGTGTCAGCATCTCCTGTTTTTGTTTTTGGTTTTTTTTTTTTTGTACCCTTGCTTTTAGCTTGGGAATCATTTCTGCTTCATATAGCTTCACTGATTTATGTGACAGACACTGTACAAGACAGAGCCATGCACTGACTCTGCCTCCGCACTGAACATCACTTTTCCATTCTCTGGAATGAATATGCATTTTCTCCAGAAATGCATTCAGGCCAACTGCTGAGCCTACTCCTTGGATCTCAGTAGCGGTGGTGGGGTTTTCCATAGCCAAGCAGAGTAGATTTGAATAAACCTGTCTGGTTGGCTTGGGGTCTTGCGGCTGTGCTAGCCATCCCCACAGGAGTCCCCCCAGCAGGCTGAACGCCAACTAGAAGTTGACTGGGAGCTCAGAGACTCCACAATAAGTATTTTACATCTCCTTTCCCTGTCCCTTCCAATTGCATGAACTCTGATCCTAACTGTGCGGCTGTTAACTTAGGGTGACTATATCCAGATTATGTCAGAATCCAAGTCACCTTGCGAGGGAAGCTCGTTGGTTTTCACAGAAGAGCTTTTGTTTTCAAAGCAAGACCTAAGAGCAAGGAGTCACCAAAGCAAACAGCTGGCATCCTTGATATAATATTGGCTATCCAAGTTGTGGCTACACATTAACCAAAACTGGGCACCCACCTATGGCTTTGATGTCATTCTTAGGAAGTTGTCTTACCCCACCTTTTCTCAGACTGAGCATGCTCCCCCTCCCTGGTGCCACTTTGACCTTGTCCATGAGTTGATAATACAGTTCAGGTCTTTTCATTTCCCCAAAGTCCTGTCTCTTCCACTATAGAGACCTCTTGAGAACAGGCTTTTTGTTTGTGGTGACACAAAGTCCCGGCTCCATTATGGCCTCCAAAGTTACTGTCTACTACTGATCACTTATGTGTGTCTGTGTTCATACATTCAACCAGTGAGGAAGAAATTCTTATCCCGTTTTTTAATGGATGAGTCAGCTCAGAACACAGAGAAGCGTATTGTAGTCTCCAAACCACCCAAGTAGAAGTGGTATATGGCTAGGCTGGAGCTCTGATTTCCCATGTCTTGCCTATTGTCATAAGTCTACTAAATTGAATTTGTTGATATTAGGAGATCATGTTCAAGCCTTGGAAGCCAGGCCAGCACCCCAGAGCTCTCTGTGCTTAGTGGGGGTCAAAAGAGTCTTCCAGCAGCTACTAGGAAGAGTTGGGAGTAGGTGAGGATATGCACCAGGTAGGCTATATTGACGAGGGAGTTTATTTAGAAACCCATAAACACCTAGCAGATGCTGCATTTATTGGAAGGAGGAGGATCAGGTCATGTGAAAGTGTGGGGAGTTGAGCCATGATGGCCCACGCAAAGGGTCACGGAAGAAGGAAGTCTGATCCAGCACCCTGGCCTCGGGCCCCATTCCTTGCCTGTGCTGACATCTGGTCTTCAACACCAGTAGTTTGTTTGCTTGTTAGGGCTCCCCATCTCCCGCCCCCCTCCATCCCACCCCTCTCAGGCTTCCAGACTGCTGACCTCATCATGTGGTGACTGCTGTTTTCCAGCAGCCTCATCCAAACCGCTTCCTCTATCCTTACTCCCAGAGGAGAAACGGAAAAAATAGAAAATAATAATATAAAAAAAACCTCCAGGAAAAGCAGCTAACATCTAATTTTAGCACAACAGTCTTTAAAATCAGACCCGGGTTCAAACCCAACTTTGGCATTCCTTTGTTTACTTATGTGCATGTTAAGTAATTTAGCAGCCATGTACCTTGGTTTTCTCACCTATAAGGTGGAAATAGTCATTTCTATCAGAAAGACATCTGGGAATTAAATGAAATCAGATGACAGAATTTGGTAAATGCAAACGGCTTTTCTCTTCCTTCTCAGTCCAGATACTGTCATCATCATTTTTGTGTGATATTCAGTAGGGAGCTGCATAGAACATGAATGACGGTTGGAGGAGAGGTCAAAGATGTTCCAAGAGTCTTCGGGACCTCTCTTAAAGCCTTCTAAGAACAAAATGCTGAAACCCTAAGTCCTTTAACCCTGATATTCAAATACCCATCAGGGAGTTAAGGGGTGCCTCCATACTCTTGTTTTCTGGGGGAGTAGGCAGATTTGTTACTGTTGAAATTTTATTATACAGAGGCCTTGCCAGAGCCGCAGGATCCTCTAGATGTAGAGAAGAGGGAATGGGTACCCCCTCTTCCAGGGCTCTGCCTCTGCAGAGCCAGCAGACAACCTGGATCTCGTCAGCTCACAAGTGGAGAGACAGATTTTGAGCAGTGGAGGCGTGAGGGCAGTTTAGATTTCCAGTTAAGGCACTGGAGTTCTCTAAGAGCTTTGCTTTTTACTTTCTCTTCCTGTCACTTGGAGTCTCCTTGAGAACCCGTGAGAGAATTTCCAGGAAAAGCTGTCAGAAGATAAAAGGGGAAGCATGAAAAGAAGAGCGGGACTTTAACAGTTATTCAGGAGAAGTTAGATAACAGCTGTTAGTTAACTCTCCTCTGCGAGCTGCATAGGTGCTGTATAGATGCTGGAACGCAGTCCCAGGAGTGGGGTTTACAAGACACATTTCCAGGGCAGGGTGGACTAGCCTCCCCTGGCTTCTCTTCTAACTCTTTGAATCCAGGGCTTGGGAGCCACTGAAGCTCAGAAATACAAAGTCTGGCCTGAGTTACAAAGCCATTTGTGGTACAGGGGATTTTCTTAGTGTAACACAGTGCCGGAGTCTCACCAAAGAAGTAAAGAATCCCGGACACCTGGATTCACGTACTTTATAGAACCTCATTTCTTTGTGGTTTTCAACCATCTTGTTGGCTATCTCTGGCCTGTTGATAATGTGCCCCCTAGTGGACATCTAAAAAAACCCCTTTCTTTTTTTTTTTTTTTCAAGTTAGCTTGCTTTTTATTAGTTCCAGAGGCCTA
>CM053748.1:30376827-30413594 GCA_028658305.1 Pachyuromys duprasi
ATACCATGTGTGTCTTTCTGCTTCTGGGATAGCTCACTCAGGATGATCCTTTCCAGTTCCCACCATTTACCTGCAAATTTCATGATATCCTTGTTTTTTATTGCTGAGTAATATTCCATTGTGTAGATGTACCACAATTTCTGTATCCATTCCTCAGTTGAGGGGCATCTGGGTTGTTTCCAGCTTCTGGCTATTACAATAAAGCTGCTTTAATTGGATTTAAATTGATTTGTTGCTGTTTAACTTCTTGACTTCTTTATATATTCTGGATATTAGCCTTCTGTCAGATATAGGGTTGGTGAAGGTCCTTTTCCAATCTGTAGGCTGTCAATTTGTTCTGAAGATAGTAGTGTCTTTTGCTTTCCAGAAGCTTTTCAGTTTCACAAGGTCTCATTTATTGATTATTGATCTTAAAGCCTGTGCTGTTGGTGTCCAGGGAATCTTATGAAAGAAGGGGGAGATAGAAAGACCTAGAAGGGTCTGGAGTTCCACAAGGAGAACAACAGAACCAAAATACCTGGGCATAGGGTTTTTTTCTGACACTGATACTCCAACTAAGGACCATACATGGAGATAACCTAGAACCCCTGCACAGATGTAGCCCATGGCAGTTCAGTCTCCAAGTGGGTTCCCTAATAAGAGGAACAGGGGCTGAGGGTGAGTACAGGGGCTATTGTCTTTCTGTTTACCTCATTGCTAAACATGGAGACAGCTCCCTCAAACTTTCTGTGGCAGTTTGTATGTAGATCTCACCTACCCACAAAGGTTAATGTGCGAAAATCTTGGCCCTGAGTGTGTAAACATTGAGGGGTAACAGGGATAAAAAGGGTGGGATATAGTGAGAAATGACTAGGTCATTGGGTTATCAAACTCAGAGGAGGTCAATGTCTGCTTCTAGGGAGTGAGTGACGTCTCACATAGCTTGCGTGGCTACTTTGAGAATGGGTTGTTAGTACAGCCCATGTTCGACTCCCTGTCTTAGTCCTCTTCTACACACCATGCTGGGCACTCTTGTATTGCGTTTCTTCCATGTGATGTCACTTGCCTGCTATGACATCATGAGCCCTTTGCTGACTGTGGCCACCTAAACTCAGGCATTTCAACCTCCTAGAAAATGACCCCAGACAAGCCTCAGTTTCTCACAAGGTATTCAAGTCAGGTGTTTCAGAGATGTAGACTAAGATACCCCCTGGATGAGGGTAGCAAGGAGAAGTGTTTCAAGCTATGTAGGAACTGATATGCTACATAACTAAGAAATAAATGGGGTTTTAGACTTCTCTGTGGTTAAGGGCTAGCCTCTCACGGCTGGTTCCCTGGTGACCCATCATAACACACCAGTCGACTGGCTCTACTTCATTAGACCTGATGCTATCGTATCCTGAGGTTTTCAGAAAATGTTTATTTGGAATACCATAAACTTCGGCCCATAATTTCTTCCACAGAGATCACTAAAGATATAACTAGCACTCTGTAGCTAATGGACTAAAGTGGGAAGTGAAGAAGAAGAGGCGACTACCAAAACAAAGTGAAATCCACATTTATTTATGAGAGAGAGAGAGATATATACACAGGAGTTAAAACACTTAGTGAAAGATTGGATTCACAGGTTATTTCGGGCATGTGAAGAATATCCAGTTACTTTACATAGGAAATGTTACAGTCATCAGTGCACATCACAGAAAAGCTAAAGACAAATACAGGAGATCTCTACCCAAGGCATTTCCTAGTACCATATATAAGAAACAACTTCCAAATTAGTTGAGTTTCTCATCTTTTTGCATTCATTAGTCTTTACATACCATGTGCTTGTAGATATACTATGCTACATGACATCAGAACAAAGGGGAGCGTGAAGGTGAGGGAAACCATTAATCTCATCCTTCATTCAAAATAATCCTGCCTAAAGTCTACTTTTCTTTTAGTATTTTTTTTTCATCCAGAATTTGAAGGAAGCAGCCACCACATCCCCTTACCCCATACATCTGGTGAAGCTCCTGAAAATGAATGTGCTTCATACCCTTTGTGATCTTTCAGAAAACAGAGGGGCACGTTGCTTTTTCTTCTATCATTGTGGGGAAGAAAGGGGTTACAGGAACTACAACCTCCCCCACCAGCACAGTATTTAGTGAGAATGCAGTTTGGGAGAACAGCATCTAATTGCCACTGTAAATTTCATTTTTAGCCTTTCGATACATGAAAACAGAAGACACTGGGTAGAGGAGATCAGACTCCTGTCACATACTTGGGATCAGTGCATCAGAGGTCAATCCTCTGCCATTGTCAAGGCTAGCCCTTGGCTGTTGCTGGCCCCTGGCCTTGCTGTGCTTTTAGTACTCTGTTGTTTTCTGACAAGTGTGCATTTTGCTGCCAGAACTGTGCTTTGCGGGGGGGGGGGGTCTCACCTGTGTGGCTGCTAATCAGTAAACATTTTCCTGTTCTCCAACTCAGGATGTCAAGAACAAGGCTCTTCTTAATCTTAGGCCATAATCATCATGACGAAGATCTGACAACCAGAGATGCTGACCCTTCCCCAAAGGCATGGTTTGAGCATGCCAAGGAGAAGCTGGACCTTTTTTTTTTTAAGTCTCTTTAAGTCCATACCACTAGTGAGTGAGGACAGAAGATGAATGTCCTCATTCTAGACCTTCCTCAGCCTTGGCAACCACAAGTTCCACTGAGTGGAAATGACGCAGGCATAGGATGACCTTTCACTGTGTAGCGGGTCACATATCCAACCCCATCCCTGCTCAGAGCTGTATTTACAAAGGTGCTGGACACATAGATTTGCAAACAATCATCAGTACGGAGGTTTCATAGGTAAGTTCTTCACTCAGATCACATTGAGAAAGAGAAATAATCCCTAGTAGATACCTAAGACAGCAAAGAAAGGTTTTCCAAATGGCGATTGACATACCTATTGTGTTAAGATAAACAGCAAAGAACAGCATTTAAATTAAATTACATCTATACACTGTTTCACTGAAATTACACACAAACACCCACATTATAGCTACACAAAGTGCATAGGCACTGTCTTCATGCGTGAACCAAGTGTCAGGGTGTACACACAAGAACGTCATGCTCGGATAGCTAGCTGTACTTGAAAACAGATACAATCTTAACCAGTTGAGGGCACATCTAATCTGTTCACTTAATGAGGAGCAGGTTCAAATACATCCTAATATGCAATCTATGTAATAGGTTATTCTTTCAAACACAATAAAATACTAGCCCTCCCACCATTACAGAGAGTGTGTTTGGCGGAGGAAAGACACCTTGGGTTTTCCGTGGCTTCGGGTTTACTTTGGGGGGCGGGGTGTTATAGAGTTGCTGTCTACCTGAGGATAAACTATTTGGGTTTATTCTAAATAATCTCAGTGTGCCTCTAACTCCCACCTCCAGCCCCCCCACGAGACAGCATGGATTCTGACTGGGTACTAAAAATATGTTGTCTTTAATTTCTTTTTTAAAAAATATATGTTCAATTCATATAACAATGTGAGGCTTTACTATCATTTTCCTTGGCAAGACTTAAAACGGCACCAAACCTGTCCCAAAGTCTTTTCTTACCTTTCATCCTCAGTCTTTCCTACTCAATATCTTCCAAGGCCAATTTTCACATAAACATTTAGGAACACATGGGAGATTCTGATGTAGAAACGATCCCACTGTTAGCACCTGCCTTTATTCATCTTATGGGAAAGTAAAATCAGAATGATCGATTGGGAAAACAAGGGCTGGTGTTGGAAAAAAAAGAAGTCAGCACCATTCCTTGATGTTGAAAGATTAACTGTCCAGATGCATATCCTACCTACCTACATGGTTTAAGCAATTCCTTGGTCTTAGTTTGGTCATGTTACTCATTGCATCATTAAGGACTGAGTTCCTAAATTTCTCAAATGTGGCTGTATGCTCAGGAAATAGTTGATACCCCTAAATTGCTATAGAAACGTGTGCTCTAATTCGTTATACTTCTGTCTATGTGGTTGTATAGAAAATAGCATAAGAAAATATCTGTCTGAAAAATTACAGATACTAAATAGATTATATCAGCCTACTCTGAGGTTTTTATGATTTCTGAAGAATAGATACAAACATGTAACAAGATTAGATTAATGTTAAACTTGTATTATCCAGGACTATAAATATTTCTCTGTATAAATAATAGCAAAGAAAATTGGGGATTTGTGTAAAAAGAGCGTAAGATTGGGCCAAAGTAATTTTGTAGATTTGAGGCGCAAATACTGATCAGAGGGCAATCTGTTGTCCCTAGTAACACAGATTCGTACCAGGAAGCTAAAATATATCTGCTGGCATCAAGATAAAATGAGATTCACAGTTTGCCAGCTCTCTCCTCAAGCTGTAGAGAACAAATAGAAAAAGAATATACAAAAAATTCTCCAAAAAGTAGGTTTGTTTTAATATATACAAATCTTTATAGTGACCAGATGATCTGGTCTGTGTTGTGCAACATGGAGGTGGAATGCTGAAGATTTTATGGAGGAAAGAAGAGAAAGGAAAGACAGGAGGTGGTTTGCAGAAGAGTCTGGATGCCGAAGGCTCTTAGAACAGCAGAGGGAATTTGTGTGTATTGAGGCACCTGGGAGCTGAGTTTCTGATTGTGTGCCTTGGGGAATTTGTTCCAGCATGAGGAAACCTTAGGCATATGTTTGAGCAACTTCCTTGGCTCCTGAGTGTATCTGTCACCTACCAAAGGCAGAAAGGGCTGTTTGCAGGCAAGACAGATGGTTGTCATGAGGAGAAACAGAACCAAAAAGCAGCAAGGCTCTGACTGCATCATCCCCATGTCCCTGAGGATGATGACAAGGATAACAGTCGGTTGTTAGGTTCCAGAGCCCAGGGATTGGGGATCTCTCCAGAGGAACCAGTTATGCTGGTCACGCGCTGCCTCTGCAGAACACTGGTCTGTTCCAATAGTACATTTTATTCTCAGCACAAAAGCTTCTCAAAATACAACCAGAAAGACTTTTAAAAATACCAAAATGGGCAATTGGATCCTAGGAAGAAAGATAAAAGAAGATTGGGTATAGAAAAAAAAAACTGCTCAGGAATGATTCAGGGTCTTAGTGTGTGAACCTTATCCGACAGGACCTGAGGAACATCTTCCACTTTTCTGCAGTGACCTTAAAATGGGTCAGTTAAGAAATACCTTTCTGTTCTAACTTTAGATTTTCTGCCACCTTGAGGGGAGGGAAAAACCCAGCCACCATCATCACCACTAACAAAAATTAATCCTTTTGGACCTGCATGTCCATCTTGCTTCTCCAAATTGGAAGAGCTGAAATCTTTTCTGACAGCGACGGTGTTCACCACACTAGCTACATCAACTGCACTGTCCTAGAAATTTGGTCAGAGGGCAAAAATGCAAGCTATGGCCCTATTACAACAGAGCCGGGGAGGGTAAGGCACGGCCACCTCTCCCATTTCTAGGTACTTGGAGACTCTGCAGTCAGAAAAGGAAAGGGGCAAATGGGAAAACTCCATTCTTGTAAGTGACAGATTCTCTCGCTGGGATGTTATGTCTGTTACACAAGCAAATCAAGGGGGGGGGAAACTTTCAAGTGAACTCGAACCCTCCTGCACACCTCTGCTGAGGAAAGGATGGGCACGTCTGCACGCATGTGGAGGGAAAGGTGTGTGGAGACCGTTGCTGTGGCTGTGCAAATCTTGCACCAAATGTCAGGAGTGTTCCAGCTTGTTTGCCAGAGGCTCCCAAATTCCCACATAGGGTTGGCAATTAGGGCCGTTTGGGGAAAATGGTGTGGGCTGAGTATTTGGAGAGGGTTCTGTTGCCACAGCAGGTATGACGCAAGGAGTCACAAATGCAGCTGCGAGATGTCTGGTCCCTCATGGAGACTCTGCCGAGCATTTCCCTGGGCAGAATCACTGCTTCTGGGAGAACAGTGAGTTTAGATAATAGGAATTTTGCCCAAAGGATGTTTATTGGTGTCTCAAAACAGCAGCAAACTGTGGGTTAATGCGGCCACTCTTCAAGTGTGTTGTAAAGCATGGGAAGACTAGAAGCTTGAGCTGGAGTTTTCCCAAAGGGGATGAGAAAAAAAAACTGTCTAAATTGAATATTCAATATTGTGTATGCCTTTCCAACTTAATAAGGCGTGTTTTAGAGCAGCAAGATGGAAGAAAGCAAAGCACAGATTATAAAACTGCATTTGGCCCAATCCCTTCTCTTCCCATATGGAAACATAACAAGCTTGGGCAGACAGTGGCTTGTGTAAGCTCTACAGCTACGAGTGTGCAGTGTCTAATCAATGTTTCCTCTCCCAAACTGCGTTAAGTATCTCTGTGTACTGCCCGATTATGGCGTGAGGCGGTGAGACTGGCTATTACTCAGTTAAGATCTCCTGTTAGCTGCTCCCAAATCAACCCCCACATAACTATATGGTCATTTACCAAGCAGCCTATTGAGCAATGGGCAGAAGGAAGGGAAAGGGAAGGAAGAAAACTGGGAAGAGAGTTTTAGGGAAAATCCTAAATAGGTTTTAAGCAGATTTTATCTCTCCACCCATGGGGAAAAAATAGCTGCCATAGTTGCCACCTGGTGGGGTTGGCATGAAGTGACCCTTCCTTTGGGTTTAGCCAGAGATTACTGTAGATGCCAACATTAATCTTAGGTGACAACTTGCTTTGGGAAACCCCTTGCTTCAGACTCTTTAAACCTCATTTTCTTATGACCCTGGAGTCCCGAAAGTCTCTCAATACTGGAAAATCCCATCTGGTCCTTCTTAGCTGATAATGAGCTCCGCTGGAGAAGAAGCAAAGCAAAAAAATGCAAGGCAGACAGAATGGTCCTAGCAGAAAGCAGCAAACCCCTGAGGGTGTAACTGCTGCAGTTTTAGTCATCAAAGGAGGCCAGAGCAAAGGAGGCCAGAGCTGCCCAGGCTTGTTTATCCGGAGTCAGAGCATGCGAATACCTATTTGGATTTATTGCTTTTTTGCATGAGGAAAATAATGTGTTAGGAAAGAGCCTAGGTTCTGACAAAAGTGAAAAATTACAGTAAACTTCTACTTTGGAGAACAAAGGGAAGATTATTTGCAAAAAACAAGGCAGGGTTGCATTTTCTTCTGAGGACATCTCAGTTCTCAAAGGGCCTCTGACAGAGCACACCTGTGTGGGGCACAATTTTCCAGCCCCTGTTGGAAGTTAGCTGAGACCTAACCAGCGGACCACTGAGAGGCACAGCATCCCCCTGCAGGGACTGGCCCACACACCAAATTCCTCCTACCCACTCCTCCGCTTTCCTAGTTTTCATCCAGGGACACTTTGGCTCCTTTTCTTCACTCTGTGACTGTCCAAGCTGACTAATAACTAGTGAAGAGAAATGGCTATTTGTCTTTTACAGAGCATGAAAACTTCTCCAGGCAATGAGTCCATACAGGCTATTGCTACATACAACAGGAAGAACCTCCCCACCCCCCCAAAAAAGAATCTGGTAGTGACCTTGGGGCCTTTACTGAGATTTTGTGTGCTTAGATCCTGAGGGCTGCCTGGATTCTCTGGTGTACTGCCACCCTCAGAAACCTAGGGTGAAATATTACCTCCTAAGCCACCATTTTGTTCACTGACTGAAATGGCTTTGCTGAATTTTACTCAATAGTTAGATGGTGATTCATCTTGCTTCTTGAAGGGAAAGGATGGGACAGAGAAGGATGAATGTCTATTAGGTTGGTTTCTTCTGAAATGATTTTGATTCCTCAAAAGTATTAACGGAATATTAAAGGAATATTAAAGGAATGGTGCTGCCAAAGCCCCAATATTCAAACCTCTCTGGAGTTGGTGTATGTGACACATAACCTCGGGAGGGGGGGTGTGCACACACACATGTGCACACCCATGTCAGATTGGTAATTCAGCCAGGACACCATTCTTGTAATAGAAATGTCTGTATGAGAGAGAGAGAGAAGAAACTACACATAGAAGATGAATCATTATGGGCATTCAGATCTACATGGCCCTATTAATGCATCCACACAGTGGCAGACATCCTATTTAGACTAAGACTACTAGAATATACTCTGGATATGTTTGTTTAGCTTATGGCACCTTTTCTAGGCAAGGGAATCTCCAGTGGGCACAGCATGGGAAGGATTTATGAGGCCTTACAGAAACAAGACATAGTACTATGTCAGTTCAGCCCATATCCTAGATTTTCAGGATACTCTCATATTTGATAAGTTACTTATTTTAATATAATTTATTCAATTTCCAGATAAATGTGATTTCCTCAGCATATCCTCCTGAGATGATATACACAGTCAGCAAAACCTGACTTGGGAAGCAGTGTACCTTGCTTCTCCTGAATGTATTGTCTTCTTATATAGGCTAACAGGACTGCTAAAGGAAAGCCAGAGACAAAACAAACCAGAAAGATCTCAGGCAGAATCTGAGAAGATGACATACATTGTCATCCTGTGAGTGCACAAGTACCCAGGTAGCCTTGTGTCTTCTTGTATGGGAAGACCCATTGTATGGAATGGTCATTCCCACTCCCACACTTCAAAACCCACCATGCTCTTGGGTGCTTTGCCTAGATACATGTACTCAGCATAGGAAGGCCCTGGGGTACCACTTTCAGACTATCTAGAATAGTTCCACAGCTAAACCGAAGACTATCCTTTGGCACCTCTTGCCTTCTATAAGGGATTAATTGCCTGTCACTGACACCCTGTTCACTGTCCCTCAAATGAAACTGAAAACAAACAGCCTTCAAAAACCATCTGCCAGCTGATGCGGTGGCGCCCACCTATTATCTTAGAACTGAAGCTGAGCAGGAGGATTATGAATTTGAAGCTAGCCTGGGCTACATAGCAAGACCTTGTTTCAAAAGCCAAAAGCTGAAACAAAACAAAATAATTCAGTTAATACTGCTCAATGGTGATCCTTGTTTTAAAACAGCTGGGGTTTTATAAGATAAAGACCACAGGAATCTCTTGTCTTTTGTATATTTCCAAACTGTCTGATTTGAAGGAGAGAAGTCACAAGAGGGGCTAAAGGAAGAGGCGGTGTCTCAGTGCTCTTCCTCAGAAACGCTGGGTCCTTTTCCTATTTATGTCTCTTCAAGTCTACTTGCCTCAAAGGACACACGTGCTCTGGCCTATGACCCAGGTTCCATCTGCTCCTTCCAGTCGAATGTCTTGTTTCTCAGTGGTCCAAGTTCCCAGCTAACCCTTAAACCCAGGAATCTTAGGAAAATACTGTGGGTTATTCAACAGAAGATAATAATGGAGACATTCACAATTTTAGCTTGCACAACCGATCATTAAGGATTCCTTGGCTGCCTACCACAAAACACCACGCTGTGCCAATTATATTATTTCTTTCTTCAGACTTTCATGGTCCTTGGAAAGGCTTCCATCTGGAAAGTTGTGTAGAGCCATTCTTTGTCACCATTTGGTGGACTGAGGCTGCCTGGGCTCTGTCACAGGAATATCACCTTCATAGGATTTTATATAGATGTTTCCTTTCCATTCCTTTCTCACCAAAGGGGAAGAATGCTTTTGCGTCTTGTGATGGTTTTCATGTGCTTTGATAGTATAGAACACTTTTTATATATTAGATATATGCCAAGATGATATGAAAAGAGGCATAGCCAACATGTGTCTCTTTATGTGAGGAAGCAAAAACCAGTCATGTAAGTGAATGAGAAAGGAATGGAAGCAATTTGGATATTGAAAATATCTTTTTGTTAAGAACTTAAATGAGACTCTATGAGCAAAACAACAACAACAAAACCACAAATCAGACAAACACACTTGACTTCACTATGCTGTATGAGTGCAAGTCAAACAAGTGAGTTTGAATATTTAAATCTGGTTAAAACTTAGGTTGACTATGCTCCTTTACTTTTCTCAAGGTACATGGTGGTTATAATCAAATAATTCCTAGTTCATTTTCAAATTTGAAATTTCCCATTTTATACACACACACACATGAAAAGGCAGACCTTGCAGAGTATGGGCACCCACGGAAACTCTGAAACATTTTAACTTAGACAGTGCACAAAAAGGTAAGTTGTCAGAGTTCCCTAAGACAGATGCTTTCATCAAGCTAGGTGCCAACCCTACAGCCTGTAGGGGAAGTACTTCTAGAATCTTCTAGCAGAATCTTTTGTGCGGAACAAGGCGAGCCATGAACACTTTATGGAATGCCACGCCATGAATGCTCATTGTCTCAAGTCCCTGGCATGTGCGACACTGCTTTCCTCCTGTCCCCTTGGGAAAGCATCATCCACAGTTCTGCATGAGACAGGGGATAGCTGGCAAGAACTTGTCTTACATTCTAAGTGGTTTCTCCAGCAGCATCCATTCAGACAACAACACAAGTGAGAAAATTAGACGGTTATGAAGCATTATTTGGCAAAGACACAGCACAGTGCCTGTCATCATGGGTGTACAACAGCTCCTCTACACCTCAGCTAACAGATTAAGTAAACATAGAAATATATATGTATTTTCCTTTTTAAAGGAAGCCTGTTTAGAGCATCTTTTACCATAAGATACGCTGGGGAGCTTATTCAAGAATTGGCTGAGAGTCAGGTGATTATTTTTCACGTTTCCAAGGCTCTTCCTCAACACTGCAGTCAGCTGACTTTCCATTGGCCGCCAGAGTCACCTGAAAACAATTACCATCAACATCCACCTTACAGGCCATGAACCACAGAAACACCACCCATGGGTCATGTGGAGAAGCACCAGATCCAAGCTTACAGTATATGCCAACACCATAGTTTTAAACGGTATTCCTTCAAAATTAGTTGTGAACCCGTCTTGGTGTTCAACAGTGAGTGGAGAATTAAATTATCCATATTCGCCTGGAGGGTTCTGAGGGATCACAGATGCTCAGCAGTGTGGGGACAATGTCAGCAGCAGTTTTAGGGGTTGTGAAGTATCTCCTGACCCACAGACCTATTACATAGTACTGTAGTCCTTAAAACACAGTGGGTGCCATGTGCTGCTCCATACAACCTCACAGAAAGAAATCCAGAACAAGGCAGCTACTTCTACTCATGCATGTGAAAGGTTCAGCCACAGTGAGGCCACATGAATTTTATACATTTTCAGTCTTAATGACTGAAAAAAAAAGTTGTTTTGGCTCTACTGAATAAGTTAACTTGGCTTTAGTAATTTAAAAAAAACGAAATGTTTGAAAGGAGATCAATATCAATGTATTCCAAATCATTTTAATGTACAAATTTAAGAACCTATAATTATATTCTGTTTTTGTGGCTCAGAGCAAGCTGAACCTTTATGCAGGAGGGAAGTTCTCCCATCCACTTCTAAGCAGGTTTCCTAGCTTACCTTCTGTCTGTCTGTCCTCAACGCCATGTGCAAACTTAAACCCACGACTGATATTCCACATAATGAAGAGACTGGATTTATGGAAGCATTAGAATACGAAGACATGACAAATGCAGCAAAGTTTGAAAGAAATCGGACCTCCTTTTCACCCAAGTGGAAATGAAATGCATGCATCAAGAGCAGGCTGCATGCTAGGAACAGAGAACCGAGTGCCCTTGGCAAACCATGCAATGAAAATTTAAAAAAAAACAACTATCCATTCTTCCAATTCCCAAATAGCACATACCTCCACCCTGCCCATACACCATTGCTTAGAACGCATGCAATCAGCAGTGATGACTTACGTGCTGTTACTCAGAGGAGAATTAAAAGGCTATTGCATAAACCCCAAACTACCGTTACGAGATAAGAGACTAGCATGACATAACAATGCTTGAAGTAGTTATTAAAGCTTTGACCAGAGCTGAAGCAAACTGGCTTTCCCTTCTATAAACTGTCAAGAAAGGCTTCCAGAGACCAGGCAGCACCTGGGAGATGTTTACTTTTTGTTTGTAAATACTGGGACCTATATTTCAAAGGGAGTTGGGACAGTGTCTTTACCTCTTGTCCCCCTGCTGAAACAAAGAAAGCTGGAGGTCCATTCCCTAAGCCATTTTACCCCTGTCTTGTTCTTGTTCGGTCAAGAGTAAGCCTTTGCAAACAGCACTGACACACTCTTCCTGCTGCACTCTCAAAAACTGGGGACTGGAGTTGACTAGAAAGAACTTGAAAGAAATGAATAAATGTGACACAAACATTTCGGAAAAGGATGTGCGTCTATGTGCATAGCTCTGGCTGCCTTCTTCAACATCAGTGACAACACAGGTAACTGACTTTGAGTGAAAGGCTGAAGGTCTGACCCTCTTTAAAGAGCTAAAGCCAATCACCTCACTAAAATTACAAGCATCTGAAAGATTTATGAAACCAATTCACCTAGATACATTATCCACAGGGTCTTCTCGGGTTGAATACTGACCATCCAAATGCTAATTATCCTGCACAGATGTGGGAGGTTGACTGGGCAGTCAATTTTATGGGGAAATTGATTAGCTAACTCTACAAAACTGTCCAATAAAACAAAGGCAATCTGAACATGGCATGGAACCAAGATGCTAGTGGGGTGTATTCAACCACTATTTACTGAGTGCTGGCCACAGCCAAGACATTTTATTTGGGGAGATGGGAGATGATAATGATGAATGGAGACCAAGTGTCACTATTTACAGGGTTGATTTATAGTGATAGGGTCAATTTACTCCCTTTACAGTTTGCAAAGTTTTGCTTAAGACACATAGTAAATACTCTTCCTATCTCTAAGAAAAATAAGTCTGAAATCCAAAGACATCTTCATCCCTCTATACCTTGCCTTTCAGAGCACATTCTCCAAAGTTTAAGAAGCCATTTGAGAAGCTCCCAAAGGGTCCCACCATTAACTAGGATGCTTTTTGCACATAACTGTAAAACAAAAAATACAGATGATTCTACTTTGTCACATCTTATGTTTCCTTGCATGTCAATGATCTTAGTTGAAACTTTCTCTCTTGTATTATACTCCATATTCTTGTTTGCATAGTTCTAGTATATAAATCAGGACCTTACAGGCTAGGCACTCAGTAAATACTTGGTGAATATTAAAACTTTGGAAGCCAATGGGGTGAGGGATAAGGACACACCACTAAATCTTACAAGGCACACAGTAAATACTTGATAAGATAAAAGTCATTCCATCAGAATGTTTACCCTTATTGATCCAAACATTTTTGTGGAATGGAGCTTAAATATTCACTTGGATGTGAAAAACACTAACATTCCAAGAAAATGGATTGTTGCGCCAAAATCTATCTGAAATTTTAAAATGAAAATTATTTTTGTCTTGTAAATTAATTAATTAAAGAGAAGTCTTACACCCCAGTTTATAGCACAGTCCTGGATTGCCTGCACATGTACTTGATCTAGAGGGAACAAGGAGACCCTCTGGTTTTCTGGTATTCTGGATATACATACAGTATGGTAAATGGAATGACATCTTTTAGCCTTAGTTCTCTGGCAGAAACCATAGCACTACTGGGAATGGCCCAAGACGTAACAAAAGAAGATGAAATGTGATTGTTTCAGCAGGAGTCAAAAAGGTAGAAGGGATCTCTATTGACTCATACAGGCCTCAGCTACTACATTCAATCCTTTTAGCGAGCTAACCATTCTCTCATCTGCCAGGGTTTCTCCAAGTTTGCGTCACTCTGGTCACGACACTATCTTTAAGAATGTCAAGTTAGTTACAGTGAAGGCCAGCTAGAACCCATCAAGCTTGACGACTCGGCACCCAACAGCTTGGAGGAGAACCCAGAACATCCACACCGCAGGAGAACTGGAGTGTGTGATACTTGGTATTTTAAAAAGACTTTTAGGATAACTGTTTTTGAAGGACAGTTGTTCTTGAAACTGCATTCCCATTTGGGATGCAAAATAAGAGCTGGAATAAAACTTACCCTCCCTGCCCTCCCCCCAATTTTATATATATATAAATATAATAAAAGAAATACAGCCAATTAAACTTTTATGTGATTTTTTTTAAAAAAGCAATTTGTAATACAGAGTAAGGAAGAATACTCATGCTATATAAAGTCAATGATATTTGATCAACATTTTCCCTGACCCTTCCTTTGAGGAAGAGAATATCTGAAGGCCATCAGAGTTCTGACCACCACAAATTCCTGGCCCAAAGAATGAGGGAAATTGACCAAATTAGAGGAGTGAGGTGGAGGTGGAAACCTGTTGGAACAAGCGACTGGTTCTTTTGGTGTCAGGCTTGCTGGTTTCTCACCGCGCTGGGTGCAGAGTGAGATGGCCTGGGCCTCACAGAAGCTTGGGTTACATGATTCCTTACAAAAGCATGGTAAGAATGGATGCAGGGTTTTATGTTTTTAAGGAGTCCGGCATGCACTGTTCAGATGCAGGTCTCGATATCCAGGAATGGGAACGGTACCTTGCACTCATCTATTGTGACAGAGTTGTGTGCGGCATAGACGCACTGGTTGGAGTTGCTTTCCCTGTAGCTCTTCGAGTCGTCGTAAATGGACTGCGTCTTGGTCATCTCAATGTCTTCGTGCATACGGTGTTGGGAGTCAATGGTGTCCAGCTCAGACTTGGAGAGGTGATAAACGATCCCAGCTCCAAAAGAATCGCCCACAACATTGACTGAAGTTCTCATCCTGTCCCTAGGGGTGAAGAATAGGATTTGGGTGAAAAAATACTCTTTCTATGAACCTATAGAGAATATTTCAGAGGGTTGCTGGAACCAGCAAGTATACAGACTACCTTTCCTCCTCATGACTTCTGTTGCAAGTTCTATGCTGAAAACAAAAAGTGGTTGTTAATGAGATTAAAAAAAAAAAAGCTTATCTTAGCAAATCAGCACCAGGAAAGCTCAGTGAGTTTTAAATTTTTTTCTTTATTACTATTATTTATTACAATATTGCAATTTCTTCACTTTGTATCCCAGCTGTAGCACCCTACCTCATCTCCTTCCAGTCCCATCCTTCCTCCCTCTTCCTCTGCTATGTCCACTGATAGGGGAGGTCCTTCCCCCCTACTATCTGACCCTAGCCTATCAGGTCTGATTAGGACTGGCTGCATCCCCTTTCTCAGTGGCCTAATTAGGCCACCTTGCCATGGGGAGGTGATCAAAGAGTCAGCACCTGAGTCCATGTCAGAGACAGCCCCCACTCCCCTTACTAGGGAACCCATTTGGAGATTGAGCTGCCATGGGCTACATCTGAGCAGGGGGTCTAGGTCCTCCCCATGCATGGTCCTTGGTTGATTCATCAATCTCTTCAGGACCCCCTGGGCTCAGATTTTTGTCTCTGTTGGTCTCCTTGTGGTGCTCCTGTTCTCTATAGGTCTTAAGGGTAGTTGTGCTCTCCCTCTGGGAAGAACAAGCCGGTCAGTGTGAAGGAGCCTTTGACCACATTTCTATACCTCCATAGTTCTATCAAGGAAGATGCTGGGAAGTAAGTAGATAAACAAATAAGTATGTGTGAAAAATAAGAGAAAGGAGATAATGTAATACTATTGCCAGGATAGTCTTAGTTGAGGACACTTACCTTCCATTCAAATTCTGAGCATGAGTAAGTCACAGGCAGAGTGGAAATGTTCATCTTATAATTAGAACAATGACCTAAAATAAATTCTAGTTGATATGATGCCATTTATCTGTCATTAGGAAGTAGGAATGATGAAGCTGCACTAGAAGGAATCTGACTGGCTCCCTTGCAAGTCCAGCTGTCCTGATTTCAGCCAGGCATATATGTCCATAATGCTGGGGGCAGGTGTCAAGTGATCAGACCTGAATTTGAACTCTTGAGTGTTGTCTCTTCTTTTGAATATGCTGGGCCCTCTTTGGCTCTTGAGAATCTGGCAGAGGGGTGGTAGAGCCTGTACCTAAATGAAGAATAGGCTTGAGGACAGCCACAGGACTTGAAGTTGATGGTTAAGAACCCCCAGCATAAGTGTGCAAAAAGGAACAAAGGAAAGGAGTTAAGACAAGGTGTTAGACACCTAGATTGGAGCATAAAACTCCACTGTCCTCCTGTACAGCAGGGTCACTAGAACAGCCAACACGTAGTATACATTTCAAAGACAGAAGAAGGATGTGGGAAGCTTTTATCATAAAGAAATTACTTCTGGAAGACATACATATTAAACTTGACTAAGATACTACAGATGTATATATATACACCTCTCAAGATATATGACACTACTAATATATATAATTATGTTTTAGAGGCTAAAACATACAATTATATGTATAGTTTTTATGTACATCAGCAAAAATAAGTGGCTAGGATGTAGCTCAGAGATAAAGAAATTATCTGGTATGTGCAAGGACTTGGGTTTTATCCATGGCACCATAAGAAAAGAAGCAAAGAACAGACTCCAGAGGCAGCCTGGTTTGGATTCAAATGTGAGCTTTGCCCCTGACTGCTCGAATCTCTGAGCCTATTAATATTTGTGGGCCTTCTCAAAACTGAAACCGCAAAATGGCCAGGGCGCAGGGTTGTTATGAAGATAAAATGATATTAACAAAATGCTTATCACAGTTTCAGACACTTGCTAAAAACCCTTTTAAAAAGGTATTTAGCCTGATTATAAGGTATATATATAATATATTCCTATGGGTTTTATCTAGTTGATTCAAATATTTTTGAGTTTCTAGGCAGCACATCCAAACATGCCTGGTTAAACTACTGTCTCCCCCTGAAAACATTAACCCTATTTTTCCTCTAACTCTTATAATATGCACAGTTTGGCAGAAAATGCCAATTATTACTTTGAGTTCATAGAAAATAGAAGTACCTCTAGGTTTTAGTAACAAAGACCCTGCTATTGAGCCACTGAGAACAGTTTATAAGGACAGATCCTGGCTCTTGCAAGTTGTTTAAAAGTTGTGAGGAGAAGCAGGGACACAACATATGTATATATAAACCACCTTTTCCAAGAAGGTGGAGAAAGCAACGAAAAGGAGTAGTTGATGGGAGAGGCAGAGAACATGGAGAAGGACTTCTGGGTTGTTTTTATTTTAAAAGTTAAATACTTGAAGTTGACTAAATGTCAAAAGAAGCCCATTGAGAAGGCAAGACTAAAAAATAGAGAAAAGATGATGATCTCTAGCAATGAGTCCTGGACAGATTTGAGAGGATGGGATCCAAAGTGGAGATAACAGTCATATTTTTTGGCAAAGGGACTAAATTCTATCAACATAGAAGATAAAAGACAAAGGAAAAGCTTATGAAGAGGGGGTCTTCAGGGAGATGCCAGGAATTAAAGGTTGTATGTCAAACAACAAGATGCCAATTTAGATTAAGCCCCATCCTGCCAACTTCCTCTGCCACTATACATCCTAGGAAAATTCCCAGGATGCCCAGTCAAGGGATTAGTCATGGCTATTCTGTTTGTATCTTTTCTCCACCCAGAAAATAGTACAAAGCCAAACAACTTCTATACTACCAGGGAAATGTCTTACTGACTCTAGGGAAGTACAACTCTGGCCCGAAAAAGGATATGAGAATATCTGGTTCATATGTGGAAAGTTTTCCACAAGCAAATAACTTTCATTTTCTAACACCATTACTCCCTGACCTTTCAGGAAAGTCTGTCTTTCATGTTGACCTCAGTAGTAGAGAGAAGAATGAGGTGGGGCAGGGGAAGAAGAAGAGAAGAAGAAGAGAAGAGAGCAAAAAAAAAAAGACATAAATAAATAAATAAATAAATAAATAGATGGAATAGAACTGTTGATGTTACCTCTTGGATTCTGTCTGCTAGGGTAGCAAGAAAGTAAAAGAGCCGAGAGCAGAATCTTGCCTTTAATGAATTCACAAAAACAAGAGGGAGCTGAACAGTCCTTCACACCAACCATGGGGTCTGTCTTATTTAAAGAAAAACAATTGCCAAGGTACTCTGGCTCTTTGTTTCTCTCGGTCCGAGTCCTCTGGCAGGGAGGTGTGAGACATTCGCAAAGTCCAAGTTCTCACAGGAAGTGCTGGGGCATGAAATGATCGTTGCTGCAGATGTGAAAGAACCAAAGGCCGGGGGGTATCATAGGACTCAACCGAGTAGAAATAAAGCATAATGCATGTGCTCAGCGGTCAGGGTGCTGACTGACTGGAGGAGCCTAGGTCACCTAGTGTTGCTGACCTGGGGCAGGCTGGCACTGGGGGTGGGGGGAAGGAAAGGGGAGAATCATGTAACTATTGTTGGTTAATATGTGATTGGACTGCAGCCTGGCTGCCAACCTGCCTCTGAAAGGCAGGTTAGTTAGCTTTTCCTGTGCGGCTTTCTCATTTGTCAGAATCAGAACAGTGCCCACCCATAGGGGAGAGAATCATTGCTGACAGGCTACCTGAGACGCTCTTCACAAAACCCTTTGCGTATGAAAGGCTGGTGTGGCACGAAATAAGTGCCATCCCATTAGCTCCTTGTGGCATCGCTATTATTAGCCAAGGGATGGGTACACTTCTCCTTTAATTCCCTCACCAGAAGCATACTCCTCATTTTGCACCTAGCACACTGTTGGGATTTCTTGAGCACACCACATCTGGTTGTTGTTTTGAAACTCCTTTACTAAAGTGTAAAGTCTTTGGATACTGAGATGATATTTTATAGTTTCCATGGAAGAATTGGCTCCAGGACCTCCCACAGATACCCAAATCCACAGATGCTCAAGTCCCTTTCACAAAATGTTCTAGCATTTGCTCATAACCTGCAGGCACCTCCCATGTGCCCTAAATCACCTCTAGATCACTTACAGTACCCAACACAGTAGAAACATTGCCTAAACACCTGAATTACATTGTTTTGGGAAGACTCCTAAGACAAAAATGTCTGTACATGATCAGTTCAGATGCATTCTTAAGAATGGTTTCTATCTACACGTGGTTAAGTCTGAGAACACAGAAACCTGAGAGGGTGATAAACATTCAGTGTGGCCCCAAGAAGGGAGGAAGACTTGGGAAGTAGATAGGGGCAGGGGCAAGAATAGAATGAATTGTTCCTTTGCATTAGAAGCAGATGAACTGAAGATAAAGAGACGGTTGTTTGCTCAGCAAAACGTCTGGCAGGATTTGCACGGTGAAAAGCCAGGATGCAGGCAGGCATCATCCAAGAGGAGGAGGGAGTCATGGAAATCCAGCCTGAAGAGGGTGAACAAAGAGCTGGGAAGAGACTCACTCAACGAGAAGGGTAAGAGAACTCGGCAAGACAAGGAGATTAAAATGGCCAAGTCAAGGCAGGGAAGATCACAAGATGTGTAGGATGGTAAAGAGATGATTTTTAGGGAAAGAGATTCTCAGTGTTAAAGTTTTCATTGCTGAGGCAGGTTCAGCAGTTACAAGCCTGTACTGCTCTTTGTAAAGGATCTGAGCTTGATTCTCAGCATCCACATGAGGTACGTCACAACTGAAATAGTACTCTGGACCAGGAAACCATACTCATGTGCACATACCTGCATATAAACACATGCACATAAATAAAAATGAAACAAAAACTCTTTAAAAAATTTCATTCCTATGCTGATATAATTGTAATTTCAGGGTTCAGACAACAATGAGACTCAACTGCAGGTGATAGAGACATTATATTTTCATTTTGTGACTCCCCTTAGCTTTTGTGACATATTAAAAATGGTGTTGCTGTTCAGACTGTGGCAACCACCTAGTCCCCGGATATTTGATTGCTTTGCCTTGAGTCAGAGGCCCATGAGTTGGTAGGGGAGGACTTGGTGGAATGTGGATCGCATTCCACAGTGAAGCAGACATACACTGGAGATAAGGTAAAAAGGAAATGAGGAGAATTGTGTGTGTGTGTGGAAAATGAAAAGCCAAAAAATGACATTAATGTAAGATTCTAGAGTCTTCAGAGAGATAATGGATGTAGAAGTTGGTTTCTTTTCTACTAGGAATGGAGTGGAAGTTAGGTAGGTTTTGTATGTAGTGTATATGTGTGTGTGTTTAAAAATTTTGCATATTTCTTTTCTTTTTCTTTCTTTCTTCCTTTTTTTTTTTTTGAGACAGGATTTCTCCGTGTAGCCTTGGCTGTCCTGTAGGCTTTAGAGACTAGTCTGGGCTCAAACTCACAGAGATCTATCTGTCTCTGCCTCCCCGAGTGCTGGGATTACAGGTGTGTGCCATTGAGTCCTGCTGCATATGTCTTAAGCAAGGATCAGAGAACCCATTTTCTCAGGCTTACAACACCCAAGGAACATCCAAGTTGTCTGTACTTTGAATTACAGTTTGGTCATTTAATTGCTACCAAATAGGATAAATTGCATCTCTCAGTTAGTTCAACTACATGGGATACACATTAGATTCCTTATAATTTGCTGTAACTTTTCAGTGAATCAGTGCTAAGTGGTCAGAACAATGCCTAATACTTACTTGTTGACGATGTAATTTCACTGAATGGGTGCATGAACTGTCAATAGTCATTCAATATGTAGTGCTTAGATGCCTGTAGTCAGGAAGAACCTGGCTGAGCTGAAACCCCTTCCCTACTCTAGCTTATTTTCCCACAGGTGAGATCCCTGGACCCCATCATCAGTACAACTTGGGAACTTGGCAGAAACTTGGCAGCTCTTGTATCCCACCCTCAACCTCCTGAATCCACATCAGGTTGATTGTAGACTCTTGAGGATTGAAGCTCTGCTCCCTCCAGAAAGGGGTACTAACCCAAAAGTGTCCTGTAGGTGGGGGACCATTTTAGGTATCCTTTTCAGATGTCATCTCAATTAGACCTTAGTTTACTTAGCAAACGTGAGTCCAGAAAAAGATCTCCCTAACAGAACAGCATGTGAGAAGTGGCCCACATGTCCGTGTTGGTGTCACCGGATGTGGCTTTTCCTTTCTAGCTCTTGCCAGACCCAGGAACTGATTATCTGCCTCTGGTATTGGTATTGTCTCAGTTTTTTCTTTATCTTCCTTACTTATTATCTTCCCATAACTTTTTATAAATTATGTTTATGTTTCGATACAAGGGTTTTTTGGACCCAAGAGATGGTTCAAGTATTAACCAGGCCTGCATCCCCCGTACTTCAGGACTTGGGCGTGTTGAAATGCTCTAGAACCTTGGCTTTCACCATGACCTTTACAAAGCAGCTAAGCCTGCCCACAAACAGGTATCTAGGGCTTCGAAAGGCTTAATGAGGATGGATGAGCTCCAGCAGTTGGCAAACACTGTTGACACATTAAATGTCACTGCTGCCTCTGTTTGGTTTTAAATTGAAAAATTGCTAGCATTATAAAAAGCTCACAGACTTAGGCCTAAAGAAGAAAAACTTACTCCCTTTTCTTTTTCTCTGCTCTTCCTCCAGCAATTAATTTCCGAAAGAACAGCCAACCTCCCCTTGCGCCCCAGTCCCCATTTCCACTCACACACCAGTGAACATCTGAAGCCCGTGAAGGTTAGCAAGCTCAAGTTTCTAGAACTCTCACTGGTAAAGGAGAGTGTGACATCAGTACTGACTCAAAACGGATCCAACCCAACTGTGATGTCCATCTTCCCAAGACCCTCAAAGCATCCTCCTCCCTCTCTTCTTGATCACATGGCCTCAACTTTTCTGAGACCACAGCCCTAGAACTAGGAAAAAGCTTTTTATTGGTGCTTTTCTTTCCTGATTTGGTTCAGGACAGGGTTTTTTTGTTTGTTTGTTTGTTTTTGTTTTTTTTTGGTTGGTTTAGTTTATTTGTCTGTTGTTTTGGTTTTGTTTCGTTTTCTTGCATGATTTTTGACAAAGAAAATAATCCAGAAGAACAACTTTTGTGTGTGTGTGTGGTATTCAGCCAACTCCTTCTGCAGACATACAGTTAGGGCACTGTACCCTCCTAAACAAGTGCAAACATGTGGGCACAGGGTGATCTGAGAGGATCCAGCCCTCCTATTCCATTCGCTGACATTTAGGTCAGATGTAGGCAGGGTCTTGAATAGTTCATGAAGTGGCTCTCATCCAACAGGTTTGAGAGCAGGAGGCTGCCAAGAACTCCAGGGCTCGTCGTGGCAGACTTGCTGGGGCTCGAGAACTTGAATTCAAGAATGGCTAACTAAGAGTGGCCTTGATCCTACCTCGCTGGCCTCCATTTAGATTACTGGTTAGGCTTTAATCCTGGAAGGGGAAAAAAAAAAAGAAAGAAAAAATGCCAAACAAAAGAGTCTCTGGTTGTTAATACAGAGAATCAAGGATGTCTTCATCCATTTGTAGTACTATAACAAAACACTTGAGACTGGGAAATTTATAAAGAACAGAAATTGATTTTCTTAAGAGTTATGGAGTCTGAGAAGTACTAGGTTCAAGGTGCCAGAATCTGCACCATCATATGCTAGAAGGTGACAGAACAAAGCAAGAGGGGGAAAGGGGCTGGACTCATCACTGTGTGATGGCAACAGGGCCATTCTTCCTTCAGAAAGCAGTTCTGAAGGTCTTTCCTCTTAAAGTGAGGTAAAATGTCAACGTGGGTTTTTTATGGGATCAATGATGCCCTCCCCCGGTAGGCCCATCTTCTCCAGCTTTGCCAGCTCTGGACCTCTGTGTCTCTGGTCCCTGCTCTTCAATGACAGACTCTGTGGTGACAACATGGAGCCATCTGAAGAACCCTGCCCTGGTCATACTAGCTCTACCATGCTCTGTAGACCAGGCTGTCCTCGAACTCACAGAGATCCACCTCCTTCTGCCTCCTGAGCGCTGGGATGAAAGGTGCACACCACTACTGCCTGGCAAGACACTTATTCTTGTGATGAACAGTTCTGTCATCTAATATGTATGCCATAGAGCTCGTCAAGGGCAAACAAAAAGCAGGTGCAGAGATACCATAGTACCTGCCAAACATCGGTGCCTTTCCCTCCTTCCTGATCATGTGACTGCATACTTGCCACTCAGAAACATTTGTCAGTACAAATTCTTTGTGTGCGCATCTGTGAGCAGTATGCACATGCATGAGGGCAAGTGTGTATGTTCCTATGTGTGCACCTGTAAATATGTTGTGGGTGGCATGCCAGAAGTCAACCCCAGAGTTCAGCCATCTTTCATCAGATATCATCTCCCTTGTCTGTCAGATGGGTCTTTCACCTCTCTCTAGCCCAGAACTCGCTGATTTGACTAAAATGGCCAGCCACAACCTGCCTGCCACTGCCTCTACAGTTCTGGGGTGACAGTGTGCATCACTATGCTCAGCTTTTAAATTATGGATTTGTTTATGTGTATTTCTGTGTGTGTGCATAAGTGTGCACAGGGTTGGGTGACACAGCATGTATATTGAAGCCAGAGAAAAACCCTGTGAGGCTCGTTCTCCTTTCACTTTATCAGGGTTCTAGAAGTGGGACTCGAGTCTCCAGGCTTGAAAGGCAATTGCTGAGTGAGCCATCCGCACCCCCCACCCCCCAAGCCCTGAAAAGATGAATTCCAATGGTGGATTTCAGGATTTGGAAAAGAGCCCAGTAAGAGATGAGGCAATGGAGTTGCAGGAGATAAGAAAATCTATAACAGGACCCAAGGTGACTCACGAGACAAACAGCTGGAGAGAATGGAATCGGTAAGTAACAGGGGGGGGGGCGGCCCTTGAGCGGCTTCCTTTGTCACTCTTTTTGTGTGGTTAATTTGGGGTTAGCAGACTCCCAATCCATCCTTTGTCCCCAAACACTGACAAGGCTTTTCTCTCCCCTTGGCCCGTCTCACCTCGCACCTTTGTATTTCACTCCCTCCTAATTCTTCCCGCCCTGAACCACTAAGTCACAGCTGCCCTGCCTGAGTAGATACCATGGCATCCTGGTGCCGAGACAGTGCCTAAAAAAAAACATTATTCGAGACAGGCCCGCCACCGGGATGTGAGAGGCAGACAGAAACAGACCTAAGGTCAGAGTGAAGTCATCTCCACAATGTGTCTCTGATGATGAAGGAAGCAGATGAAAGAAGTACCGTGGCTTCCCAGCAGCCCTGTGGGATTGTCCAGGGAGCCTCTTTTTTTGCTCCAAAGCAAATCCCCACTGCCTGTACCAACACCAGGCACAAAGACAAGGAATCTAGGCTTCCTTCTAGCCTTCTATCCCTTCATCCCTTCAGGGTTAGCATTTTTGGAAGAGCTGGAGTATGAAGGACATAAAACTTTAAGTCCATAAAATTTTGGCTTCTTCATCCTAAAGTTTATACTCATCAGAACTTTGGTTCACAAGACAGTTTGAAAAGGAAGTGCCAGCACCTTGGCCTTTCATTTCTGCCAATACTTGTCACAGTACACCTCTGAGGTTAAGAGCCATGACACTGTCCAGCACTTTACGACTTAACTCCAAGGGCAGACATGATACATCGGCATGATTCTCAAAGAACAGCAGTGTCCTCACAAAGACCCTTAGAGAGGCTCTATCCCAGTGTCCCTGTTTGGAGATGATCTAGCCAGGCTTGTCCACACTAATGAATGGACTATGAATCTTCCTCACTAGCAAAATGTTCTTCACTGGGAAATGCAGCCAGGCTTAATGCACATGGTCAGGCCCAAGCTTCCCTATGTGGCCCCCAAGGGAATTGTCCATCTTACCGCACCTTCCTTCACTTAAGAGGCTCCACATTGTTTGCAGCCACAGTGGCTTTGCACAGGTGGCTTTTATAGGGATGTGCTGTTTTCCCTACCCCTAAGTATCCCAGGGCTTCTTAATCAGTTATGACAGAGCATAGCTCTCCCTGCCTTCTGAAACTTAAATCTGACCATGAACAAGAATGTAATGGGCTACAGAACGAGGCAGACCTGGGGTCAAATCTCTGTCCATTCCTGAGTCCAAGCCTTGCATCCTGTCCTACAAAATGGCAATGATACGACAGCAAACTTTCAGGACTGGTATAGCCTGTTACAGGAGCTGACACATGGCGCACAGCAACCCCTTCCACTGTTTTCTGATAGTCTCCACTTTGCCCTTTTCTCTTAGACTGACATAGATAGCACTTTCCATCCCTGTGCATTTAACTGTATGTTATCTTAAAAATATGCTTTATTTAACTGAAATTAGTGTACATTAAAATGTACCCATTTATTTAAACACATGGTGCGACAAGTTGTGACAAATATAAAACACCTGGGAATATGAGGATACTTCTATTATTCTTCAGAGTTTTCCTAGTACCCTGATACCAGGGAAGCACTCATCACTCTTTACTGCTCTGGCTTATAGTGTCTTCTCCTAGAGCTTCATGTAAACGCACTTACATGTATGCACATTCTTTTGTATCTGGCTCCATTCATTTAGTAAAATGCTTTGAGGGTCTTTGCATGTGTCATTACAGCTGAATTTTCTTTTTTGAGACAGGGGTGCCCATAGCCCAGGCTAGCCTCAAACTCACTATGCAGTCAAGGATGATTCTGAATTCCTGGTCATCCAGCTGTCCTTCCCCGGTGCTGGGATTACAGGCACAAACCATGCTGCCTGGTTTGGGCAGTGCTGGGAACCGAAGCTACGCCAACACTCTACCCACTGAGCTGTATCCCATGCCCCTCTCATGGCTGCATTCTATCTTTGTATTATGACTTAACTGATTCCTCCACTAGATTATGAGGCCCTCAAATTTAACCCGTTGGTCCTCCCGGGTAGAGGAGAGGGAGAGGGAGGACATAAGGAGTTACCAAAGGGGGATTGGGTAATGGCTCACTGCAGCCTTGTCACCTGTTCACTCCACGAAGACATCACTCACAATCCGTCCCCCCAAAAAAACCCAACCCACGGGCACTTACAGGAGCCAGTCTACCGCCACCAGCAGACTGATGTCCTCTGTCGGCAGGCCGACGGCGGTGAGAATGAGGAGCATGGTGACCAACCCGGCACTGGGAATACTGGCTGCGCCGATGCTGGCGAGGGTGGCTGTGAGGCTGCAAGGGCAGAGAAGTCCAGGTCACAGGAAGACAGGGAGTATCGGCAATCTTAGAGATACGTATATATTATCTTCCAGTTTTCCTGCAGTCATCAGAAGTCCTTCCTTCCTTTCCCCAGGGAATAAAGAAATGGAAAATACTAATACCCAGGAACTGAGCTCAACAAGGATAGACACTTACGAATTCACGGGCGAGAGTAGTATCCCCATCCTGATACCAAATTACTCTAACGGACTCAGGGCTAAGGCAGTTGACATTCTAAAAGCAGTCATAGAAATATTCAAGATGTAGGAATTAGTCACCCTCTCCCCTCCTGTGGGAACACAACTGCATTCACTTCTGTTTATGCCTCCATGTGTCAGTGGGTGCCACAGTTCGCTGGACTATGTGGCAAGAGTCTGAGGGGGTTGTTGCCAATGTTAACATGAGAACTCAGAACAGGAAATATCCAGAACCAATGAAGTGGACATCAGGGTAAGCAATTAACATATTCCAAGAGACAGTCAGTTTCACTTGCCTGGACTTTTCTCCCGAGGCTGGAAAACACATTATTCATAAAGAGAGTGCCACATAGTGATAACAGAATAAAAGAAAATTTCTCATGCATTCTTCATTAACTTTTTAAGGAACACCAGGAGCACACCTGCCACAAATTTGAACTCTTCCCCCAGAGTTCAAAGTGTAACCGTCCTGGCTATACCAGAGGGCTCCTGAGGCACAGCAAGTGGCAGTGACTTTTCCATCTTGGTACATGCTGTTTCATAGAAGCAATCACTTCTTTTTATTTTTTTAAACTGCTTGTGTGTATGTATGGGTGCAACCATACATGTTAGTCTATACATGTAGAGGTCAGAGGACAATCTTGTATGTCACCTTCAGGTACACCATCCACCTCCTTGGAGGCAGATTTCTCATTGGCCTAGAACTTAGCATCTAGCCACTGTGTCCCAGGTTGTCTGCCTGTCTTCCAGTTCCAATATTGGCATTAAACACATCTGCCACCACGCCTGACATTTTATGTGGGTCCTTGAGTTTGTCAGGCAAGCCATTTCCTCAGACCTGGTGCTGTCACTTCTAAATAGAATGTTGCTTCTGGAATTAGGATTCCCTGGTGTGATTTTGCATGTGCTGAATAAAAAATAAATGAGGTCTGCTTGCTTTGTAGTTCAGACATTACAGTGTTTCTAGAGTGGGCACTCAGGCCCCAGACTATAGGCTCTCAGAAGGTTTTAACCAAATCAGGTCGTCAGTGTAGCCCAGCCCAGAATCCCTAGACCTGTAACTGAGAGCTTGAAGGTCCCTGTAACTTTAGTGGATTGGCATGCTTGTTTCATTTTGTCACCCTGGTCAGGTATATTACACGTCCTTTCCCTGTCACACACGACCATGTTGTGTTTCTGAGAACTCTGTGATTGAGCCCATCTGAGGTGGCAGATAGAGCATGTAGTAACTTTTTGAGCTTAAACGACCTAGGTTAAAATCCTAGCTCTATCATTTGTCAGCCACATGCATGACTTTGGGCAACTGTTTCTCTTTGTACCTTGACTTCCTCATCTGTGCAAAGGATGAATGAGGGAATCTCTTCCATGTGGTGGTCAGCAGCTTTTAGGAGCCAGTAAGTACAAAGGCACTTAAGAGAGGTTGGGCACATTACAACCCCAAAGCCAAGTAAACTGCCATTCTTCTCAGGAACTCGGGAACAAAGTGAGAGAGTTGTGGGAGTGAAACTTCCCTAAAGTCCCAGACAGCTGGGACTCCTTATCCCTTCCCCAGTAGAGACAGGACGGAAGGGAAGGAGGGATTCCCAGGTCCCAGTCACCCTTCGCCTTGCTGTTTGATTTTCAGTATGGCTTGCTTTGGTCATGAGTCACTTATAAGTACTGTGGACATTTTAATTGGACTGGCTTTTGGTTCTGTCAGACAAGATCTTATATATATGAAAATTCTTGTTGGGAGTCAAATCTTTGCCCTCCTACAGACAGAGTCATCTTGAGCATTCTCAGTCTGCCCCTGGTCCCTTGATCACTTGATCACTAGTATTCCACTCCCCTGGATGGCTTCTCTAGAGGCAAGTTCCTGGAGGCTGTGCCAAGTTCCATGTACACAACATCAAAGCAGAATCTCAGAGTAACCGTGCAAGGTACATAAACATGTCCTTTCACCATGAGACAATCAGGAATTGGATGGGTAGGGTAACTTAGGGTCACACAGATTCAACATGGTCTTCTGGGATTTGAACACTCCTCTGCTTGATTCTGCTACATGATGGTTCTTTATGATCCTGGAAGTTATATGACTTAATAAATACACAGAAAGTTCTTGGTCACTGCATTCCCACATAAGGGAGAAGAGAAGTTGAGGGATTTACACAATAGTACACAGCATGAAGCTAGATTTGGCTAGTTTCCCCCCAAATACATTGTAGACAGAGAACTACACATATACCATGCAGGGGCCTGTAGAGGCAGACCTTCAGATGTATACAATTAAGGAGGATTTGACTAAACTTGCCCAGAGGCCAAGATTTAAACAAATATGGCCAATCTTATCCTTTGCTCAGTGAAATTTCCCAACAGTAGTATTGTTAATATAAAATAAATTCCAAGTAGATAGAATTATGTAATGCCAGTAAAATCCAAATCACTTAGTCACTGCTCTAATTCTAATCCCATAGCATGCACTGGAGGGCAAGCCTATTGCTGTCAAGGCCAAGAATGAAAGAACATAAAGCTATCATTGCTTGACCAAAGGCTTTATTAAGCCAAGAAGCCCTTTTCACCCAAGAGTTTTGAAGCATGGGAAGTTGCAAGTCTCATGTGACATCTTTTAGGACAAGATTCATGTTTGACACTCTGAGCTCAAGCAAGTTTTCCATTGTGAGTAACCTGTGGTACTCATTAGGTCACAGTCACTTTTCCATTTAATATGATAGGATTCATGTTGTATCTTATTGAATGTCATTTATAGTAACAATGCCAATAGCTCCCATCTATTGATATGCAACCTGTATGATGCTCTCAAACACTCTGATTCTGGGATTGCTGTCTCCAGGGTATAGATGAGGAGCTGGGGGTTCTACTCTGGTATACACAGCACAAGGTGTTTGTAAAGGTCAGATAAATAAACATACAAAGGCAGCTCAACAACACGAGAGCAGATACAGTGTGACCCACATTGGCCTGTGTTCAAGTCCTACTTATAGACCACTTACAGACATGATCTTGGACAAGAATTTTTTTCTTCATTTGAGCCTTATTTTCACCAACTGAGATATACAGAACCCAATACCTGTTTTCTAAAGCTACTTCAAAGGCCACAAATTAAGATCCTCAGTAAACAAAACACTATCAGAATTCTGGAACCTGAATTTTAGCCCTCCTCTAGATGGCCGGGCTCTCTGAGCTTCAGTTTCCCCATCATTCAGATGACGTGGCTTCACAAGGCATTATTTATATTTCCAAGTCATATGCCAATCCTGGAGAGATTTTATTTTCTTTGTTTTCTTACTTAGTTGTTGAGTCAAGCTCTGGTGTGTATGGAATGTTCATTAAAGCCATCTGGAACGGCTATAAGGAAGGAACTGGTAACCCAGCAAAAATAGCCCTGAGCTGGCTAAAAGGCTCCCAGATAGATGCATGAGGCACGGCTCTGACGTGGCAGTTCCTCCAGGGTATCAACTCATAAAACACTGAAAATTTCAGTCTCCAGGGCCAGTTGTGAGTATGGCATCCTAATAACCTCAGTGTGTAGACAAATCAAATACAAAGGAACTGAATCTTTTACGAATGGCACCTAACATGACCCTAAGACCACCAAGCACCTCCTAGAGAATGAGCTAGTCCATGAGCCGTGGGGCAGACAGACACCAGCTGCCTCCAGCATTTCTAAAGTAGAGGGAACATGCTGGTAAGGGTTTGAAAGCAGGAAAAGGCCACTATATGAATCTGGACACAGAGGATATGGCTTTTCCATGTGCAATGGAGATAAGACCAACAAAAGTTCTATTCTAACAGCTTCCTTTGAGTTAAAGTCAGGAAGGAAGGAGAGTATGGGATGGAAAGGGGGTGCCTAACGAACCAACCTGTGACACCTGTTTATGGCATCCACAACCCTGAAGACTAGGTCTTGTATATAAGCACCCCTAGGCTCATCTCATTGTTCTGTGAGATGGTGACAATGGATATCATTCCTTCTCAGACTGCTGGGAAGGTCAGAGGTGAACTATGAAGAATGCCATGCCAGGGGCACCAACAGGACTGGACTTGTTCTCATTCTAGAAGCTGAAAGTTATTTCCATGTCAGCTTAATCTTTTCTCTGACGGAATCCGCAAGGCTGTGGTTATTACAGTTCTTCGGAATTTTCTTTTGCCTCCAAGTACATTGATTACACAAAATGTGATCCATCTATCCCTTGCATTTACTGATCTCATAGAATCTAAAAGAGAAAGGAAATGTGATTCATAACATCCCAAAAGTTGTGACTTTAAATGTCTTAAAGGGACAGGTAGTGGTAGTAGGTGACAAGGCCAGGTCTGGGTGGTAAGGGGCAGGACAACCCATAAATGGAAAATACGTGCCTTAAAAGACACTAACATTCTAATTATTTTACAGCATGTCACAAAGCAAACAGCAGTGCTCTGAGCTTGCTTCAGTCCACCAACTGCCAATTCACAGTCCCCGATTCTAAATACCTTCCTCATTTGTAAGATGAGGGTACTGAGACATTTCAGTAGGGGTGGGTAGTTCACTGTTTTGTTGTTGCTTTGTTTTGTTTTCTACTTTACTTAAAGCCGTAAACTGTCTTCTCGTTTAACAGAGGCTCCTAGTTGGAGCAGATACAACTAAACTAAACCGATGTCACGGTGTGGTGTCAGCGCAGCGCTGAACGGTTTGAAGGCTGAGGCTTCCAATGACTTTACCTACAGATAAGATCTGAGTTTATGGAGAAGCAATCCATTGAGATGACTTCTCAGGACAATGTTCTCAATTAAGAAAAACAGTAAACACAGTAAATGAAAGCTCTAGTGACAGGAGAACTGTGTGCTCCTTATTTACACTAAAATAGTCCACGTGGTGCTGAGGAATCTCAGTAGTTCATCGTGTCTGCCATCGTGCCTTGGAAAACTGAAAGGAGTATTTTGGAAAGTTAATTTTGCATGTTTATGTGTGCGTACACTACATGTATGGAGATCAAAGGACAACTTGAGTTGGTTGTCTCTTTCCATTATATAGGGCCTCAGGACTGAAATCTGGTGGCAATTGACATTATCCACTCAGATATCTGACACGCCCAAGAAGGGATATTTTAATGACAGAATAACTGGACCCAGAATCAGTAAATGTCACCCCAGCCACATCCATGCAAGCTCATGAGTAGCAGCACGACCTTGGACAAACCATCATATTTTTAAGCTTGATTTACCTTGTGTGTTGAATGAACACAGAAATAACTGTATGGCCAATTCAGTGGGAATGTAAGCACTCAAATGGTATCTGGGCTCTGACATGGGTGGGCATGTACAATGCACACAGATGGGACTGAGCCTCTTTCTATCCTATCACACTCTTTTCCTTGTGAGGTTGGCCAGTAACTCCTTCACTGTGTGTTCACAAGGGCTGAAACTCAAGCAGCCTCCATCAAGGGAACTCAGTACAGAATGGGAATGGGGTCGATGGCTGTTTCTCTGTTTCCTCTGCATACACTTCGCTCACCTTACAGTCACAATCTGACCTCCATCCAGGATGACACCATTCATTTGAGCTATGAAGATGGCTGCCACAGCTTCATAAAGGGCTGTACCATCCATGTTAATGGTTGCACCAACTGGGAGGACAAATCTGGTCACACGCTTGTCAATCCCTAGATTATCTTCCAAGCAACGGAAGGTGACAGGTAAAGTTCCAGCACTAGGAGAGAGAGAGAGAGAGACTGCTTTAGAGGCAGGACAAAGCACAAACGAATGACACTGCAAATATTTCGTTCCCTTTTTTCTAATCAATGTGACATGCAAAAAAAAATATAGCAGTAACTAGGAACAATTTTAATTAAGCTGCTGATAGGCAACAAAATATTTAGTTGGTTCTGGTTTCTCACAGTTCCTCAGTGCCTGCCAAGTTCTCTGTCCTTCAGTCCCTGTTTCCATTTTTGGGGTAAATCTTGAAGCACATTAATTGTACACACGAATTGGGCTGCAAAAAATATTATGTCAGCTGTCAACAGCAAAACAGAATGAGCAGTTTCTGAATGACCCATGCCAGAAATGCTATTCCAACAAAAATGACTGCGTGGACTGTATCTGGCCCCTGGGAATCGTCTTGAGTTGTGCTTATTAATTTGGAGAATGCTGGACAAACATGTTGTGTACCCTCTAGCACAAACCCAAGCTTTGAACAATCCACTGGGGAACTTGGCATACACTCAAACTCCAAGATACCCGACTTTCAGCCAATCCTAAGTCTCTACAATGACAGGGCAAGAAATCGTGTAATCTGGAGCTAAAGACAGTATGGAGTGACCTCACTTTCACCCCTCCCAGGCATGGCTGGTGATCCAACTACAGGGCCCACCCTTAGAGGCTAGAACGTTTGATATGCTCCTATATCTTCCAGAATAGGACATCTAATAGAACAAGGCTTCCTCTTGGCCAAACTATTACATCCTTTTAAACAATGGTGAGAAGGAGATTGGAGTTTAAATAATGCTTGAAGTCAAGCAAAAGATCCAAGCACTATGAGATTGTTTTGTGTTTTGTCTTGGTTTGATCACTTTTGTCTTATTTAAGTGACCTGGAAATTTTCCAGTGTAGGTGCCATTGGAGGTATTTTCAAGGGTTAGTCAGTTATCCCCTCACTAGTTATAACTGGAGCATTAAGTTCACAAATGTCTCAGTTCCTCAGAGTGGTAGGGAAAAAAAAACGGCTTAGAAATGTACTGATTCTAGGGCCTACTCAGGACCACTAAATCTGAAAGCTATAAAATAAGAAACACCCAAATCCACCTCTTAAACTGACCCAGACAGAAAGTCCTTTGCCCTGTTGCCTTTATAGGTCAGGGCTCTGTAATGCTTTCTGCTGGTCTTAGGATAGAAAAAGGCGATTGATTGGGTGGTGTGTGTTGTGTTGGGGTGGGGGTGGGGGAGTGAGGTGTCCTTTACAAAAGCCTTACCAGCTCGAGTAAAAAGTGAGGCTTTGTTCTCATTTGCATGCAGGAGATACCACGTTCCTGGCTTGCTGCCTTGGCTGTTTTAATTGGAAGTTGGTGTCCTTTTACTCCTCTCCTCCCCTCTCCCGGTTTCCTGGGACTTTTTCAAAGGGTTTCCTGGATACCACATGGTCTAAAAGGGCTACCTAGTCATTGTTAGTGGCTGGGATTCTCAACTGTATGGCTCAAAGCATACTTCTGGGGTCACTAAATTATATTAGTTTTTCTTGTTAAATGTCGTCATTAAGGGGTCCTTGGACAGAGAGACTGGAAAAAAAGCGGTGAAGCATGAAAACAGTCCCCATTCTTCTATGGAGCCGTTTATATTTATGTCCTCCAAATTCACACAGACTCAGTCAATCCAAACTAGGACATGAGAACTTGAATGCTCTCCTGTGCTGACAGACTGATTCTCTGGCATTGCTTTTTGGCTTCCATCTGAGCAGACCAATGATGTGGCTAATAACAATGTCCAACACTTGAGATTCTTCTTATGAAATGTCACTTCCCATCCCAGCATGCACTGAGCCAGAGATCCGGGACATATTTCTCTCTGATACCGGTCTCTGTGTCCATCAAGAAGCTCCACAAGGACCAAATATATCTGGGCACAGGGGTCTTCTATGAGACTGTTTCTATAACCAAGGACCATGTATGGATATAATCTAGAACCTCTGCTCGGACGTAGCCCATGGTAGCTCAGTATCCAAATGGGTAGCCTATTAAGGGGAAAAGGGACTATCTCTGACATCAACTCAATAGCAGGCTCTCTGACCTTCCCCCTCCCCAAGGGAGGAGCAACCCTGCCAGGCCACAGAGTCAGTCCTGAAGATAACTGATAAACCAGGGTCAGATGAAAGGGAAGGAGGTCCTCCCTTATCAGTGGACTTGGAAAGGGACAGGGAGGAGAAGAGGGAGGGAGGGTAGGACTGGGAGGAAATGAGGGAGCAGGATACAGCTGGGATATAAAGTTAATAAACTACAACTAATAGTTTTTTAATAATTCAAAAAATTTGCATGTTCAGTAAAAAAAAAAAAAGAAGAAGAAGAGCCAGTCAATCACCCTCAGTGCTGCTATGGTTGTTATGGTGGCCATGACTGGAGTTGTTTGGAACCTTTGGGATATAAGGTTTAAGTGGATATAAGTGATGGACTTTGAGGCTTTCAAGATTTGGCTCTGTTTCTGGTCTCATCTCTGCTTCCTGACTGGCACCTTGAGAAGCCAACATCATGAGTTCTCACTGCTGCGAACAGACCTGTTCCAGTTTCCAGCCCTTCCTCTCCACAATGGACTGTGTCTCCTTAAACCTTGAGCCAACATAAACCTTTCTTCCTTAAGCTGTTTTTGTCAGCCGTTTTGTTACAGTGACATGAAAAGTAACTAGCCAGAGTCCTCCTTCAGTAAGATGAGACAGAGCAGTATTTAATGGGTTGTTTCTAGGCGGTGTGTTTTTTCCCCCTTGTGCACATTATGGCAAAGAAACCATGACTCAGTTCTTGGAATGTGAGTCTTGCTCTGTTGCCTTTTAAGAAAAGGAAACTCCACATCCAGGCAAAAGCCACATTTTAAGCAAAGACTAAAACCATATTTTTCTCCCTATGAAATACAGAGTAAGAGGGAGAGGAACAGATCTAACGTTTATTTAGATAACTTAAGCATTCGGTTTGGTTTCAATTCCAAGGGTTTGCCATCCATATCCCTTTAGGATTTGTCTTATCTCTTAATGTCACTAGGATACTGGTCTGGTTATTCAAAAGAAAAACATAACTTTTGAAATAATTTATAGACAAATGTATAAAAGCACTAGGAAAATGTAAAGCATTACGTTATAATTGTGGATAGAAAAAATATTTGGGCAAAACTGAGTTTCTAAATAAAAAAGTATTCACAGCTTTGAATATATACAAATAAAAATATCTAGTTCAAAATTATTTATTTTCAATACAGGTGTCTAGGAAGGAGGTTTCTTATCGGTGGCATGTGATATAAGAAACTGAGCTTGAAAACCATCCAGCAAAAGAAGGAATACCCACAAAGGAAAATGAGCGGGCTTACCTATGACTCAAGAAGCAAGGGGATAGGAGAAAAAGGCAATAAGAAAAAATTTTTTAAAAGATGTTTTTTCCTCATCTGTAATCAAATACATGCGATTTTGCTGAGTAGTTTCCCCACCAGTAAGACTGAAATGCATCAAAGCAACACGGATGCAGAATACCCAGCTCTGGTGAGTGGGAGGGGAAGGACACAGTTGGTGGGAATATTGAATTCTGGATTTTCTGAAATGTTAGCCGGTGATGTATTTCAAAACTGCCAGTGTGCAGCCCTTGGCTCAGATCCAGGACTAGAATGCATCCTGAGGGGAACATCAGAGAGGCTGGCAGAGATGTCTGTCAGGGCCCTGTGTCACCGGCACACTTTAGATTTACACCCCTGGGCCTGGAGTGCAGTAGAGTACAGTATATTATTATTCCATTTTATTTTAGGTTTTTGAGTGTTTTCCCCATATGTATGTATGTACATGCTGGTACCAATGGAAGCCAAAAGAGGGTAATGGATCCCACGGAACTGGAGTTAAGAGTTGGTTGTGAGCTGTCACTCAGGTGCTGGGAACTAAACCCAGGCCCTTTACAAGAGCACCAAGTGCTCTTAACTACAAAGCCATCTCTCCATTTCCAAATTCCTATGTATTAAAATGACGTTCCCAAAAGAGTAGCAAAGAGCTATATTAAGAGATATGATTTTCATAGTCTCTTGACCCTTGAAAACTACAGAAGTTTCTAGAGCAGCATATATGCATTGTAAGACATAGAAGATTTGTAAGTATAAAGATTAACTATAAGCTTACTGTGTACTGTCATTAGCTGAAGAAATGAATACTTAACTGGTGAGGTTCATTGTCTTCCTCAAAAATTTCATTCACTAGCTGAAACTTCTTACTGATGTGACATACCACATTTATGATAAGATAACAAAATAAAAGTAAATAAGGTTAGCTTTGATTGGGGTGGGAGAATGGTTTCCTTCTTTCCTGAAGAGAAGCATTTTCATGAATACAGACACTTATCTGCAGGGAATTTAAAGAGTCGGGAAGTAAAAGGGAAATCCTGAAGTGTTCCCCTTCATCTCCGGAAAACAGGATACTAAATCTCGTCCCCGGCACTGTACACATTTTCAGCCTTTTCTGAGAGCTCACATTCTGTTCGTATTGAATTTTGGCTGGCTTGCAACATGCAAGTACAGTTTGGCTTCCCATGTGGCTGTTGGGTCACTTGAGGAGACTCTGACAGCCTGCACAGAGGCCTAGGAACCTCCAGCCATGCAGCGCCAGTGAGTGGGGCCTTATTAGTAGGACATGGTCACGAGCTCAGCAACTGGACCTGGGGGCTTCCCACTGTGGGTTTCGGCCTTTGCTGGTTTCTGAGTTGCCTACCGTTTCATGACCTCGGGCTCAGTTTTGTGGTGCAAAGACATGTATTAGAAGTAAAACACCGATTTCAGTCTGAAACAGTAAAACTCTTTGGTCTTCAAAAACTCTACAATTCTCGATGTATTTTTTCCCTTGTTTCTGTTGGGTTTTGGCTAACTTCTGTCCAACATTATATTAAAAAATTATTTTTGTTGCCTATATTTGAGGTCCTTATCGATTTTCTAGGCACTGGAAATAGAAAATGAAGAAGGAGCTGCCTTTCTATCAGGGTCAAGTCATTTAAGCTGAATTTGAAGGGGGAGAAGTTAGGGTAAAATTGCTCATTAAAAGATTTGTGTTAAAGTCAAGGAATTAGCTGCTTGTTGGGGG
>CM053748.1:30414094-30519465 GCA_028658305.1 Pachyuromys duprasi
GTTTCAGTCATGATCTTGATGGCTGACTCTTTGACCCTCCCCCATACAAGCTGGGGAGTGACAGACTGGCTAGATCCCAGGGGAGGACATTGCAGCCAGCCCTGAGGAGACAGGATGAGCTAGGGTTGGATGGAAGGGGAGGAGGTCCTCCCCTGTTGGTGGACTTGGAGGGGGCGGGGAGGAGGGAGATGAGGGAGGGTGGGAGGGAAGGAAGGAGTGGGGCTAGGCCTGGGATGCAAAGTACCTAACCTGTGATTGATATAAAAATAAATAAATTTTTTAAAAAGCACCAACATGGAGAAAGGTGATTTCTCCTTTCCTCTACCTGGAAGCAGTTCCCAGGGCCGTGATCCAGGCTTGGAAAATACCAGCAAAAAAGGAGAATGGGTTTTTTCTGGTCACTACAAAGTAAATCAAGGGGAGGAAGATGCCCCCATGGATGATGAGGCCCACGATCACCGTGATCATGTACATCCCCAGTTGCCTAGCAACCACTTCTAAGTCCTTGATGGCGATGATCTTCCCACAGATCAGGCAGGCGATACCCAGCGGGGAGTACCTGAAAAAACACAAAAGAAAACAATAGCTTTGAAGAGATCATTAAGGGGTTCAGGTCCTAAATCCCACCTGGGGAACTGTACCTGGAGGAAAAGCCTTCCGCTTTTCATTTATTCATTTATTTCACAAGATCTAATACTTTGAATTGACCGGCTTAACTGTTTTATGGATCTAGTGACTCATATTCTGGCGATTAAGACCAAAGGCAAACTTTATTGCAAAGGTGAGTTTTATTATTTAGGAATAAAGGGGGCATGCCTTAGTGTCTTTTAGCTTTACCTTTCTGCAAACACCGAGTTAAAGGCCAAGAGACCCAAATTGTGTTTCTGGAATCTTTTTTTGACATCCTTGCTCTTCAACTCCTTCCTAGAATTTAGGCATTATCTGAGACTTGGAAATATCCATTGTTGTTAATCTTGGAAGTTGGGAAATATATTTAAAATGATGAAGACAGCAGGAATAAGACAGGGAGGGAATAAAAGGGAGGTGGCTGCCAAAATTAAAGCATCTGTGCCAAGGAGCACATTTAGAGAAGCGTGGCTTTGTGGCTTTTAGGCCTGAAAGGGTGGCTCCTGCTCACTGTATTTCAAGCACAACAGCAAGGCCTGCACACTCAGAGCCTCACTTACCCTCGCCACAGCCTTCAGAGCCGCACACCAGTATTACCACCCAGTAATTAAGGAAGCTGTCCTTTGGAAAAGTTCAGTCACTAGCCCAAGCCCAGAGTCAGAAGGAGAACCATGGCACTTTGTGAGAGAGCAGAAGTAGCGGTTTCTTTACCAAGCCAAACTTCTTCCCTTTAATGCACCATCCCAGTTCTTTGTAGCGAAGTAGTCACCACACACCAGTTTATCCCATACTGACATTTACATGCTGTTGTTACCTTATAGTGGGACTTGGAAACTGTCCTGTTCTCACTTGTAGGAAAACTCATCTTGATTTTACATTTGGCTTTTCTGGGGACATTCTTTATTATAATTATATAATAATAATAATAATAATAATAATAAGTTACTATTATTATCTAGTGGAGGGGTTTGCTGGGTATGAATTTGTTCACACTGTGATGGTGTCTGACTGAAATAAGATATTTGTAGGAAGACTGACAAATTAGCAATTTATAGATCTTTTTTTTTTTTTAAGAATAACTAAGGAGAAACTAAAATCCCCTCACAGAGCTCCCAACAGGGGGTCAAGAAAGAAAGGGTTCTTTCTTTCCTTTTTCTATCTTTCCTCTTTTCTTCCATCATCCTTCCTTCTCCCCTTCCTTCCTTCCCTACATCCCTCCCTCCTTCCTTCTTTTCCATCCTTCCCCCTTCCTTCCTTCCTTTCCTCCATCCCTACCTCCTTTCTTCCTTTCTTTTAACCTTCCTTCCTTCTTCATCCTTCCTTTCTCTCTCTGTCCTCCCTTCCCCTCTTCCTCCTTCTCTCCCTTTCTTTTGGAAATCAGGCCTGTCTCCAGCCCTTTCCTAACTTAAATAAAGGCTATAGAGGGCAGATAAGAGTCCTGAAATGCAGAAAAGACAGACTTTGTCCAGCCTTTCTTTGGCTACAGGAAAGGATCTCATTTGGTAACACTATTCTCATTGTTCAGATGTCGCCATCAAGGCTTAGAGAAGCTGATTCCAACATCACCAGGAAACTGTGAAGCTCAAACTTTCACATATGTATCTGTGTACACTGCTGAATTTCCCTCCTATCCTTCTCAACTTCATTCCTTCCTCTTGAAAGAATTTTAGGACAGCTTCCGATGGAGCATTCCTGGGCAGCAAGTCCTGTCCTGGTTCATGCCTTTTTATTCAAGCCTGAGTTAAAGAGACTTTCTAAACCTCTCACTGGCTACCCAATGGTAGACGGTTTAATGAGCAAACCTTGATCAAGAGCCAATTTTTTTTTTAAACCGGGGTAACAGCCTAACATGAATGTGTGGCTCTTCCCCATGGAACCTCCAGCCTGATCCTCACTTGCCTTTCCCCTAGGGTGCAAGCTGGCCTTGCTTGAGAACTGCTTCTCCAGATATTAATGAGAGTGTTCAACAAGCCTTCTGCTACGTCATTAAACCCTCGTGTTTCTCGCCATTTTATATTCTTCTGGTGTACCCATAGTCACAACATCTCATAAATCAGCTACAGAGTCCCAGAGGCCAGCGCTTTGTCACTGAAACTGTAAGTAACTGAACAAAATGCACCTCCCTATAAAACCCAGAAGGATTTGTCTTCATAAGCCAAGAGATCAATTCTTTCCCAAACACCAATCACCCTTTAAGGCTATGCAGAGAAATACAGATATGAGCTATTTAGGATGCTATTCAATTTTCTTTCATCCTCCCTCCTCCCTCCAGGTCGGGTAAAATTTGTAGAATGGAGAAAACATGATTTCAAGGCACTTTGCCAAGGGAGATCAGCTACAAACTCCCCCAGGGGAAGTACATTTGAGCCAGAGCCAGATGGACTAGAGGGAGGTTCATGCAGCAGGCAGGGTTTTGGCAGTGTGGGTGGGCACCAGCTCCCACTGCAGAGAGCATTAGCTCAAGTCCACAAAGTGAAGTATAAGAGCTGGGGAGTATGGCCTTCCCACCCTTGCTACTCCAAACACTTTGCCTACCCCAAATAGGATGACTGCTAATGTAGTATAAAAGAACCCTTTGCCATCACTTCTCTGCACCCAACTTGAGCTGTATTCCTGGATTCCCATATCAATGAATGAGCTCATTGGAGATGAGACGCCATGGAGAAGAACAGTCGAAATGCACAAAGTCCAAGGTTACTACTCAAAACTCATGACGAAACAGTTAAGACCACAATCAAGTACAGGTGGAGGCTTAAGGCTCCATCCAAGCATTCTGAAACCACGTGACACCCATTGACGGGTCCATTTCCAATTCAGAAAGACACAATCATTGGGACAGAAGAAGGGAATGCCTTCACGGAAACCACAGAGGGCCTGTATTCTCAGCTCCGTGCCCAGTTTAACAAGGTCGCTATTCACATATAGTCCGTGTTTCATCTGTTCTAGCCCCTACTCACTGTGAACCTTGGCCCTCCTTTGTCAAAGGTGACCTTTGCAGGGCTGCTCTCCACCTCACAATCACAACCTCGCCCATAGCAGTCATGCTACCCAGAACGCCATCAACGTCTGTGGACCACAACCAGTCCCCTCGCCCTGCCCCAGCTACCTGCTCTCACAGTATGGGCCCTGGGCTCCCACCAATGGCTGGCATTAGGACTTCTGTGCTTTAAATATATTCCCAGGTATTTCTGATCCGTCGGAAAGTTGATATTTCATGAACAAAATTATCATTTGCAAATGGTGAAATGCAGATATTTCTTGGTTAGCCTTTGGAAACCATATACCTTAGCTCTCATTTATGAGAGACCACTGAGGTCATAACCCACTAACTTGGGGCTTTCAGGCCTGGTGCAGATGGGTAGACAGACACGTGAAGCAGAGCTGAGCCAATGCACCCTCTCAGTGTTGCCTACCACAGATAGGATAAAGGGACAAGCAGTTCACACAGGGTCTGGTTTTGCTATCCCTCAGGGCCTTCCTGTCAGAAATCAATGAAATCTAACCCACCAGTGTCCCAGAGAGCCCTGGAGGCTCTGACCCCTGCCTTCCTCTCCACTTTCACTCCTTTCTCCATTTTTGACCATTCTCACTGCAGGGGCTCCAGATCTTTGCTGTGACCCTCAAGAGACTTTCACTTCTTGCTTCCTTATGTTGTAATCTCCTTTCAGCTTTTCATCTTGCTATCAGGTTTTTACTGCTCTTGGATCCTACAAAGCTCATCCTAGCCACTAAGGTCTCCTTCTTTCACTCTACCTGACAGCCCTGCTTTTGTTGTCCATGCTACTAACTGAATTTATATTTGTTTCTTTTTGGCTGTCTTCCCTTCCGTTCTTTCACGAGAATATAAGGCCAGCGTAGGGAGAAACCCTCTATGGTAGTCATCATTATATAACATCATTGTCAGTTTAGAAGGGGTTATCTATTTATGGGGTTAAAGAACAAATGAGTTTTTGCTTTACCAAACTCTAGTTAGATTCCTTCACCTTTAAGTCTGGTTGTCTCCTTCCTTTAAAATACTGGTTCAGCAAAGAGCCCCACTGAGTCAGCTTACCAAGAATCCCCATCCTCAGTGTGTGGCTCTCCATCTCTGATCCCATTCCTCCTGGTCTACCATTCCCAACTAGAATCTGGCCTCTCTGGCTTGGCTTCAACAAGAATCCTGGTAGGTCCTTAGCAGAATCCCTCTGACGCTTGATGTGCTCCCATTCTGCTGACTATAAATCCCACCTTCCCAGTATGTTTGGATCTGAGCCCAGCCCCTCTCCATTACTATAAAAACACATTGCTATGGTCCTATGCCCTTTGAGTAAGCCCTGTACAAAGGATTCTTTCCTTGCTTTAGTAAGTAGCATTGAATGTTCTTTCCTTCAGTGTTATGGATGGTGGAGGGGACAAAAGTCACGTGGTAGAAATGAAGGACAGAGACTTCTTTTTCTAATGGAGGAAGACTATGGGAGGTTTCGCTTTCTATTTAAGTTTTTCAGAGTTTGGAAAAGCTTTAAAGCATTTTCAAAAATAACTGAGGATATGAAACTTACAACAAAACTATGGGGTTTTCAGACTTCTTGAGGAATTAATACACACAGAGATGCAGAGGATATGGATCGGACTGATGGTGACGATGCTGGCAACAGAAACCACTGGGCCACTGGAGAGTTCCAATGACTGGGGTCGCCATTTCACCTCCTTCTCACAGCAACTTCAGGACATGGATTTTATAACCATTTTGTTTTACTAATCACAATGTTAGGATTTAAATGTGTCTAACTTGCTTAAGGTCACTTGTAATAAGAAGTTCCCAGATTTCATTTCCTTCAAACTCAGAAAGAAATCCAGTTAAGGACTGCTGGACAATATCTCTCTGCAGCATTGGGCAATTCAACTTCTGTGCTTAGTGCTATTATCTGGAAAATGGCTACTAAAAGCATCTGTTTTGTCAGGTATTATTGGAATGAAGAAATGTGAACATGGAAAGTTACCAGATTAATTCTAAGCACATTGAAAAAAATTAGCATGTCTTTGTTATGATTTACTGATAATTTCATTAATAAATGAATTAGTTTAATAAAATAATAGCTGAAGTTGAACACATGGCAAAATAAAATAATTCCAATTTACATTTTAATGATCGTAATTTTTAATCCAAACATGGACGTGCACACCAGTGCTCAGAGGGAGAATCAAGTCAAGGCCATCCTTGGCTACACAGCAAGTTTGAGCTAACATGAGCTACATGAGAGCCTATCTCAAAACAGTTTTTTAAATGACACCAAGCATATAGATTGTCTTAACCTCACAATGCTAGATTTTGCTATTTTTTTTTTTTTTTTACTATCCTTACCACTACATAAAGATTATGACGATTGATTTCAGCCTCGAGGGGTCAGCTAGCAGTGCTTAGCCATTTTACCCAGGAGCTTTCCACAGGCTTCTAATTATCAAATGGTGGTGCTAATAAGGTGCCTAAAGAATGATAGGAATGGACCTCTTATCATAAAAGCCCCATCGGCCTTCCTGAATGAGGTAACAGAAACCTGTAAGGAATCCTTTTGCGGGCATGACTCACAGCCGACCCCTCTGCTACTCCCTGTCAGGGCACAAGGTGCTACACCTTAGGGGAGAAGGTTTCAACTTCCTAATCCACACCCTCCATTCCTCCTCAGCTTTCCTTGAAGAACCTAGTTTCCTCCAAGGACACTGTAGAAATGGCACGGGGTGTGAGGGAAGGGGGGAAGGCATGTGGCTCGTGCCTCCTGCATCGGCCTCACCAATAAGGACTGCATCCTTACTGCAGGGATGCGTGGACCACTGGACACTCCAGGCAGCATGGACACAAAGTACTGTTCGAGCAAGAGGCTGATGCTACTTTATGTGTCATTGCCTACGAGGCCCACAGAAGACTACTCTGTACCCAAAGGATACGGCACTCCAATGTTAGCTTAACTCTTCACAAAACAGACGTTCAAACGTTAGCATTGCTGAGGGACTGAAAAGCCAGCACCATAATAGAAGGGAATACAGTATTGTACCAACATCCCTTTATCCCTTTTTATTTTACAAGTTCAATGAGGTGATGAGGCAACCATGCCAAGAGTATTTTGGTTATCATATTTAGCTGAAACCTCAAAGCCTCTCACTCCTAAAGCTTTAATGAGAATCAACTGCAGACACATCACCACATTTGGATCTGTGGAGAGGATGTGAATTTCATTTAATTTTTGTGTTATGAAATGCTACTATGGGTTTTTCTTTTTCTTCATTTTACTTTATTTTCTTAGCCACTTGAGGAGCTGAATATATGCCCATTTAGGATTTAAATGTTTAAATCCTAATACTGGCTGTGTAGAAGTGAGGCCTCTGGAGGTGATTCAGTAACATCCTGGTGAATGAGACTGGTGTCTGCTAAAGTTCGAATGGTTTTGTCCCATCCCCAAATTCCTGTGTGTTGAGTCATAACCTCGGTACAGTAGTGGAGGAGATGAGCCACTTGGAGGTGAGCCCTCCTCAGTGTGATTAGCCTTTGTTTGCAGAAGAGCCTAGGTGAAGCCTGTTTGTTCCTTCCACCACGGGAGGGCACAGAGGAAGAACCATCTACAGGGATCAGGCGCTCACCAGATAACCAATCTGCTGATGACATATAATAATAACTCCTTTGTTTGTAATTTTACCCAGCCTGCAGTATGTTGTCATAGCAGTGGAAGCAGACTAAAAGATGCTCTAGAAAAGAGACCCAAGCTGCTTTCTGCCTCTTCCCATTCTCAAGCCAAAGGACACACAGAAATAGGTGACATGTCAGATTTGGCCCAGTGACTAGGAGGGGGAAGCAGAAGGGAAGGGAGGAGAATTTCCACCCCCTTCTCCATTTCTTTCTGGTCTGCACCCACTCTTTTCACACTGGGAGGTCTCTACCACCAGGCTTCACTTGGCACCATTACAGTGATGTCAGAGCAAGCAGACTTACCACATGATCATGATCACTAACTTCATTACGATCTCATTCAGAATGTTGAAGAATTCCACCATCAGCTTGGCCTGCTCCCCCATCTTTCCCATGGCGATGCCGAAAGCAATAAAGAACCCGATCAGACCTGTGGGCAACAACATTACTCAGATGGACAAATGACAAAGCATGAGCTTCTTTTCCCTCACCCTTTAGCATGACTGATGTACAGGGCCAATTCTGCCTACCAGTCACCCTGGGATAAATTAGGAATTAGAAGGAAAAAAAAAAAAGAAACGCATTACGTTTCACACTGAAAGTCCCCCTCGCCACCCACCCCCTTCACACATCTTATAATTATTGCTTCTCTTGACATTTTTTCACTCGAGCAGGCTAAGCTCTAAGCAGTTCAGGTGTGAGTTCCTTGAAGAAAACGAAAGGTGCTGTCTTCTATTCCTCCTCACTTAGCAAACTGTGTGAGAACAGCTCCCACTCACACACAGATTCACAGGAAGGAGCCTGGCCTGTGGAGGCCGTTAAGCAGACTTTGGAGGCAGCACTGGAGCAGCAGAAACTAACTAGTCTAGAAGGGCCCAGGTGAAGGAATGTCCAGGCCATTTTGGTGTTGTCCTGAGGTACACTTCCCCCCCAGGAATTCCCTCCAGCTTCACAACAAAGGAAGAAGAATGATGACACAGAAAACAATAAGAAATTCAAACTAGCTAGGAAGCCCCAATTAACCACCCTTTAAAGGTTCAACCCGTTATGCTCTCGTTTATTAATCTTTTCAGGATGATAATAAAGCCAGAACGTAGCGTTCGCTGTTAGACTTTGTCGATACCTAGCCTCTCTGTCTTCTCTCTTTTCTTGACATTCTAGTTCAACCTCACATCAGACTCCAGGGCCAATCCTAACCCAAGGCAGGAAGGATTTGAGGAGCTCACTCCCTCCCCCCCTGGTGGCAGCCTGTCAATGCACACTGAAGCAACTCTAACACTCAACCCTGGGTCTTTTTCTTCATCACCTGTGTCTAAGGCCCTCGTGATCTGCCCTTGTACTTTAGATCTTCAAAGACTAAACCTGGTTTCTCTTTCTAGAAGATCCACTCCCAACCACTCCTATCCTCAACATCTCACCTTAACACACTCAGAGACTGGGGCGCACTATGTGGCTAACAGCAGCCTCAGTCCTACCTGGGGACTGCCTAGACTTCCAATTGTAATCACTGTGGGCTCCAGGATCCTCTAACCACCCCTAGTCTTGGTGACCTAACTCTGACTACATATGTGGAATCACAGTTATTCTCCTGACTACAGAGCATTGTTTGTCCATTTGGCTCATTCTCTGATCCTGATGCACTGGCATCTTCTAATCCCTTTCTCTCCGTCCTCTTCCACACCCTATTCTGCCTCAGTTTAGCAAGCCTGATTTCCAGTCTTTCCTTAGTCTAAATAGTTATGCCTGAATATGGGCATTTATCAGGTAAATTACAGCATTATAACTTAATTCTCTTAGACATACATTCCTTCTCTCTGAACCTTTGACTTTATCTACCCTTTTGTGCTCATCCCTCAAAGCCCACCCTCTTCTCTACATCAAACATTCATCAACCTGGTAACCACACTTGGTGGGGATCCCATCTCTCCTTACAGCCCTTGTACTCAGACCGCTAATATCCAGAGTTTAACATCTCTTCTCTTTAGCTCTTCACCAGAGGGCTTAATAAGTGATATCACAATTGAGTTATTGGACCAAGGAAGATGGGAGGTAGTGAAGGCTGGGCAGAATGAACTAGTTTTACAGTAATATGGAAAATCAGGTCCCAGCTCTTCCTCCATCCTTCTTTCAGACCATGGAGGACAGTTTGCTGGGTGTGATGACAAGGAATCTGTCTGTGAGTGCTCAGACTGAGAAGCCCGAGTATTACTCAGTTAATGCTATTTGGTAATATACAAGGTCATAAGGTCCCAAAGAATTAGAATGGAGACTCTTCTCAGAGGGAGCAGACACTAGAGTTTCTATGAGTTCAAAAATGTTGTTTTTCTAATGGAGTAGTCGAAACTGATTTAAGTAATTGGAATTAAGGTGGAGATCAAGAATTGGTTTGGAGGTTCATCTGTTTGGCTGGTTTTTGAGACCAGTCTTGATTTGTAGCTCAAGTTGGTCTTTGACTAATGATCCTCCTGTCTCAGCTTTCTGATTGCTGGAACCATAGGTGTGCTGTACCACACACTGTAGCTCTCCAGGTTTCTTAGGAGAAACCTGTGTCCTTGAAGAAGTGGAAGGCCGAGCTAGGGCTGGACCTTCTGTATTGCAATGCTCAGTCTTGGGACTTTGCAAACACTGAAGAGCAGAAATACAGAAAAACAAAACAAAAATGAAGCTACCAACTCTTTGCTTCCTAGGCCATGGAAAGAACCTTATTTCAGCTGTGATTGGCACACGGGAAGTTTCTCAACAATCTAACTTCCCTTGGCTTCACAGTCAGTGCCTTGCTGTGTACTTGGATGGAATGCAGGATTCTGCCTGCCATTTCCCTGGGTAAACATTGCCTAATTGAAATTGTTCACTGGAACAGGGGTGTTTCATTTGAACAAAGCCCTCTTAGACTTGGTCGTTGGGGTTGAGCGAGTTGCCAGTATTTTGAAACTCCCTGCACAGCCAAAGGTCATGTGACTTTCTAGAAACCATCAAGTCTCTGGAAAAGACTAGGATCCTTTGAAAGATTCACTCCAAAGTGTCAGCCTGTTATGTCTTCAGCCGTCTGAAGGAGAGGGTTGCTTTGTTGAGGAGGGTGAGATCTAAAGTTGTAACCCACCAGAAGTGGCCCTGGAGAATGGAGAAGACCCTAAAATGGCTGTAGATATCTCTTCAAGGGAGAAAGAGGCTGGGTTATCTGCAAAGCCTCCTTCTCAGAGGGACTCCCACACTTCCTTCTCCTCCCTCCACCCACCTCTGGCTTCTCACTGATTACCAACTGTGTTTGTGATCCCTTGTTGCCTAGCAACCCACTCAGCTTATCTCCTCCCTCACTCTCACTGATCCCAACCTGTGTTCTCCCAGGCCAAACAAACAAACAAACAAACAAAAAGGATCTGCTTCAGCCCTGTAGTCACAGGGATGCCCTGCTTTTCTGCTCCCTCTCCCTATAGCATGGATGTTCGTGGAGAACCATGCACAAAATAATCAAGCAGGGTTTCCAATCACATTCTCAATTTCAGAGACATACGAACCTTTTTAATTTAATTATTGTTATTATTTTTTAGAATAGCCCATTCACTTGGGTCATACCTTCACTACATTACTATTGTTTGATATTGATCTAAAATTCAAATTTATTTGATAATAGTCCAAGGAGACATGGGCATTTGATCTCTTAGATGACAAAGGGACAGGACCACCAAGCTCACCCATCCCTAAACAGTTCTCATCGGAGTCCTTAGAAACCTTGTTTGCAAGCTCTTTCTTACAAATTCATATTTCTCCATTTCTTTTCAATTTTACAGGCAAATCACCCATTTTCTTAACACCATTAAATTGGCAAGTGATGGGAAAATGGGGTTGAATGGGCCCCGCCCTAAGGCCCTGAGGAGGTTGGGTGAACAGTAAGTGTGGGCAAATTTGGAGCCAATCTCATGAGGGAGACCTCACCCCCGCACTCTGTGAGATGTTTTCTGGTTGAGTTCCTCAGCTCTTCATCTACTTTTAATAATGATCAGAGCATGTCTGAACAGAACTCACTGCATGTGCTAGAGAGCTTAACATGCAACGACCTCATTTCATTTTTATAGCGGTTGGTCTACCAAAGCCATGCCAACCCCATTTCATTTCAACTTTCAACTTTACTGCCAAGACTCAGAGAAGTGGAAGGAGTTTCCTAGGGGTAGAGAAGCAGTGAGCGGCCCTTGAACCCACATCTGTGCAGCTGAAGAGAACCTCTGGATTGAATGGGGAGAAGGCACTAAGCTTGAGGAAGGAGGTCACATGGTACTCTGCAGAACCCCCTTTTTTTTCCTAATTTAATACTGTCCAATACTGGTAACTGTATTTATTATAGACTAGAAGCTAGGATGGGGCAACCAGTATGGTGCTCCTGTATAGAGACAACTAAAAAAAAGAAAAAGAAAAAGGCTTAATAAATGAAAGACAGGGATATTCCATTTCATTGCATGGTTAGTTAGATAAGGTGACTTGACAACGCTAGACAGAGAAATGTGCCTGACAAATGTCAGCTCCTTCCTCTTTTCCTGTCCCTGATCTCTGACTGCCATGGGTCCATCTTCCCATCCCTCTTCCTTCATGGTTCAGCTCTCAGTCTCAGTGACCCTCATATTGTTCCCCAAAGAGAGCCTTCTGCGCCACCTACAGGACAGTTTTTGGGTTTGCTGAGAGGAATGCTTGGGAGTCTGAGAAGGCAGCTGTGGACGGCTGTCCACTGTCCACGGGAAGACAGAGGTGATGGACAGCAGCAACCAGTTTGCCTACCTAAGACATTCATTCCATCCTTGAACTCCAGGCCCTTCTTGATAACGATCTTAGTTTCTTCCGGGGCCTCATTCATGGTCTCATTCAACATTGAGATGACCGCTTTGGTTGTGTTGGCCTCTTCGGACGGAGGTGACACCAGAACTTTCTTTGTCACTGTCTGAATCTAACGGAGCAAAGAGGGAAAATAATAAATGTGAGGTTTGGTCTAAAAAGTCAACAGCAACCCTGTGATGGGAATGGGGTTGGATGAGACCACCCGAAGGCCCTGAGGAGGTTGGGTGAAAAGTAAATCTGGGCAAATTTGGAGCCAATCTCATGAGGGAAACCTCACCCCCAGGATGTTAACTACAACTACAAAATGGCAAAAAATAAACCTACAAAGACTGGACATTTTTACCCCCAAGACAGGGTTTCTCTGTGGAATAGCCCTGACTGTCCTGGACTTACTTTGTAGACCAAGCTGGCCTCGAACTCACAGAGACCCGCCTGCCTCTGCCTCCTGAATGATGGGATTAAAGGCGTGCACCACCACACCCGGCAAGAATGGGAAATATTTTAAATTTATGCTTAGTAGAGTGTTATCTTATCGTGTTCAAAGTATGACAAGATCATTAAAAATTTTATAAAATCTGTTTCTACTCTAAGTACCCTAAGCAGTACTGTTGCTAAAGCTGGGGAATGTGTATCCACTTTGATAACGCCTCTGTGTTTGGGAGATGATGTCATGTGTCCAGTTTAGCTGCTCTTCCAAATGCAGCCAGATGTCCCTTCTTCTGGACAGAGTCATCAGAAGCCTGTCCTAGGCCTTGGGTCCTTCCTAAACCAGATTCTGCTTGGAATCTCCAGCTGGACATCAGAGGAGACAGCTGCCAACCACCATCCTTCCAGGATCATGTGATTCATATGTAAGATGGGAAGTGTCTACTTCCTTCAGGCCGTGAAGACAACTAACCCTTGCTTAACAGTCCCCAAGCATCTCCGAGGCTTTTCCTTGACATCCGTGGAAGTGGGTCTAATTTTAAAGGTGTCAGGCATCCTGCATGCAAAACTTCGCCTCCCTGCCTCAGATTTTACCACTTTCGAAGGCATTAAAATAGAAATCATTCAAAATCTTAGAATGTCGGTGCTGGCACATCAGAGGTGACAGATGGCTGAACCTTGAATAGATACAGAAGAGGATGCCTGGAGAAGTCAACTGACTTTTCAGACGTCATAGTTACTGGCAGGGTTGACACCTGAACTCAAATGGCCCGACCACCACTGAATTCTTTCCGCCTTCTGCACCATATGCTAAGTTCTGCCGACACTGGCTCTCTCTGCAGCTGGGTTTGACAGTTGGCAATGCTGAACTCAGACGACAACATCAGGAGAGAAGGACGGGCAGGCTTCTACAGGAGGAAGCAGGCGCCTTTCATGTTAGCCTGGCCATGCACACTTGAGCAGGGTAAGAGGAGACCCCAGACTGGTTACTCAGGCAGAGGATGACCCAAGCTCTAGGCAACAGAAGCATGAGGAGAAAACACAGAGATGACCAGAAGGGAGGCTGCTGGGTGCAGCTGCCAGGCTCTGGGCAACCAAGGTGGTGACTCATCCCCAGAGTGGTGAAGAAGCCAAAACTTGGACTAATCTCAAGTGACTATCATAGACCTAGGTAAATGGTGACAGCTGGGATCTGGTAGGAGGCTGAGAGCTAACGGTCTTTACACTTACTATGTCCCATAATTAACCCAAGACCTGATTTCTAGCTAGACAATGAAGCCGGATTCAACATGAATCGTTTATGACTCCAGAATCTAGCTTCCAGGAAGCACAGGCATAGGTTTCAGTTGAAGCTGAGGAGATAGGGACACCTGCACACTGGCATGCTGGCACACTGGCCAAGTCCCAGCTTAAGTCTCAGAGCCTGTTGGGGTTAAACTACTCCATCTGTGTCCCTGCCGTAGTACTTGAATCCAATTTACCAGCATCCCAGCTTACCTAAAAACTTGCAAATGTCTCCTAACTCAGCTTCATGTCTTTCTTCCTACCAGCCTCCCACCCTCAGCTGCTTGCAGCTATGTCTCTATCCATAGCTGTCACACTGGTAATTTTTTTCAGCAGAAAATCAGTCATTTCCCTGACTCAAGCTTTCTTAGAATACTAATCTGAGATTGACCTGGGTCCACCAGTAACTGCCTGAGCTGAGTTCTGTCTTCCTACGAGTTACAGGAAACATGTGGAAGCTTTTCCCCTCCCAGCCAGCCCTAAAAATAGGCAGGAGGCCATCTTGCTTTTAAATGTACAGGCTCTGGAGCCTGTCAAGCCAGGGCTGCGGAAGGCTGCCTCTAATATGAACAAGGCTCCTTCCTCAAGACAGGCCCTTTTAAAACCAGGCTATAGGGACTCAGAAAGAACTCTAGTGACCCCTTCTCTGTCTCTGGCAATGTGTTACTCTGTGAGAATGGCATCCTCTGGTCAAGGCCCTTGGAGTCAGGTTGAGACTCTATACCCATTCTCACTGTGACATAAAGGACTATACATTACTAGTCCTCATCCTGCCCCAACTCAGAGGGAACTTGAACCTGGCCTTAGTTGGGAAAACAAAGCGAGGTTGCCATGGGGAGAGGTGGGGCCATGGCACCAATGGAACAGGTCCTGATCTAGTCTTCAACCCCCTAGCATCCATTAAGCAAAGACCATCATCAGCCAGGGAAATCTACAAAGGTGAATATAGCCAACACCACAGACACTCGATCCAATCAGAGCAGAGCAAAAGTTCCAAGTGCTTGGGGCTTTTTTTTTTTTTTTTTTGTCTTGCTTTCCAGACTAAAATAAAGGTATTTTGTCTATGAGCAGATGTAGCTAGGCACAGGAAACAGGTCCAGATCTGTCCTTTCTGGGAGCTCTCATACCTCCCCCCTGTTTTCTCTTAGCTAATTTCCCAGGATCCATAGCTCCAAAACCCCACTTGTATCTACCACTCCAAAGGAAGCAATGCCATCCTCCTAGGTGAGGCTAGCAAGCACACGAATAGGGGAGCTCTGTACGATTCCTGTCTCCATATTCTAGTCACTGTCCATTCTACTCTTCCTGTCTGGAATGCTGTTGTTTAATGTAAGTCCTTATTGAGTTAATTATACCTATTTATGGTGTATCGTAGAATATTTCCATACGTGAACACATACATATGAGATATTTCCATACATGCAGACAATGATAAAGATCAAATCAAGGTGATGTGTGGATCTCTCATTTTAAATATTCGTCATTTCTTTACAAAACAACATTTAAAAAATCAGAAAGACCTATCCCAGCCTGGCATGACATGGGCTCAGCGGGAGTTGGCACTGCCTTTCGAGGGATGGAAATCCAGACTATCCCTTCGAAGCTGCCTATTTCATAACTTCACTCCTCAGTGGTTCCCTGAGACTAGCTGAAGGAGACACACGGGCTCCGGTTTTGTCTTTTCATGAGCTAATGGGGACTGTGGTGTGTGCCAACCTAAGCTGGCTCTGTGGACAGAAAATGGGGCAGTGAGTGTGGCCCTGGCTGGTGACTCTGTGGTTTCACTTAGCAGAATTATCTGCTTTTAAAAGTCATTAGTGTGTGTGTGTGTGTGTGTGTGTGTGTGTGTGTGTGTGTGTGTGTGTAAGAGAGAGAGAGAGAGAGAGAGAGAGAGAGAGAGAGAGAGCGAGCTTGCTTGCATGGGTGTGCAAGTGCATGTGGATGCCAAAAATTGAAACCAGCATCTACCTTGGTCTTTCTCTCCATTTTGTTTTGAGAAAGGGTATCCAGAGAACCCAGACTTGCAGATCCAGCTACAATGCCTGGTCAGCAAACCCAGGGATCCCCCTGTCTCTGTCCCCCCTACCCCGATGGCAGGCTCATAGATGCATGCTGTTTTCACAATTAAAAAAATATCATACTCAGTGCCCTGTTTCATTTTGAGGGTGGGCTCCAGATTCTCATTTTGTAGAATAGATTAAGCCAGCATCTTTTTCTTTAAGGACTGCATGGAGCTTCGAGATAGTGTTGAGAGCCACTGGGCAATAGAGGCTTGTGAACAAGACTGCTCACGTGCAACTCAGAGACAGGAACAAAAAGGAAAAGGTGAATCCCAGAGTGACAACGTATCAAGGGTGCAGGCAACAATGAATCTGGAAACCAAGCCATCTGGCTTCAATCCTAAGGTTCCAATTCTAGGATCCCTCCCCAGAGCACCTCGTGAAACCCTTGAGCCTACAGAGATCAATACACGTTTAGAAGAATGCTAATCAGAGTTGAGACTGTCTCTGAATGACCACGGATTAGGTAGAGGAGTGGACAGAGGTGACTTTGTGTTACCTGTTGGAAACACGCTTGCACCAGGTTCTCCGGGAAGAGATTTCTAATGAGGTCCAGGAAGGCGTCCAGGCTAGACACCTCATCGTTCTTCTTTCCAGGTCCCAGCTGCTTCTTGAGTTTGGGATTGCCAGGGTGGATGGCCAGCACCAGAATGACCCCCAGCACAGCGGCAATGATGGTTGTGGACATGTAATACACCATGGCTCTCGTGCCTAGGCGGCCACTGGCTTTAGCATCCAGGCCTGACAGCCCTGGGTTTAAAAGAAATCCAGAAAGGTCAGCCTGCTCTTTGCTGCTCATGTCCCCATCTTGACATATCTGCAGTCCCCCAGCTCCCTGTCACTCAGACACATTAGTGGTCAAATAACACTTCTCCAAATAAAAATGGGATCAGTACACTTCACATTGCTATTTTCTAAGAGCATTATTTTTGAGATTCTTGAAAACTTGGAGAGTTGGTGGCTCATAGATTACAGATGGCTGACCTCAACCTACCTGCCCAACATTATTACATATGCGAACATAATGCTGAAGAGTTTTCCATTTTTAACTCCCAACAATTTCTCTTCTATTTTCATGACCTAAGCGATGTTTCACTTGTGTGTGAATATTATTATTTATTGTCCTTCTTTTGGAGAATCAAAGGCTGGGCCATCAAGAACCTGCTCAAATGTCTTTAGAACACATTACTAGGGACTGAAAGGGAAGAGTCAGCACGGCCCTCCCATCACTCTGTGTTGAGGAGTGGTGGTTCTCGTGTCTAACCTCATGTGGCTATCAGAGAACACGTGGGAGAAGCAGCTGCAAGTGGCAGGCAGCATGTGTACTGAGGGAGGCTAGAGAAAACTCCGAGTCAAGTCAGACAGACCTCAGCCTCCAGAGGGTTTTTCTCCAGTTAGTTCTTCAGTGTGCCCGCTTCCTGGTTTCAGTTCCTACCTTAGCTGAACAGAGAGACAGAAGCCCTTTCTGGGGATCTTCCCTTGGTCATGTGGGGGAGGAAGCTGTTGTGAATTTTCTCTGAAGCGATCTGACCCACATATGACCCACTTCTTTCTATAGCCCGAAGTCTAATTCTGGGCAAAGGAAGCCAGGTCTCTCTATCAGATTATCCTGCATATGATCTTTTAATTAATTAATTAAGCAAAAACTATAATAAGAAAGCATGCTATAACATATTAAGGATATATTTCATGTCCAGTATTTCTTAACAATTCATATCTTCCTATATGACCAAGTAAATAATAAAAGCACTGTACTTTTCACTTACTATCTCTATCAGGTTCTGAATAAAACAAATTTTGAAAACATTAAAAATGAAATAGTAAGATGGATACCATCACTTTTAACACATAGCTGTTCTTTACATCTTTGACTGTTAGAAGGAAGGGGAGAGTGAATAATAGATGGTATTTTTTTTTTCTTTTTTAGGATCAGTGATACCTCTTTTAGAGACAGAAAGAAGCTCAGAAATGCAATGATACAGACAGTCACATCCACTGACTCAGCCAAATAGAAATTCTACTTTGAGCCCAAAAGCCAGGGCAGGGCTGTGCAGGCCTGTGGGCAGACACCAGGGGGGAGCTCTCACCTGTGATTAAACTGGAGATGATGAGGGGGAGGATGAGCATCTTCAGCATCCTCATGAGTATGTCCCCTGGGAAGGCTATCAACATGACCACATCAGGGTGGATGGGAGACGCCAGGCGAAGCAGCCCGCCACATACTGCCCCCAGGATGACACCTGTTGAAGGAAAAGAGGAAACCTGAATTCAGTTTTTGCCCTAGCCATGGATTCCCTATTAGTGATTGTTGTCTTTCGCACGTGCCCGCCTGATAGACTATGAATCCCCACAAAATAAAGACATGACTTCAGGGAAACTGGTTTTGACAACCAGCAAGACGCCTTTCTGTAACGGTTCCAACTATTCTAACACCAGAGGGGTTGAGACGAACATTTTCAACACTTTATGAAGAAAAATAAAGACTTGACTCCAAAATCTTCTGAGATATTGACTGCGCGTAGCATCATAAATTCTCAGAAGAACCAACTACCAGAGGGCAGTATCTTTTCTTCTGTCAGCCAGATCTGGCAACATGATCTGGGGTATAGTGTGTTGTGTGCCTTCCTTTTTAACTGAAGACCAGAAGCATAGGACAGGGCTCTGCAGATTTATAACCTGAGGGGAACCAAGCTGAGCAAAGATACTGGCAGAGATGCTGTTTGCTTTACAGATACCTACATTCCACCAGAAAAACTTCAGGCTGTTGGAAATGGGTGGCCAACACAAGCAGCAAAAGCAAAAACTAGGATCTAGGCCACAGACCCCCTGGTGGTGGGGGAAGGAGTTGCCAGGCAAACGGTTATGGAGGTAATTCTAGGGATAGGCAGAGAGGCATACAGCTGAAGGACAGATCCTATTCCTGGCTCTACAGGTTAAAATGATATCACACTGTCAACCTTCTTCAAGCATGAATGATTACATAGTGGACTGTTACAAAACAAAACAAACAACAACACACACACACACACAAAACCCCAGCCATGTCCATGGTTCCCTGTTTCTAAGTGAACTAAGGCAATCCCCAGTTTTGATTCTAGTCCACTGGTGGCTGGGATGCTGAGATGACACAGAGTATGGGGGATGGGGTGGGTATGAATAATGGTGAGGAGGTGGGAGGATGAACTTTTTAGTGGATTCTCTGTGTAGCCTAAGTGAGAGCCAAAAAGACAAGGAGAGGATTGAGAAAAAGAAACTGTGTGACTGTCATTATATGGAACTACGTTTACTCTGTTTTCATTGTATCCTGTAGAAAACCCAAGACTGTGACTGCGTTGACAACTCAGACCAAAGAATCACCCCCGAGACGGCTTGGAACGTATCTGAGCAGCAGAATGGGCCTCTTCCATGGTCCCCTCCCCAAATGTATCAGTTAATCAAAGTCAATGCTGTTTTTGGCAAAGGCCTGATCTAGTGGTCCCTTGTAGCGGGGATTTCTGGCCCTGTTCTCCTTATCTTGATGCAAGCCTTTTTCTCAATGTGATCTACTACCTGCTCTGGGATCACCCAGAAGGTACACTGCATTGCAGATTCCCTGGCCTCTCTCTCTCAACAGGTCAAAACATAGTCTTCACAAGTATGTCTGCGGACCTGCATATTCACACCCACGGGAAATGTATATGCATATTGAGAACAGAGGAGAGCAGATGGCCAGAAATGGCTTAGGAGTAGATATTTGCCATTGGGGCAGAGTGTCTAATAGGGCCCGGGGAGGACATGTGACTTCCTTTCCCGGAGGAGCACTCTCCGGGAGGCTAGCTCCCCTGTAAGTCTGGAGAGCTCTGGAGAAATGGATGAGGTGACCTCAGGAGATAGGGGTGTAGAGACCACAGACACCTACCAAACACCGTCAGTGAGAGCAGGAGGTTCTTCCCCAGCTTGTCGCACATGCGCAGACCCAGGTTTCGGTGCTTCGGCCCTTCCGAGCTGAGGTGGCTGTCGTGCATGCGCACTTCCACCTGCTTGGGCATGTTGTTGGCACTGCAACAGAAATGAAGCTCATGGTTAGTGACTCCCTGAATTAACAGGGGTCTCCCGTGGGCAAAGCAGGGAGACAAAACAGGACTATTGGGGGCACACTTGGATTCCAGTTGACCTGTAGGGCACATGGATATCTTACTCTCGTTACCCTGGATCCCCACCGTGAGAAAAAGAAGCACCGTGAAAAATAATGGGATTTCCCAGGGGTCACTCCCATGCTGACTCTGGGAAGGGAGTTTTTCTACTCCATTTTACCAGGATAAAATCAGTAGGCCATTAAGTTTCCAATTCAGATCATGCTCCAAATTTTGAGCTCTTTCATTCTCTTGATAATAGGGGTGTGTGATATTTTCTGGGAAATCATAGACCGTATTACACCAAAATCAGATGCCCCAAAAGTTTAAGTCTTCCACAACCTGCACAGGTAAAAAAAAAAAACACATCTACTGTAACTCAAGCCTTCCCTCTGTTCCAGAAAAAAAAATCGCATACAGCTAAAAGAAAGTTCGGTCAATTGTGGTTTTAGGATGTTGCTTGTAAAATCAGAACTCTGCCTAACTGCCCACAGGTTGAGGCCCCTCATGGTCAAAGGAGGATGGCTGCAGGCAGCATTTTGATCGCTATCATCTTTGGACACAACTCACCCATTTTTCAGATGCCCCATCCCAAGGGAATGCATGCTGTCTTGGGAATCAGCACCCCTGCTGGGGACATAGAACCCCTGCTGGGGACATGAAGACCTTGCCCCCCACCCCCACACACACCATATCACTTCCCAGGCCAGTAAGATTTTTAAAATGAAGTGAGCACATCTTCACTTTGATAAATTGAGAAGGGTTTTTTGTTGTTGTTGTTGCTGTTGTTTGGTAGCTTCCATTTGCAAACGCAACCAATGTCAATGTCAATGTTTTGACAGATGAAAACAAAACAGATGAGAAGGCAGTAATACCACCCTTGACAGATAGAAGGGCTCACCCTTGACAGAGGATGTGACAGTGCCTTCCAAGGAAGGAAGGTGTTACCTCTGCTCAGGCACTCTTACCAGACTAGACAAACCTTTGTGGAAGCAATGCCTGCCTGCAGAGGAATGGCCTGGCATTATCACTGATGGTGATGGGAAGAGTGTGGGATTCAGGAGTCTAGCCCTCACTTCAGCCAGTAAAACACTTGCCAGACAAGCAGGGAGACCTGAGTCTGGGCCTTAGGACTCGCGTTAAGTATCCGGTGTGGCGGCACACGTTTATAATGCCAGCACTAGAGAGGCACAGGCAAGGAGATCCCTGCAGCCGGTCTAGCCTATTAGAGAGAGCCACACTGAAAGAGAGGCCTTGCTTCAGAAAAGAAAGTTTTCTGGCACCCAAAGAATGAATGGCCTTTCACCTCCAAATACACATGCAGATATATACACACTCATCTGCACACACATGTGCAGCCATCCACCTGGACAACACACATATGCACATAAGCAAAATTTTCAGCAAAATACACCAGAGGAGGGACTACCGTAGTCAGTGTCTTTCTCTAGAGACCAGGAGGGAGGGACAGGGTTTATCACGTTCCTGACAAAGATGATAACACGTTAAAGGACCTATCCAGTTGCCCCAGCGTTCCAACAGGACATTGAGAATTTAGATCTGAAACGGGAATCAGATCCACTCTCATCTTTAAAATGGGCCTAAATAAGGATCGAAAGCAAACATTCCGGCAAGCTCCACATGGTGTCATGAAAGAATTAGGCATCAAAACAGCCACAGAAAAGTGGAAACACGCAGACATTAGGTTCACATCTGCACAAAACCCTGGGAGGATCTGAGTGCCTGTCACACACATTTTTTTTTTCCTATACAAACTGCTGCTTCCTTAACAGCTTGCTTTTTTCGCCTGTGACAAAAATGCCCAGGAAGCCCTGAATCAAAACAGCCGCATCAAAGTGGGAGCATCAAGACGTCATGAGTCCACAAGGGCTTACTTAGAAGGTCTCCAACTTGCTTTCTTGGAACTCAGCAGATGTCCCAAGCTTCTGAGAGTTTGTGACATGTCCATGTGCAAAATAAATTTGAACGTACAACTTTATTTGCTAGTATTATTATTACGTACGGGGGCACCATGGCACTCATGTGGAAGACAGAGGAACCCCTTCCAGGAGTCAGTTCTTGCCTTCTGCCACAGCCTCTGGGGACTCATTTCAGGTTGCTGAGACTGACCAATGACCCTTTTAGCTAGGTGGGCCATCTTGCTAACCCAGAAGAGAATTTAAAAACTAAATCAGAGCCTCAGTGGCAGTCGGGATATAGGGGTCTCCCCAAACTATCTGCTAAACTTATTACAAGTGGTGGCGGCACCGTGCAGGAGTAGGGACAGTATGACTATATGATTTTATGTCAAGTGGTCAGGGCAGGTTTCATAATTACAGACACGTGAGCATCCACCTGGAGGAAATGTGGAGCCTCGTTAAATTAGTTCTGAAATGTGTTCACAGCTTAGAAAGTAAATACAATATGGCCACCTGTACAGCTACCCTAGAAGCTAAGACTCCCATCAGCTAGAACCACTTATGACTAAATGTTGGATTTTAGCATGAGCACTGATTCAGACGGATGTTAAATAATCCATGCTGGGGCCTAGTACCATCGTGAATGTGGCAGGGGTTCTATGAATATCCCAGTTCCCACTGAGACATATGGCTACAAGAAGGCAGGAAGATGGAAAGATGAAGGCCTAAGGTCTCCATAGCTTAAGGGTTTGCTTCCAGGTCAATGAACAGAAAAGGCAGGACCTAAATTATGCAGTTCCCCTAGGTCCACACAGTCACTTCAAGTTTGTGTGTCCATTCTCTTGTTAATGTCCACTCGCTTTGTAAACAGAACAGGGAGATGATGAGTTCAAACAGTAAGGCAGGGAATCGAGGTACACCAAGTCCACAGTGCCAACTGCAGCTGGTGTATCCCAGTTCTTCAACACTCTTACCCCAAACCCTGAGTTAGAGCCCCAGAGACCGTCGGTCACCTCTGCTCCTACTTGGGTACATCCTGGAAGAAGGAGTGCACAATGAATTCCGTCCGGAACAGTGGAGGCTGGCTCAGCCAGACCCTCTCCCCTGGTCTCCACTGACCAACAATGTAAGGCCACCTGACAAGACGGCTAGGGGGCGGGGGATAACAAAGCCTTCACAATAAGCTTACAATTTCCTTTACCCTGAGCTTCTCCGCTGCATTATGTAAACAGCTGTTAATTTTGCAATTGTTACACAGCTCCTTCTCACACACATGCACGCAAGTCCTGTATCAAAGGCCAATTCAGCTTACCGTGCAAATTGTGCACCGTGACTCAAAGGAAATGCATAATGGAGCCATGCTAAGTTTTCTCCATACCTGCTTTTCATTAGCACTTGATTTTCCCCGCTCTGCCAAGGGCCTCTAATAATAGGCTCATTAGTTGTGGTGTTGGATTCCGATTTCCTGCTGCACAGTCTTGTGTCGCCTCACGTGGCACCAATTCTTTTTTTCCTCCCTTGCGTTCTCAGTGAGGTGGCAAGAGAACATTCCCCCAGGAAGCCTTAATCAACTGGTTCATTGGCCTGGAGGTTGCAAAGTCTGCAACATATCTTTTCTCTGTCCCATCCACCGCTTCTCCCCCTCAACCCCACTGCCCAAGTCCAACACTAGACCTAAGGGCCTGGGAAGCACAGTAGGGCACAGATGTCCCCTAATCACCTCCCTGGGAGGCTGACCCTAAAGAACAATAAATATTGCTTGCTGGGGGCTTTTCCCTTTGTGTTTCTTCTAGTGGTACTGAGTGCCATATACTATGCAGCAGTGAGAATAGCTAATACCGTACCCCAGAAAAGAGTTCCCTAGCTCCCCAAAGGACACTCCATTCTTGCTGTAAATGACCCAAAACTGGTATTTTTTTTGACAGCATGCAAGTCCCTCTATGCTTGCTGCATCCTATAAGGCCTGGGTAAGCCATGCAGTAGGAGGATGCTCATTGGCCAAGACGTCTTTCTCTGACAGTTACCGCATCTTCCCAAGTGCTGCGCACATCACCTAAAGGCTTACAGGCTCCAATGAACATCTCCTCCGGTCCCTTTTTTTTCTGCTCCCTTCTCAGCTCCTGTGCCCCTTCTCCAAGCCACAGAAATGCTTTCTGGAAAGGTCCTGCTTGGGTTGCTCCAGATTCTGCAAGGGCAGCAGCTCCTCCAAGCTTCTTCCTGTGTACCTGGGGGTGTGTCCGAGCAGAGCAAGCAGCAAGCTGTCCCAGTCAGGAGGCCAAGACCTTCTGGGAGATGATATTTGAAAAGGCACTAACAGAGTATTTGATACATAGTTGGCACTGGATTGGGTTTCTTTCCTTTCACTTAAATGCCTCCAGTGGGGCAAGAAGAATGTATGACAATTTAGCCACACATAATTTTTTAGTAAGCCGACTTAGCTGTAAAGTGATGCTTATGATTTTTAACCAATTAAGAGGGGCCCAAGAACTTCTCACAGCCTTTGGCCCCTTTTAAGGAACACTAACCAGACAAGCTCTTGAAGAACATCAGGAAAATCCTTAATCATTGTCCTAGTTAGCTTTCTTCTGCTGGCATAAACTGCAACTCAAAGCAACAAGGAAGGAAAGCATTTACTTCATTTACACTTCCAGGTTACACTGAATCACTGAGAGAAGTAGGGGCAGGACTTCAGGCAGGAACCTGCAGACAGGAGCTGACGAAGAGCCCAGGGAGGAACGGTGCTTACTGGCTTATTCTCCTTGGTGTTCAGCCTGCTTTCCTATACCACGCAGGACCGCCTGCCCGGGCATGGCACCACTCATAGTGATCTGGACCCTTCCACATCAACCATCAAAAGAAACTGCCCTACAGATTCACATAAAGGCAAGTCCTATCGATGCATTTTCTCAATTTAGAGTCCTTCCTCCCCCCTCCACGCCCCCCAAATGACCCTATCTTGTGTCAGGTTGGCATAAAAGTCGCCAGCACAAACACGAAACCTCTACACTTTGGTTCATTCTCCCCAGGAGAGACACTCAAGGTTTTCTTCACCTAACACATCTCCCATTTCCGTTAAGACACACTCAACAAGGCACAGTCAGTTCCTAGGGTCCACTGAGGGCTGAGTTGAAGGTCTCTGACCATTCCAAATTGGGAACTGCTTCTAAAATAAAGGTGATACCATGGCCTAGAAGCACACTGGTCAGCCCAGTTCCCAAGGGCACACTTCCGGAGTTAATGCTACCCACTTCTGGTTCATGGAACATAAGAATATATCTGAAACATTCACATAGTTCCCAACACAGGGAGACCATGGGGCATGTCCTGAGCCACAGGAAACTTGGCCCCATTTCCAGATGAATGAAGACCATGTGGCCTGTCTGCTCTGGCTAAAGTATCCTTTTCATCACTCCATCCAGTCCAGCTTTCTTAAACTAATGTCTACTTCACCCTCAAGACTCAAGCACGCTTTCATCCAAAGGCATTCACTGAATCCCAAGTTCAAGTTTTAGATCTTCCCTCTACAGGTTACTACATCTCCCATGCTTTCAAGGTCTTGCTCACAGTTTGTGGCTTGTTTTCCCCCATCAGAAGATAAATGTTGGAATAAGGCTGTCATATGCATTAGATCTCTCCCCATATGAAGCATGCTTTCTGGAAAATATCTTATGTTTGATAACTACATGTTGGATGGATGGATGATAGACAGAAGGATGATTAGATAAAATATAGAATCTAGTCACAAGTTCTATGTGATACTCAGTTTTAAGAACATTCTATAGTCAAGCATGGAGTCAGAGGTTTCTCTGATGAACATTCAAGGCTTTCAGAGTGATGCATAAAGAAAGCATAAGAAAGGATGTCTGAAGTCCTGTTCTTTGACAAGTCCAACAGGTGTTCCAGGTAGCATCTTAGGAACTAGGCAACTAGGGCTTTTAAGTGTAGCAGAAGGCCATGACACCACTTTGTACAGGCATCATGAAGTCATTCAAACAGAACCACACACCTTCAGCTTTGGAAATGGCAAAAAGAAACCGCATTGGCCACTGGACCATCAACTCTTGACTCCTGAGCATCTCTGTTAAAAGGCTTTCATTCCAAGGGTCCTGGAAGAAAGCTCTGATCCTGCTAAATTTATATATGAAAAAAACACCTCTATTTGGAGTGTGGCAAGATTTTTTCCTGCATCATTGTTTACCTGGTTGACTCTTAAATTATGACCTACACTAAGATCACATCTGTCTTCGTTGAATCCTCTCTACTGTGGCATGCACAGTGGCAGGCATTTATTGGGTATTGGGTAACACCGGAAGATTGAATTAAACATTAAGACAAAATATAGTAATGGGATTAGATGAGGTCCCAGCATTTCTTGAAAGGGGACCTCCGGACTCAATTACAGAGCAGGGCTTTGAGTTAAGACAGAAATGTCAGGCTTTTTGCACCCTGCACATTCTTGCCTTCTTCCTCCACCCACGCTCTCCCAATCTTTCTGAGGCTACATTCAGCACACACTGAGCCTTTTGTAACCTTATTTGAGGACAGACCCAACCCTGCAGTCCTTTAGTAACAGACAGACATTGTGCTTCATGGAGAGAAAGAGGTTTACATCATACACTGCACAGAAAACTGATGTAGTAAATTTTCATTTGAAGAACTTCTGTTCTTTCCTTAGTTCATTGTGCTGACGAATCATAAGCCTTCACCAGAAAGTGGTACAGGGGTGCCATGTTGACCACTGGTTCATCAACACTTGACTCCTGAGCAACCAGGTCGAAGGCCTTTTATTCCAAGCGCCTTGGAAGAAAGCTTTGTTCCTGCTCAGCCTATAAAACCTTCAGTTTGAAGGTTGGCAAGGTTTTGCTTCAAATCAGTGGCTTACCTGGTTGGCCCAAGGCTGCTGCTTTTATATTTTAATTAACAACACATAAGGCAGATCGATTTAATTTCAAAAATCCATATTTTACCTCTCTTAAAATATAAGCACCAGAACCACTCGGTAACACACCTCTGAATGGTAGCTGTCAATTAGAAATGGGAAGAGAGTACACTTTCGGTAGGAGTCCGCCACCACAGTCCCCACCAGTCCCTATTGCCTTCTTGATAAAAAAAAAAAAAAACACCAGGTATCAGTTAACATTTATCAACCAGCACTGTGTGCTGTTTTTCTAACAGAGGATAAATTGCCTCTTGCCTGGCTCCTCTGAAGTTAGAGACTCTTGCCAAATTGAGTTCCACCACTGGAGAGCTGAGACCATCCTCTGAATACTTAAACAAAATGCCTGCGCACCAATGAGTACATATTCAACAGGAGACAAAGTAAGTGCGGGGTGGTTTAACAGCGAATCACCTTGATTTTAATGAGGATGACCCGGAATTTATAAATCTGTGTGGTAGATTCTCTAGGGACAAAGGTGAGAACAAAAGTGACCTCACCTTCAGGGCAATGCAGAAAGAGTCCAACATGTGACTTGCAAGTTATAGCGGATGAAAAGGTCTTCATCTTCTTTGCCTAGCTCCTCATTACCAATGGTCCAAGATTAGATTTCTCTAGAGTAATGACTCAGTGTGTGCTAAGACACCCAGCCATGATGTCAGCCATTTCTTTACAAGCCTACAGTGGGGGTAGGTGCTACAGACTGTGGGCTAGACTCACAGCCTATAAGGGATGGCTTAGCAGCAGAGGTTTGCCGCATCTCTTCAGGCAGATGTTTTGAACACTCTGAGGGATGGCTGTTAGTCATTTCACAGAAGAGGAAGCAGGGCTGACTAACTTGCTTGTAGTTAAATAGCTGAGAGAGGGTGGAGCTGGGACTCATAGCTGTCATCTTTCTCCATCTGAGCCCACTTCTCTTCACTGTAGCATGGTGGTTATGAAAGCCTAAAGGAAAATATTGTCCCCAGGTGTTGCTTTAGATACTGATCACATAATTGACCTCAATTATCCCAGTCTCTCCTCTCTCTCTCTCTCTCTCTCTCTCTCTCTCTCTCTCTCTCGCTCTCTCGTGTGTGTATGTTTGTGTGTGTGTTAGGAGGGATTGCTTTGTTTTATATTACTGCTCTTATGCAAACTTTGCATTCTCCAGTCTTATTAAGACAGCCAATGACAACTTCACAGCTGCTAATGCACCATAAACATTCACAAAACTTACTTACAGAAAGCAACACACCTGGCTCCCAAGATGATAGCCGCTTTGGGGCTTTGGGCAAGAGCTTTAAACCTAGGCATGGTAACGGTGTTTGCACAAGAAGGTATAGTTAGACGAGGGCGTTGGGACTGACCTACCGAGGGTCCAGGGCTATTCTGACCTGCAGTCACTCCTCACCCTTCTCAGGTGATGCTGGAGATCTTGACCACAAGCATGACATTTAGTTTAACTCTGGCTAGGAGCAATGTCCAGAAGATGAGTTTGAAAGACAATTTTCCTCTGAATGATCAAGACTCCCTGCTTGGCACTTCGTCATAACTTAGCCCCAGCATTCTATAGCCATGCAAAGCAAAATCTACCCAGTCTCTTCAGCTCTTCCCCAAAGAAGAAGCTGATGAAAGATTTCTTGATGCCCCCAGCACAGATCTCTCTGAAGGAGGCCCAGAGAGATGAACTCATTAAGATATGATCTCTTATTTAAATCTATTTTGAACAAGGTACATAAACACATAAAAATTATATAAATTACCATGTGATATTTGAATATGTGAACATATTATAAAATGTGTAGATTGAGTTAAACATACTTATCTCCTCAAATATTTGTCATTTCTCTTTGGGAAAAACATTAAAAAGAACTTTCCTAAAGCATTTTAAAACATACTGTACATTATTATTTTTCTCTCTTGAATAGTTGTTCTCACTCAGCAGGTTAAGTGGTCCTGGTGCAATCAACATCTAAAAGCTTTTGGTGACAGTAACTATTTTCTGCTTCATCTTCATAACAGAGCAGAGGTGTCTTATACTAGTATAACCCTCAACTTATAAAGAAGAAACAGAACATTTAGCTTGCCTAAAATCACATACCAAACAGCAGAACCACAGGAGAAACCTGTATTGGCCCAACTTCAAAAGCTCAGGTTTTGATACTATGCTCAAGTAACTGGATAGCTTACGAATACTCCTCCATCCTCTGGTCCTAAACTTTACCATCACCTCGGTGAAAGCGGCAAATCATGGCTCGCCATGAAAATGTTTGCTGGGCCCTGGCTTAGAGTAATGGTGAACCAAATTCCTAACTCTACTTAGTTCTCTATAGCACTTGGAGACTAGAAGATTCTAGGGCTTGTGATTTTTGTTTTTGTTTTCTGAGACAGGGTTTCTGTGTAGCCTTGGCTGTCCTGGACTCGCTTTGTAGACAGGCTGGTCTAAAACTCACAGAGATCCACTTGCCTCTGTCTCCCAAGTGCTGGAATTACAGGCGTGCATCACCATAACTGGTTTAGGGCTTGTGTTCTTGATTCATGAAAATCATTCTTTGTAATGGGTTTTGCAAGTGGATCTGAGTGATGACAGCGGGGATAAACTTAAACAGGGGGAAATACGAGCTGAAGAATTTGTCGTCCACCTCCTGCAATCACCACAGAGCATCTGGTTAACCAACATCCAAGGAGAGTTTTTCAGAGTTGTACAGAACTAGATGAGTAAATCTCAGGGCACACAAAATTTCCCAGAGGCCCTGTCTGACCATGGGAGATTTGAGGGGAATCCTTACACCACCATGCAGCCAACCTGAAGACTAGTAGTGGTTTTATGCAGTTTCCTCCTGCTAAGCTAATCCAAACAGTAGCAAACTGCGCAGTCAGTAAGGCAGTGACCAAGCATCCATTCAGTCCTTTGCTTCCAAATGCATTGAGGGGCATCACATAATCTTTGTGTGAGACAAACACTGGATTCATGTTAGCAGCGAGGAGTCCCCTGAGTCATGTAACACCAGCCAATTCCCAATCAGCTCTTTCCACTAGCTCAAAACATGCCAAGGATCTTATAGCACGTTCACAGTTCTCAGTGTGGATTCAGACACCAAAGAATATCCATCTGCTACACTTGTTTCCTGAAATATACTATGCATACCAGCGTATTCCAGGATGTGTGGAAAGTAGAGTCCCTTAAGATTGCAAAAGGGACTGGAGAAAACAGACACAAACTCCAAAGCCACCATTGTTATATGAACTTGTGCACATGACATTGTTTTCTTTTATCTGTCTGTCTATCTATCTATCTATCTATCTATCTATCTATCTATCTATCTATCTATCTATCTATCTATCTATCCACTCTACATTCCAATCACAGCCCCCTCCCTCCTCTTTTCCTGGTTCTACCCTTCTTCCCTTTTCCCTGTATTCCCCCTTCCTTCCCCCTCAGAAAAGGGGAGGCCCCACCCACGCACCCGTCTCAGCACAATCAAGTCATTATCAGAATTGAGACATCCTCTACCATGGTGGCCTGAGAAGGCAGCCCTACCAGGGGGAAGTGATCAAAAAGCATGCAAGAGTTCCTGTCAGAGACAGCCCCTGTTCCCCTTACTAGGGAATCCACATGAAGACCAAGGTGTCTATCGAGTACATATGTGCAGGGGGCCCAGGTACAGTCCATACATGGTACATAACATTTTTATCCAAGCCTTGGGCTCATCTATTTTTAGGGGAAGAGGGAAAGTACGTGCCTGTATGTACTCATGTGCAGGCCAGGGAAAGATGTTATCTTGTTCTATCACTTTTCACCTGATTGAGTGAGAAAAGCCTGAATATCATCATCATCATCATCGTAATCACCATCAACATTATCATCAACAACTAAGCTGGCTGGCTGGTGATCTCTAGTAATCTTTCTGTCTCCCTGTGCTATGGTTACAGGCAGACATTTGGATACTGAAGATCTGAACTTGGGTCCTCTTGTTTGCACAACAAGCACTCTTACCACACTGAGCCATATCTCCAGCTCTTAGGGCTCAACTACAAAGTACAGTTTTTGTGTAGCCTACATGGGTAGTGCCTTTCATTTCTATGTATATATGGAAAGGAAGCTGCACCAGCAGGAAGAAAAGACCATAGCATATACTACTGACCTATGACTCACACTTCATTGTATCTTGTTGTTCAGTTAGTAATGTTGGAATTACCACCGTTATCGTTGTTGTTATCCTTATTTCTGGCACAAATAATGTTCATAGCAAGCATCCATTGAATAGTTTCTTCATGTCAGACAGGAATTGTTGAGCTTTCTAGAATATATAGGAGGAAAAGACTCCATCTACTTCATAGACCAAGGATCAGAAACTATAGTCACGGATAAATCCCAGCCCACTGATTGTTTCTATAAACAAGGTTTCACATCTATAACCTATGGATACTGCCTATGGATTTGTTTTAATTCCATGAGCAGAGTTGTGTAGTTGAAACAGAAATATTAAAATACATGCTGGCTGGCCCTTTATGGGAAAATACTTGGGATTCACATTACAAACCTATTGCTTTGACCTGTCTAGGGCCTAATACCACTTTTTTGTTTCTAACTTCTTGACTCTCCTTCTTCAACTCCTGTCCTTGTAGTTTGGGAGGAGCTTAGCTACTGTCTGTCTCAGGCTTGGTACATCAGGATTCACCATCCATGAGTACAAAGATGCATAGGTAGTATTTTAGTTCACCTTGAGGAGGAAAGGGTTTATTTCACCTACAGTTTAATATAACAGTTCATCATGAAAACAGTGAGGGCAAGAACTCAAAATAGGGCAGGAACCTGGAGGCAGGAGCTGATTCAGAAGCCATGGAGGGATGCTGCTTACTGGCTTGCTCATCATGACTTGCTCAGCCTGCTTTCCTATATAACCCAGGACCACCAGCCGAGGGATGGCACTATCCACAATGGGTTCGGTCCTTCCCCATTGGTCACTAATTAAGAAAATTCTTCAAATCAAGCTTTTATGGAGACATTTCCTCGACTGAGGCTCCCTCCTCTCTGATGATGCTAGCTTGTATCAAGTTGTCTTAAAACTAGCTGCATACAGGAAGGTACTGGGATTAAGCTGATCCAGTGAGATTCAGTCCTCAAACATATATATATATATATATACACACACACACACACACACATATACATAACTAGTAGGGATGAGAAGCTCTTGTTTGATGAGCTTTTATGAGTTTCTAGAATGCATACCAGATCTTTTATATTATCTAGAGCCCATATGGGAGTCGCCTGCTTCTTTTTTTAAGACAGAGAGATATGACAGTGTTCTCATGATAAGATATAGCCTCCATGAATAATGGAGCCTGAAATTACTTCTAGAAACTTCAGCTAGTAACCCAAAGTAGTCTTGTTCATTTAAGCCAGGTTAGGCATCTACCACAACTAAAGTAAAACAATCCTTTGAGAGAAACATAATTATTTAATTCTTTCCCCATTAAGATTTAACTGTTAAAAGTTAAAGCTAGTGAGGTGTAGAGGCTAGAACTTACTAAAGGGGCCAGTTCAGAGCTCTCCAGAGGTGCTGGATAGGATCAGGAACAGATACAACTGGTTATTTTCATGCCTTTGAGGAGAGAGCCTTGCAAAAAACACAGAACTAACCGCTAGAGAGAGTTCTTTGGGGATCATATCCTAGCAGCATACTGGGCTTTTGGTGGGGACAATTTGGAGTAAGTTATAAAGAGCGGGGTCAGACATCTTTCAGCCTTTCATTCTTGCCACTTAACTGGGGAAAATATTGCTGGGGACAAAGTTGACTTCCTTCCGGTAGAGTGTTTGGTTATCCAGCAAGTTATCGTATATAATCCACTGTTTCCCTACGGAGTTCAACATTGTACACTGACACTCTGTTATGGTGAGGAATGAGTTAGGGCAGACTTCCTCAAGCCCAGATTCCATGGGCTCACATGCAGCTGGAATTATCTTTGACACAGCTATCTTCTTATGTGCTACTTTGAAACAGCTAGGACCTAGGACCCAGTTTATGTAAACAAAAAGCCATCAGGGACATCTTTGGTGTATGGTCTATTTTATTCCATCCTCTGCTGAAGGACTTTGTGATGAAGTCTGGGTCCCAGATAGGCAACCCAGGAACTCACAAGACCTTCTGTTGTGTCACTGGTCCTGACACAACCCCCCCAAAAAGATTAAATTCAAGCATTTTTGCATTATTTTCTATCACAAAGAGTTCGGCTTAAGTGGGATGGATAGCTGGCTGGCTGGGTGGATTCAAAAGATACAAATGATGGGTAAGCATAAATATATTGTACACGTACAAAGATTGCAATCAGCATTTCTGGGATTATCATAGAGGAGTTGGTAGTGGTAACTCCCAGGAAGAACTTCAGGGGTATTGCACGTGAGGAGAGGGTTTCACCAGTTAGTACCTTCACTTTCACATGCACTTAACATTTTATCATGTAAGTTTATTATGCTGTAATGTCATGATTAAAATTTTGGAGGAAGTTATCATAAATATGTTTAGTGACACACCCTTCTTCAGGCTTAGCCATCTCTCAATGGTCCAAAATGTTACACAGTCGTAACACCATTGCCTCAGATTATCTGGGTGGCCTTCTTGTTTTCTTTTTAAATTGGGTGATATCCACTATTGTGGATGCTAACAGTGATGCCAGCTCTTTGCTTGTGTGCCATTTCTTCAAGCAGAGAGAAGGAGCCACGGGACCCAGCTCATGCCAGGCACATGTTACATGTGACCTGCTCTTTTGGGAAATATCCCAGCTCAGCGCAATGCTACATCACATGAGAAAAACAATGACATAAGGGAGTCCAAAAGTACAGCCCCAAAGACCCCTCCCCTCAGTCCACCTGGGCACAGCAGGGCCAAGGCAGAGCATCCTTGGCACAGAGATCAAAGCACTGGCCTCGATCTGGCCTCTGGTACACCTGATGTCCTCAAAAATGCCCGAGCTCCGTGTCTGCCTCATTGAAGTCAATAGACAAAGTTTAGATTTCAAGAGAATGGGACATGAAACAGAAGGCTGGCCCAATTGGGCGTTACTCTGTACTCTCCAATCCTACACAACCCCCATCCCCCACACCCTACATACTCCCCCCACACACCCCACACCCTTAGACTGTTTACTGCTTGCTAGCTGTATAGTTCTCAGTGACTCACTCTAATCCTCAAGAGCCCCTTCCCTTAACCACCATAGGGGTGGGAGTCGGTTGAGGAGGATGGGTTACTAGTTAAGTGTGTGCTGCAAGGTAGACATCAGCACGTCCTCTCTTCTCCTCCATGGCGTTCTCTCTCTGAATTAAGAGAATGTTCCCTGTACTGTCACTGACTTACAGACAACATAAGAGTCAGTTCAAGGGAATGTGCAACCTTCCTAGAAAACACCAACAACACCAACGTGGCACTCTAGACTCTTTTTTTTTTTTTTCCTGTCAAATGCCATCTTTACACTCTGGACTCTTATATAGCAAGTGACATGAGGCTCATCTTATTATCTGTGCTTTATTATAGTGTGGCACCTAAGATCAGGAGGAAATTATATAAGCACAATCCTGGGACATCAACAAACAGAGCAGAGAGCAAGCAGTTCAAGCAGCCAGTGAGTAGAAGGTTTCGACGAATGTCTCAGAAGCCAGGAACCACTAGGTGAGATGCACATTGAGTACATGGTAGAGAGAGGGAGAGGGCATTGTGGGAATGACTTTGAAACTAAATGACATCAGGATGCCAAATTATCTAGACAGAGGCCAGGCCTGCTCTAGAACATGGTCTTGCAGGTCCTCTGAAGTGCTGTACAAAGCCTTCAATGCTGGCTTTTAAAAAAATATATATTTTATTGAGTTCTTATACCTCCACCTCCCTTCCAACCCTTATTCTACTCTAATCCCCTCCAACCCCACAACACGAGGCAGGCAAGAAAGAAGGTTGGAGGGGAAAGGGGACATAGATCTCTTTAAACTACTTCCTCCTGATCAGGGACATCAAATCCCTTGAGGCAGGGTTGATACCCAATTTCTTCTCTTTGCTCACTACCTCTTGACAAACCACAACAATGGCGAGCAGGAGCAGCAACGGGGAGGAGCACCCACCTTCTTCTTCTTCGCAGCACCCCCCACCCTCTCTGTGCCCTGCCATTTACACCCTCTCCAGAGTCCCCAGAATTCCAGGTGTAAACTATCGGCAGCTGGCAAAACCATGTGCCAGTGCATGAGGAAAATCATAATCACCTGCTGTGAAGCAGCCTCTTCTCCCACACCTGGGATTAAAACAAAAGCATATTCACATAACACTCAATTAACTGTTCAGGGGAGGTCTGCCAGCTAGGCCTCAGGGTCAGAGGATAGGGCAGAGCTCTGTACCGAGACTTTGAGTAGACAAGAAGAGCAAAGGTGAGCCTTGGGATGGGGGATTTCATCGATAGGTCGGTGTCTATTCGCTACCAACCCTAACAAATGAAAGTATGCTATGACTCCTAAGTGCACATCAGCCCTGGAGGAGAGGTACTTCCAGAACAGTCCTATTGATGTTTGAAATTATGTTGACAAAAAAAAAACCCCACCAGTACAAAGTAGCACAAACAACAGGAGGAAGCTTCTGTCACATTAGAACTCAGGGCCAAGTAAGTGCATGCACCAATCTTTGCATATTCAATTTTGAAAATGTTTTATTTTCAAAAGCTGATAAGGGGAGATGGGGAGATGGGGAAAACAGGAGTGTGTAGGAGTGCTTGATATGTAGGTGTGAGGACTTGAGTTTGATCCCATAACATACAATCCATGTCAAAAAGTTGGTATGGCTGTGGTACCTGAAACTTCCCACTGAGGACTGATCCAGAGAAGCTGGATGGATCAGCCAAACCCAAACAGTGAACTTCTGCCTCCCTGAGAGACCCTGTCTCAAGGCAATAAGGTAGAGAGAGACAGAGGGAGTGATGTCTGCAGGGGCCCATGCACTCACACAGTCATATGCATGCACCCCCCACACACACATGCATTACGCATGCAATTGCACATGTGCACACACACATAAACACCAGGCACTCACACACCATGAAAACACAACTCCACACATACAATAGCACAGAGAGAGAGAGAGAGAGGAAAACGGAAAGGAAAAGAAAACCAGGTGCTAATGTCAGGGCTGAGTAAATGGTTCAGCAGACTAAGTGCATGTGGAAATTTGGATTCACAGGCTGAAAATCTGAGCATGGCGTCATGCACCTGTAACTTCAATACTGGTATGGGCAGCGTTAGGCAGATCCCTGAAGCTCACTGGCCAACCAGCCCAGCCGAACTGATAGGCTTCAAGCTCAATAAGAGACCCTGCTTCAAAAGCGAAAAAAAAAAATAAGATAAAGGCGGAGGGCAATGGATGGAAGAAATGCAGCTTCTACCTCTGGCCTTCACACATGGTCGCACACATGGGCATGCACACGTGCACACACCTAATCTAACAAGTACAAAAAGCACACAAATACATGAGTATGCATGCACACAGATGAGAACATCTACAAGGAGCAAAGATCTAGATGTTTAACTTGGAAGCTCAAATGGTACTGGGGGCAAAGTGCTTTCAGACTTTCCATCGAAATATAAAATATGTATTTGGTATAAAAAAACATTCTCCTTACTCTTGTTAGAGAAACATATGTGTTTATAAGGATGTCTATTCTTTGAAAAAAAATGCTCCTATGGCAAAAAAAAAAAAGGAATAAGCCAAAGTTGGACAGTATGGGTGGTTTAATACATTTTATATATGCTGTTGCAGCAAAGAACAAGGACCTCTTTAAAAGACAGAAGAGAGTATGGAGACGCACTTTCTGTGGAAATTGAAATCTGTATGTGTACATGAACAGTCATATACATGGAAAGGAATTCTGGAAAGAAAAGTAAAAAAAAAAAACTATTTGCATAGGTTGCCTCTGAGAGTGAAAGAAAGTTCTGGAAGAAGATATGTGATGAGAGCTATCGCACATTTTCGGGGATTTTAGTTAGAATTGTATTGTGCTGTATCCCGTTTTTCTTTGCTTAGTTTTGAGACGGGGCCTTGCTATGTAGCACTGGATGGCCTGGAACTTACTATGTAGACCTGCCTGGCTTCCAATTTGCAGCCATTCTCCTGCCTCTGCCTCCTGAGAGCTGGCATTTCAGGCGTTCACTGCCACACTCACCCAGGTGTTTTCTTTTGAAACAATGTTTCTCTTTTGTGCCGCTTAGTCAAAACTCCTGTCAAGAAACCATTAATTGCCAATCTAGTTAAAAAGTCTAAGAAGCTTCCTGTACAAAGGCAGAAGAAGCTGGCAAGCCCTGGCCGAATTCCAAATGTAATTCCCTCCTCCCGTCTCCTGGCTCGCTTGGGACAGATATTGACACAACTTCTACCCCAACAGTGCAGAGTTTATGTGCTTGAGAATCAAAGCACACATTGCCTATGAGAGACGGAGGGTGTTCTCTCTGACAGAAGGTACCTCTCAGCAGAGTCCACAACCCCATGGGTCTCACTTCCAGCGGCAAACATGGCGTGCTGATCTCCTTTATTGACTCCTTTTACATTAGAGAAACTACGGAACCCTTTCCTCACCTTAACCCCATTGCTCCTTATTCAATAGTAGAGGTGGCCACGCCCACTCATACTGGAGTAACAACATCAAAGACGCTGGCTCCGGGCCGGCCCTGCCCACCTGTGTTCATCCATGGTGCAATTTCTGAATAGAGCAGTAAAGGCTCTAGAGTGTGACTGGATTCACAAGTGGGACTGCTACCTGTGCCCTGCTCTGCATACATCATGCCACCTCAGTCAAGTCGCTAAACCCACTGTGTAGCTGTGACCATAGCAGCCTAGCTGCAAACTGAGATAACCTGTTGTCTTCAGGACCCGGCCCTCCATTTTGCACACACACACACACACACACACACACACACACACACACACACACATCCTGAAGAACAGCTGTCTTCACGTCAGTGCCATGCACACTACTACTTCAGGATGCTTGGTGCTAAGCCTATCCCACCTCATAATTCTTGCTACGTCCCAGGGTTCCAGTCACAGTCCCACTGTAAAACACCCCATAAACAATGTGTGCCTTGCTTCTGTTCTTGAACACGCAGCCACGTTCCCCCTCCTTACTCCCTCGAAGACAATCACAACACTGTCCAAGAGGATTGGAGCCAAAACTGGCTGGCAAGGCAGCAGGACAGAGGCAGGGATGCAGACGGCTGGGAACAAAGACTCCCTCGCCAAACTAAGTGCATCCTGAAACACGCGCAGTGAGCAAAGCTTGAGGCTGGTGGGGTTAACAATAGACCCCTTACTCTGCCCCCATTTCCAAGAAAAGAAAAGAAAAGTTTAGCATATGGTTTTCAAATTATACAAATAACGTGCATTTTTTTTTCCCTACAGAGAGCTGTAAAAGTGAAAACGAAAAGCGGTACCCAATCCCATTGCCAGGAAAATGTGCACCATAGTCAATGTTTGTACCAATGAGCTAAAATGTTCCGTATGCACTTAAGTTCGTTTATTCTTTTAAATCTCACAACCATTTTATAGGGCTGGGGTTGATTTAAGACACAAGTATATACCATTTTGTTTTGTTTTTGTTGTTGTTGTTTGTTTTTTGAGAGAGGGTTTTTCTGTGTAGCCTTGGCTGTCTTGGACTTGCTTTGTTGACCAGGCTGGCCTTGAACTCACAAGAGATCTGCCTCCCTCTGCCTCCCTGAATGCTGGGATTATAGGCATGTGCCACGGAGCCCAGTTGCTATAGCATGCTCTTAATGCATCTTGGCTCCCCGGCTTTCCTCTTGAGACATCTATTCCCACCCCAGCTCCTGCTACCAAGAATCCAGCGTTGCAAAGGGGATCTATCGTTAGGCTCCTTGGTTGGTTCCTACCACCAGCCCTCCAGCCTCGAGTGAACCTTTCTAAGAATGACACATTATAGAAAGAGTAGCTATCCAGACAGGAGGATAAATTACTTTTCAGCTAGCTTTGGGGTTAGACACAGAACTGAGGGAATTTGATGGTGTGGAGATGGCCCTGACCACAATGGGTCAGGTGTGGTGGCAGAGACATGCACCTGAACAAGAGAATGACAGAAGACTTGGTCAGACTCTAGGCTCTGTTAGGGCCTGATCGCCCCACTGTCATAAGGGGTTCACAAAATGCACTTCCTAAGCACTGAGTGGCTGAGAGAGAGAGAAAGCCATGGTTAGTGGCATGTGTTCCCTTCAAAGAGCATTAAGGAGATAGGAGCGGATTTCTCTGTGAAGGTAGGCTAGTTGTGACTAGACAAAATGGAGGAAAGGTAGTGACAGGATTTCTGCAGTGGCCATGAGCTGAGACCACACAACTTGGACTGGGTAGAATGTGTACTTTAGACAGGCTGAGAAGAGAGTGGCAAAGGCAAGTGGGGTCAGATGGTGGAAATGATCCAGTACAGAGGAAGGAGTTCCAGCTTTGGAAACGGAGCCGCTGGATCTGGATTGCGGAGTCTGTGCCATCAGGCCCTGGCTAAAAAGCTCTGCAAAGGCATCCTCTCTCCCCAACCGAAAGAAATCAAGAAAAACAAAACAAAACAAAAAAGACCTTAAGACAGGCAGGGCTTATTTCTGAGGGGGTAACCCACAACAGCCAGGCAAAAAGGAGCCAAGAGAGCTAAGGTATGGAGGTGTCTCACAGATCAACTATGTCTGGCTTTTGAACACGCCACTTTGGGATTGTCCTCATCTGCTCTGGCCAGACTGAGGATCTCAATGCACACAGTTATTTGAGCAGCCCCACAACTCTATCTCAGTGGCATTTAGAGTCAAAAATGGATAGGAAGCAGATTTTACCTCAGGGGCAATGTCCAGCTCGCTCACAGTGGCTGCCTGGAGCAATGAGTTTGGAAAGATTCTGAAGTGAAGTTCCCATTCCTTGTGAGTGGGTTTTATGATCAATTAGCCATGTTTGCTACAGACACACCATGAGGCACATTCACAGGAGTGCCCATTTTGGCCACGCTTGCTTTGGGGAAGCAGACAAACCCTGACTGGCCAGCCTAGCCTTCCTGGTAAGTTCTAGGCTAGTAAGAGATTCTCTCTCAAGAGAATGAGGTACTTGAGGCTCAGCACTTGAGGAACAATAACAGATGTTGTCCTCTGGTCACCACATACATGTTCATACATGTGCTCAAACACACCTGCACATACAGAAATGAGTGTGTGCACACACAGAATCCCTCCTCATCAGATATCTGGCCAGATGTTTCTGCTCTCAGCACATGCCTCTGTGGTTTATTTGCTGTGGCTTGGAGAGGAGACAGTCTTGGGGCTCAGGAAACCTAGAGCTGAGCATATGGAAAGGTCATTTCCAGCCACTTCATATTTATCTTTTCCAGCTAGTGTCAGAAGTTATACATTGTTTGGAGCGATTGCTAGCATGGGCTCCAGAAATGTAGTTGTCATACAAATCCCAGCTCTGACAGAGCTGTTCAGTGTCTCTGACTCTGTTTTCCCTGCACTGGATGGGATCACCCATGCCTGAGGGCTGAGCACAAACCCTCGTGCCACATTGTCTGAGGGGGAACCAGGAAATTCTGATGGCCCACTCCTGTTTTTCATCAAGGCAGACTGATAGTCAAACCAGCAAAGAGCATAGCCCAGACCCTAGAGGCTGAACAAGCCTCTGTGTTTAATTCTTACACAAACGAAAAACCCAAGAGGCTCTCCTGCCCTGCCTTGCCTTATCGTGTAGGTGTGGGAGGCAGGCAGAGGCATCACACTTATCTGCCTCAAGTGCAGCGCGATGCCATGTGATAGTTTGTCTCTGTAAGTCCTCATGGTAACCCCAAAGAGGCAAATGTTTATACCAGATTAACTGAGACGACAGGAAGGCTGGGTTGTGAAACTTGTTCTGGGTCATATGGCTGATAAACTGCAGCACTTGGTAGCAATCCCAGGATTCTCAGGCTGTCCTGTGCTCTGTCCTGGCTTCTGAGTTGAGCTTGACCAGTGCCTTAAGCACCTGGGGATCTTGGCAGAGATGTACACTGTGATAAGATTTCACAACCCAAAAAGCCTGGCTTAGGCAACAAGTCCTTTGATGATTGACTCCAATAGACTTGGATGAGTGGTCAATCCTGATTAGTGGATGCCTAGAACTTCCTGTGAGTCCAGAGCTACCAGCCACTGAAGCCACTCACCCCCCCTCCCCACACACACCTCAGCCAGAAATGTTATATAAGGAATTAAAAATTCTATTATTTCAGCCACACTAATCTTAAACCTGTCACCCCTCTAAGAACATACCCAACAGCTAACAGGCTTTGGGTTTTGTATTTTTACAAATCAAAGAACAATTTCAATGACATTTAATTAATGCTTTAGGAATGTCATACATGTACATAGTATATTTTAATTGTGTTTACCCTCCTACTCTTTCCCCTAACTCCTCCCATATCTATCCACTTAGGCCCCAACACCCAATTTCATGTCTTTTTTCTTTTTTATTTTTATATGCCGCTAGTCCAATTAATGCTGCCTTATGAGTGTGGGGCCATGCACTGGAGTGTGGTCAGCCTTACCTTAACTAACACTGACTTCCCCTGCCCTGGAAGCCATCCACCATCATAGCTCTTCTTCGAGGGGGCTCGTGAGACCCTTCCTCTTATCCAGTTAACATTTTATATCCTTTATATCCAGTATGTGTCTTGGACAGGGAGACCACCTTCCCAGTGTCCTAACTCGACCAAAAGCAGTCTGCTGACCTGAGAGATGGACAGCAACAACATGCTAATAACAGCTAATAATTACGTGGGTCCAGCATTGCCCTCTTGACAGTTCAATAAAATAGTTCTAATCGTAGTGCTACTTCACGGACCAGACTACGGAGGCTTAGAAAATTAACTCATGATCAGGTAACTATCGAGGGGCAGAAACAGAATCCCTTCCAGAGACCCTGGCTGGGAAGCTGGTGCGCCACAGTCTACATGCAGCCTTCTCCAGGGAACTTGGGAGATGTTTCCACTCTTCCTCCACTTCCTGGATTGGCCAGGGTGCTCTTAATGTCTCCGATGGGACCTCAGTTTCTCTGAGACCGTGGGGTCTGTTTGAAGGACATGCCAGACCACAGAATTTTGGTAACAATATAAACTTGTGTTCCTCCAACCTTAGCCTCCTACTCAGCCCTGGTCCCAAGAAAATTTTAAGCTAAAAGTTGTCTGGTATGCAAACAATATTTAATGAATCTGTGAGACAGAGTGCCTTTGGGAATATGTTAAATGTGCACTTAAAAAGCCAGATAGAAAATGGTGTATGCCCTATGAAAAGAGGCTTAAAGGGCGAGAAAAGCTGTGCAGAGAGGGCTCACTATGTACAGTAACTTAGAATTTAAACTGTCTTTTGTTTGTTTGTTTTAACATTTAACACTTCCGAAACGTTGATGTATAAAGATTCATACACTACAGCCACCTACTATGGTGATTCTCTTCAGTATTCGCAAATACATTCAATGTTAAGTGCAGCTGACATGCATGGCAGTAAAGCATACAGCAAGTGCAGCAGTTGAAGAACCTTCTGACAGGGGCAGGTGAGGCTGCCCTCCTTGGCTTTCTCTTTGCCTCTCATCTTGATGATTCGAGTGTCAGTACTATCGACATCCATATAAATGCTGGCAAGCAATGCGCTGCAGCCTCCCTTCTCCCGACAGGCTCCTCCTGTTCATCCCTCTCCCCTGAGGTCCAGCACCACTTCCTCTCCTAAGCCTCCCGCTTGACTGAACAGGCCTAACTCCTCTCTCTGTGTGACTGACTCCTAGTGTCCCTGTTGCAGTGCGCTCCCTGTGAGAATCAACTTAAATCTTCCTCCTTGCCACACTTGACTCATAAGACAAGTGCTTGACTCCCACCTTGAATGACTGGAAGTTTCTCTCAGTAAGCCTCAAAAAACATCAAACAGAGGGCCAAGACACAAATCACTAGATGACAACCGTGTGTCCTATGGGTGGCATCCTGGGAAAATGACTTCCTAGAATGAATAGCGGAGCCTAAGTCCAAGAGGGTTTCCAGAAGTTTCTCTTCTTCCCTGAAACCTGCTCTCATCAAAGAAACTAATGGGGGTATTATAGGCAGTCCAACTAGAGGTGTTATGAGTCAGGAATATTCCCAGTCATAGCTGCCCCACAACAGAGACTATCTAGGCCCAAAGGCAAATAATGCCAAGTAGAGAGATCCCGCTGGGGTGGAGATTAGGGCAGTCAAAAAGCATTATGAGCCCTGTAGAATTCCTCACCCTTCCCACCCTACCCATTTCACCAGTGAGCCCCAATGACTCATCTATAACTGCGCACCATCCCCTGTGGTTTTTGCCACCCTCAGTAGGCACACATGTGTGCCAGGAGACAGTTCTGGCCCCACTAGAGACACCAGACATCTTCAGGGAATGTTTTTTATTCTAAGATACATACTATTCTCCCATTTAAATATTTCTGAAAACGGAATGTGTCTTACAATTAATGTGAGCTGTCCTAAAAGGAATCGCTATTGTGAAACTGATGGAAACTCATTCGTATAAATGATTACACATTCGAAGCCAAGAAACGTGGTAGTTTAAGACACTCACATAGAAACAAATACAAATCACTGATGGAGTGTGATATAAAATTTCCAAGAATCAAACAAAACACAAGGCTTCAAAGAACATTTGCTCCTATTGTCTGTGCTGGCCAGTGTCAGTTCCCATTCGTTCACTCAGTTGGTAGAGAGGCTTAAAGAGAGACTTTGCCTTCAGGATGAAGGACCCATGACCAGAATTCTACATATGACACCAACCAAGACAGGCTTATGTCAGAGTCACAGCTCCATGGAGCACTGGTCTCCCTCCTCCTACATCTCCACTTGAGTCACCACAACCCTCCTTTGTCTGTTTTCTTCCATAACTAGCACCAATCCAGGCAAACAGCCCATAGGGACATAATGAAAGGCCCTGGGAGAGGTGCAGCCATGATTTCTGTCTGCCAGTTGTTTCCTGTACTGGAAGCAGCAGGGCTTGAGTCTTGCTTCAGAGTGAGGCTGGATATGAACTTCCAACTCATTGATCGTTTCCCTGGACAAATTAGGTGACGATGGAGAGCCATTTTCTTATATAGAAAGTGGAAACACTGCCCAGTATGGAGGTTTGTTTTATGTGTGTGTGTATAAAATAGTATGTTTTGCTAAAACATACTATTATTTGGTAAGCATTACTGAACTTAATTTCTTACCAAATTTAATGAATGCTTACTTAAGCAAATCTAATTAACTTACTTTTGGGTCCCTGGTAAGACAGAAAATCAAAGGAAAGTGACTTAAATCATTCAAGAGCGTAGCTTCATGTCACAGACAGGCACATGTGACAATGGGTAGCCATTCTAACTGGGCTTGCTCTTTCTGGAAATTGGTAGAGAGTATTTTAAATTGCATTCATGGGCCTAGTAACCATGTTTTGCAAATATGGTACATGGAAATAATTATCTTGAAAAAAAATAAATGCCATACTAATAAAGACAAGCATCTTTCATGCTAGTTATAAATTGAGAATACTAGAAACAGCCCAGTCCATCTCTAAGAGAAGGTTAAGAAACTGACGTGGCAAGAGTGAAGTATGCGACCATAACACAGAACTTATCCTCCATGTGGTTGGTCCATGTGGTTGGCTTCAGTGTGTTTAAAATGCTGAGCATGAAGGACATCTTTACATTGTCTGCTCAATTTAAGAACAATGTCCAAGGCTAGACAGGATAAGATTATACAGTAAAATGGTCTAAGTCCATTTTCGTTAATAAGAAGTGAAAGAGACAGCCTTAAAAGTGGCCATGAGATAAAACTGCAGAAGACAATTCCAAATGTTTTCTCCTATACTGCGACTCCAAGGGGACACACTTGGAGGTTTTGAATTGCATCACCTCCATGCAAAGCAACAAGGAAGAATCCTTGTTCAGAACCCACATGATTTTTTCTGGTTTCCTGAGCCACTACTAACTGTAATTTCTGTTTCATCAGGGCCTTTCAGAAAATCACTTTCTTGGATTTCTGAAGCTAGAAACCAACATGTAAAGGAACGAAGTACTAGAAGGTTGCTGTAATTACTGTGCCAAGAGCCTAGTAAAGATGTACGGCAGAACTAGGGAAGCCCCACCGTTTTCTCTCCACGTTTGGAAAAGCAGGGGTAACTTGAAGAGGAAGCTGGCTGAAGGAATAAGGTGGGCTGGCTATCTTTGCAACATCCACACTGTGTTGTGAGAAGGGAAAGAAGCACATTCTACAAGTTTCCAAAGATGACATCAGACCAGATACTTCATGCGACCCTAGGAAAATACCTTTTCACCATCGAAACCAAGCCAGCTGCTCTTCCCAAGAACACCAAGAACAAAGGCGTCTAACTCTGGCATCAGCCTTTGGTCTGCAGTGCGCTCAGAGAAGTTGACTGAAAACAAAATTTCAGTGACACCACTTGTTTTACCCTGTCCTTGCAAGTAGAATTGTCTCTCACGTGACAGACAGATAAGACAGCAGAAGCTGGGATGCTTGGGTTTTCATCCGGGCCAGTTCTTCAGCAGTGAGCAAAGATGCTCACCTTAAAATTTCGACAGAGGACCCCATGGTTTAACTCGGCACACATTCCCACACCTCTGCGTGCTGAAGTGTTATATGAGAAAGTCATGGGTGAGAGTTTGGTAAAAGGGCCAGCTCTCCCAACTCACCAGTGAGTATCTCACAGACACCTGAGTTAGGAGTCATTTAAAGAGGAAAATCTCCAGGTGAGAAGACAAACATCAGTAGTAGAAGAGTTCCAGACCCAACAGGCACGTGCTCACTGAGAAGCATTCCCCGAGATGCCTGATGTACCCATCATCATGCACAAAGGTTTGAGGACCTACATGTCTGCCACAACACCCAGAGACACATCCTCAGCACAGACCACGTAGCCACTTTCCATCCTTCCATTTCTAAGCAAGGTCTGCTCAGCTGGAGGAGGCAGATATTGCCAGATGCCAACACTGGCTCTCACGTATCTTTAATAGCCTACCCTCTCTCCCATCCATCTTACTTCCCTCCCTTCCATCCTCCCTCCCTTCCATCCCTCCTTATAATGTCTCCTCTCTTCCAGGCATACAGTCTTTCCTCCCTTTCCCATTGCCGTTTGTTCACAGCCTAGCCATACCATACCACACCCCAGATTCTGACCTGACCATTCTCTCAGCTGCGGAGCGCACTGGCTTCTAAGTTCTGGGAAGAGCTCAACTGTCCACGCCCAGCGTGAAGTTGGGTATTTTAAGTCTTACCTAACCAGTGTTTTGATGTCAAAAAAGTCACATGCTGTCTTATTGATGGCTGTCATTTGGCTCCAACCCCTAAGGTTGCTAAGTGTTTGTTTGTACATTGCATAACTTACAGGAATTGAAAGCCTCATCAGGGCTATTTGATGTCCCTCTCCCATCTGTGAATAAGAGCAAGAGCTATCTACATCCTAGACCCCATGAATTTCTATGGGCTAGCCCACAGTCCAGCAGCCAGCTCCTGAGCCCAGCAATGTTGCCTAACCTGCTGGTCATGTCGTCACATGCCCCTCCCTGGCTTCGTTTCTTTAACACTCCCCTTCCAAGCATCACCATGAACCGCTTAATCCCCCAAAGCCATGCTGGGTTGACTTAGAATCTTGGTTTCAATGCCCAGGACTACTCCAGCATCCGAGCCTCCCTCTAGGCTTATGTTCTCAATGTTCCGGGGTTTGATTTACTCGATGGGTCTTTGCCCAAGGAACTCTGCTTTGTCTTGTTAAGCACCTTCCATGGCCTCCTCTGATAGGAGTGCCTTTTCCTAAACTGTGTCCCTCAGAGTACTACTAACAAGTGTTCCTTGTTCTAAAGGCAAAGAGAGCTCTGGGATACTGGAAAGAGATGTGTGCCCTGGGTGATAATGTGAATCTGGGGTCCAAATGTTATGAAAAGATCCACTGTAAAGAAACTCATCAAGGACCTGGGGATGGCTCGGTGGGTATAGCACTTGTCACACACATGCAAGGCTCTGAGATTACATCTCCTGCATCCACGTAGGTGCAGTGGTGCCTGTCTGGATCACAGTGTTTCCTGTGGTGCAGTGGGAGGTAGAGACAGGAGAGTTCCAAGAAACTCTAGAGGTAGCTAGGTGGTGTAGGCAGTGGCAAACAAGAGCCTCTGCCTCAGACAAGGAGAAAGGACCTGTATACGAGCATGGTGGAGTAGCAGGGCTCATATTCCTATGTATATATGTGTGTGTGCATATATATATATTTGTGTATATGTATATGTGTGTCTATATATGTATATATAGACACACACACACACATATATATATACATATATATATACATATATATATATATATATGGATAGAGAAAGAGAGGTGGAAGGGAGGGAAGGAATGAAGAGAGTGAAAGAGGGAAGGAGGGGGACAAAGACGCGTTCAGCCTCACTTCATTTTGTTGAGCCATTCCCAAGGTCACAGAGACCCGGACCCTGTCTACTTTCCTTATGTAAATACTGCATACATCCTATGTTTACTGGGCCAACAAGCATACTCTCTAACAAGCATATGGCTAGACTACTGAGCTTCAGGAGAACACCTCTTGGCATTGCCCCCATATCTCCGGCAGGCACCCCAAACTCCGTGTTGGAGTAATGTTTCAGGTTCAGAGAGGAGCAATAGCAATGAGCTACATAGTTGGATGCAGTTATGGCATAGAAGATGTGGAATGGCTTTTGTGAAAAGTTGGTAGGAGTCCACCTGCCACATAGAATCATCTGACTTGTGTGGTGTGGATAACAGTTTCCATTTTCATCTAGGGATATCCAAACTGGAGATACCTACCCCAGGATATGGATAGCATGGACATTTCACAGATGAACTGATGTGACTGTCCCCCACCACAGGTCAAGCCTCCACGTCGTCCCTAAGTTTCTGATCTCCCAGCCAGGTCTCATGTTTGGCTGTTTCATACAGTATGCCTTACCTGACTGGGGGTCCTTTCTTAGCCTTGGCTGTCCTTCGACCAGGCTGGCCTTGAACTCACAGAGATCATCCTGCCTCTGCCTCGCAGAATGCTGGAACTACAGGCCTGTGGCACCACACCCAACTCATTTCAGTGTTAGTCAAAAAAATTCACAAGAAACATTGCATCTGAGAGAGATATGTCCCTAGCTTGGCTCCTAATCACAGCTATAAATAGACATGACAGGATAATCTGAATTAGTGCCTGGTGACATCTGCCAGAGCGCCACCCAAGACACATTCACTTCTCCCTTCAACACTTATGAGCTGCACGACCTTGAGCAAATTACCTTAAAAACACTGTATCCCAAATACACCGTTCACAGGAGGAGTGTTTCCTACAGGAATGACAGTGCATGGGACCGTGGAAAAAAATGTAATTGGTCAGAATATGCAGAAGTGCCTGGAAGAGAACAGGGGACACGCCAGGGCAAACTGCCACCACCATTCGCATTTATCCAATCATTTCATCAATATTTCTTGGGCAAGAACATCCCCACTCTATTCTGAGCCATCTTGCTGTTGAGGGCTGTTGTTGGAATCACAGCAGAGGCATGAGACACTGATGTTCTGCCCCAGGCCTCTTGGGAGCTTGAATACTTCCACATCTAGTCATCACCTCTCTATCCTCTTTAGCTGGTATTTGTCACTTTGGGTCACTGATGCTAGCTGACCTTCTTGAAAGTCTTTCTATGTACTAAGCACACTGGAAATACTTCCCAGGCATCTGACTTCTTTAAGTCTTCCCACACCTATACAACCATTCAAAGGAAAAAAAAAAAGACTAAGTCCAGAGAGGCTGAGTGACTTTCTTCAGTTTGTACAGTAGGGCAGTGGTTACTCTGAGCCTGACTGTTGAACCCGTGTTGGTGTTTGTAATTTACAGTTTTAGCTTGAGTGCTGTTCTCCCCTGCCCTGGCAGAAGGCATCTGTGGTAGGAGGGACAAAACAGAAATAGGAGCTCCAGTAGCCTCCAGGGACAGCAGCCTCCAGGGACAGTTCCTCCCACTCCAGGTGGGCTGTCACACACCCTTCCCTTATTGGGAAGGGGTGCTGCCTCCCTATGGAAGGGCGAAGGCGCAGCATGAGGAAGGAGAGAGGTGGGAGTAAGGGAGGGGAGGAATGGAAAGGAAGACATCTGGGAATACGCAGAGGAGACAGCTGGTTAATGGATTAATCAGGCGTAGCCCAAGCAGAGCTGGGGCGCATTCTGCCTTAGAGGACAGAACCAGCCTGCTCCGCACCATGCAGGTCTGAGTGGGAGGCAGCCTGCAGCCTGAGGAGGGAAGAGATCAAGGACAGGAAACACCTGAAACCTGGGAGAGGTCATTAAGAGCAACCCACTCACAGCAAAGGGTCACGATTTTTAATAATTGTTTGTCAGAGATACTCTTGAGATTGGAAGACAGAGGATGGATCCCTCCAAGGAAACAACTTTCTCCAGGGGCACTGCAAAACTAATCTGGTCATCTGGGAATGATGGACAGGACTACCCCTGAAAAAAAAAAAGATGCTTCAGAGGAACTGTTCATAATGCACAGAAAGAAAGTGACTTTCATCCTTTCCCATTCCAAGCCATGCAAGGACCAGGACTGAGGGGATGCACAAGGCCAGCAAGCTCATGGTGCCTATGATCTGCATTTCTCTTCCTGGAAGCAAGAGACTCTCTGAGACTGAGGGTTATCAGGGATGGAGCCAGGAGAAGGGCACCCTCAGCCGGGGACCCTGTGTAGCTTGTCACCACCACACTAGTTTTGGTGCTAAGTCCTTGACAGTCTTAGCAGTGAGAGGAAATACTAAACACCACAGTATCCAGGCTCTTGAATAGGATCACTAGAGTCTGAGTGCCACTTACTAGCCAGGCATTTGGGCATGTAGCCAGACTCATTCATGTTTCAGTTTCTCTTGTGTAAATGAGAGAGTGTGTGAACACCTCTTGGGGACTTGAATAAATGCACGGAGAGTCCAGGACAGTGCCTGGATCACTGTTATATGCCCTCCATACAAGAGCCATTTCCATGACTGTCATTATTTCCCTGTCTCTTTCTCTATGCCCTTCTGTGTGTGCGCGTGTGTGTGTGTGTGTGTGTTTCTCTGTCTCTCTCTGTGTCTCTGCCTCTCTCTCTCTCTCTTTTCTCTCTCTCTCCTCCCCTGCTCTTTGAGCATGGCCAGTGAGAATGTAAAGGAATGTGGGCTTTGCGTCCCTCAGCCCTTGAAACAGCCCTGTAACATCACCAAACCTCCAGTCACCAAAGGTTGTATTCAACTTTCCCATATGTTCTTGCTCATATGTCCGGAGAATGCCCCATTACCTTCAAAATCTTGTTCAGGTGTCATTGCCTCTAGACTCCTTCCTGACCACCCCATCCTTTAAGAGAACCGAGGTTCCCACTCTTGAAGAATTTCTGCTTTGCTGTGAAATTATCTGAACAGACTTCCAAATCTCTGGGGTGGGGGGTGGGGTTGCCACTCTAGCTCCTGTATCTGTTGTCTTGTTTCTCTTATTAGGCCATGACCTCTCCCAGCCAGGCAACAACTTGAGAATTAGCAGTGGACAGATGGTCTGTGGCACTGGATTTCTAGACGAAGAATTTGCCCCCACCCCCAGGGAGCACTTGGCAATGTCCGGGTATTTTAGCCATCGTAGAGAGAAGTATTCAGAAGTGTCTTTGTGAAGGTGAGGGCTGCACAGCACAGACAGACCCCGCTCCTGGGTCTGCATGGCCACTTCCTTTACCCACTAACGAGATCTCAGCACTTACTACGTCAGCATTCCTGTTAGCTGCTGAAACTGGGCTTCATTTTAAAATGTTCTCTGTATCTCCACAGAAAAACTGCACATACCTCCCCCACAAAAAAAAAAAAAAACATGCTTTGCCAATGAAATGTCCACAAATCATGCCCTCAGTGTCTCTGCCATAGCACTCTAGTGACCTCAGGCGGGTGGCCAACTGCTAGTGTCTCTTGACTTCACACGGAGCCCATCAGACATGAGAAGGCCAGCCTGCCTGTGGTTCACAGGGCCTGATGCACTGGGGAGTTGACCTCCCCGAAGCTGCCCTCAACAATGATCAACAAGCCTAAGTGAATCAAGACAGTAGCCTGGGGTGGTCTGGGGCCCCTTGACCCATCTGTCCCAGTTATTGGTCCTTCCCTGGCTCACTTCCTACTTCATGACCAGGATTTCCTTCAAATGAGCTAAATGGACTCAGATTCTTGTCCTAGAACCTTCCTTTACAAACTCAACTATTCACACCTGTTCACTTCCAAGCAGAAGCTTTCCCATAGTTCTGTCATTTCTCTTGCTCCTCAGCTGCAAGAGGCACCCAGGCAGGAGCTGCTTCTTGGTATGGAACCCACTCTGAGAAGACACAGTCAAAACCTGAAGTTCACACTTCAGTTGTTGGGAGCCACTGAAATTGGGGAATGTTTGTTACTGCAGCATAACCTGGTGAAAGCTGACTGAACTGATGCAAGACTTCTTCCTCTTGCAGAACCATTTCAGCTGAGTGCTGCAGTAGACCTGGACTGCTTATCTTCCAAGGGATACTCTTTACAGGGAAAATTGGACAGCACAATCATGCTAGAAACTGGAGTTTAAAGAAAATCATTAATCCCTTTCCCCTTGTGAAGTCTCTCTGTAATTCATGGTGTTCCATGAAATGGTAGGGCACTGGGAAATGTCTTCAGGCTGGACAATCTAACTTTGAGCTAGTGAGACAGTGCCTCAGTTCATACTTCAGGGCATCCAGGAAGTTCATTTGCTATTATGGGACGAGACTAGCAAAGCTGGGTCTAGTCTGGAAAGGAACAAAAGAAGCTGAGTGAAAGCTACCCTAAGTACAGCCATCGCTGAACCCTCTACCTCCTCACAGTTCCAATGGAGGTTCTGCCCCCAGAGCCCATCCTGTCTGCATGACTTAGTTTCTATGGTTCAATGAAGACAGACATGAACGTCTGTTTCTCACCGCCCCCCCCCCAAGCCCTCAGCTTTTAGAACAAGCTTGATCAACACCCACAGTTTCAATGGAAAGATTAGTTCACCCAGCCCACAAATAGCTCACTTCATTTTCTTTTTTAACAAACTACAAGTGAGAATGGCATTCTTCTCTCCCTGTGACCTTGGCATGTGTTGAGTGTGAACCATGGGCTATACACCAACCAGAAACCTACCAAAGGCCATCTTTCACTCAGCAGTCATCCTTCCTCAATCTTCTTCAGTGTCACCTCACTATTATTTTCTCTAAAGGGGTTAACAGAAACTGCATCTGAAAACAAACTTTTGTATTTCGTCTATATGAAATGCCAGTATCTCCTGCCATGACTTCAGTGTGAAGATAAAGATAGCAGGAAATGTTCTTATTAAGACTGGCTAGGCATTCTTATTTGCTGGAGCCCCTGATATCCACTCTCTCTGTTTGAAAAAGAGGCTGAAGCATGTTGGGACAGCATAAGGACAAGACAGCACGTGAGAAAGATTTGATCTTTGTCGTGATGAGAAAGACCAAGGGAAACAAAAAGCAAGCACTCCCAGTATGTGCTAAGTCTTTGAAAGTTCCTCACTAGGGCCCCTCAGCCTTCCTGAGTTCCTCGGACATCAGCTGTCATTCACCGGAGCAGCACTTTCACCTGCGGAATGGTGGTGTCATTGCCTGCATCCTTATGCAAGCGTGGCTGCGTTACCAAAAGCACCAGCCTTGTAGCCTGTCCTCTGCAAAAGTCCATCCTGTTCTCCCACCTCCCACCTGTGTGACAACGTCACTACACCTCTCTGGTGCTTTCCTCACTTACAAATAGGAATAACTGTGGTCCCTAGTTACAATGTAAAGGCCTTCAGAAAATTCTTGGCCAACATCATGTTCATTCAGTCATGGCTGTCATTATTATTTCCTATAATCAAATATACGTTTTTCTGTGCATGTATGTTCCTGATCATGCATGTGTATACGTGGCTGCATGTGCACACATGCATTCATGCCTATGGAGACCAGAAGTCAACGTGTCATCTATCGTTCTGCACCTCATTTTTTTGAGTCAGGGTCTCTCAGTGAACCTGAAGCTTACTGATTTGGTAGACCAGCTGGCTGGTGAGCCCCAGGAATCCTTTTGCCTCTGCCTGACCAGCACTGGGATTCCAAGGGTACACTGCCTTACTGGGACTTTCATAAGGGTGCTGGAACTCCACACTCAGGTCCTCATGCTTGTGCAGCAGGGACTTCACCCACTGAGCCGTCTCTTCAGTCCCACATGAGGTGTTACAATACTCATCCCACAGCTGGCCAACAAAAAACCCAAGTGGGAAATCTACCTAAAGTGCATCGTCTTACTTCTCCTGCTCCACTATTCAACATCCTCAAGTGGCGGCAAAGGCTGCCACCTACATTTTGAGCTGGGTATTTTTATTCCAGCCCTGTGTCTTCCCTAAGCCTGTGGGCTTACTCCGCTGGGCCACACTACAACACAAACACATACTGATGCAGTGCTGCAGGCAGGCCATCTGGGAAGGTGCAGGCGCCTTTGAGGTTGCACGTGGTCCCAGTGTGTGCGGCTTGCCCCGTAAACTGAAGATCTGTGGAGGAAATGGGAGAGGGAAGTGGCCCCTGAAACTCCTGGAGGAGGATCAGAGCTCCGCTGTGCATCTCACGGTGGAGTGGATGGAAACTGCCAGCCCGCACGCTTCTATTTTTAATGTTCCAACAATACTTTTCCCTGGTTGTAATTAGGTACCAGCTGCAGCAAATACATTAAAATCACAGGACAGCACCCTGCATCCACTGCTCATGTTCCTTTGCTCCTCTTCTGAGGGTTGGGGAGCAGCAACCTTTTGACATTGCTCTATGATGGTGCCATCTGCAAGGTTCACACTTAAGAGCCATGCAATTGAGTGACAACAAGAAAAAAATGGTTAAAACATTAAACAAAAACACTCATAATGTTTTAAGTCCATTCGCCATTTTATCCCAGGGTGCATGCGGCAAGCAGGCTACAGATGGGGCATACCAACAGCAAGGTCTGCTCTGGGCTGGAAGCTCCTCATCAGAAGCATTAGTGAGAAGTTTGCTCCCTAGTTTTTCCCAGGATCAGCCCAAGATCTTTCTATGTCTATAGAAGATGCCATCGGAGAAAGCCAGGACAGGGGCTTGGGGAGATGGTTCGGTGTGGGAAAAGTATTCGTTACACAAGTGTAAAGACATGAGTTCAGAACCACAGAACCCATGTGAAAGTTGGACATGGCAGTGATTGTCTGTAACTTTGGCACTGGGAGTCAAGGGGGCAGAGATAGGAGGATCCTACAAGCAATCTGATATAACCTAAATAGTGAGCTTTGGGTTTGTGACAGACCTTATCTCAGGAAAAAAAAAATGGAGCACCACAAGGAAGACATTCAGCCTTGATTTCTGTATACACACACACACACACACACACACACACACACACACAGAGAGAGAGAGAGAGAGAGAGAGAGAGATATTAGAAGAAAATGGCACTTCTTCTGTATGTCTGAAATAATCTCAAAATAAAAATAATTAAGTGTTTTAAAAATAGAGATGCCACAGATCAGCAAGAACCAAAACTACTGCTGTTCTCAGTTTACAAACTAACATGTTTATCTTTGAAATAATAATCAAATTATATTGCTTCCACTTACATAAGTGCTCATCTTGACTTAACTTTAAGTCTGTTTCAATTTGTAAATAATACTTTTTTTTGGAAGCTGGCAACACCTGCACAGATTCCTCTCACATGCTTCATAGTGTGGTTCTATGTCTGTCCCTCTTTTTGACTCTCATTTTCAGGAAATCTGTGTAACTTCCACAGGTCGATGGAGCTATTAGAAAAGGCAGGGGGATGGTCATTTGTAAGCAGAAAGAGACCTCAAGAAATGCAATGAGCAAGCACAGGAGGGGAAACGCATCCTCCTGCGGGCCAGGGAAGATGAGAGGCAGAAGGCCAATGGAACAAAGACATCAGCATCTACACTGATCTGACATGAGACATACTTCTGCCAACATTCATTCATCACAGCCCTAGGAGAAAGGGACTGTCTTTGTCATTCTTACATCATGCATCAGGCCACAGAAGAGGTCAGCAACAAAGATGGGATAAAGTGCAGAAATTGTCTTTCTTCTTTAACTTTCTTTTTTTTTTGTCTTTTTATTTTCTTCAACCAACATTAGACTCAATGCCTCTGTCAATGGTCCTCTGAGTTGTCTTCAAGGCCAAGAGTGGGTCAGGTCAGGGAGTGAAGCAGACTGAAGCCACAGGGCACATGGTGGGGGTCAGATGACAAAGAGGGAGTGAAGAGAAGAGCATGACATACCTTGAGGCTCAGAAAGGCCAGCTGTTTTTCTAATACCATACTCACTGCTAAGTGGCCAGGACTTAACACTGCCACACTCCTGATGACAGCCATCTGTGTGCCTTCCTCACCAAATACAGACTCACAAGCTGAAAAGATCCTCATCACACAGGGATCAGGACCTGAACATGCAACAGCCCCTAAGGAGGAACCCTCCAAGGCAGGCCCTATAAGCACACAGAAGTATGGATCTGGCCATTACTTACTACTCAGGTAATGTTGCCTGTCCAATTCATCAAATCCAAGCAGTTCAGACCTTAATAAAGCAGAACCACCCCCCTCAGTTCTGTTTGGGCTCTGAAAAGACATTCTTGTGTGAGTTTTCTTTAAGAGATAAGATCTCTAATCCATTTCTGTAAGCATCCATTGCTAAACATGAGACCATTTGCATGTATGAGTGGTAGGTAAACAGAACAAACATCACACAAAATGTGGAAGCCTCTTTATAAGTTTTAGATAGAATTAAGGCACACTGAATTCAAGCTTTCAACTAATTATATAATTGAAGAAAGGATCACTAACACCACCACCTTCCATTCTAAGAACCCACTCTTAGTTCAGGTCTCCAAACTGTTACTAAAAAGGTAACACAATGTGGTGTGCGCATGTATGCACACACACACACACACACACACACACAGAGAGAGAGAGAGAGAGAGAGAGAGAGAGACAGAGAGAGAAGAGAGAGAGAGAGAGAGAGACAGAGAGAGAGAGAGAGAGAGAGAACAGGGCAGAACCCCTATGAGGCAGGCTCATGACTCTGGCTGGATGCCTCCACAAGGCTTCCCCTTAGGGACCCATTACCCTGGAATGTTGTTTGGGTGATGGCTCTCAGGACAACAGGGACCCTGCCTCCTGGGAAGCCACTCCCTCAAACAGCTTACTGCCGCTCCACCCGGAACAGAGGGAAGGCCAAGAGAATGTGGCTGCTGTCAATTCTAACTAGCAGCAACCTGGGCTTGATTCATTAATCCCCACACCTCCCAGAGAGCCTCCCAGAGAGCGCACTCTTTCCATTCACATCAGCAGTCCATGTTTACGAGAAACTCTAAGCACACAGTACTCCTCCTTTTCATGGAAACTGAGTGTGACCACCACAAAATCAAAACGTTTCTAGTAACAAGGGTGAGAGGAACAGAATGGGTCCTTAACCTGTAAATGAATCTCTCAAGTGGATTAAATCTTAGGCCTCACAGAAAGCAAACTCCCACCCAGAAAGAGCCAGGTACCCCTGCTTCTGCCATACTCCCTGGGAAGCGACCATCTAGCAATTTGGGAGCTCAGATGACTTCACTTGAGGCTTGAGAAGATGCCAAAGACTCTCTATGAGAACGAGCCTAGCAAGACAGACATTCAGTTTTCTAATGAGAAGCATATGTCCAGGGTACACACACTCCTTCCCCTCACGTATGGAAGGAAAAACAATGTGAAGTACATTTTGTCCCAAGAACTGACTCATGCTTCTTATCCTTTGACGATTAACTTCTTCACTTAAATCCCGGGGTCCTGCCATAAACAGGCCAATAGAAAGACTGTACTGAGGACAACCTCTGGGAAATCTATTAATCGAGTGGCAACAAGAAACATGGAAGTTCAGCAAAGTCCAGGCAACCACAGAATTAGTAAAAATCCATTGATTGCCTCTGTTTCTCATTTCTATCACCATCTCTCTAGCAACATCATGGCAGTTCCATTCAATCAGGCAAAGCCAAGACCCATATTCTTTCACTGAGTAGGAATTGACATTATACTGCTACACAAACACAAGATGATTCCAGACAGTCTATGAAAGGTCAGATGTTATGAATCACATATTTCCATAACCTGTCACATAGCCTCATGTACTCCCTTGGCTAGCTTCTGAAAAGCCCTGGGGCTCACTGGCTTGGTAAGACAACCCCCAGCAAGCAGGTTCTCTGACTGTGGCTGTTCTGGGATGCTAATACTTTGACCTCTTCAGTCACAGAAGAGAGGCACACACTTGAATTAAGAAAACTCTGGCTCCTTGTACTGTCCAACTCCACCTAAGCATTCCACAGAAAGGCTCTAAACTCTTCCTTTGCTTTTGAGGGGCAGCCTTGGGTTGTGGCCCATGGCCGGCATGCACACTAACCTTCGCTGAATGCTGTGCTCCTTGGGCCTCTTCATGGACACATGCAGGAGGGCTAAATCTAGGTGATCTCTTGGTAAGGAGTTTTACTTTAAATCCCAGCTAATCTGTGCTGCTGCAGGGACTGGTCTGATCTCTTGACACATCTTAGTTCAACTCTACAGAGAGCAGCAGAGTCAGTGCAAACAAAGTGTTATCCATTTCCCCCATTTCCTCTCCTCCACACAGCTCTCATCCACCGGCAGCCTCCTATATCAGCAGTCCTAGCAGCACCCACAGTAAAACCAGCCTAGGAAGGAGGTGGGTGAGCCAGCGGCTCTCCCTGCAGAGCCAGTGCTAAGGCGGCTTAGCGGCTAGGTATCTTCCCCAAGCCGGCACACCCTGCTTGTTTTCAGTGCTCTGGGTATTTTTAGCATCTGTAGGGAAAAGCTAAGCCATGCAGGGTGGCTGTTTTGCCACTAATGACGCCCTGAGCTCCTAGAAGCAGCAGCCACTGCAAGTGCTGATGCTTCGGGTGAGAGAAAACAACACTTCACTGAAAAATCACACCCACATGGATGTGCGGGACGGAAAAGGAGTTGATGAATTAAGCTGGGTGAGGTGTTACAGAGCTCTTGGTGTGAATAGCCTAACTATGGGAATTTTTGAGGTTGTAGTAGCCACATATACTTCTCCTTTTCCTCTCTTTTGTTCTCTTCCTTTCCATTCCCTTCCCTTTCCACCCCCTTCCCTTTTGATTTCTTGGCACCTCTTTGGAGAACCACCCATCTCTATGTGCCCCACAAACATATATACAATAATCTATATCTAGCCAGCTGGAGTGAACTTTTCCTCACTGGTAACACCAGGAGTGAAGGGAACTGGAGTTCATGCAATGAGACTCTTGCCTGAGCCCTTCCTGGAAGCATCAGGAAAGTCTGTCTTCATTGCTATGATTATTAACTGTGAAGTCATCGTATGCCTTGAGCTGTCAGGACTCATCATTGCCTGAAACAAAGATAACTCAGAAGCAAACCCAGCTGAGAGATTCAGTAATGCTGATGAGGCCTCAGCCCCGCTGTGTCTAAACCTGCGGAATCCCTGGACACCTCAGTTACATCAGGCGATAAGGTTCCCGCCTCTTTCCCTTTGGAGTGCCACCAAGAATACTTAAAGGACTCTGGATACAGGGCTGTCATTAACTGTCAATTTTTTTAAATTTCGGAGTAGAGAGATAATAAGTAACCCACAAGCCTGTCCACTGACACCCACCATGCTGGTTCAGAGGCCCCTAAATTGCCTTTATCCCCCATAGAAAGTGGGAGACCCTTAGTCCTTTTTGGACTTCCAGAAAATAACAGCACCATTTCATTGGCTGTCTTTCCAAGAAAAACTAAGTATCCTGGTGGCCTACAGGAATGGGATTCCTGGTGAACAGTCCCTTCACGGAGGGGCAATGGCTATGATGTGAGCATACCAACATAACTGATTACAGTGTCCTGCACACATCAGCCAACAAACCCACATTCTCTTAAGGTTAAATGCTCACCACAACTTTGTGAAGCTTGTATCTATCTCAATGGGCCCATTTGACAGGCGGAGATGCTGGAATTCAGAAGGATTGGCCAACTTGTGCAAGACCACACAGCAACTAAGATGTGAACCAGGCTTAAAATTAAAACACTTGTACTACAAAGGATGTCTTTGGTCACTGCTTGATCTTTCTATGGAGTCACTTGCTGATTGTGGACCTTTATTGCTATCGTTTCATACTGCCTTCATGCCCTGAGCAACCTTTAAAGTTTTCACCACAACAATCAACTTCCCATGAAAAATGAACTTAATATTTGTGAAAGTACAAATCATAACATTTATCCTAAAACATTTTTTTTTGCCCATGTTGCAGTACTGGAAGAAACTTAAAAGATCTGGTAAAAAGAGATTGGATTCAGCACATGCTAGAAAGAGTGCTCTTCAACTTACCTATACCCCAGCTCTTAAATGTTCCCTATGAACCTTAAGTCTTAAGTCTGGTTCAGCTTCTGCCACCAGGGCACCATAGAAGCTAAAAATCTACAACCAGCTAAAGAAATCATCAAATACATAGAAGGGAATGCATGTACAAAGCAATTCATCCCGGTGTTGTGTGTGATGATGACATCTTAGAAAATACATAAACAGCTAACAATAGAGGACTCCTTAAGTCAGTTTCATGATCTAGCTGTGACTTAAAAGTATATAAATTTATGGATCATTGACAGTTACCTGGGGGGGGGGGGAGCATAGTAGAGACGGTGTCAGATGGATATCAGAAATGTATCAGGATGTGTGGAGCCTTGGCAGTTTTAAGACGGAAGATGCCACCAGCAAACTCTATTATCACAACACAGCAGAGTTCTGCAAAGACCTGTGCTTTCCTCCTCTGTCTATTCAACACTTTCTTCAGTTGCTTGAAGGAGAAACATACGCCAGTATACAGAAGGGTATGGTGTTGCTAAGCATAGCTATCTCATGGGCTTCAAAGACATGAAACAAAATGATAGCAGAAGCTCTCTTCTCAAATATGGTTTGCATATGTGGTTGGGTTATAGTCAACAAAACCAGTTAGATCTGAGGATGATTTTTTAATGATACCATAATCTTATATATTTGAACTGCAAAGTAGAAAACCATTCCTGTGCCAAACTTTGAATGAGCTTTGACGACAAAGGGACATGGGAAATAGATATCATCTTGGCTGATTTGAGTTCTGACCTCATCCTCAAGCCCCAGGAGTCTCTGAGAAGGAATGTATAGATCATGAAATGTGTGCCTCCACCCTCCTGAATAAGAAAGACCTCCTAAGAGGACATCTGCACACTATGTGACTGTAAATCAAAGCAGCAAGCACACATCAGACCCAAAAATCCTTTAGGAGTCTCAGATCATCAAGCCGTCAAAGATATTTGTCAGCTGGTTGGAGATGCCTAGCTGAGGTGGTATGTCCATCAGCATCATCACTTCCAAGTCTCCAGAAAGGAAAGAAACAGCATCAGAGAAGTCTGTTCCCTTGTATGTTTGTTCCACTGGACAGCTACACAGACACTTTCAACCATGGAATTGATGAACTTAGGAGGCTCTTGGAAATCCAAGCCTCCCTCTCCCATTAGAAGCCTAGAGGAGAGGAGGGGGTAGTTGTTGTTGGTGGTGGTCTTAAGAGTGAGGAGGTGACAGTTTTAGAATTCCAGTCAATGGTTTCCCCCACAGAACCCCACGTGTAGGTGGCAGCCATCTGCTTCAATATGACACTGCTTGTGTGGAGGCGCTGGCTTAGAGATTTCAGAAATACTTCATTTACACAAGATTAAGGCAGAGTAGCGTGCTAATGATTTGCCCTCGCTGTCGGTGGCAGGCTCCTACTGCATTTGAACATGACTTCTAAAGGCCCCAGAGAGAGCGAGGGAGGGAGTAAAATACAAATCTCCTCATGCCTTTCTAAGCTGAAAATCAGAAAGCTCCGTCGATCTCTCAACTTAGGAAACGGGGCAGCATTTCCGGAGCACAGATGACAAACTCCCTGTCACATGAGTTCTCATTTCATCCGCAAGGAAACCGTATTGTTTACCTCTTCCAATTGGAGGCTCAGGATGAGCAGCTGAGCCATTTGCCTGAGGTCCCAGCTCCTGTGTCTAGGGCTCTAAATTGAACACAACTTGCTGTCCACTGCTGCCCTCTTTCCCTCAGGCAGAAGATCCTGCGGAGGATCATGAGTGACAGTTACATGGTCTTTCCAGAAAGCCGTAGAGACACACAGGCTAGGACCCAGTAGGTATTTCAGAAGCCAATTCCTCAGGAAGCTGGGACAGCAATGCTGTGCTACTTTACTTTCCCCAAAGTCATTCTTCAAAGTTGAGTTTTTTTTCCCTGCGGTTTCCTGGATCACCCAGTAATTTCTAATCAATCTAATATAATGCGTTTTGTTTCAGTACTGAATATTGAACCAGGACCTTGGTACAGATCAGACAAGCGCCTGCTACTAAGAACTAGCCACAAGCTGTGGTTCTGCTTCTCCCAGGAAGGTCAGATGCTGCTGGGCCGGAAGTGCCCACTTCTCCGCTGGAAGGTCCAAGTGCGGTAGGTCTCTGCGTGGAAAAGGATGAAGCATGGGGTCCCAAGGACGTGGAGAACGAGGTCCGCGCCACAATATCTCTGGTTCAGCTGGGGTTGCGGGAAAAGATTTTCTCTACAGTAAGTGTGATGCTCTTTTAGCTGGGCTGTTGGCATAAGGCCAGGCCGCAGCAGGGCGCTCAGGGCTCCGAAACCGCCGCGCCAGGTAGCAACAGAGGCCTGACCTGATGGAACGGCTGCCTCGGAAACAGCCGACAGCTCGCTTCAGCAGTGACCGTGGTGGTTCTGTGGTGACTGCCTGGCCAGAAGTCAACTCTGGGGGTCCAGCGATGAATCAGTTCTTCGGGGAGAAGGGAGGCCCTTCTTCCGCCAGTGCTACAGCTCGGAATAAACAGCCAGCCTCAGACGTCCTTCCGTGAAGTAGATGCTGCTTGCCGCTTTATTTCCTGTGAAACGGGGACTTGACGAACCTTGGGCAGTGGGGAAGGGTTGTGAGGCTGGATGTGTCTCTTTGGCTGGGACTTGGGATGCTGACAATCCTCTATTTACGTGGGAGAGATAACAGGTGACAAGCTCACGTGAATGACCACCTGTAGCCACCTGGGGGTTGTGTCTCCTCTCAAGTTTGCTATTTCTAGGGTTTGAACACGCTCCATCTCGGCAGTTCCGCCCCAGTTCCTCTGGAGGCACGGTCCGTGAGCCCCAAAACAGGCCTCATATTTTTGTAGTTTTTCCCTTTCAACACAGGGGCTGTACGTTGCCCAGTCTGTCCCTGAACCTACTCTGTAGCCCTAGCAGACCTTTAATTTTCTATCTCCAGATCTCTGGGATGACAGGCCTGTAACAGCAGGCTGACCTCAGACCCACTCAGCTGCTGAAGACGGCCATGAACTCCTATCTTCCTTCCTCCACCTCCCAAGTGCAGAGGTCACAGATGTGCACCACAACACTCATGGATTTTTTTAAAAATCACGAACCTGCAGGCTCTGTGGTTGAAGCTCTATGAGAAACTAGTCCCAGCATAATATTTTTTAATTCATAATATTTGTAGGTATGGGCGTTTTGCCTGTGCATTATTTGTATGCCTAGTGCCTGAGGCCAGAAGAGGACGTTGGATCCCTTGGACCTGGAGTTACAGTGGTGAGCTCCTATGTGGGTGCTGGGAATTAAAACTTGGGTCCTTTGGAAAACCAGCCAGGGCTCTTAACCAGAGAGCCAACTTTCCAGCCCCATGCATAATGATTTTAAAAGGCAATAAAAATCAAGGAGTGTGCCTAAGCCTTAAAACAATGTTTTGATTTTCTCTTGCACGTAAGCATGTTCCCTGTTTTAACTCTTTCCTTCAGCAGGGTCTGCTTCTCCAATAAGGTGCCTACAGTCTAACACCACCCTCCTGTCTCTCATCCTTCACTCCCTTGATGGATCCAAAATAAAAAAAAAACATGGCTTTTAAAATATATACATATTAGTATAGATTAATTCTGTGAAATAATAGATTTTGCTTTTTAAGAACAGACATTTATTCCAGCTACTTTCAGACATTTTACCAATGAAGTTTGGTGCAAACTAGACCTGGCCACTGAAGAAAGTGTTAAAGGAAAGACGTCACAAGCTGTTCTTTAGATGCTGGCTTCAAGCATGCTCTTTTGAAAGAACAGAAAAGAAAATCTGTGAAAGAGGGTTATCCTAGTAGGGGCGAGTCAAATCTTCAGAAGGACAGAGAAAATGGTGGGGGTGGGGGTAGAGGGGCTAGTTTAAACATCTTATTACTGAAAACATGATTCAGTCAGACCAACCTTTTATGCAAATCCCAAGTGTCAGGGGAACAAAGTCCTTAACCAGTGAAGAGATCCCAAGGAGAATGGCTGGCTCCTGCAGCTCTTTCCCCATTTGATGCAACAGCAAGGAACACTGCCCAGTACAGTGACCACATTTTACCTCCTCCTGAAAACACTGGCTGTGCTTATTAATTGTGTGATGGACAAGGCTTATTAATAATTCACTTTAGGATGACTGAAAAGAGAGTGTTTGGCTGCCTTGGTAACAACTGTCTGGCAACAAACAGCAAGGCCTGTTTGCTTGCTTGCTTTAAAAACAACTGTGTGGTGTATCTGGGACAGTTTTTTCATGAATGTTGAATTCCGGAAGAGCCCGTGCATGTGTATGAGAGTGGGTGTGGTAGGTGGAGAAGAGAGGTCTTTACATTACAGTCTATGAGCTACTGAGTGGCAGGACATTTCAACAGGGAAAGTAAATGTCTTGCTCAGGTTCACACTGCTCCCTTCTGGGAGAAAAAGGCAATAACAGAAATGCATCCTATTACTGCGTGCAATTAGCTATGTTATTATGAAACTTTAACTGTATCAAAAAAAATCATATGCAAAGTATACTTAATCTTTTTCTTTATGTACCTCACATTTATTTTCAATTCTATAAATGCATGTGTGTCTGTGTGTGGGCATGTACACATAACTGTCGATGCCCGAGGAAGCCAAAGGCAACAGCTGTCCTGAAGCTGGAGTCACAGGGAGTTGAGAGCCTCCTGAGAAGGTGCTGGAAACTGAACTGAATGTGTTCTAGCCATTTCTGACTTCACCTTTCATGCAAGTTCAAGGTGACATTAAAAGCTTTCCTTTGCACTGGCTCCCTCTGTAAAGGCACATACCTTCTTCAAGGTAAGCTGTTAGGACACGGACCTGTGCTGCCCTCTCTGTGTGTCCCAGCGTGGGACATGCCTGACATTCCACACGTGTTTCCCAGCACATGACTCTCCCAAGATGATCAGAAAGCAGCATCTCTTCAAGCTTGGTTCCCTGTGTTCAAATACTTCAAGCCACAGTAGCTTGTGAACCCAAGTCACTGGTTGACTCGGTTTCCCACTGAGGTGCCTAGAAGTGTAGAGGAAGAAAGCTATTTTCCTGGCTGGGCACATAAGGCTTCATCTTCCTCTTAAAGTTTTTCGTGTGTGTGTGTGGGGGGGCCCTCTTAGGCCCTTAGGCCTTTAGCTGTTCAGGATTCTGTCTGTATTCTGTCAGAGGTTTTTTTGTTTGTTTTGCTTTTGTTTTTTTTAAGAGAGTGACATCACAGCTTGTGATGTTGATTTGTGCTTTTAAATGGCCATCACGACACTCAGTATCTGGTTTACTTAGTTATGTACATTTGTTTGACCAGTGGATGGCTTTGGCCCTGTCCTAGCAGAGCTCGGGAAGTAGAGGTGGGAGATGAAACGTAATTCAGCCTGACTTAAAACTCAGAGAACAAACACAGAAATACTTAACACCGAATTTACACATTCCGCCACAGTCCACAGGAAGAATTACATGTGTCCTCTTTCTCACTGTCACCTAGACCACACATGTGCATGCACAAGAGTGCACCCATGGACCTGAAGGAAGCGGCCCCCACTTTCCACATATGGTGCACACTGGTGCCTTCTTATCCCTCACCTAGAGGCACAAGCTGTCAGTTCAGATATACTGTGTATATATGTTTGTACTTCCTGCACAAGCATATCACTGGTAAAATTTACTGTCTCAGTTAAGCACACTATAAGATCCAGAACGATAACTAACAATAAAAATAGAACAAACAGAACAACATGCTATAATAAAATGCTTCTCCCTGACCCCCCCCCCCCCTCGCAATCTGGGAAACAACTTACTGTTTCTATTCTCTATTCTTTAGAGTTTGTTAGTGGTTTGTTGCTGTCGTCATTTTGTTTTGTTTTTGTTTTTCGTAAGTAAAACACCATATCACTCCACTCCACAGTTTGGGGACCCACACTTTGAGAAGCATGCTCTACCATGCAGCCATGTAAGGAATTGAAACATGCTAGAGGTTGAAAGAACACAGAAGATTTTGAAAATAATATCAAAAGTAGATAGTGGGCTGGGGAGGTGGCTTGGTGGGTAGAGAATATGCTGTACAAGGTTGGGGACCAGACTTTCAATCCCCAGAATTCACATGAAAGTCAGGTGAGTGTGGTAGCCATCCCATAATCCCAGCTCTGGAGGCAGAGACAGGGAACCCCTGGAGCAGGAGCATTCAGGCTGGTCAGACTATCCAAAACAATAAGCTCCGTGTTCAGAGAGAGACTCTACCTCAATATGTAAGGTGAAGTAGAAGAAGAGACTCAAACCACAACACACAGGCATGCACTCCTGCACAGACATGTGCCAATGCACAGGCAAACACTCACACATACATATATGCCTTTAAAATGTAAAGCAAATTAAAAATTTGAAATGTTTTTATCTATTTTTGTTTCATATTTGCTGCTTGTTGGAGCCACAGGAATCTCTATGTCCAGAGATAAACAAAATACACTCTTAGAACTAGGTTCTTCTCTCCCTCTCTCTTTTTTTTACTTTTATTACTGAGGTTATATGTGACTCGATTATATTTCTATTAGACAGGAATGATGTTTTTAATTTCCATTTTTATATCGTGCACATAGTACCAGGTTACATAACGGCATTTTCATGCAAGTATATATTATATGTTGAATATACTCCCTCCATAGAACCTTCTGCCCCTCTTCAACCTACACCTCCTGTTAATTCCTTTTGCTCCCTTAGATAGCTCTATTTCTACTTCTATGTCATACATACAGATATGGTTTTATGTATCTATATAAAATCCAGAAACCACACTTGAGAGAAAATACTCTTTCTTTCTGAGTCTGAATTAATTTGCTTTGCATCAGCCTACGATGGTCCACTGGTCCAATATGGTCTGTCAACTGCTTATGCAAATAAAGTTTTATTGAAACATAGCCACATTCATTCATTGACACGTCGTCCATAGCTGTCATCCATGTTGCAATAGCAGAGTTGACTAACAACAGCATGAACTGTATTGCCATTCACAGACCCTAAGATGTTTACTAGGTCTTTGAGGAAAATTAGTCAGCTCCTGAATAGAACTAGCTCTGCAGGGTGCTGGCTCCAGGGTCTTCCACATGTGTCACAACCTGCAAATGCTCAAATTCCTCAAATGCAATCGTGAGTACAGTATTTTCACATAACCTGTGCACACCTTCCTGTGCAATTTAAACAAACTGCTTATATTACCCATTGCAGTGCAAATGCTGAGCTAGTGTGCTACTTATGTATGGTGGTTACTGTGTTGTGCTGCTTGAGGGATAATGGCAGAAGAACATCTGTACAAGTTTGGTACAGATGCAATCGAGTCTTTTTTCTAATATCAACAGATGTGTTCAGATGAATCCATGCATGTGAAACTCCCAGGTTCAGAGGGATAACTGTGTTGCTGGCTCACTGCTAATGAGCATCTTGTGAAAGAAGTTTTGCCAGTACACATCACAAGTGATGCTTGCTCTCTGCAATCAACCTATCCGAGGTCACCCAGCTGGACGGCAGGAAATAGAACCACAGTCTGAACCTGAGTCCATCTTAAAGCCTGAGCCACCATTTCTACCTCATGCACACTTGCCCGAACCTCCAGACACTCACCCTATCAAGATACGGGTGCAAATCCCCCTTCTGTAACCTACCACCTACCTATGCGTCAACCACCCCAGAAGGAAAGGGAGATAGGTCTGGGTCCCCCAAAGCACCCTCCAGGGAACTGAAGACTTTAAATTGTTCTTCCATTTCAGCTAAAACTTCAGGCCTTCTCTTCAGCGTGCCAGCAAACCCTCCCATCATCACGGTGTTCTTACAATGGTCAGAGTGGGAGCTGCCTACACCGGTCCATAGTCACATCAAGGATTTCCCTTGAGAGGTCTTGGTTTTCCTTTTCAGCCCTCAGATCTTAGAACTTCAATCTCAGATTTCTCATTTATCCAAAGTCCCTTTGAAAACAATATATGGGAAAGCTTTCCTGGGCTGTTTTTGTTTGTTTGTTTGTTTGTTTGTTTTCCTGCAAAAAACTACAAATAATGAAACTGTTTGCAGAATGATATCTTACCTCAGTAATCAAATAATGATCACTCATAACCATCCTTGTGTTGTGTGTGTTGTGTGTGTGTGTGTGTGTGGTGTATGTGCTTACCTGCACATGTATGTATTGAACACAATTCTCAAAAGATGGAAGAGATTCTTTTTGCTTACATCTACTTTAACATGTTTCTATTGTAAAAAGTCATTCGCTTGTATTGTTCTATGTTCCTGGTTGGAAAGAGCACATTTTTCTTTGCAGGGGTTTTGAGCACAGTGCTGGTCTCCCACTGACTTCTATATGAAGACACACAACATGACCTCAGGCTAGTACAGAAGGTTTAGGGGTAGGTGGAGAGGATATCCAGCCTGTTTTGAGCAAAAGAGAGGCTGCAGCGCCGCCCTGTGTCATGGACGCGGAAGTCCCAGGAACAAGCAAGAGAAGCCAGCTTCTTGGCATCTCAGGAGAGCAGGCCCTGTGGGGCAATCCTGCACAGCCTGGGATTCCCAGAGCCAAAAAGAAGTTAAAGCCTTCTTGGGTTTGTTGTTCATGTTTCTTCTTGCCAGATCAGACATCTGAAAGGCCCAAGGCTTGTCCTTTGGCTGCTCAGAGAAAGGGCTCAATGTTCTCACACTCATTTTTTCCCCCAAGGGAGCAGAGGGTCTTGGGAAAACCTACTGAGGGGCTGCCCTGGTCCCTTCAGAGGCTGGACAGCCTCAGCATCTGCAGAACTTCCTTTTCTGGAAGATTCAAGATCAGTGAGGTGCGCGTTTGGTTGGACGAGGAGAGTAACAAATGTATCATTGACGCTAGCTGAAGGATGTTTGCCTCTGGAGGCCTCAGCTTTGTGAGTTTCAGGAAAATAAAATCATCATTGGGCTTAAGCAGTAATAGGCGATAAATTAAACAAGCCACCTTTTCTAAGCACTTACATGCTCAAGCACAAGTCAAAATGACAGGTGACAATAATTCCATGCCCCCAAGGCAGCTGCTGTTATTCCTAATACATGGTAACGTTGGATGAGAAGCCTGAATTTCCACAAGACCAAATCACCTGTACAGGAAGAAGCTTGCCCTGGATTCAAACATCTTGAGGTTCATCATTGGCGTCAGGTGTCTTACACTAAGCCTAGGTCAGAGTATCATGTCATGTAGCAGGAAACCCACGATGTGTCCTCTGGGCATGAGGGCTGCTATGCTGTGTGTCTGCCAGATGGTGAGTAGCTGACTGTCGTCCAGAAGGCCATCCTAGAATCTAGCAGAGGACCAGCTGATCTACAAGCATCTGTCAAATGAATGCCTGGTGCCACGTTTTATTGCCTCCTGAGTGATCCACGTTATAATCCAGGAGGGCTCTCTGTGTTTGCAGCTGCCACACTTAAAGCACAGGCAGTTTCTGTTCTCCCTCCAGTGCTAGGAGTGGGCTTCCTTCCCTGATCACTTCCAAGACAGATGGCTGAAAGTGGTCTCCTGCATGCACAGCCCATTTAAAGGATTCTGACAGCCCAGAAACTTCAGCCCTTTCTGCTGCCTCATTGTTCCAGGTAGAGAGGGTGAGTCATTCCCACACCTGAGCTCATTATTAAGTCTTGAATTAAATTGGAATTCGGCAATGAGCAGCGGCCATCCACACAGCATGTAAAAGGACAGTTTACAAACATGGGGGAAAGTTACCCACCATCTCCCCTTTCAATTTGAACACATGCTTCTGGATTTTGTGTCTCCCCTAGAAAAATAACCAAATGAAATTTCTGAGTCAAATCCAAAAGATAATACAGGTAGGTGCTCTGTGACTTATAGTGTAATTAAGGCCCAATTTACCCTCAGTGGAAAAAAAAAAAAACCTGTCATTTGACCATTTAAGTAATATGTCCAACATCTGCACATCACAGCTTAGATAAGCCTATCACAAATGTACTGAGGCCTTTGACAGTGGCCTAGAGTTGGAAAAACTCATCTGAAATAAGGCCTATTCTAAAATAGTGTTGAATATCTTTCACAATTTGTTGTCTACTGTCTTGAAAAGGAATAGCAGGATCAGTGAATGAGTTTACCCTCACCATCACGAAGCCCAAAGTTGCAAGTCATGATATCTTAAAGTCAGGTCCATGTTTACCTAAAATGGACCAACACCCTCCTGTTCACTTGTGCCTGAACCTGTTGTGTTTAACTGAGTGTGCCATCCCTTGGTACCATTCTACCTCTTTTTCTAGTACCTCTTCTTGACCCGTTGAACAAGTCTTGCTTCCATTCCAAGATCACATTTTTCTCAAAAAGGCAGACCTTCTTCCTGGCTCAGGTAAGCCCTGTTGTCCTGGCTTTCTCAGGATATTACAGCACATGTATTAGACAAATGCCCTGTCCCTGATATCATGTCAGCTGGGATTAGAGGGACCAAAGACACATTTCAGGTCTCCAAAGCCTCTGTCTGCTGCGCAGGCACCATGGGAACAAGTTCCTTGTTATCGGCATCCATAACCTTGGTCCTATACATGGTGGATATGCAGACAGGAAAGCTGGAACTTGAACAGGTGGGACTGAAAAGGTACCTTGTAAATACATGAAAGTTCAAATAGCTAATTGAATTCTCCTGACTGAGAACAACACTTAACTTCAGTTCAGTGAACTTTGTCCTATTCTAAATGTTGGATGATCCAGCAATAACTGACGAGATGAGCAGATGCCTGCTTGTCCCTGGAGAGTGTGTTCTGTAGCCTCACCTTCTCTTAATTCCACAGATGCCGCAAGGTTGCCAATCTGCTGCCCCCAAAGCAGGATGGAAATCCAAGCAAATTGAAAGTTAGAGGTTGCATCCTTCTATTAGGTGTGACCAGAGCCATTTGCCCCTGGAGTTGGAGAGGCCCAGCAATGAAGTTCACTTTTCTTACCCAAGAAGCCATTGGTAAAGGAGGAAAGAGCTTTGCACAAAAGCACAGGTCCTCTTTATGATTCTCGATTGACTCCGAGCAAGTTATGTTGTATGAGAAAAGTGATTCTCCCCTTTGTGGGTTCGGAGGGTACCCTTCCCCTGAGGACCACTGGCTGCCCTCAGAACCTGGGAATCATGTTTTAAGCAATGGCTCCAAAGAGCCAGTGTGAGGGATGCTCTCACGGGGAGCAGACACAGCCTGTGCCTCTGGCTGCATCCCTCACGGTGAGTCCCTCCTGGTGATTAGCATTGACTTCAAGCACAGCTAAACAAGTGTAGGCTGTTCTTGAGAGGCTAGGACACTGGGAACCATGTCACAGGCCATGGCAGCCCCTCTTGGGACAGCCAGAAGGGAGGAGTGTCCCATGGAGAGGACAGAACTCAAGCAAGGCACTCAGACTGAGCTATCTCTCAGGAGATCTCCCATAAAGCGCTGCCAAGATTTCTTTCTTTTTTTTTTTTTTTTGAACACTGCAAGGAGTCACTTTTATAGTTAGCATTGTTTTATCTTCTCATTTTTAGTTGAATCTGTACATTGCCATTATCCTTGTATGTGTAGCTGAGAAGCAAAGGTCAGGGAAGCAAAGGCAACTTGAACTTTCCCGTCTCACTCTGTGACTTACATGTTCAGAAGGAGCAGGCACTGAACTTAGGGAGAGACCCCAGACTCACCGGCAGGGAAAACGGGAAGTCCAGGGTGAAGAGAGGAGACAAAGCAATCAGGTATGGGATCTTTGAAACCACGTGTACTGGATGGAGAGAGGGGAGGCTCAGGGCCTTTCTGAACCACAGCTGGAAGTTTTGGTAGCGATACTGTGATTATGCGTGTATGTCCCTCCAAAGTCCACATGTTGAGATCCTAATCTCCAAAGAAACAGAGTTATGTAATGTGTCACCAGCAGGCAAGTAGGTCACAAGGATGGCACCCTCATGAGTAGGATTAGTGCCATAATAAAAGGAGCTCACTGTCCCCTTCCTGTGGACACAGGTTTAAAATGCCATTTATGAAAAAAAGGCCTTACCAGACCCTAAATTTGCCACCACATTAGCCTTGGACTTCCCAGACTCCACAAGCACAGAAAATAAATTTCTATTAACCATTAGGCACCCAGTGTATGGAAATGTGAAAGTAGCACCAATAAATTAAAACATGGAGGACCCTCTTTCTTTTTTTTTCCACGGTCTTTAAAACTCAGAAAGTATATTATGGAAAGCTTTCTGATCCACCAGCCAGTGGGCAGCCAGTGAGAGCTGGAATCAAAACACCAGTCTTTCCACTAATTTTGACCTTGCACTTCAGGATCATGAAGAGGCAGGCCAAATGTTTTGGCACATTCAGAGTCTATGTTCACAACCTTTAGAAACACCGCATTATCCCTAACAATACATAAGTCAATCTGGCACCCACTTTCTATGTTAACATGCACTGATCACTCTTAGTTTTGGAATGGTTGAAACTAGAAGATGATGGATGCACTGGTCCAAGGAAACACAACCCAAACTCAAAGTATCACCCACACCAAGCATTCCATTTCCAGAAGTCTACTGTTAACTCTATAGCATCATCCCAGTCCCTTAACCAAAGAATGCTCCTAGAAGTGTCTGAGCATTTACTAATTTGTATTAGTAACCCACCCCACTGTCTGACTGCATTCGAGAGGTGATGTGAATTATATAATCCCTCCAGGTGCTTGCAGGCACTCATGGGGAGGACAGAGGACAAGCTTCAGTGTCATTCCTCAGGTACTACCCACCTTATTTATTAAGATGGGATGTCTCTCGCTGGCCTGGAACTCACCAAATAAGCTAAGCTGGTTGGCCTGAAGACCCCAGGGATCTGCATGTCTGTAGCTCTCTAACCCTGGGATTACAAGCATACACTACCACTCCTAGCTTTTGACTAGGATGCTGGGTCCCTATGCAAGGCAGGCACTTTGCCAACGGAATCATCTCCCGGGCTGGAAGGGACGCCTCACTAACGCTGCAGCATCTGCCTGTAGCTAGGCCACCTTGTCGCTCCAGGAGACACACCATTTAGGCAACTCTATTTTCATCAGCCTAGAAGTTGCTTCCAGGATAAAAATGTTTGGCTTACAATCTGTTCCTACAGTGTGGAAAGGGCAGACCCACCCACATTTGCCTTTAGCATGTCCTTATGTTTCCTCTCCTCCTTCTCTTACCCCTCATCTTGCCATCTGACAAGTTTAGTCTCCCTTTATCCCTAAGGAAGTCAACACTTGGCCTTTAGCAGACTCAGGCCTCCTACAAATACTTCCTAAAATCATAAGGGAAACTAAAGTAAGTACTTTTAGCTTTTCAGTCCAATTACCTTGCCTTTGACATACCCAGACTACTGAACCAAACTGGACTCTTTTCTCTGTTTAGTCTCAAGTTTTGTTTTTGTTTTGTTTTGATTTTCCAAGTCTTCACCTGACTTTGTTGTGCTAGATGTCACTACCAAAGGCTCTGGTAGAAAATCTGGATGGCCATCATAGGAAGAGTGAGGTGCTGGGGCAGGGCAAGGCTAGGTCTTAAGGTATGATGGCTGTGATTAGATGATGGTGGCTGCTCTGTGGAGAAAGCAGTCCCTTCAGGAGCATATTCCCACTCATGATGATGGGTAGACCAATGCATGAATGGATGAATGGATAGATGGGTGGCTGGGTGGATGGTGGGTGGGTGGATGGATGGATGGATGGATGGATGGATGAATGGGTAAGGAGTTGGGAACTCCTTGCTTGAAGGGACTCTGGTATTACAGGGAGACTATTTAGTAATAAAAATGTAAGTATTTGGTCTTCGTCTCAGGTTCCTGACACACGATTCCAAATTCTTTAGAATCTCATTCATGTGATGTATGTTCCTAATTTGGATCTGCTAAGTGTCTGTATTCTAATGAGATAATGGTGCCTGAGGGGCCCCAAGACAGCTTCAGGTAGGGCTGTTCACTAGAAAGTTCCAGGATTGGAAATTTCAGTACAACCTCAAGTTCTGAAGGGGCAAGGGATAGGAGGTTAGTCAGCAAGTGCCAATGATTCAGTCAGTGGTACTTATACAGTTACATCTCCGTAAGAGGGGATGCAAGGGGCTTTTACGTTAGACACACCAAGGTGTCAGAGGGTGTACCCCGGAAGGCAAGGGTGCAATGCATCTCACTCCTGTACCCGGTCTATGCATCTTTCCATGGCTGTTCAAAGTTATATCCTTTACCACAAAACTAGTATCAGTTCTGTCCATCCTCTGGCCTTTTCTAGTTATGAACCATAAGGTAGGGGCTTGGGATCTTCCTAGATTTATGGCATCTAAGGTAAGTGTGGCCCTTAACTCTGATACTAACTCTTGGTGTCTGATGTCAGGGTGAAACTGTCTGTAGAATTCCATTCTGGTGCTGATAAAGACACTGTGCATCTGGAATAAAATGTGTAGTAAGTAAAAACAAGTGAAGGATTGAAAGCATAGAGGAAGGAAAAAACATTTCAGCATCCCACAAAAACACACCACTCATACTACCAAAGACACCTGGGCCTACTTTTGTAATCTTATCGCCAATAGCTTTATGGGAAAGACTTAGCAAACATACTTGTGGGTGCAGACCACATATTACTGAGTAGTCTGCAAAGTCAGGAGGCAGATGAAAACCCCAAGTTGAGCACAGCAGGTTACAGGCAACCAGAGTTGCAATTCCAAGAATAATGACAGTTACCATTACTGGGAGTTGTCCATAATTCAGACATTGTGCCCAGCATCCTTCACACATACCTTGTGTGCCAAACCCAGTTGAGTAGGTGGCATTGCCCCTGCTTAAGAAAAGACAACCAGCTTTAAGAGGCTCATTAACTTTCCTGCAGTCTTCAGCTAATGAGTGAAGAGACAGAAGGTTTTTCTTGGGCTTAAGCAGGGATTTCAAATTCCTCATAACTGTGCATCGCTGACTCCCGGAAGCTCTTTTATGCGAACTGTGTCATTGTCAACTACTCCCAGCATACAGGAAAACAGCAGGTATGCTCGAGGCTTACTCCCACCTTCTATCTTGATCTTTGTCACCAGGAGGAGCATTTCATATGAGCTTGCTCCTGCATGGCTCGCTGTTAGAACTGGACACATGAATTGTGGGACGAAATGCAAAATTAACAGGTTGAAGGCACTTGTTATTAAAAGACTCAGCCAAGCACTCCACCACATGCCCTCGAAGCTGGCTGGCCCCACTTCTCTGTTTTCTTTCTGTTTGTTTCCAAGTAATCTGAGATGCTCTTGACGGAGAAATGAGAAGTTCTTATGATAAAGACTCCTCCAGCAAGATTCCCCTCCAGAGACTCTCTCATTTGCCCATTCAACAAACATTCTCTGGGCCAATGACAGAAGAATCCCAAAAGCTTCACCAAATCCCAAAGCTTCACTTAAAATGCCCCCAGCGGGACATTAAAGCCACATATGGGCAGAACAGTGACTTCCCTGCTCCCCCAAAATGTGGACAAGTTGCTCACTCACTGGTTTGCCTCCATAGCTTAGCCCCAGGCAAAGGAGAAAGCCCTTTAGAGGACATAGACCCAGAATTGATCTGACTTTGAAGGGAGTGTATCCTTTAACTAAAACAGTGTCTCCATGCCTACTTTAATTTTGTTGCCAACTGGCTTGAAACACAAGCTAGCCCTCTGGGGTTCCTAGTTAGTCACTTTGAAAATAATATCTGCTTTCATGCCTCCATTCTTGAAATGTTTATTCTGGGGTTTCTCCAGCCTTTCAAAGGTTTTCCTTATTTCCTCAAGTACCTTTTGGTTGAGCCTCAGAGCAGATTCCCATTCTATTCTATACTTGTCCCTTCACCTTAAACAACTTTGTCAATAAGCCAGACAGAAACACTTTGCACATACCTGAATCTGGAACCAGGGATCTTTCTCGAACTTTGCAGAGGAGAATCCAGGAGGGTGAGGGCAAAGTGATTAAGAGGATCCAGGCCAGAATGGAAAAACAAAGACCAAGGCAGCCAACTCCCTCTCAGCCCCAAGGTATTGGTTGGTTGTAGCCCCAAAAGAACTATGGATCTCTGGCTGGTTTGACAACTCAGGGTAACTTGGAATGTGTAAAATCAAAGTATCAGGGCTTTGCTTCTTTAAAATCCAGGCTGGTGCTGGAGTGGTGTAAAATAAAAAACAAACAAACAAAAAAACTCGCTAATCGCCCTCTGGCTCTTCCTTAAGAGTGGCAGGAAAATCTCCATGGCCAAGCCTGTGGTGCAGTTCCACTGTGTCCCCTGCTGGGGGAAATGGTTGGGCCACTTTTAAAATTTTATTTTATTTATTACAATTTATTCATTTTGTATTCCAGCTGTAGAACTGGTCCTTACACCCCTCCCTCGTCTTCTCCCAACCTCACCCTCCCTCCCTCATCTCCTCTCATGACCCTCCCCCCAGTCCACTGATAGGAGAGGTCCTTCTGACCCTAGCCTATCAGGTCTCATCAGGACTGGCTGCATTTTCTTCCTCTGTGGCCTGGTACAGCTGCTCCCTGCTCCGAGGATGGTGATCAAAGAGCCAGCCACTGAGTTCATGTCAGAGTCAGCCCCTGTTCCCCTTACTAGGAAACCCACTTGGAGACTGAGCTGCCATGGGCTACAACTGTGCAGGGGTTATCTCCATGCATGTTCCTTGGTTGGAGTATCAATCTCAGAAAATACCCTTGTGCCCAGATTTTTTTGGTTCTGTTGCTCTCCTTGAGCTCCTGTGGAGCTCCTGTCCCTTCCAGGTCTTTCTATCTCCTCCTCCTTTCATAAGATTCCCTGCACTCTGCCCAGAGTTTGGCTATGAGTCTCAGCATCTGCTTTGATAACCTGCTGGGTAGAGTCTTTTAGAGGCCCTCTGTGGGAGGCTCCTGCCCGGTTCCCTGTTTTCTCCCTCTTCTCATATCTATCTCATTTGCCTTGATAAATGTGGATTGGTCATCTTACCCAGGGTCCTCCTTCTTGCTTAGCTTTTTTAGGTGTATAGATTTTAGTATATTTATCCTATATATTCACTTTTAAGTAAGTATATACCATGTGTGTCTTTCTGCTTCTGGATTACCTCACTCAGGATGATCTTTTCCAGTTCCTACCATTTGCCTACAAATTTCATGATTTCCTTGTTTTTAATAGCTGAGTAGTATTCCATTGTTGAAATGTACCACAATTTCTTTATCCACTCAATGGTGCATGCACTGGGCTTTGAGAGCTGGCACTGGTTTGACTAGAAGCATATGAGGAGTCTTCCGATGGAGGAAGACAGTAAACAGGCGCGTGCCTGACTCTCGGAACTCACAATGACTTCTGTGCCAGAGGAAACTAGAAGATTCCAAATTTATACTTTGATTCTATTTTCATTACAAAATCTGCAGCCTCGAATCTGAATCTAGCAGGGTTTTCGTGTTCATCCTATCAATGACGAGGGTGGCTACAGCCAAGGACTTCCCTAAGAAGCTCATACTCTGGCTGCCTGTTCTGTTAAAGGTTTCTGGAATGGTTTCCACCCTCTTATCCCAATAGAACACATACCACCAAACACCCCCAACGCACTACAAAACTGAAGCAAAGGACTCCATTCTAGAAAATGTGTGTGTGTGTGTGTGCCTGTGTGACATTCTTGTTTAGGTTAGCAGCAAACATACATACTGAAGGCGTCATTTCTCTACCTGCAGGAAGCCTCAGTAAGGGAACTCTATCAGGAAGGATTAAGTGCTCCTTAGCAATCAAAAGCAACAATTCAGCCCCAGCACTGGCAGCTTCTGGTAAACGTATTTCTTCTAAGTCAGCTTTACAAGCAGTGAAACCGTCAAGCCCCAAGTTTTAATCACTGATGCAATTTAAATACCAACTTTGACTCAGATCCCTTCTTTGTATCTGAATGTCTAATTCATTTCAGCTTCTCGTTTCCCTTTGCAAAGGACAAGGGAAGAAAATAGACAAGATTCTGAATGGAGGTAGGCAGTCTCTGGAAAGATGGGTGCTCAAAGATGCTCAGCAGACCAGAATCTACTGTGTTCGGATCGAAGCACACAGATGGACATTTGTAGTCTTTCCAGGCAGCAGAACAGGGACACAACTGGCAGTGGCTAATTCATCTCTTTACTTCAGGGGTTGAGCTGGTGCTCAAATGGTGGCTTTTGAACCCTGCTAACTCTTAGCAATCAGGAGGCTGATTACTGAATCCTGGGCAGGGATATTCCACTGACCACCAGCACCCTATATAGATGCCCACCTTCCCGGGAGCAAAAAGATGTCTCTTCCCAACCCAGACCTTAAGCCTATTTCTTCTCTCCTCTCTATTCCCTTGTGAGTCTCTTTCCCAAAGTAGACAATTCAATTACACCAACAGTCACTGAGATGAAGATAAGTGGAAATGAAAATAAATTAAAATGGTCCTTGCTCCTCAAAGAGATCTGAAAGACAGTGGGTGAGCAGACCAGAAAACACTTGGCACAATCTGATCGAAATGACGTGCTAAGAGAGGTCTGAACAAAGCGTAAGCAGGGCAGCCTCCCTGGAAGAAGCCCAACTCAAATGTCAGCCCTTTTAAGAATCTTTCCCTGTTCATCCCAGACTGATAGGGCCATCTGTTTACTCAGTGGATGAGTGCTGACACCACTATGTCAGGATCTAGGAAGATGCAAAAATCAACTGGTCCCCCAAATTCTTACAGCCCCTGAGAGCCAAACAAAGAAGACGATACGCAAGTAAGGCATTTGAAAGCTGTAATTGCTGCCGTGAATGAAGAAAAGTAATGAGGTCTGGGGTAGGACTAAGAAAGGGAGGCCCATTCTAGAGAGAGAAGGGAGTGAGAGAGAAGGTCCTTCTAGGAAATGTCATTGAAGATTAGCACCCAAACAATGCTCTAGAAGAAGGCACTAACTAGCTGTAGAACAGTAGAAGAACCATGAAAAGAAAGGATCTGGGAAGGAAAATGGGTAGGCAAGATGCAGGCATGGGAAGACCTGGAAGGTTGGAAGCTATGCAGCCTCCAAAGAAAGCAAAGGCTGTTGCCTGGGCTAATGCAACAGTCGTGGCAATGCAGAGAGAGGGCTTAAGAAACCATTCCGAGAGAAGGACATATTGGGCAAGTCAGCAGATCGGGGCTGAGAGGGGAGAAAAGGCCAGGGACACGGCTTGTATTTCTGACTTCAGTACCTAGGTATGCAGAAGCACACTGTGGGCTGAGACGGGGCAGGAGCTTGAAAGGGAGCAGGGGTGGATCGGCAGGGGAAAATGCTAACATCTCCAGCATCCCCTGCACCTATGCATTGCACAAACAGGAACACCAAGTATTTTAGACGGTGGTGTGGAAATGTTACAGCAAATTGGTGAGCTTTGGATTCAGTAAGAGACTCTGCGTCAAAACATAAGGTGGAGAGTGGTAGATGAAGATGTCTGATGCCAACTTCTGGCCTCCACATGCATATATAGGGACGTGAGCATTTACAGGTGTATACAACACACACACACACACACACACGCACGCACGCACGCACGCACGCACGCATGAGCACATGCACCAGTAAGTCCAAGAAAGTCTACACAGATGTTACATAATGACCTGTGTCTAAGAGGAGAAAAAGGACCACTCCAGCTAAGGAGATATAAAAGGGTTTATAAAAGGTGAGTGTAGAAAAAAATGTCATCCACTGCCCAATCATGATATCCTACCCCAGCTTCTGACAATGATGCCACAGAGGCAGGATGAACTGGCTGCCTACATCTTCAGATCGTTATGATCGACTACATGAGTTTGGGCCATCTAGGTAGGTAGTGTTTTCCTTCTCCCCTGAGTCATCCTCCTTGTGTATGCTGACTAGTCTTCTGTTAATTTGACACATGCTAGAGTTATCTGAAAGGAGGAAACCAGAAGATACCTCTAGGAAATCCAGCTCTTTCTTAATTAGTGATTGCTGAAGGAGGTCTCAGCCCATTGTGGGTGATGCCATCCCTGGGCTGGTGGTCCTGGATCCTGCAAGAAAGCAGGCTAACTAAGCTATGAGGAGCAAGCCAGTAAGTAGCATCCCTCCATGGCTTCTGCATCAGCTCCTGCCTCCAGAATCCTGTCTTGTCTGAGTTCCTTCAATGATGAAGAGTGATACAGAAATGTAAGCCAAATAAGACCTTTTCTCCCCAACGTGCTTTTTGGTCATGGTGTTTCGTCACAGCAATAGAAACCCTGACCAAGACACTATACCACAGGATTGGTTAAACATGCTGTAGGAAGCCTGAACCAGGAATTCCCACAGGCACCCTGCTCTCTCCTGCAGAAAGCCCAAAGCAAGCAATGAGCTGATTCCAGCTCTGATTCTTTACTTTGATGCAATCTTCCACAAAGATTAATTTGAATGCCCTCACTGACCCAGCCTTTCCCTCAGCATACATACAGGCTGCACTCACACACCCTCAAACTATGACATGAACTGATTGGCCTGCTCTTTAATCACCTCCCCCTGAGGGGGGATCAGCCTTACCAGGCCACAGAGGAAGAAAATGCAGCCACTCCTGATGAGACCTAGTAGACTAGGATCAGAAGGAAGGAAAAGAAGACCTCCCCTATCAGGAAACTTGGGGGAAGACATGTGTGCAGAAGGGGGAGGAAGGGAAGAATTGGGATGGGAGGAGGGAAAGAACTACAGGGGGGATACAAAGTGAATAAAGTGTAATTAACAAAGAATTTAAATTTAAAAAAAGAATCCAAGATGCCCCTTTGCTGCCCTGCCCATCAAATTTCCTATTCACGTCATCCTCTTGATTACCACTCAAAATGACGATAATAATAACTTCATGGTGGAGGGATGTCTCAAGGGTTAAGGGCACTTGCTGAACTTGCAGAGGATCCAAGTACAGTTCCCAGCATCCATGTTTAGCAGATCACAACCACCTGTAACTTGAGCTCCCAATGCATTCTTGTGTGGGCACCTAAACACAGGTAAGCACATACATCCCAACACACACACACACACACACACACACACACACAAATAAAACCGAAAAAGATCTTTCATTCAATTCTGCTCTACCCATTCACAACCCACACCAGCAGCATGACAGAGCCATCGCGTCACTGATTCTGGTCTGGCAAAGGTGGCCTCAAAACTGGTTCATCTAATGGCCGCTTTGCAGAATTTGCATTTTCGGTATGTCTGTATCACAGGCGACACGGTCAGCCACTCTGAAACACCAGGTCCCTTTTGATTCCTCTCCTTACATCTCAGCACGTCACACCTTTAATTGCACTCATCTCCGAGACCTTGCCAGACATGACCGCTCCTCAGGATCCATCTCCGGCCCCATTTTCTCCTCAGTTCATGACCAACCAGGATGAGTTTGTCACCTCTTACCGTTCCAGTGTCGCTCCACAAAGACTGGAAGGTTCAAGTGAGCATCTCCGCCCCGTTTTCCACATATGCAAACATTTTAGTCTGGCCCGTGAGATAATTTTTTTTCTTCTTCCTTTAAGATGTCATTCCTCCCTGAGTTTCTTCTCTGCGCGTATCCTACCCCCCGCCCCCATTTGCTTAAACTAGAAACCTGAGAGCTGGCTTTCAGTTCTTCTTGTCTCGGTAAACATTTGGCCCTTGCACACTCCTAATGGTCCCAGGATGTTAACCCCCTGCCCTAATTCTTTCCATTATCTCCTTAACTTGTCCACCTAAACTGTCACTGTTATTTTCTCATGGGTCTTAGTGCCCCTGCCTCATGCTTCTACTCACTCAGATCCCACCAACATTATTATAATAGTAAAGACTCAGCAATAGCCTACATGTCTAAAATAAAATAAAATAAAAAGACTGGTTAAATTGATTATTACATAACCGTGCTCTGATTATTAGGTATCGAAATACGTATTTTGTATGTAGCATATATCACTATAAGTACACTTATACATACACACACATTTACCACAAACGTATATGCCTAAAAGTGTTCAGTGAATAAAAATAAGTAAATAAAACTAGCTACAACAGTCTGTATAGGTTGGCCCAGTTGGCATATTAAGGTTAAGATGTTTGCATAGAAAGGTTCAACTGTGAAGACAATTTCAAGGGAACAGGATCAGAGTGGGAGGTAGACTTTGCCTTTGTGTTCTCCTATAATATGTGAAGCTCTTATGTTTGTTTTTAAGAACACTCATATTTTGTCTTATGGCGGAAATGCTTTGTTAAAAACATTTGTTTGACAGTAGCTACCAAGTCCTTCAGACCTATACATTGTTTCTATATGCAAAATATACTTAAGTGTTGCACTGAATCTACTCCTCTTCACCCAAACAATGGAAATATATACTGTATCTATCTTCGATGGCAAATAGTGGGTGTTGTTTATTAAAAACAGCTGTGAAAAATGAAAGTGATTTGTAATGAAACTGGCCAGTTTGCTTTTGCCCTATTGTTGAGCCCCCTTAAACTGAGTTGCACTGCTGAAAACACAAATACAGTTTCTACCAGCATCATGGACTCTCAACACAGATGAGAGACATGAAAGAATGAAGTTACACCTACAGAGGTATCACCTCAAGGACTTGGACCGTGTACAAAAGTGCCCTTCCCTCTCGGAACACATCTTACTATTCACCAACAGAACAGAGGTGGAAATGCTCAAGCGGCTTTGCAGATGTTGACTAAATGCCTGACTTGGGTCACCAGAACAGCAGAGCAATATTCCAGAAGGGGCTCAGAAAGTGAGCTTATTGCTCACTCTCCCCAGGATAAGGGCTCCAGGGACAACGCTGGCAGGGACAGAAGAGCGGCTGCTGTCAACCCTGCAAGAATCCACAGCGGTTGTGCTCTGGCCTCATGATGCTGCTGCTTCTGGCCCGCCTCATTAAACTCACCGTTCCAGACAGGAGTAAGACAAACGTAAGCAGAGCTCATCTGTCTATGACTCTTCAGACAGAATCTTCCCACTGGGCTTGGGCATCCTCAGAAGGACCTGAGCTGACGGCTGTGTGGGTCATAGCTAAAACTGAGGAAGATGAAAACTTCTAACCTTCCCCATTTCCCTCAGAATGATTCACTCCCCCTTCCATTTTCTCCCTACCACACCCTTTTAATGCTTGATGGATTGATTGACTGACTTTTAATTGTAAATTGGCAAGTTGTTCTATGTAATTGCGGCATACCATGAGGTTTTGATATGTACATATTATCAGATGACTAACTCAAGTCAGCACATTTATTATCATGAATGTTTTTGTTTGTTTTGTGGTAAGAGCACTTAGACTATAGTCCTAGTAATTGTTAAATATACAATACATTGCTATTAGCTGTGATCCCTGTATTGTGAGCTGGGAACTTGGGCAGGAGAGATGGCCTAGCAGATAAAGTGCCACACAAGCATGCCGGCAGGAGTCTGGACCCTCAGCACACATAAATAAATGCAGAGCAGAACAAGTGTGGCGGCTATTTGTAATCCAAAACTCAGTGGGCCTAGACAGGGGGGATCCTTGGGATAAACTACCTAGTTTATCTACAACTGGTGAGTTTGGGGTTCAACTGAAGAGACACTGCTTCAATATATAAAGTGGAGAGCAATTGAGGAAGTAATTGTCCCAACCTTGGGACAGCATACCCATGCAAATACACACACACACACACACACACACACACCCCTATGAACTTACTAGTTTCATCTTGCCTACCTGAAATTTTAGAAATTCTGTATTCACTAACTGACATAGCAAATCCTCTGGGGAGGCTGTTGTCTACTTCAGACTGAAGGCAGCTTCCATGTTTGTGTTGCTGTTTCCCAACAACGTTTACACGAGGGAAGAAGTGATAGTAATACTGTAGTTCACTACCAAGATGCCCAGGCCTTCAACTTCAGAAAAGAAAGGTTCATTGGCTTAGCTGTTAGAAGGGTTCAACCAACAACTCTTGGCTATGGTTCTTTCCAAAACCTTGTCATGCCCCTGCCCTAGCACAGCTCCACTGAGTTTCTGGTTAACGTAGGAGTGTTTCCTTAATCAGGGAACACTCAGAAGGGTCTTCCTCACTCCAGATCATCCTGAGGCGGGCTGAGGCCTTGACTGAGTGGCCACCTCTCCATCTGCCCATCACTGTTTCCTTTACTCCAACCCACAGACTTCCAGTAGGACACCTCCAGTAGTCAGCCTCCAGCTCAGACTCTGCTGCCTACTTCCCACCAGCACCAACATTCTGAGCCCAACATGTGGGGGGGGGGAAAATCAGATGAACCCAACCAGTGACCTATGGCCGTATCACTTTGAACACACCCGATCTCGTCTGAAATGCTTATCGTCATGATCTTACAAATCGGCGGTTGGCTCACTTTTATGACTCCAGGATGGTTTATAAAATGTTGGCTAATGGATGACTTTGAACTCCAAGAAAACACTGGGAATCCATTTCGGTCTATAATTTCACCACCCTCAAACCCACTCTTGGAAGTTAGTCCAGCTTTTATTCTTGACATTTGTTTTCTAGGCAATGCATTGCACATAAATATAAACAACAAGAGCCTGAGGCCATCTCCAATGCCATCCGTCCCTACGGAACGTCAGAAATGTACAGTGTCAGCTGATACTCATCCATTTCAGCCCTAAGCAAGCACTTCGCCCAGAATGGTGTCCACCCATTTTTCTATATAATCTGACCATCAAATCCCAACTGGCCGCTAAGTAAAGACCGAGATAAAAACAAGCAAACAAACGGATTGCTAAGGTTTGGAAGGGCAACTTCCCCTGGTACTTAATAGGGGCTGCTTTCCTTCCTCCCTGTGTCATTTTTCCTTATCTCCCCTCAGCACTGCTACCCCTGTTTGAAATTCCTCTGGTTTGATGGCTGCAAACTGGGATACGACAATAGCTCGCCATTACCTAAGCTTCCTCTTACGTTGTTTTACACTGTCATTTTCTCTGGAGCATCCTCATTCAGAGATAAGCTAATTTCTTTCCTTCTCGTGCATACCCTGTGACATTTGTCATAATCTTGTTTCTCCAGGGGCACTTGCTTTCTCTTATCGAAGTGACCGGGGACACAAAGGGCACACACTCACAGAAAGTTTTTTTTAAAAAAAAGGAAGGAAGGTTTATTAAACTTGAAGGAAATGTGGGATAATTGTAAAACGTAGAAAATGCTACAATTAGATTACAAAGGGCTGGAGCAGGAGGGCAAGGCTAGGAGCCCAGTAACAAGCATCTAATCAAAACTTCTAAGTTTTAGTGTTTCCCTCTCTATAAAACGAGCATAATATTATGAGCTTTTTCAAAGATTAAATTAAGTCATAAACATGCAGTCACGTGAAGTTGACATCTTTCAGCACTTCAATATACAACAATTATCTCATTACTATCAGACTGTGTGTGTGTGGTAGAGAAACTCTATTTAACCAAAAGGGACTAGGGTGCTGCGTTGTGCCATGCTGTGCTGTGTGCTGTGCTGTGCTGTGTGCTGTTCTGTGATGTGCTGTGGGGACCTGGGATTTCCTAAGGATAATAGGGCTTCCAAAGGGCATCATTTCCAGGGGCAGTTACTGCTACTGCTCCTTACTGCCCCCAGTTGGCTAAAAAGGGGATGGGGAGCAGGGGGCTAGCGAGATGGCATAGTGGGTAAGACCAGAGTTCAGATCTCAGTGCCCACGCTGGGTAGCTCACAACAGCTTGTAACTCTATCCCCCAGGAAATCCGATGCCCTCTTCTGGTTTCCTCCAGCATGGGCACACATGAAGCAGACACCCAAACACACACAAACGCAGATGAATAAAAATAAACCTTAAAAGCATGTCACACAGATCCAACTTCTGAGTTCTTTGCCAATTTAGAAAGCGTCCTGAAGTCGACGCTGTTTGCACTATGGCAAAATAAAACAACATCAAGACACTGAGTCACTTAAACCATTGCCCCGAGCAACCACCTTTGATGACTGCTAAAGGCTCAGCTACATTTGCCACAAAGAAGCATCGAGGCATAGCCCAGCAACTGGCCCCGCGTGACCCTCCCAAGGCTGTTTCAAGGCACTGTGTAGAGATGAGACAGAGCCATTAGCTTTGTAGAAATCAATAATTATGGAGGAGCCCTATTAAGTGCAACTCAGGGCAAAGTTAAAGGAAACAACAAGAAGCGGTTAGGGGAAGAAGAGGTTGCCAGTTAAAAAGAAAAAAGTTGGGAGTTGAGGAGATGGCTCAGGTTCTCAGCCTATCTAAGCCATTTCCTTTATGTTATGGTGGCCCTTAACCATAACATTATCTTTGTTGCTACTTCATAACTGTAATTTTGCTACCGTTATGAATCCTGCTGTAAATATTTCTGGAGAGAGAGGTTTGTCAAATGGGTCATGACACACGTTGAGAACCACTAGCTTAGAGGTTTCTGTTCTTGCAGTGAACCCAGGTTCCCTTCCTAGCACCTACACGGCCGTTGACACCTTCTCTATTTCCAGTTCCAGGAGGTCCAGTGACCTATCCTGACTTCTGTGAGCACCAAGCACACATGTTACACACACACACACAGACACATACACACACACAGGCAGGCATTTGTACACATAAAATAAGATCAAATAAATCATTTAAAGTTTCTTGAATTACACATCCTGACAAAGTCTCGCAAGCTCAGACTGTAAAAGCAATTAGGCACTAATAGAACATGGTGACAATGTACTAAGCTTGCACTCTTGGTTGCTGCCCCAGGGAGGCAAGCAGTTGCTCATGGAACATGAGTGACATGGCCTCCCAACAACTGTACCCAACCTGAGTGACACATGCTCTGTCACAGGGTTTCTGACAGCCCTCACCTCCGGCTAACCTCTGCCACAGAGAGAAAGGAGTGTGGCCTACTACTTAAAGGCATGGCTCCATGACCCCAGGACCTCTAAGAAATAATTGCTAAATTATTTTATGCCACAGTTGCTATATCTGGAAAAACAGGACAAATAATAATAATAATAATGTTATATCATATATTATAAGAATTAGGTAAATTTGCAGATGCAAAGTGCTTTAAAAATTGCTAAAGCTGTTGGGCCTGATGGATGGCACAGGCTGTAATCCCAGGTTCTGCAGGGGCTACGGCAAGAGGGGGAGCAAGACCAACGCCTGCCCAGTCTGTGAGTGAGTTCAAAGCCAGCCTGAACAACTTACTGAAACCTTGGTGGGGGAAGATGAAAAGAGAGAATGGAATATGGTTCAAAAGGAGAATTCTTGCCTATCAGGTGAAATCTTAGGGCCTGGGATGGTGTTTTTGGACTAGATGTCTGAACAGGGTAAGGGTAGGTGCAACCCAGAAGAACATTGAGTCAGTCCATCTCTCTATCTCAGTCTGCTCCCCACATACACACATCTTTCTTCATCTCCACACCCCGCCTTCCCTGAACCATAAGCTAGCCCCTTACCCAATGCATACATGCCATAGTACCACATGAACACTCCTATATGCATAAATGCATACCTACCCACAAATACACACACCACACCCTCACACCCTCGCACTCACATACACACACAGACACTGGCTTGTAATCACAGAATAAATGAATTAAGATATAAAAATGAGTTCTTTGTCACCAGATCTCTAATTTTCCAGAGAAGCTAAAGTCTGGAATTTGGGACTGCTCTTCCAGAGGACAGAGGTTCGATTCCAAGAACCCACATGGCAACTCCTAATCACCTTTAACTACAGTTCCAGGGGATCTGAGACCCTCTTCTGGTCTCCCTGGGTACCAAGCAGGCATGTATCGAACAGTCACATCTGCAGACAAAACACTCAAACACATACAATAAAACAAAAAGAAGAATTCAAAATTGGGAATCGTTTTCCAAGTAGGCAAATAATTTGAACAGCTTCAAAATCCTCTTTGAGAGCCAAAATAAGAATACACTTCTAGGCCACACATAGCCTGTAGTGTCCAGCACCTCACTTTTAAGGCTAAAAAACAAACAAATAAACAAAAAAGCAAGACCAAGGTGGATAGAGGTCCTGACTCTGTCTCCAGTTCTATGACCCTGAGAGAAAGCAGAGGCCACGGACCAGCAATGGGACCATGGGATTCAAAGTCCCATGCTAATTAGGAACAGCGCATGACAGATGGTTGTCCTGACCAATGTAACAAAAGAAAGCCCCTGTACCGGCCATTTAAACGAATCCTTTAATATACGTGACGCCTAGGGACAATATCTACATCTTTGTCCCCGAGGACTCCATGCAAGGACTTTGCCATCATCCATCCTAGCGGGGACCGGGGTTGACACAGATCAAGTCCAGCTGCCCAAGTGGAGTCCATTCCCTTCATTCTCTTTTCAAAGGCCAGCCTTTGCTCAGTGAGTCTATAATCCAAGGCAGCTGGCGACATCACCAAGGACTCCAGCTGACAGTTCAGCGGACAGTGGCCACATCTGCTTGTCTGAGACATTAAGTAAACAAATGGAAGAAAAGAATAAGAAAATAGCAATGCCACCAAGAAACAATCTTGAAAACTGCGAGGAAACATTATGACAAAAAGGCACACCCTTTAAAAGGTTAGTATTCTACCTTTCACTCACTGTCAACACAGCTGGGGCCCATTGTCTGGCTTCTCTGGTGTCATAACCAGGCAGATTCATAGTGAGATATCAGTTGTTTTCTCTTCTCCTGACAAATATGCAGCCCATCTGCCTCCAATCAATAATAACGAAGCACGTGGGGACGGAGCCATGAGGTATTTTTAAACACTCCCCCTAATTAATTCATTGTAAGGACGTGGCTCTTGGAACACTGTAGGGTGAAGGGCAGGCAGAGGGAGGGGAGAGCAATCCCACAACCCTGGTAAATAAAGAGATTTGCTGTAATCTGGATTCCAAACCCTTTCTACGAAGCATGCCTCCTGCCCACCCCACCCCCTCCCACCTCCACCAAGCTGTTAAGGGCAGGGAAGAGACAGCTATAAGCAAGCAGGCACTGTCTGACGTTTGTCGAGTGTACTGTTCAGACTGTGAGAACACATTCTCGAAATGCAAACCTAAATAAGACGTTTTAATCCTGAGAACCATGCTCCTGCCTACTCATGCTAGAGGATTTTAAGTTACCTACGTTTCATTAGATTAAAGCAATGGTTGCAGGCGACTGAAATGGCGAGTCAATTCATTCAAAGGGGCCAGGCAATCCAGTGAGGGAAACAATTCACTCTACAAAAGGATTTAGCCTGCCTTTAAAGGGAGGAAAGTGAGACACCTTTACAGCTGATACAGCCACGTGGAAGGTGCACCGGGAATTTTTAATGAATTAACCTGTGTTGGGCTCCAAACTGTGAAGAAGCCAGGAATGACCTATGGCACACTGACCCAGAGCACTGCTTGAGCATTGCGTGTTTGTGTGGCCACAGACTCATCTCTGGTGGGACTCGCCAGGTCTGACACATCAGTGAGTGCAGAAGCCAGAGGAGAGGATGCCTCTTCATACAGCGGGAAGGGGAACAAAGTGCTCAGATCTGCCATTTGCTTTGTAATAAGCTGCCGTTTCTACTTTGCTCTCATTTGGATTTAGAAATTATTTCTGGAGAATTAGGCTTTCGGCTGCTCACAAGAGATTGCCTTTAGTAAACACAGAATGGCTTTATCTTGGGTAAACTCATATCCAGTTTACCCATGAAAGACAATTTCTATAGTCTCAAAAACGAGAAATGAATTCCAATGGTGCCTGAGGCATGCAATATACAAGCCCCTCTACACCCTACCTCCGCTATTCCCCACTCACCCCATAATAAGCCCACTCTCGAGCTCATAATGCCTGTTCCCTTCAATTTCATTCTCGGAGGGGGGTGAAGCAGCAAGCAAGGCAAATGCTATGTTTAGCAACACGCACTGGGAATCATAAATTCAGGGGTCTCCCTTGGCAGAGCTTTTTTTTTCTGTCAGCAGTTTTCTGTTTCACTTGCTTTCTAAGTCAGACTGAAATCCAAGCCTTCCTGATTGGCGCAGCCCTGACCCCTTGGCTCCTGGGAGCTGATCAGAAGACAGATTGCCAGGAGTCTCTGATGTATGTGGAGACCTGGCCATCCCTAGCCCCTAGAAACATATTTCTAAAATGGTTGTCTCTTCAGCATCTGGCCACTATACTTTGACCCAGTCAATAACAGACACTAGCCTGTCTGTCACCAGCCACTTATAATCTCTTTCCAATTTGGGTCAGGAACCTAAAAGCCATCTGAGTAATTCCAGCCATACTAGGACTCGGGAACAACAAAAACAACAACAACAAAAAACATTCAACTGTCAAACTGAACCTTGCTTTTATAGGAAAACACTTCTCAGGACCTGGAAATCATAAGAGCCAGGGCTGAGTTTTACAAAAGCTATGCTGATCTTCCCAGTGAAACACAACCAGAAACTTTCGATAACTGAACAGCAAACAGCGAAACAGCAAAGATCAAACACAGAAGCTACAAAAATATTCTAAAAGGCAACTTGCTGGAGATGTATAATAAAGACTTGACAGAAAGCTGACAATAGGCCCCAGTAATGCCTTGTGCACTCATAACTGACAACTGACATTTCCACACGATACCCCAAAGCTCTGCCAAATTTCAGAATCTTCCTGGAAAGACGGCATTTTACTGTACACACTTTTAAGCTTTCAAGTCTATCTTCACTGGATTGCCTACTTCATAGAGCTACTGAAAGAAGTGAATGTAAAGAAATACAAATGAGCTTTGAAAAGAGCACTGAGCAAATATATCTGTTGCCTCTAATAATTCTATAAAAAAGTAGTAATTAGCATATTCTGTTGACGGCAACTTGAACACCAAGTAAACATTCACCAGATCGATTGGTTTAATAAACCACCCTACTCCCCCAGCATTCTGGAGCAGAGTTGAGCTGAACATGTGTAAATTGAAAGCATGTAATTACACTGCTGTTTTAGCCTCCTTCTAAGTAGCGTATATTTCAGAAAAAAAAAACAAAAAAACAAAACCCACTTTAATATTGTTAGAAAACAAAGGCTAACAAAGTGGCCAGCCTGGAGCCACTTCCTGGATTTCCTTTGCAAGTTGCATTACCCAAAGATATCAGAAGGGGCAAACAGATCTCACCTCCCCCCCGCCCCCCCGGAGAACAATTTATTGATAATAGTCCTTCGCTGAGACAGCCTTCAGAAAGCCATCTCCAACGCTATCTGTGTCTCTTTATCTCCACCAGGCTGCCTAGCAGGTACATTCTGTCCAGCAGAGACTCTGCAAAGGCTTCTGGGAGAAGAGAAGGATTTTGTGAATATTTCCAGCTGACCAATTACTACTCTTAAATAATGACATATTTTTCTACATTTGTTTCCCAGTTCTCAGATTTCTTTTTTTCAGTTCTTTCATCTCTTAAATACAAGCTCCTTTGACAACCATTTCCTAACCTTGCACTGTGGACTGAGATGGTACTAACTGGACTAGAAATGGTTTCATCTTGAAAATCACATCTGTTTTACTTGGAATGTCAAACCATTTTGGCAGGTCTGGCTTAGGATGAGGGCAAAGCAGCAGCACACGGAGTTTGGGGAGTTTTGTTGTTACTTTTCCCCTTTGGCTACCAGAATAGAGAGTTGAATGCAACATTTGGAAGACAATATTTTTCAAAGATGTTCTCCAGCGGAGACTCTGAAGGCTGAAGTAATTCTGAAAGGGTTCTGGAGATAGCCAGAAATGCTTTTATACCTATTCTAAGATGAAAGCACTTTAAATCAAAACAGAGGAGTGCTGGTATTAATATTAATATTAATTCTAGAGGTTTGAGCACAAGATACCACCTTCCTTGTACAACTCTAGAACATCTTTTCAGATAGTTATTTCAAAGGTCCACACTGGTAAACAAGGCAATGTGAAGAAATTTCATGCTAGACAAGATGCCAGGCACCTTTGGAAGGACTCAGGGGATGAGGGAAATAGATGGGTTCTTTCTTTTGGATGCAGATAGACAGGCTTAGAAGTATTTTGCTTGTCTAAGGTTGGAATCTAGAAGTCTGGCTTTGAACACCATCTAAGTAGGAGTCACCTAAGCAGGAGTGAAGACTCCTGATTAGAAAACCACATGCCCACCACTTCATCGAATGCTCCTGCTTAGATGTGGAGTTTGATTTCGATTAAAAATGCTCCAGAAAATGACAGAACCAAGAACCCAAGTGTAGAGTCCCAAGAAGCCCCTGATACTTGCTTTGAATGTCACATGTAGTACAGTGATCTCTCGCAAGCAGCTAGTGCCAATTTGTGAAATAACCCAAAAGCTGGGGTCCTCAAACATTCTTTTTTATTCATTCCTAGGCTCTGGAAAGCCTGAGAAGCTTTTTTATTGGAGGTGGGGGGGGAAGGGGAGGCAAGACCAGGATGCCTTGCAGTTGAGTATTCAAGGGACCCAGTGGCCCTTACATCCCCCATGTTCCTCTTGCTAAATACAGTCACAGAAGCGATCACTATGCCAACTGAAGCTCCAAGAGGCAAATCCAAGGCCACAGGCAAAATAAAGAAGCCAGTGCTAGTCCCAATAAAGTCTGGAAACTCTTGCCCTGCTCCAAGCTACAGGTTTTCTCCCATCTTCTCGGGAAGCACCCAAATCTACTTCCACCCTTCCTTGCAGCTGGCTAGGGAGATTCCAACATCCAAGGGCAAAGAGGTCCTGGGCTGCAGACTCACCTTAGCCCTTGGCCCGCCGACCTGCGCCCAAAGCTAAGCCCCTCTCCCCCTTCCCCCTCCCCCCGCCCCCCACTGCTCCTCACCCTGCCCTGGCCCTGGTCTTGGTTCATTCATTCCAACCGGTCCCCACCTTGCAGCTCAAGCAGTATCTCCTGCTAGCACCATGGACAAGCCTTTATTTTCTTTAAGTCTCTGAAGTAACCCCCAAAGGGCTTCTCTTCACACTTTTTCACACCGCCATGGTACTTAGCCCTTTCATTAGAACCAATCCTCTACCTCCTGCATCCTCAAAGGACAACTAGCCCACCAAAGAAATCAGCCTCCTTCCTCACCACCTCTAGCCTAGCGGAGTCCGGAGTCACTTTTCTCTGTCCCCATCTGGGATAGGGGCAGCACCACCCGGCGCGCGGCTCCCGCTTCCCGGCAGGTACCCAGAAGAGAAGAAAAAAAAAAAAACCCTCTCACCCTTCCGTTGATGCCATGGCGTGGGGAACGCCCCCTCCTCCCGGGCACGGTCTGGCGACGGTGGCGGCGAGCTGGGTGAGCCCGGAGTGCGGTGGGGAGCGGTATTTAACGGGCAGCCTCTCCCCGCCCTCGCACCCCCCTCCCGAGTAAGCCCTTTAGCGCCTCGGCGCGCGCGGGAGGCTGCTGCGGGCGCTAATCCACGTCCCGGCTTTCCGCCGCGCGCGGCCCGCGTTCCCGAGCGCGGCTCGCGGCCAGCGCTCCGAGGGGCGCTGCGGGGATCCGGCACCGGCGCCTCCGAGGTCGCGCCGGCCACAAGGCTGCAGGGACGCGAGTCCCAGCCGCCACCCGTGTGCGTGTGTGTGTGTGTGTGTGTGTGTGTGTGTGTGCGCGCGCGCACGCTTCGCCGCGGAGCAGACGGGTGCGGCGAGTGATGGGCACCGAGGGGCACCGGGGAAAACCGGGGGTGCGAGTGCGGAGGAGTGTCTGTGTGCGTGCGCGTGTGCTGGTGTGTGCGCGCCTGGGGAGGCGGTGGAGGCCCCTGCGCCCTGGCTCGGCGCCGGCCCGAGAGGGATTGCAAGGTTTAGCCCCGCCGGAGCTGGGGATTTGCAGGCGATCCCTCTCTATTTTTGTCCGGGGCTGACATCACCCGCGCCGCAGCCTGGGGCGACTTCTTTAACCGTCGCCCCTGCCCCCCATCTTCAGACGCTGTCCCTCTTCTGTCGTCCCTCCCCCACCAGTCTCCAGCCATAAATTAGCCAAAAAAAAAAAAAAAAAAAAAAAAAAAGTCCCGGTAGTCCGGGAACGCTTTGGACAGCCGGTGGCAGGATCCCAGGATCTAAGGAGTCGCTATTGTTTCCTCTCGAGTCCGACTGGCCCCGGGTCACCCTGTGCTGGGCCAAGCGCTGAGACCCGGAATGCCCCTCCGTCCCCAATCCTTGGCGAAACCTTGGGGCTCCCCATCACTCCCTGGACACCTGCTCCGGCTCACATCGCACAGGCGGGCACACCCACCCTCATCCTACCACTTCTGGGATGGGGAGTCCCACAGAATCTGAGCCTTAGGAACACTCAGGTGGCCGGAAGTAACCCAGCTGCAGGTCCTCCTTCGCTGAGGCCCGAATAAATCCCAGGTATTCAATTATTCATCTAGATTAATATTAATGTGCTTCCCTGAGGGCAGGCAGGGTCTAAGGGAGGCCATAATTTCAGGGAAGTGGGTGCTTTCTAAGCCGAAAGAGGTCTGCCTGGTTGGTACAGGCTAGGAAGGAGATGAGAAACTGTCAGGGCCAAGGGCTGGGGACGTGTCTCCACCCACCAGACTCAGTTCTCAGCAGGCCTCTGAGTCTAGGGGGCGGCGTGCAAAGACAGATGGGCTCCTGCAAGCGAGAGTCCAAGCCTCCTGCCCAGCTTTGCATAATAATTGACAAGTTCCGCGCAGCTTTTATTATCTCAGCGACTGGGACAGGTCAGACACCTACAGCTCCGACACCTGCTGACTCTGTGGCCATATAGGAGGCAAAGCCTTCCTTTCCTCTGCTGGACAATGGGACTCAAAACAACTGCCTTTGCAGGGCAGCGATGAGAAATAAACAGACTCTTCTGAGAGGTTTGCAAAGTGGAAACAAAAAATGTCAAAAGGTGCGAGCCTGTCACTTGGGGCCTGCCAAGCTCCTCGGAGCAGTGTCTAGAACTCCACCATCCTAGTTTCTTTTCTCCCTGTGATCCCCTCCAGAATCGTATCCTGAAGGCACTCCACTCATCCACATCTCCCCCTTCCTTGCATCGAAGGCAAATTGGAGGCTATCACCTTCTTTCTCAATGAGTAACTAAATGAAAGACATTCAAATAGTGTTCTGCTAAAACAAGTGTAGTGGTCTGTGCCTGCGATCCCAGTCCTTGAGTTCAAGGCTAGGGTGGGCTACAGCCCTTGCCTCAGAAACCAAAAGAAAGTTCAGTTAATTTTAAAGGCCCTTTAGAAGACTGGTTCTTGGACAAAAGATTCACGAAAGACTGAGCAGATGAAAGAAATAAGGAGAAAAGAACATGGGTGGGCCTAGCTCTCTTTTCCTGTTTTTGTTGTTTGTGTCTTTGTTTTGCCTGCCAATTACCCGGACCAGATCTGTGTTCTCTTCAGCCTAAGAATATAAAGAGTCTGACTCTGATTTGGAGAGATGGCTCTTGCAGAGGGCCTTGCTTAGATTCCCAGCACCCACACAGCAGCTCATAGCAGTCTGGAACTCCCTTTTCAGGTGATCTGACACCCTTTTCTGGCCTGCATGCTCCCAGTCCACAGACACGTAACATATAAATAAAAGTTTAAAAGTTTTCTGATGAATCAGAACTAATCTTAACTTGTCCTTTCTTTAAAGAATAAAAATCTTGGCTTGTCCCTTCATACTTGGGATTTAACTTTCATTTAAAAAAAATATTCCATGTGTGTAAAAGTGGTGTTTTGAAATTTGGCAGTGAGCTTGACATCACCTTCTCAGAAGCCCTGTAGACTGTGACTAGGGATTTTCCTCGCTTTTCTGCTGAGGTAGCAGCCAGAGAACAAAGCCACAACAAGTCTTTCCCAGGGTGGATACTAAGAACCCCAGAAGCACCCATCTGTCCCCAGCATCCCATTTAAGCTGAGCCTAAGTGAACTGCTATACAATGGCAAGCCCTCCGAATCAACACAGGCCAGAGGGCTCAGCTGCACCCTTCACTGGCATTCTGATGCCAGGCTCCTGATGCCCCCAGCACGAAACAAGTTAAAGGATGTGAAAAAAAAGGCAATGAAATCATTTCTATTAAAAACAAACTCATTGAAAATTAGTCTTAATTATGTTTCTGTGGTGAGGACCCTAGAGGATTCAGGTGAATGAATCATGAAGTATGCAGGATTAGATTAGGTATAAGTCACTCCGGCTTGCCACTTTCCCTGTAGATGGCTGTATCTGGGTGCCCTGACATTGCCTGCTGTGTTAGAGAGAGATTTGCATTGAGTCAGGAGAATTAGGTCTATTAATCATGTAGACTATGTCACAGATGATTCTGGCTCAGAAGAAACTGATTCTCTATTGACCCCACCCCACACTCCCAAGGAGCCATGAACATTCAGCACAATTCCAGCAATGGGTGTGAAAGAAGATATTCTGGTAAAGATTTAATGTGGTTTGGATTTGTTTAAACTAGAAATATTCCAGCTGCCTTCTTGAGATTTTGGTTCTATCAGTCTAGAAGATCTGATTTGGTATCCAACCCCCACCCTAGGTGAAAACTGAATATTCACATGTACAGAAGTAAATACAGATCTTTGTCTCCTACCTTATCCAAATCCACTCAAAATGGACCAGAGAAATTTGGTGCAGAACCTGAAAATGTTAAATTTCTGGAGGAAAACACTTTAAGATCTCGGCATATGTATATGCTTCTGAAAAAGACCCCAACATCACAGGAAGGAAGTAACAAGACCTGGCAGATAGGATTGCATGAAATTAAAAAGCTTCACAAAGTGAAGAAAAGCCTACGGAGTGGGAGAAAATCTTTGCCAACAAACACATCTGGCAGGGGAATGTCTAGGATCTATAAAGAACTAGAAAATCAAACACCAAAAAGTTATGCAATGAATAAATGGCAAATGAATTGGATAGTTTTCTAAAAAAAGTATAGACAGCCAATATATATGTGAAAAGGTCCTGAACATCTCACCCATTAGGAACACTCAAAACCACATTCACTCTACATTGCCCTAGTCAGAATGGCTATCATGAAGAAAACAAATGATAATCAATGCTGTTGGAGATGTGGGAGGAGAGAAACACTTATACACTACTAAAGGGAATGCAAATTAGTGTAATCACTATAGGGATTGGTATGGGAGGTTCCTCAAAAAGTAAAAATAGAGCAATCATGTGATCCCACTGTGTCAATCCTGAATACATACACACATACATCATACATACATATGCAAATAAATCTTAAGCCAACATACCACAGAGATAATACGTATACGAATACATGTATATTGGTGCACTACTTGAAAAAGCCAAGATATGGAACGAGCACAGATGTCAATCAGTAGGTGAGTGGATAAAGGAGATGTGGCGTATATTCACAGTGGAATTTTATTCAGCCACAAGAAAGAATGAAATCACATCATTGTCAGGAAATGATGTAACTTGAAATCAAGCCCGACTCAGAAAGGCAAATATTGCATGATTTCTTTCATACACTGAATCTAGAATATATATCAAGGGTAGCTATAACCTCAGCAATCCACTTTTACCAGCCAGGCTCTACTGTGTGAGTGCCCCTCAGTCTCCAAAGCAAGGGACTTTGTATAGAAAAACATGAGCCTGTAAGGAAAATTTCAGATTCAAACCAAAGCAGTACTAATGGCCATCTCAGGCTGTCATGAGAATTAGACCGAGTGACATGTAGGATGATCTTAGCCTCATACATCAACAGGTCTCGTGGACACATGCACAGGGATGCAGACACTGAATTGTATTTACTATTTAGCTCACTTGCGAAGCCTGTCTCCCCAACCCAAAGTATGAGCTGTTGTCTCCTTTAGCCCTCATGGCAACCCTTCAGTCGCCGGGAGCAGTAAGTGGATGGAGCCTTGATTCTGAGAACACAACAAGGCCACCCCTTCAGATCTTGGGGACATTTTGAATGTTTTGTTGGTCTAGCTCCTCAGGATTCCACACTGCACAGGTGGTAGGCTGCTCTGACATTTGCACAGAGATTTATCTTCTTAGGTCAAGCTCATGTATTTTCCAATATCAATGTAAAAACTATTCTCAGAACTGAATAAAAAAAAATCAACTATATGCTCTCTGATAGGTGACTTGAAGTATTTTTTTAAGAAAAGGGGATTTTTTTTAAAGCTTGTTTTATTGATTTGTGACTTAAAACCTAACCCAAACTGTAAGCTGTTACTTAGAGTTGCATTAAGGTAGTGTTTGAATATCTTCCTGATAGTGGTACAGTACTAACATAACATTTACCAAGAACTTAACAATGCATGGGAAGGTCCATGCTTTGTTTTATTCTCAAGATAATTTTCTACAGAAGACACTGATGTTGTCCCCAATTCACAGAGGAGAAAATCGAGGCCAAAGAGATTAAGGGAACTTAGGTTACACAACTGTTGATTGTCTGTGTCTGGATCCTAGATAGGAAATAATGGCGTATTCAATTTAAACAAATGGTGCCCGGTTTAATTAAGAGACCATTTTGAAGGGTACAGGGAAAGTATGGAGACACTCTTAGTGCTAGGACAGATCTGTGCTAGTGACAACCATGTGGCATTATCCATTCAGGTCCTGAAAGGAGATCACCTACCAATCACTAGGACCCAAAGAATATCCAGTGTGGAGAAGGCCACCTGACAGGATTTAAGCCCTATGGCAACCCACTGGAAGGGACACACAGCTAAACACTTCTATCCCACTTCCTTTCTTTCCATTCTTCTCTCCCCTCAGGGTTTCTTAGTGGGGCTGGAAGTTAGATGGTGAGGCCCAGAAACAGCTCATAGAAAATCCTTGTATTTCCTCTTCCCAGAAAACAAGGGAGGAGGAGAAAGGTGCTGAGAGATTCTCAGGACAAGAGAGGCTGGAGTTTGAGTGCAAGCTATCTCTTTGCAGAACTTTGTCTTGACCCCTCTGTGCTGTGATACCTATTGTGGCAACAGTGTCATTCGTGTTGGGACAGGCTGCCCTTATGATATTCAAGGACACTCTGAATTTCTGGCGGAGAAACTGCTTTGGTTAGATAATTTGTTAGAGATCAGAAAAATGTTCATTTGTATCATAGGAGGAGTCAACCAAATGGAAGCTAGATGATCCAGGGCTTAAGTTCCACAGTTCTCTGAGGTCTTCTCCAGTGCTTTCGGCGGAGTGTCATCTTCCCATTGTATCTTCTGAAGGTTCTATTCCTATCTTGCTTTGTTTCCTAAGTGTTTGAAGCTAGTTCTTTCATCTCCACATGGAGGCCAGAGAGGTAGGCCTCCTAACACACACGAAAGAAAACATCCTGTGTGGCTTTCCCATAATTGATTGATGAATTATACCGTTCTCTCTCGTGGTGACAACAGAGGAGAAATGTTTTAAACTTCAAAGTTTATCACAAGAAAATGACCTAAAGAAAGAAGTAAGTACCAAGTCACCCCAACATTATCCCCTATAGAAAGAATGTAGACTGTTCTCTCACAGGCGTACATGTTTACACACTTGGTCTCAGGCCAGTGTTGCTCTGTGGGGAGTCTGTGGAACCTTTACAGGGAGGGAGGCGGGGTAAGTAGGGGTGAGCTTTGAGAGCTATAGCTCTCCCTGCTTACCTCCAGCTCTCTGCTTTCTGGACTGTGCCACCTTATACCATGCAGTAGGCCCCTCCTACTGCACCATGGTCAGGGCCTCTCATGCTGTTCCCTCTGCAGTGGACTCTACTATCCTGAGCTGTGAGTCCACAAGAACCCTTCCTTTCTCTGTCAGGTATTTAACCACATTCACTAACACACTCTCTCAAAAGGGACGGTCATTTGTAATGTCTGAGAAATATGCATTCAAGGCTTCCCCCAATGCAATTACTGTTTCATCTGCCCCTGTTCTTTCTGATGATTTATGCTCTCCAGAACTTAGTAGTGAGAAAATCGCCCACCACCAGCTCATTAGGTAAAGCAACTCTGTTTGTGGTTCTTCACATCATCAGAACCACCCAGAGACCAAATTCATTCTTTCTCGGTGTCTAGGCAGGTAGTATTGGAAAGCAAGACTGTGCTGCAGAAGCAAAACATTCTATGTTTGAATCCCAACACTTCCAAAAATAACACCAAACATGATATTGAATGGATCACTGAGTCCTATAACTCTAAGCCCTGGCCTTTGTAATATAGAAGTTATTCATGTATCTTTAAAAGTTATATCTGTGAAACAGCTATCATAGGGCCTGGCATATACTGTGAACCCATTAAGCGCCTGTGCTCTGATTTCCATACATACTTGAGGAATGATAAGCTCTGTCAGTATTGTCCTTTAGACTTTGATGCAAGCCGAAAAGGGTGGCAGAGCCCTGTAACCTCAACACTCAGGAGGCTGAGGCAGAAGGATTGACACCCTGAGTCACGTAGCACCATCCTCATCTCAAAGAACTGAAAACAAACAAACAAAAAACTGCCAAACAATAACTTAAAGCTGTAAGTCTAGACATTTGAAATGTTTAAAAAAATAAATAGAGCTTAACTTTTTTTTTTTTCATAAATGAGTAGAAGTAAAAAGATCTAGTTCCAAGGAAGGATATGTTAAACTGTTCTCTACAACACTGGCTCAGAAGCCAAGAGCACTCAACACAGGAACTAGAAATGCTTGAAGCTAAAAGGCCTTAGATGGAGAAGGGTGGCTAGGGTGATAAAAGGCAAGGGGGCCGGGCTTCAGCTCCTGGTACCTGCTCATTCTAAGAATCAGCATGGACACTGGAGCTGTAATATGATCTTCAGAACTAAACCAGCCTCAGAACCGTCCCTCCCTAGCATGTTTGGAGCCCTGAGATCCAAACTGATTTCATCATCTTCTCTTTCCATTTTGAATGACCATAAGTTACTTAATCCTCTGGCCATCCATAAATACAGTAATGAATGAGATGTGTCACACAAAGCTCTTGGCATAGCTCCAGGCGCATGGCAGTAACAATTATCACCTTTATTATGCCAGCTTCCCGGGTGTCACTAGTTTGTCACTCAGAAAGTCAGTAGCAGTGCTTTGAATCCAGCCACATAGTACCACTAGCAATGAGCCAGCCTGCAGCCTTGTCTTTCCACTGTGGCCACTGAAGAGAAAAGAAAGGAGATTACCCTGCCATGAATGTGTGAAACTTCAAGATACAATTTGAGTTCATTCACTTTTTTTCTTGTGAGCACACATTAGCAAACGACAAATGAGAAGGTTCTATTTTCGTCTCCCTCTCTAAGCTAATGAGAAAAGCCATGCTACTTTAGCAGAGCTTCAGTTCAGACTGAAAGCTTGGTCTAAATATAATCTCTGCAGGCATGAACCCTCTCATTAAATACCCACAAGCCCGAAACATTCCAGAGTTACGCCTATTGCCTAATGAACTCTAGCAGAAACAGTGAATTCACTCTTGTTTAGTCTAGATGAGGTGGGAGAGAAGACAATGCATGAGTTGTGAGGTCTCTGCCTGTCATTCCAAAGTCACCTTTTCTAGTGTAAGATCCCTTGGGGCTCACTGTCAAGGTTAGCTCATTTGTGTGTACCATAACAACCGTAGTGCTTTGAATTAGAGTGCCCGTCTCTTTCTTGGTAGGTTGATATTGTATAAAATGGGGAGACTTTTTGAGAGGGATTGGTGGTATTTGTATTACTACACCAGTTTCTCTCCAGTCTTGGTAAAGGTGGCCTCTCTCTTCTGCTGGGACATTATAATCTTCAGTAGTGATATCTTCCCACACAAGAGGAGAAAAGAGACATGTATTGTCTTCCAGGAGATTTGCTTGACATCAGTTCTTGGTGGTTAAATGTTATACAAACTAGGAAAAGGACTGGGCCAAAAATCTGGACCAGATTCTGGTGCCCCCAGAAAACCAAAAAAAAGTTCAATTTGCTCTATTTACTTCTTACAAAAATTCTGAATAATTCTAAGAGAGGCTGGGTAGCAAATCTCAAAGCATTTTTTTTAAAGATGACTTCCGTTAAATAAGAGTGCTAGCTCTTCAGTGTGATTCCAGATTCACAGCTCATGTTTTCACACTGGAGGCTTACATTGTGCCTTGGCACACTCCAGTGAGCTGGAGCTTACCCCGTTTCTCTTCAAAGTTCCATCATTCGCACCTGGACACTGTTTTGTTTATGACTGCATTCCCCTTCAACTGCAAATAGACTTCCTGAGTCCAACTCGGAGCATTCTTTCTCTCCTGTTAAACTACATTCCTAGAAACCATTAAGTGCAAGAGCATAACCGGCTGGGTTGGTTGGTTGTTTATTTGTTTGTTTTTCTCAAAGAATTCAATCTGGAATTTTATTCTTCATCTGAGAATATTGATACCCAATTTGATGTACTGGTTTTGTTTGCTTGGTTGACAAAGGTCTCTCTCCCAAGCCTAGACCAAGCCTCTGGATAAACACTGAGTGAACTGGGCTACAAACGTGAACTGAGCCCTTAAAAACTCAGCCATTGAGACAGTCTTCTTAAAATGCTGGGCCTCAACTGCACATCCGGGCAGAGCTCTGCCAGGGAAAGCAAGAGCTGCTGCCAAGAAAAGCAGAAACAGACCACAGATTGCTACTAAACCACTCCCAAATGTCCTCCTCTCCAACACTACAGAAAACATAAACTTCCCCAAGCCCCGGGGATCCAAAGTATTTCAATCAGAATTGTCACAGGATCCCAAAGAAGGAGAATCAGGTGGGAGTGAACTTACTGGCCTTGCCCACCTAGCTGTGCTTGTCTAGTTTTCCCCTTGAACTTCTCTCTCTCATGTAAAATAGTTCTGCGTTCGAACAGCGCAGAGTTGTGGCAGGGCTGAGTCTTAAGGTCTTTGTTCACACCCAGGCTAAACAACAGAAAAATCCAAAGCCAAAGGATATGCCTGATTAAGGCCTCATTACTAATTCCTAGTGCACATTCTAGGAATTCATAGGATTTGATAAGTACAGAGCTCCCCACCCTACCCCAGCCCAGCAGCATGCTCTAATCTGATCTTCACAGCTTCCAGTTGAGCCACGGAGTTCTGTGACTCTGTCTCCAGTCTTACGCTCCACCCCCCCTGCTTGCTTCTGAGGCCTTCCTGGGCTTCGCAAAGCCTCCTGGAGTTCGCAACACTCTTCACAGATGCCAGGAGCCCACCTCAAGATCTCTGCGCATGCTCTTCCCTTCTTCTGGAATGCTCTCCCTCACTTCCCCTCCTCATTCCAGTACTCGCACACTCAAGTCAGCTTCAGAAAGGCAAAACTATTTTCCTCAGCCCTTCCAGATTAAGTAAGAATCCTCAACCCGAAATTATACATCCTTAAAGCACGCTGCCTTCTCCTCCCCTGTTCTGACAGACATTGCTTGCTTGTGCACTCTCGCTCTCTTTTTCTCTCCCTGGTATTTATTGGCTTAATACATTTTTTCATACATCATATTTTGATCATGCTCTTTCGACTCTCCCAACTCCCCTCAGATCATCCCCACCTCCCTATTTATCCAACTTTCCATGTTCTTTCTCTTTCAAAAAAAAAAAAAAGCAAAATAAAAAAACCCCAAAAGACAAAAACATCAAACCAAACCAACCAAACAAACAAAAATCACACAAAAATATGTAGTCTATTTTGTGTTGGCCAACTACTTATGGCCATTCGGCCTGCCCTGGGATGTAGCTGATTAAATAATGTCACCACATTGGAGAAAACTGATTTTCTTCTCCCAACAGGTATAAATTGCAAATAGCTTCTTGGTTAGGGATGTGACTTATGCCCACTTTCTCTTCTCTGTTCTGGGATCTTTGGTTTGAACTTGTGGATTCTTGCACATATTGTCAGTTTCTGTGTGTTAGTATCTGACCATTTTCTCTATTTCTGCATGTGTGTCTCAGCTGATCTGCCTGTTTTTACAACTTAAGTGTTTCCCCAGCCTTTGTCATATAGAAGACATGCAAACAATTTTGGTTGAGGAATAGATGAAAGACAGGTAGAAATCTTTGGCTGAACTCAGGATGGAAGAGATTTTTATTGAGTAAGACCTTGATGTAGGCAGTAAATGTAGAAGACCCATTGAGGGTTTTTTGGTAGGTGACTGGATACCTTGAACATTCTTAAATCCCCTAACTGTGAAGATTCATATTCAAAGATTCATATTCAAGGTCTATTTGTATAACTCCAGAGAATGCTGGGTGCTTTAGTTGGGGTTTTTATTGCTGTGAAGAGATACCATGACTACAGCAACTCTTATATAAAAAAGCATTTAATTGGGGTTGGCTTACAGTTTCAACTGTTTAATTTATTATTGTCATGACAGGAAACATGGCGGCACACAGGCAGACATGGTGCTGGAAAGGCAGCTGAGAGTTGTACATCTCGATCCACAGGTGACAGAAGGAGGCTTGTACTGGATGTGGCTTGAGCATCTGAGACCTCAGAGCCCACCTTCTAGTGACAAGCTTCCTTCAACAAAGCCATGCCCACTCCATTTTTTTTTTTCCTCCAAAGCACCAAGTGAGTATTGTACTGTAACAAAGAGGGTTTGGTGACTGCAAACTCTGACTGATCCAGCTGAGCCTAGTTCCTTTTAGTAAGTCCAACATATATCACTCGTATCCCACCCCACTTCCGTACAGAGAGGAATGTGTTTTTAAAATCCCCACAAGGCCTGGCTCCTTCTCTGAAAAATGTGAACAGATAACTCTTACCTTCTAAGATCTTCCAGCCCTTGGCCTCATGGGTTTCTGCTCATCCTTTCTCATGACTGACCCTACTCCAAACCTACTTCCATACGCTCAGACCTTAACTGCATTCTAAAACTTCCTTTCCTCTGCACACTCCCCTCCCCCCACTTTTAACACTTCTCATAAATTACTTCTTGAACTCCAGTGTGTTCTTCCTGGGGGACAGAAGCAAAACAACCACTGCTTTAATAGCAAAAAATATTTTTGGAGTACAATAGGTCAGGTACTGTTCACATCCTTAGTCCTTTGATGCATTGTCACTTTGACTTAAGATCATGTTACTCGAGTTACAGATGAGCTACTACTGTGGGCTAGATAGAGACTGTTCAGGGTCACACTATGTAAATGACAGAGCTGGGACTAGAGCTCAGGCTGGCTCTTCTAACTTCAGTCCACTAATGCCTCTCTAGAGCAGAGCTTCTGTCTTTTTACTCTTCTGACAAAATGTATTTGGGAAGATGGCTCAGTGACTAAAGTGCCTGCATTGGAAGGATAGGGACTGAATTTAGATCCCAGAGCCCACCTCAGAAGCAGAGCAGGGTGTTGTAAACTGGGGAGGTGTAGACAGAAGAATCCCTGGAGCTCACTGGCCAGCTATTCTTGCTGCCCTGTGAGCTCCAGATTTATTCTGAAGCCTTGCATCAAAACACAAGATGGAGGAGTTGCAAATGGTACGTGCCTTTAATTCCAGAATTCCAGAGACAAAGGTAGGTAGATCTCTATGAGATTAAGGCCAATCTAGTCTATATAACTAGTTTCGGACCTGTCTCAGAAAAAACAGATAAAAGAAGACACCTAATGTCAATGTCTGTTATTACATGAGATGCGGAGTGGTGTAGCTTGTATTGATCCACCAGAGTCACAGAATGATACTTTATGTTAATGCCATTCTTTCACATGATTTATCTTTAAAAGGAAAACACCATGGTCTTGCCAATAACGTTCCATTAACTGCTACATACGAAAATCTAGCCAATAGAATATTGAATATAAGGTGATGCAAATCTATACAAGGACGAGAAACCAGCCTGTGAGATGGTTCGAATGCTGAAGGCACTTGCTTCGGAGCCTGACAACCTGGATTTAACTCTGAACACCACAGTGTGGAAGAAGGACACTGACTTCTTCAAATTATCTCTGACCCTCACTTGCACTTGCATGTGTGCACCTGTGCAGAGCATGCATACACATGCACACATACCCAATAATAAATAATAAAGAAATGTTTAACAAAAACAACAAAAGCAACTACTGCAAAAGAAATGAGGACCAAACACTACAAATGAAAAAGGGTTATCTTGGCCTGCCCCTAAGGTATCCTCAGTTGAGAGCCACTAACATTGTAGGACTTGTCATGACTTTATGCAATGTCAACCTAAGGGAAGAGGAACTGTACTACAGAGCTCTTTCCCTATATGGGTCTGAATTAGAGTGGGCTTAAGAGAAACAGTGGAGAGGAACCCTCCTCCATTGCTGGTGGGAATGCAAACTTGTGCAACCACTCTGAAAATCAATTTGGCGCTTTCTTAGACAATTAGGAATAGTGATTCCTCAAGACCCAGCTATACCACTCTTAGGCATATACCCAAAAGATGCTC
>CM053748.1:30519965-30673470 GCA_028658305.1 Pachyuromys duprasi
TGGAGGGGGCGGGGAGGAGGGAGATGAGGGAGGGAGTGGGAGGGTGGGAGGGAATGAGGGAGGAGGCTACACCTGGGATGCAAAGTACCTAACCTGTGATTGATATAAAAATAAATAAATTAATAAAAAAAAGAGAAACAGTGGAAAGAAGGAAGTGACAGCTATCTGTCACTATCCAAGTGTATATAGTCCATGAGACACTTGGCAGTTCACACTGCTTGTCATTGGAAGTTCATCTTGCAGGTGTGCAAAAATACTCAGGCCGCAGATCCTCCAGCACCTATTGCAAACCTTTTTCTGGCTTTTGAGACTCTGGACTGTGTGAGAGGGCCTGGATTCTCTAGCAGCCACTCGTCGTAGTCAGCAAAGTACAAACAGGGTTTTCATAAAATCCAATATGTCTTTATTCTGCCAGATTCACATCATTTTCCTTCCCAAGTGCTGGCTCAATTGATTCAGATTCATTATCAGGAGCAAAGGCAATGACCTTGCACCGACTGCCCCAGCAGTGTCCACTGTTGCATATGGCCATTGCAGTCCCTTATTTTTATGACTTTTAAGAGTTCCAGTTCTTAGAAAAGCTTCTGACTGGTGGAAACTCCAATTTTCCAGCTTAAAGAAAACCTCTCAGCTCTGGAGTGCTACTGGATAATTCCACACCAGAGATAGAGAGCATTCCAACAGCAAGCCAGATATGGCCAAGGGACAGGCTTGTATCTGAGTCTCACATCCTGACTTAAGTCTTGGCGTGGTGGATGCAGAGACATAGCTGTTACCTCAAAGACAGCAAGAGACAGTTTATTCTTATGTCGAATATGAGTGACTGTGGCTGGGTACATGGATTAAGGTTGATCCCAAAGACAATTCCTTTGTGGAAATTATTATGAGATATTTTATTACTTACAGAACAAGAAAGTCATAAATGAAGGCATTTCTCAAGTATGTTGATGGGTCTCCCCATAAAGTAAATCAGGAAAAGTCTGCTATAGGTTTCAGATGCTGTATGATGACATTCTTAGCTTTTGAATTGGTAGAAGATAATTGTTTGCTAAAAATACATTTCAAAGGTTCTGTTGGTCACAAGGATATTAGGTCAGACACAGAGTTGGTCAGTAAATGGCTTTTAAAGGTACTAAAAATAGTCCAAGATCACTGGCTTTGGCCTGCAATAGCTAAACTCTATGATTGTTTATTTTCACTCATTTGGCCTTATAGAACATTTAATTAATGTTTGTCCTTTTTTGGAAACCTCAGTTTGCAGTGGGAATGAGTACTTAGGCCTACAAGAGAAGTTCAAGATAGAGAGATATGCTGGAGACTGTGGCCATCAAACTATGGATCAAGTACCTTGGAAGGGTGTTATGTGACTTAGTGGGAAGGTATGAACTAGTGTCTATTCACGTCAGAAAGGGCATTGGTGACAAACAAAGGAAATTGTCCCACCATGTCTAGCCTAGTGAACCAGTGAGTTTACTAGGGCTATGTACAGGAGAATGGGTAAGGGGTTACTAACAGGAGCGTAGGTGACTCAGGCAGCCTCCTTAATAGAAAGTCCATTCCTACCTCAGATTAAACTATCTAAGTGAGAATAAATGGGTCTTCTTGTAAGTCACCAAATGTCAAGTAATTTGTAATAAGTAATTAACACATTGCTCTTTGATTAAGCCATGAGGAGAAGGATTGTGTGAAGGGAGGAGGAAATGACTCATGGAAAGCCCCAGGAAAGCATGATAAAAGAGAAAGCGGATGTAATTCTCTTCTGGCTCAGAGAAATGTATAGAGGCACAAAGGTGAGGAGGAAAGCATGATCCCATATGTATCTTCACCTCCTGTATTAGGGCTGACGTCATTAAGGTCAAAGTTCTCCGACCCAGGGAGAGGGAAAATAAAGTTCCTGTTTAGATGGGTAAGGAAACTAATGTCTTCCAGGCTCTGTCAGAGGCCTGGGTTCTCCTTTCTTATATGGAACAGGAAATACTTAGAAGTCCCCACAAGCTCCCAAAGTAAGAAGAGGATATCACAGGGAATGTGGCTGGGCAGTCTCTAGAGACGTTGACACTGTGACCAGGAAGTTGTTACCCACACCAGGGTCAAATAACAGTCAACAGCAGAATGCCAGTCCCCACAAGAGCTGAGGAGAAGCCGGTTCAACAGGAAGGACTACAGAGCTACATGGAAACCAGACAGACCCTATACTAAATATTAGGAAAACACCGAGGAATTGGAAAGACCCACCACACACACCCAAGAACTAGCATGAACTCAGGAGTTCCCCCATTATCTCAGTGCTCAGGTATGCAAGCCTCTAAGACACTCTCTTGTGGGCAAGAAAACTGAATATCATCCTGAGTGAAGTAGCCCAGACCCAGAAAGACACGCATGGTGTGTATTCACTTAAAAGTGGATATTAGTCATAAAGTACAGGATAACCTGTACATGCTACAATCCACAGATTAAAAAAAAAAAAGCCAAGGAAGACCAAGGGAGGATGTTTGAGTCTCATTCAGAAGAGGAAAAAAAAAAAATAGACATCTGAAGTAGATTGAGGGAGGGACCTGGGTGGGTCAGGGAGAGGGGGGGTAACAGGAGTGGGGATCAGGTGTTGGGAAAGCAGGGGGTGGGGGTAGGGGCGGGAAAAATAACTGCAATTGGTGTTGGGGGGCATCTCTGGGACAGGCGAGTCTATGTGGGTGACCCTATCTGAGACTCCTAGCAGTGGGGGTAATGGCCACCTCCTGTAACAAGGTATGACTTCCAGTGGGGGGAGGGGGGCCACTAACCCGTTCATAAAACCTTCGACTCAAAATTCGTCTTGCCTACAAGAAGTGTAAAGATTTAGGGCATGCCAAACCGATGACTGGTACAATTTCAGACCCACCCCATGGGAGAGACCCAACCCCTGACATTATTAATGATACTCGGTTATTCTTGCAGACAGGAACCTAGCATAATTGTCTTCTGAGGGGCTTCATCCAGCAGCTGATGGAAACAGGTGCAGAGACCCAAAGCTGAACGATAGGCTGAGCTTGGAGAGTCTTGTGGAAGAGTAGAAGGAAGGATTGAAGGAGTCAGAGGGGTCTAGGACACCACAAAAAGACCTACAGAGTCAACTAATCTGGGCCCACGGGGCCTCACAGAGACTGAACCACCAACCAAAGACCATGCATGGGTTGGTCCTAGACCCCTACACATGTGTTGCAGATATGCAGCTTGATCATCGTGTGGGTCCCCTAACAATGGAAGCAGGGGCTGTCTCTGACTCTCTCACCTGCCATTGGATTTCTTTCACCTATCTGGGCTGCTTGTCAAGCCTCAGAAAGTCTCCTGTTGAGACTTGAGGTGCCAGGGTAGATTGGTACCCCTTTCGGCGCTTTCCTTCTCTGAGAAGAAGGCCTAGAGGGAAATGTGAGAGGGGGCATGAGGGTGGGACTGGGAGGAGAGGAGGCAGGGGCCTGGGATCAGGATGTAAAGTGATTTAAAAAAAAACTTGTGTTGAGAAAAGAAGAGAGAATGTTAAAAGTGTCAGTTGATTCTTAAGAGAGAATGTACTGAAAAGATTATAGAAGGTGTTTATCAGATTGAATTTGCTTTTTCCTCTGTCCTAGTGGGAAGTGAGAGGGGTCTTCCGTGGATGCTCACATAGTAAGAAACCTCAAAGCCTTGAGATCTTGGCAGGTCAAATCTGGTGTAAGCAAACATGTGATTCAAATTCAACCGCTTTGGAAACACAGACCTTTGGCTGCTCAGAATATAATGGCAGCCTGATGATTTGAGTGTGGTCCCTGGGCCCACAGGGTGGGGAAGAGAACTAACCCTGAAAATTGTCTTCTGACTTCCACACTTGCACACACACTCGCACACATATGCACACACGCTCACATTCACATGTGCACACACACAAGATAAACAAATACATAACTGTAATAAAAATGGTTCAAGATTTATGGGGTTCAAAGCAGTTTTATACTAGGATTGGAACAGAGAATAGCGAACACACTTGGAATCAGCTACTCTGCACTGAACTGTCTTGTTGCTATGACCTGAGAGAAATAATTGAAGACAAGAAAGATTCTCTTTGCTTGCGGTCTCGGGTTCCACTTCCTCATGATGGGAAGGAAATGGCAGAAGGGAGCAGTTTGCATCATGGTGGCAAGGAAGCATAGAGAAAATGCCTGCACTGGCTGACTGTCTCCTTCTTCCCCTTTCTTTCACCTGAACTAATAGGCTGGAATATGGGAAGCTGAGATTTACCGATCTAGGCAGCTCTCAGTTCAACTGAGATTGCAGTCTAGATTAACCAGCATATCACTCATACTTTCCTCTCTGTCTTATCTGACTTGAACCACGACCCTCCAATGACTGGCATAGAAAAGACAGCATTTGACAGACGCATTGAGAAATGATACCTACCCCTTGGTACTATGTTAAAGGGCCCTCACCAAATAATTGGTCCAAATCCATGTAAGTTATAAAAACAGCAAAAAACAAGAGCAAGGGCTTTTGTTTTGTAGGTCAGAAGTCAGACCTTGCTTTATTGAAATGTGTACAGAAGATCGGAAAGGAAGAGGATCAGAAAATCTTGTGACAATGTACACAGGAACATGTGTCATATCCAAGCTCCTTTGCCCTGGGCTGTCATGCAAACTGTTCTTTGGAACTTAGAGTGACGCTTAGTGCAGCCCAGACCTCCCAGTTCAACCTTTTCAACCAAAATTGACTATGACGCCCACACCATTTTGAGGTGGACAAGGTCTAGGAGGTTCTCATTCTATTCACACAGTCTTCTTCGAAGAAATTCAGTTCATGTAGGACCTGGCATCTTTCTCTTAGATGGTTTCCCAATCAGGAAAACAGTTCCCTGCCAGAAAAGTAAACTCTGCTCACCCTCTAGTGAGGTATTATCCCTGAAACCAGAAGCTTTTCAGCATCCAAGGTCATGGGCAAACTCACACTTCAGGTCTGCTCTGTGCTATACATCATATGAACAGATGGACCCTGGGAAAAGCATCTCAGTGAATTTGCAGCTGGTTCATTTCATGTTTCTCTCAATCCAGTCTTTGAAAGACAACACCTTTGTGAAGGCTGTGGATAGGCCATTGCTACATGTCTTGTCATAGCTCCAGCTGACCAGCCCTACCAGATGCCAACGTGGCTCAGGGGATGCTCGGCCTGGGAAGGACAAAGCAGCAATACCCCCTGTCTCTGCGGTACAGATGTCAGAAAGGGTGTTGGGGTCCTGGCTGGCACAGAACATGTTGTCAGTGACACTGACTGGAATGCCATGGTCTTCATGTTGTTCCTCACAGAGCAGTGAGTCTACCACCCTGACCGTTCCAGAATGTAGTGTGTCATTCTTAAAACCAGGGCTTCTCACATCTGCGAGGATATTCCAGCCAGCCACAGTGATGTGGGACTCCTGAAAAGAGGTGCTGAGGTCCCGAGTGGTAGCCAAGCAGATGGGTTGGACACGGGTGCTGATACGGGCCTTGTCTAGGAGCTTCAGAATGGCGATGTCGGTGTCAAGCAGGATAGGGTCATAGTTGGGGTGCAGAATGATAGCAGAAATCTACAAATGCAAGCAAGAGATACCAGTGGTAAACAGCCAACTCCAGTATGGGCAAGAAGAGGCCAGTTAAGGGCCAAATTATTGAAAGAAACTGTCTAAGTGACAGCTACAGTTATTTGACGATACAATGCCCCAGGAATCATAGAAAGTAATTGTTGTATTTTCAGAGTTGTCAACTCAAATACATATTGGGGCCTGGAAGGTGGTATTAAATAAGCGGAGTCTCCAAGTAAGGCTGAAGAAGTGGGCGTTCATGTCCCATCTAAAGTGGGCAGATGGTATTTTGTTCCAAATGATCACTGATGTACAGAGATGTGACAAGCATTCTGATTTTACCAGAGAATGGACTCCAAGTCTTTCTCTGAAACACCTTAATTGTTTAATATCCAATCAACTGATCTATAAGACCTGCAAGTTACTGATTTAGAATCTCTGGCTCACTGTATTTCATGTATCTTCAAGTCTAAACAATATTTTCTTAGACTCTGTCCATAAGAATGTTCTCAGAATACTCTATAAGACTTTTCCACATGGTATTTCTTAAGTATTTCATGTCTTGCTGGTCAATGTTTTTGACAGGAGCTTCTAAAAATCCCATATTCCTATCTTTCAATTTTCAAATGTATAGTTCTATTACATGGCCTTATTTCCTCAAGGGTTTCTCTATGAAATACTTTCCATAACATCCTGGTCTCTCCCTTCCATTACACTAGAGAAAATATACATGTTTATATATATATATATATATATTCGATGGATTACATGTTGGAGGAGCTCAACAATGGATAGACAGATGGACAGACTGATGCACAGATAGAAAGATATGTAAGAAGAATGGATGCACAGGTGAAAAGAAGGATAGAGTAGGATGTATAGATGGAAAGGTGGATGAATGGAAGAAGGGTACAGAACAAGTGAGAAGCGTTTTGTAGTTAGGAGTATCTTGGATAAAACCAATGTCCTCACAGCTTACTTGTAAGAATTCCCAAATCCAAATATGACAGACAACTACTTCTCTTTTTTTCATTTAAGAAACACCCATTATTCTTGATATGGATAGTTACGGCATAGTAACAAGTCACAACATCCCCCTGAAACAAATAATTTCAAACAGAGATATCTATTAAACAAATAGCTTAGGGTTGGGTGAGGTGGCACATGCCTTTAATTTTAACAGTCTAGGAAGCAGAGGCAGGTGGATCTCTGGGAGTTTGAAGCCAGTCTGGTCTTCAAAGCAAGTCCAGGACAACCAAGGCTACCCAGAGAAACCCTGTCTTGAAAACTCAAAAACAAACAAGCAAACAAACAAAAACCAAATAGCTTCATAAGTGTACAGTGTACTATAATTTACAGCATGTGCTACTAGATGAAGTAAATGTATATTTTACTGTGAGGTAAATGACTTTTGAAGACTACAGTAATAGTCGATACTTAGCTCTACTGTATTTTCAAAACCGGCAAAGGTGTGAAGGACAACTGATAGCATGCTAACTCTCCCTATCAGAGTCTGTCAGTATGAAACTCTGATCCTTTGCTATGTGCCAAGCTTTGAGATGGACACTGACATGCTAAAGTGATGTTCTCACAGGATAACAGGGCTGAAAGAGGCCCCATTCTCCTGTGCTCATAGCTGGTTAAGTCAAAGCTCGAGTTTCCAGGATAGTCCCCTCTCACCCGTAGATTCTGAATGGTCTTCTCATCCCGATCATCATCCCTGTAGAATTTTCCCAAGACAACCTTGAGGTCTGCGGTCTTGATGATGGTGACCTTCCCCAGGTCAGTCACACAGTGGGCAGCCACTACCACGGTACGCTCATTCACCAGGGCACCGCTGCAGACCAAGAACCATGCACCTTTGTGCAGTCCACCATCATGTACACCACTGGTCCTCCGGTAGATGGCTGCTTGCCATGGCCAGCGGGTCTCTTGGGTCTTTGGAGAAGCAACACTCTCAATTTTTCCACAGACTGGAAAGAAAACATCAGTTTAATAGGATCGACTCAGACCATTCCCATCTGAAGGCAAACGGGTCACTCACCCAAGACAGTACAAATCTTAAGGGGAGGACCCGACAGAGGTAACAACCACTAAGTAAACCAACTTGGTTTTCTCTTTCTTTTGATTTAATTTAATGTGTGTGCTGTATTTGTATGTATGCGTTTATGTGTGTACATGTGTGTGCTAGCACACAGACACATGTGTGCATATACGTATGAACACCAGTAGTAAATGTTGGGTGTTGGTACCTTTCTTGGCTTCTCTCCACATTATTCATTGAGACAGGGGCTCTCGTTGAACCCGGAGCTCACCAATTTGGCCCAGCTGGCTAGCCAGCAAACCCTAGGGATCCTTCTGTCTCTGTCACTCAGAGCTGGGATTGCAGGCACATGTCACTGTACCCAGTCCTCATGCAAGTACCTGCCAAGCTAGCTCCTTAACACCCCTCCCTTCTGTAACAATCAGCTCTCTTACATGTAGTTGTCTATGAAATCTACAGTTAAAGGTGGAAGGTTTGTAGTTCAATGAAACAATAGTAAGGCTTTGGATAAATCATTTGTTTCTTTGTCTAGAAAACGTACAGGGATATAATGATGACCTTAGGGGCTTTCTGAGAGCCCTGGTTCAATGATAACAGACAAAATCCCATGACTGTCTCCCTCAGCATGACCACAACAAACTTAGCGCTACTCTTCTCTTTTCACCAAGAGGATGAGAAAGGAAGGTGAGACTGTGCAAGCCCCTAATCCAGAACTTCCACATCATGTCTCACATCATCTACTATGACCTCATTAGTTAATTCATGTCAGTTAGTTAATACCATTGGATGTGGAGTGGGAAAGTGAAGCCTCAACAGGGCAGAGGCCCTCCCGCAGCTTTAGCATTATCTGTCCCCACTTGGTATCTAATTATTGGCTTTTTTTTTCTTTTTCTAACTGTTCCTCTAAGATTTAATGAGGCAGTTTCTTCCAGATAGCAAGTTTAAGCAGAAAGGAGGGAAGCTCCCATTGTGGAATTCCAGAGGCCACTAAAGTAGGAAAAGCAATGGAAGCCGATGCCCTTGTTCAATTAAACTTCCATAAAAGCCTTCAACAATATAGGGTTTTGTTGTTGTTGTTGTTGTTTCACAAATGGCTGTGGAAAAAGAAAGAGGCTCAAACTCAAAGATGAGCCTTGACTCACTTGGGACACAGGACGGGGCTCGCCCACTCCACTTCCCGGTTCTCAGGCAGGTCCTTCTGCTGCTTCCCAGGCGGCGGTAGAAAGGTGAGATACACTCATACTGGATCTGGGTGTGCAAATGTTGGTATCCAGGGGGCAGGTCTCCAAATGGAAGGGGTGGCTTTTTGGTAGAGGCATCATGCAGTTTCTGTTTGCTGAAGGCTGTGGAATAGAGCTGGTGTAGTGGTGTCTCCCTGGATCAAGGCACACAGGACCAGAGAAAGAACAAGAGCAAGACTTTAACGTCCAATTCCCAGGCTGACATTGGTTCTAGGAGAGAAAACCACCTCTCATATCCCATTTTCTGTCCCTGTTTCTTTCTCCCTGTCTTCTTCTACACGCGTTCTCTTTCTCATCCCTCTTGTTTATTCTTTCTCCCCCTTCCTCCTTCTTTCCCTTCCTCACTCTCTCTCCTTTTGCTACTGAATAAGTTCTCTTATGTCACTCAATATTGTATTCCTTTGTTCCTGGCATGCTTCCAAGTACCTAGGATTTTAACCAAACAGAAGAAAGTCTGACATAATATTGCTATCCAAATGTTGTACTGTTTCATAGACACACATGGGGTGGGGGAAGGGAGGAGGAGACACACACAGAGAGGGGAGAGAGGGAGAGAAAATGAGGGAGAAAACATTTAATTGCAAAATTAAACAGGAAAAGGAGTTAATTTGAATGAGAGAAAGCCAGGCACAGTCTTTTCTCTAAACATTATCATAATGGGGTAATATTAGGAATTGACTTGAACTAAACTGTGTTGATACAGTAGCTTGATTTGGCAATTAGCAAATGTAATTAGTTCACCTCAGAGACTAGAACTTTCTCTCAGGCGACACTGCTCAGGAGAAATACAAAACCTTTCATGTGAATGTGAAAGGGGCATTAAATGAGCCTTGAAGTCAAGGCCCCTAGAGACACTCTTTGGGAAGAGATGCACATATCCCACATCTTGTGATTGCTTTCTGTTGGTGCATAGTGACTGTCAGTCACTATGAGACTGAGGTTCATTGAGGAATTGATGTCTTCATCCCTGTGTAATAATGAATGGGGACATGAAGTCGAAAGAGGTACTTGGGGGAAGAGTGCTTTGGGACACAGAAAAGGAAGATGACACCCAAGATAGCACTTAATAGTCACCATTTCCACCCTATTGTCTCTACGATATCAATTTGATGCTTAAGATGAAATCTATTTCTTGTATCTCTATGGTGTTTGTCTCAAGAAACATCCAGCCTACAGTGACTTTATTCAACAAATATTCATGCTGTGTTTATAGGCAGGTCTGGGAGCTTCTGAATGTGCAATTTGCTTACCTTTTGGTCACTGTTTGTTTTGGAAAGCCGCAGGACATAAGAATAACCCCCTCCTTTCAGCAGCTTGTGTTTCAGGAAGACACTTGAACTAGATTTTAGGCTTGCTTTCTCAATTGCAGGAAAATTCCAGCACCTTGCTACATAATCTCCCACTAAAACTGCTACAACAGTAGGAAGCCCTATTGTCTCTTTGTGTAGCTCAGAATTCCTGCACAGGCAGAATCACATAAGCAGGGAAAGCTGCCAAGGTGTCTCCTTGCCAGCCAGGAGATTGCAGTTAGCAGAGAGCCCACCCCGGGGTAGCCACCAAGATCATAGATGAGACAAAGTCTGCATTCTACTGTCACTGTTCCCAAGGGAACACCTTGCCTGAAGAAAGACAAATACAGATGAGAGCCTGAGCAGGGGTGAGATGTGGCTGGTGATTTCACTGACGAATAATCCAAGTCAGTTCTGCTTTAGAGAGACATCTCATTCAGGCCTTTGAAGAAACCACTTAACTTCTCTGAACCTCAGTTTCCTTTCGCACATGCAAGGAAATGTGAACAAGAGGCAAAGAATAATAAAAACACCCAGCTTCAGAGGTTATTGTGAGAACGAAATAAACTAATCTATGTAAGATGTCAAGAGCAACAGCTGGCACATAGTTTCAGTGTCATCTGTCAGCGCGCTTTTAATCCTTACAACAATCCTCAGGGACCGTTATTACCCCTGTTTTTCAGGAAAGAAAATGAAGGCCCATTTAACTTCAGGAAACTGCGAAAACATAACCAGTATTAAAGAGAGGCAGAAGCAGGTTTTCAACCCTTGGCTATCAATAGAAGTTACTCATTTCAAGAACTATTTACTGAGTGGCCTCTATGTAGTTTCTATATGGTTTCAGGCAGGAAAAATTCAGCATGAACAAAGCAAGCAATGTTGCTTTACTTGGAAGTTGTACATTTGAGGTGGCAGAGGAGAATAAGAATAAAAATAATGATGAAAAGAAGACAAAGAAGAAAACCAAGGAGAAGGAGGAGGAGAAGAAGAAAGGGGAGCAGACAGAAATGCCAAGATGAAATCAGAATCAGGTGAAGGCCAGAGAAAACCAGATAATGGCAGCAACCTGATGTGGTGTCAAGGCACATGTGATGTTGTCAGTTTTATTTAAAATGACAACCGGGGGCTGAGGGTATGCCCCCAGAATTTATCTAACATGTATTAGGCTCTATATTCATTCACCAATAGCATAAAATATTTAAATAATCATAAAAGAACAGTCAGAGACAATCTCTCTGCCAGGTGAAAAAGAACAGAGAACTGAAAGTGGAGGGGGAGCCAAGCCTCTGTGAGATCGAATAGAAGCTCTTCCCAGACTGAATGACCCAGAAGTTTCTGAAACAGAATTATGCTTGGACTGGCAGAAGAAAACCAAAGATGTTCAATCCTCATTCAGAAGGACAAATGCTACAGACATCAGAAGCAGGAGAAGACATGGAACAGGACAAGAGCCTACCACAGATGGCCTCTGAAAGACTCTGCTAATGGAGGTATCAAAGCAGAGGCTGAGACTCATAGCCAAATTTTGGGCAGAGTGCCGGGAATCTTATGAAAGAAGGGAGAGATAGAAAGACCTGGAGAGGACAGGCGCTCCAAAAGGAAACCAACAAAGCCAAAAAATAAAACAAAACACAAAACACCGAGCCCTGGAGCCCCTGAAGAGAATGATACCCAAACCAAGGACAATACATGGAGAGGACCTAAAACCCCAGCTTAGATGTAGCCCGTAGACTCAGTCTCCAAGTGGGTTCCCTACTAAGGGGACCAGGAGCTGTCTCTGGCATGAACTCAGTGGCAGGCTCTCTGATCACTTCCCCCTGAGGGGTACAGCCTTGCCAGGCCACAGAGGAAGACAATGCAACTGGTCCTGATGAGACATAGGGTCAGATAGAAGGGGAGGAGGACTAGGGGAGGGGCATAGGGGGAGAAGAGGAATAGTGGGTGGGACTAGGAGGAAATGAGAGAGGGGGGGCCACAGCTGGGATACAAATTGAATAAAGTGTAATAAATGATAATAATTTAAAAAAGAAAACCAAAGAGACCTGTGCAACTGCAATAGGGAGGGTGAGGAAGAGGATATAGAAGGAAAGTAGAAATGGCCTCCTTTCTTGCTACCAGGTGGGCCTCATCTGTCTTCCCAAGAGGAACGTTGGGTATGTGCAAGAGTTCATGCCTTTCTTATTGGTCATTTATCTCTGGCTCCTGGCCTCCACCAGTCTGCCTCATCTGGTTGGTCACCAGCAAGACCGTCTTCCTAAACCTAGCGGGCTGTTGGTCTTAGTAGAATTGCCAGCTCCTAGAAGCTGCTATAACAAAGAAGCAGTTATTTCAGGAATACTAAAGTATTAAAATCCAACTCCTCAAAGATCATCAGGAAAGCCTTGCTTCTTCTCACCAGCCATCTGCTTTCCCACGATCCAATAAAACTTGTACTTCTTCCAATAGTAGCTACCTCTTGGCCAAAAGCAGCTGGCTAATGAGCCTCCATCTAACAAGCCCCATTCTTTCATGACCAGCTAGCACTAAATGTCCCTAAGAAATGCCAGGCCGTCTTTGGCCAAACGCAAGTGGAGAAGGGAAATAGCCATTAGCCTTGAAAGCAGAGTTCAGGTGCTTGGTCTTACCTTGACTGAACCTGCATTGAAAGGACTCTCCTTCTCACCAGGTCTGAGATCTTTGGTTCCCGGCACGCTACAAACAGATAAACCATGATATATGATCCTTCTCTATCTTCACTGTTCACATCATGCCATCTAGAGTACCACCTGACTCCCACCTTTCCAGACACCACACATTCATTCCCCAGTCTCAAAGGCCGCATGGGTTGGAAAAACTTCAACAGTGCAGTTAGCAAGGTATCAGCTGCTTTTCATCCAGCCTGAGAGCTACCTCTGTAAAACTCAGTAGTGCCTTCTGGGGGTAGAGGAGGGGGAAACGCTCTGCAGCAATGACTCGGGACAGTGGCAGTTAATAGATTAAGGCCATCTGTTCATGAGAATGGTGTTAGCAAACTAGATCATAGAAGAATACAACTCAAAGTGAAGGTTCCCAAATATGGCCCACAAAGGGAATTAGAAAGTCCTTGTGTAAAATCAGACCACAGTGCCAATTATGAATAAGTCTTGAGTAACCGACCATTCCTTGTCCTGTCTCTGCAATGAAGGTCTCTAGCAGTCACCAGAGGACAACTCAGAGCCCAGTTTCAATTCACTGAAATCGTTCTCTTTTTTCTTCCAGGGAAAACGAGTCCTTCCCATCTCACTTTCCCAATCTAGCAGCCAACATTTCTCTAATTAGCAACTTAGAGTACTTTGGTTGTATTAATTTGTAAGAGAAAAGTTGACAAAAAAACATCCAAGGACATATGCAACACCGTTCCCATACTTAATGAAATAGAACACCAGGCCTTGTGCTGGGAGGATGAAAGTCGCTTCTGGCGAAAGTCTAAAGTGATTTATCCCTTTCACACTTATCCCTTTTTTCCCTTTCATTCCTTTCCCCATGATTCAGGTTGTTGACAAACACCCAGCAGAGAGAGTGAAGGGTGGAGGCAATGGTCTTGACAATCTAGGACATGAACACTCTTTTCTTCTCTGTAAAGAAGGTGTCAGCCCCAAACAACTAATGGATAAAGTCAGGGAGCGGCTGCATCTCCACTGTGGGGGGCTCCAGCCCTGTTACACAAGTCAAGGGGTTTCTGCTTCCAACCTATGTTTTAAATGTCACTTCCTAGATGGCTTGCCTTGAGCTAAGCATAAGACAAATGCTTCCACTTCTGCCTTCTCTTTCTTCTCTCCTTCATCTGGAATAGCATCCCACCAAGTCCTAAATCCTTAAATCCCTCCTGACTGCTACCAATCCTATCTGCCTTACACCATCAGGAATACTGCCCTCTCTTTGTTCTCCAAATTACTCATTTGTTCTTATAACTGCCCGTTAGATGTTTGAAGGTCTGCTATCTTGGTTTTTAGGCATCTACATGAGGTGGCCTCTCCTCATACAGGTGGCAAGATACACATGCTTATTGGCTCTTTGATTAGGGGTACAACCAAAGCGGCTATGCAAAGGCTTACAAATTCTGTCCTTGGATTTACAAATATGAAACCCAGCCTTGCCATCTTCCGAAAACTGCTCTTCTCCATCACCTTAGGTAAGGTGAGAGTGAGGTCTTCTTGAGACCCAGGAAAGAAAGAAGCAATGGTTTTAAAGGATTCTCTTCAAGCCAAGAGTTATATATGGTTTGAGGGTGAGCCTGCAAGAGAACATTATTCCAGGGACTTATAAAGCAGGCATGGGGCTGCCAAAGAGTTACAAAGGCTCCATGCACATCTATAGAATCCAGCGACATCTGTGAGTTACCTTTTATGCAGGTGGGCTGCTTTCCTGACCACTCTCCATTCTGTTGGCAAGTTCTTTTCTCATTGCCACTAAGAACATAGGAACCATTACAAAAAAATGACACAACCGTGCCAATTTTTACATGGTGCCCATTGAGAAGCCCGGGGCCGCCAGTGATTTTCTTGTACCCATTTACTGGGCTCCCAAGGTCTGAGCAGTTTCTTTCTTCAAGGACTAGAAGTGGAAGAAGAAGAAGAAGAAAAAAGAACTGTTGAAAATCTGAGTCATCTTATTTTAGAATAGATTCTTTTTACATTTCATTGAATTAAAAATACAGTGACATGGAGCCTTCTAACCGCAGTGCTTGAGAGAGTCTCCCAGAGGAACACCATTGTGGAGAAACATGTCTTCAGCATGTCTTCCTCTTGTTCCATGACTTATTCTTAAATCGAGAAATCATTCATTAGAAATATAAATAAGTTTGACACTAAATAATAAGTTTGGCCCTAGATGATATCGTTCCATTTCTTTCTCAAACCGGGCAAGCCTGAACAACGTCAATATGTCACCTAGATTTCTCAATTAGTGTGTGGTGGTTCTTATTTTTTGGTGGTGCTGTTTCATATGTTTCATTTCCTAACACTTAGACAATTAACCCAGACTTTTCCGGTTTCCTACTAAGGTTGTGTATTCAGAAAGCAGAATTGACTTAAAACAAATGTGCCTACCTAAATTGGGTTTAGACCTCTCCAGAAAGAAAACAGTATGCTAAAAGTTTTAGTTAAAACAAAATTAAACAAAACAAAACAAAAAAACTAGGGTGTGAGGGAAGTGCTGGAGAGATGGCTCAGGAATTCAAAGCACTGGCTGCTCTTCCAGAGGACTAGGGTTCCCATCATTCACATGGTAGCTCACAACTGTCTATGACCCCAGCTCCAGGAGGACCTAACGCCCTCTCCTGACTCTCAGGCACCAGGCATGTAAGTGGTTCCCAGACATAGATTTAGCTGAAGCACCCATACACACACACACACACACACACACACACACACACACACACACAAATCAAACAAAATGACACTACATAGTTATAGATCTAACAGATGTCCCTGATCTCCAAACAGACCTTTCTATCTGCACACTTAACATTCATTACAAAGAAATTTCTATTCTTTCATTCCTGTCAGGCAGAGACTTAACAGCAGCAGCAGCTATTCTGAGCATTTCAGTTATGGCCTGGAAATATTCTATTAGATAAGGAGCATAATTGTCTGAAACAGATTAAGACACAGTAATGAATATGAGCAGCCTAGGGAAAGACAGTGAGACACCTGAAGAATCCAACCTTTAATTATTGAATTTGAGACCAATAGCTCTCTCAGCTACCCATTTCTTTTTTTTTTTTATTTTATTTTATGTGTAGGAGTGTTTTGCTTGCACGTATGTGTGCACTGAGGGTGTGCCTGGTGCCCACAGAGGCCAAAAGAAGGGGATCAAACTCCTTGAACTAGATTGTTCTGAGCCAGTATGCGGGTGCTGGGGACAAAACCTGGGTTCTCTGCAAGAGCAAGTGAGACATCTCTCCAGCACCTATCCCTGGTTTCTTTCCTGTCATTTCTTCCAAGACACAGACTCACACCTCCAGAGCAGTCCCCAAGTAATGCAACTGTACGTTCAACAGGCCTTGGTGCCTAAAACTGCCCCAATCACCTTCCCAGCAATTTAGTCACTTGCCCCCAAGGAAGAAGAGAAGTTCCCTTCAGACAATACTTCTAAAATATTAAGACTAGATAAATCTTGTGTCACTTGAGAAGATTGCTAGAACTAGCCAAATAAGTGGCTTGACCTTATTTGAAGACTGTCTGTGGGCCATATGGCAAAAGCTCAGCCATAATCTGTATGCCTTGGGGTTATGTAATGTAAGCAACTCCTCTTGTGAGTGAATCCTAAACTCCTATTTTAAGTGTGAGAAAAGAGACCTCACTGAGCAAGCTGTTCAAAAATACTGAGATGGCAAAACAGGGAAGTACAGTTTTGGCACTTCAAGTGGACTCAAAAAACCTCAGTGCTATGTTTTCAAGGAGCATCTCTGGTGTGGGAAGCAGCAAACGCTGCCGCCTTTGTCCGGTACAGATGCACTCAGTTCTGAACACACAGCCGAAGGCCAGTGCTGGGACCTGGAGGCTCTAATAAAATGTAGAGTGTATCCCACCTGCTTGTTTAAAACTGTGCAATTTAGGGCCTCTCTATGTGTTGTCCTTGGTTGGGGTATCATTTGCTTTAGAGCCCCCAGGGCTCAGATTTTTTGGCTCTGTTGGTTTCCCTGGCTCAGTTGTAGCCCGTAGACTCAGTCTCCAAGTAAGGTCTCTAGTTAGGGGAGCAGGGGCTTTCTCTGACATGAACTCAGTGGCAGGCTCTCTGATCACCTACCCCTGGGGTGCAGCCTTGCCAGGCCACAGAGGAAGACATTACAACCAGTCCTGATAAGATCTGATAGGCTAGGGTCAGATTGAAGGGGAGGAGGCCCTCCCTATCAGTGGGCTGGGGGAGGGACATAGGGGAAGAAGAGAGAGGAAGGGTGGGATTGGGAGGAGATGAGGGAGAGGGCCACAGCTGGGATACAAAATGAATAAATTGTAATAAATGATAATAATAATAACAATAACAATAAACTGGTAAAACTGTGGAATTACTCATAACATAAACATTGGGAGATTTTAAGTGGCTGCCCTTTAAAATTATTCAGGACTGAAATGCTTGGATCTGTGTCACCTAGAGTTGGGCATTGATAAATAGTGCTTTGCCTACACTGGGCAGAGTTATTCACTTGGTTGTGACCCCAACAACTAGACTGCCTAGCTCCGGCTTTTACTTAAATATATAGCCAATTGGTCAATGTAAGAACTGAAGTTTGTGTAACACAAGTGTTGTTCTTCATCCATTTTGAGTTTTGCTCATGGCCTACAGAGACTGGATGGTACTTAAGGCTCATCCTGAAACAGTGAGAACTAAAGAACTAAACTGCAGCCACATCAGTTCAGCAGCTTTCTGCTGATGGTTTGGAAAGGTGAACCAGAGAGCTGAGTTTTTCATTCCTGGGAAGGAGGCACTTTCCTAGTATGATAGACTCTTACACCCCCTTTGTCATGGGCTAGGTCCTTAGGGTGTGTATATCTACTATATTTTCTGTGGGTTTGATCACTGAGAAGTTCTTAAACCTTTGGAAAAAATAAAGATTTAGAATATTCAAGTCATTCACTTCTTTCACTGGGAAAGCTTTAAAATAAGAATGAAAGTGAAGCTAATTTGGAATATATCACCACTTCTACCCAGGATGTAAAGATATGACTCTCTTCCCACAATTCTTCAATGTGCACATTTTACTATGTAAAATTAGTCAAATCAGGTCATATGTAAATTTTTCATATAGGACATCTTACTTCTGAGTTAAGAAAAGCCACAGTTAAATCAAGAGAGCAACAGAAACTTGGTGAGACCTTGAGAAGACTTAGAAGTATTTAAGATATTGTATATATAATGTCGCCTATATAGAGCATACTTCTAAATGAAGATCCAATGGACTATTCAATGGAGCGAATGTTTATGTCTCCCTCAAAACCCTTGTGTGAAAATTCTAATAATTCCAATAATCCAAAAGTGTGGCATTCAAAGGTAGAATGCTTGGGAAGCAATTAGATGATGACAATAGAGCCCTAATGAATGATATTTCTGCCTCTATAAAATGGAATCCAGACCTTTCTCTTCCCTGTCTTCTTTCATGTAAGAAGACAAGATTGCACCACTTACGAACTAGAAAGTGGGTCTTCATTAGACAGGTCATCTTCTAGTTTTGATCTTGAACTTCCTAGCCTCTATATCTATGAGAAATAAACATCAGGTCACTCAATTTACATCATTCTGTTGTTCTGTTGTAGCAGCCTCCAAGGACCAGATGGAAGGCAAAACCACATAACTGAGAATCAAGAGAAATACAGACAATAGAAAAAGATTCATTAAAGACCCAGATAATGTTGTTTTGCTATACCACTTTTAAAAAATAACTATGTTGAATATGCACAGGGAAAACAAAGACAAGATTGGTAACCTTAACAGAAAACTGGAAGCCTTGAAATAAACATCAGGAAAAAAAATCGAAAATGGAAAAGTACAATGATAAAATGAAAAATCCAGTGGATAATTTAATAGGAAATCCAATGAGGCTGACGAGTACTAATAAGCTGAAAGAATGCTTACAAGAAACAACATAAGGAAGCCTAAATGACAAAAAAAAAGGAAAAAAGCAGCGAAAATGTATAGGAAAATAAATAGAGATGTATGTAAATTGATAGCCCTGAATGAGAAGGAATGGAGAATGGGACAGCAGCCATGTGCTAAGAGATAGTAGCTGAAAAATATCCTATAGATTCACATAGTCTCAAGTCCCCCCAAACATTAAGAAATTCACATATATTTTCAAAGCGGTGGAGGGTGGGGGTAAAATGAAGAAAATATACTTTAAAATAGTCATTATCTATGGCTTATAACACTGAGATTGGTTTTTGCTTCTTTATGCTGTGTTTTCAAATCTTGCACTCATTAAATGTTAACAGGCAAAAGTTTCTTATTTTTTAAATTTTTGTTACTTTTTTTTATTGTTAGGCTCTTAATGGTCCTGGGTCCTCTCTGTTACATATTTAAAGCCAACATTTAGTATTCTGTGCCTTTTGTTAATGTACTGTAGACTCTCCATCCCAAGGAGGGGAAATCTCTTTAAAGTCTTACATAGTCATTGACTAGTGCAAGTTTTTCCATGAAATCTCTTCAGCCCCTGGACACTGGTAGAAAACATTGGCCTTCTAGTATGAGAGTTCAAATAATCACAATTCCTCTCTGAGGTAGAACTGATTCATTTTTCTTTGGGCTGGGCAATAATTGGTTATTAATTCTCACCTGTGAAGCATGACTATACCATGTATGTGCTTGGGCTGAACTGGGGGAGAAAATGAGAAAAGTTTTATTTTCATATGTTTGTATTTTAAAAGCAAATTTTCCAAATTTAAAATACTTTTCAAAACATCCCAAAGAGAAGCCTTAAGAGGCTATTATTAGGCCCAATAGAACATAACGCAGTATTCCTCTGCATTTTCTGGGCGTTAGGTAGCGTTTGTCAATGATGGGCTTCTAAACTCAAGTTGTCTCAGACTTCTGGGTACCAACTGCAGTGTCTGCACCCTCACATTTTTAATCCTGCATACTAAAACCTTAAACTTTTACTCCTCCATCAAACAGCACCGGGACATGGTCTCTCCTCTCCCATTCCCTGTATTTTCCACTGCGCACCCAATTGTGAAGCTTTTGAAGAGAGCCTGAGATTTGGTCTGCCCATCATTGTTTCTCCTCATTTAGACATCTCCCTGGTAGGTACCCAGACCGTTGGCATTTCATCAGAGGTCCTTCCCACAGGTTTGAAAGCAATCCCCAAGCCTCTGTGTGTTCTCTTTATAGGGACCTTTGTATCTCTCCATTGGACAGATTCACGATTATTTTCTGTTTGATTTTTTTTCAAGAGCTTTATGTCTCATTTTACCTCAGTGGTATGTATACTTCAGACAAAGTCAATAGAGAATTTAAAATATCATCTCTGGCCTAAAGGAGCTAGAAGCCCTGCTTTGCTAAGTAGAACATCCCATGATTAATAATAAATAGCACATTGCCTTGTTCCGTTTGATACTTAGCCCGAGGACATAAACATTAAATTAGGCATGTCCTTATATGCTAGAGAATGAATGAAATGGGAACCAGAGGACACTTCTCTGGAATATTGTTTCAGATGAACACATAAAGGCCTTCTATATTCTTAGTCCCCCATCCCTGAAGGGCTCTGTATGCCGTGGTTTGTTATGTTTCCATTTACAGGGCACACATGTGATGACTTTAAAGCTGCTGTCATCTTGAATTCTATAAGATCCTCCACCAGGTTCCTCATATCTCTATATCAACACGAGGGGCCTGCCCTGAACTTCTCTAGGTGTGTCTTACTGACTTCAGCTGGCACCCGCATCCTTCAGTGGACTGTCCTTGGGTATGAAAACTAGCTTGCCCAACTCAAGAAAGCTGAAAATTACCTTGATGTTGTCTCACCGGTTACCCATCCAAAGATTGCCAATGAGATGGGCATAGTCCTTGAACTGTAATTTTCACTTTCTAAAATGCTGTGGGACCAGGTTGCATTTGGGAATTCAACTCAATTCAATTCAATTCAAATGCTCTTGATTGATTTCTTCCCCTTTCTTGTCTTCTCCAGTTCCCTTCCTGGCTGATCCTGGGAAGCAGAGGCTTCCTGTAACAAAATCCTAGTCCCAAATGCTTGATCTAGGAGAAATTATCCTAAGATAGCTCTGCTGTTTTCTTATCCCCAGCACCAGCACCTCTCATGCCTTCCCTTCTTGGTTCTGCAGACAGAGCCATCAGCATAGCTAGGTATGAGTTCTCAAAGAGAGCGTTAGAAAAATAAAGAGTAGACCCATAAAGAAGGGCTTCCAACCTCCATAAATGCTCTCACACTCCAAGCCAGATCCATCCCAGTCAACCTACTGTACCTGAAGGGTTAAGGCAGTGTAGACAATGGGATGCTTCAGGATGTATAATGAAGACTTGCTCAGGATCTAATGACTTAATGCTGCCAACACAGCATGCTTCTGTACAGCCTGTGGCAGGAGGAAGGCCCCTGCAATGGCCAATACTGAATTCCCAATTACAGATCTGAGTGCTAGATTTAGAGTAAATGGAGTTATATTGTTTTTCTCCTTTCTGTTTGATACAGGAAGAACCACTACTGACAGCTGAGATGATGAGGGTCAGAGATCTATAAGAAGTAGACATGATGGGAGCATTATACAATACATCAGGACCTTCTGACGTTGTCTTCAGGAACAGTGCTTCTTTGATGCACACTAATAGCACCACTCTCCAGTGTCCTCTGGCCAAATAAGTCACATTGATTGTGACAAAAGGAAGTTCATACTGGAACTGCCCCACCATTCCCTGATAGTTAGCAGACTCCGGGGCAGCAGCGCAGCCGTGGAACACAACCTGGCCCTCTTCCCTTATATCATTACCCATATGATATTCCTGTCCACAAAAGAACTGTATCTTATGAATGAATCTAGGCTTTTAATGTGATACACCTGTCTTCTATGAATATTTATCGTTTTCCTTTTGCTTAGATCTCCAATCTGTAAATTCACATGTGTAAAGACTAGTTGAAAAGCTGCTGAAAACAAAGAACTAACTTACTTTGTCTTTCCAGAATCCGTCATGTCACTTGTTGGAGGACTGAGGAGGTACTAGCTGATCAGGTCATATTTAACGAGTGACCCTTTCCCCAACCCATGCCAAGCATAAAAAGGCACTGGCAGATATTTTTATGTGTCTTTTTTATTGTTTGAGAAATACATGCATAAGTATAATGCATTTTGATCAACTATACTCCATATTCCATCCCCTCCAATTCTTCCCTGTTCCCCATCTACCCACCACTTTTCCCTACCATCTTTAAGTGTTTTCTCTCCCTCTCTTTTTCAAACCTGGGGTGGAACTTCATGAGCCCTTTCCCCAATCTATGCTGGACCGTCGCCTGGCTTAATTTTGTGAAGGTCTTTTGCAACTGCTTTGAGTTCATGCGTGCAGACAGATTTTTTTTTTCATTTCAAAACCAGAAACACAAGCGATGTGGTTCTGGCGTATTCTGCTAAAGACGCTTGTGTGCCCAGCCTCTCCTCGGCCCCACTCAGGCACTCACAAACAAAAGGGACTCATGGCATTCCATCAAGGTCTTTATTCTTCAGGTCTGATTTTTATACAGCAGAATCTTTCTCAAAGAAGTGAGTCCTTAGCCAGGCCTGATGTGATCCCAGGGACCCAGGAAGCTGAGTAGGGGAACAGTTTGGACTAGCTTGGACTACGGAGAGGGTTTAATGTCAGCCCAACTGTCTCAAAAGAAAAAGTGGAGAGAGGTCTGGGAATATGACCCAGTAGCAGAGTGCTTCCCATGGATATGTAAGATCCTACATTCAACCCCTAGTCTGAGAGGGGGCGGGGGGGGGGAGGTAGTTCAATTAGATTTTTAAAGACTGTCACTGTAAGAAACTTTAATTTCTTTAGGCTGACTGAGTCAACTCATTCTGACAGAGAAAAAATAAGACATAAGTGAGGGTGTGGGAATAATTACACACACCTTTTTCATTAGCATCAGCTTGCCTGTGACTAATGCCTTTATTCTAAAATCACATCAAAAGATAGCACACTAACCAAGGAATAAGTAAGGTAACCATGGGGGCCTCATGTGAATTTGAACAAGGTGTGAAAGACCTCAGCAAACACCAGCTAACAGAAGCTCAAGGTAGTCTGGGCGCAGCAAAGATTCCATGAGGTAAGATTGCTGGAAATGTCTTGATACCGCTTAGTCAGCTGTGTGGTCTGAAAGAACCCCTCTGAATCTGCAGGTAGAAAGCCATGTGAAACGGACCCAAATTCTAAGTTATATGTTCTGTTCAAAATGACTATTGGGGACTTGTAATTAGGTTTCCCAGTTTTCTCACATTTGTGCCATCTCTAAGGTACTAGACAGTGACTACCACTTAGCCAGGGTATGTGCTGTTGTCAGTACACCGTGGCCAGTGTAGCAGGCGCAAGTGCACAAGTGTCAAAGACGAGACATTGAGAAGAGGCTCAAAAATGCTTCCTTCTGATGGGAGCAGCTATGTACTGCACTGTCTGCAAAAGGCTAGGCGCCAGCTTCAATAAATCTTTAAGATGATATCACGTCCCTTGAGAGACGATATAGATTCTCCTGACAAGTTTCGCTTTGGTCTCTACTCATTCCCACTACCTTATATGTTTCTGTCTGTCTGTATCTATCTATCTGTCTATCTATCTATCCATCTGTGTGTGCACACACATGTGTATGTGCACTCACATAAAATTAAAATTCCAAAGTCTAACAGATTTTTTTAAAAAACCAATAATACAGATGTTTCATATTTTGAGTACCCTTCAAATAATGAAACCCAATACATGCTACTTAACATTAATTAAAGCTTATCCAATATTTTAGAAATACAAGCAAATGATGACCTAATTAATTAACCATCACAAGTCCATCCCTTGCCAACTTGTCATTCAAACACATCACTTTTAAGCGATACCATGTCACCACCTGCTCCCAAAAGGTTCATGTGGATCTCATAATGCAAAATAAATTTGCTTCATTCCTTAAGTCCCAATAATCTTTACAGCCTATCACTACTGCTCAAAATCTCAAAGTATTTCCTGAGACACATGGCAAACTCTTAGAAATATCAGCCATTGTGAAATCAAAAAGTTCCATACTTCCAATACTGGCACAAAGTAAACATTCCCATAGAAAAGAAGGGTGGGACCAGAGCAAGACCAAAGGCCAGCACAGCAAAAGCCAAACAGTGTAGTTTCATGCCCAGCATCTATGGAATATGCTGTCCTCAAGGAGCTCCAAGCAGCTTCAGGGCCCTGGCCCTGTAGCCTTCTGTTTTACACCTCATGTGGCCACATCCTAGCTCCGTGAACTTCAGACTTCATCACCAGATTCTCTGAGTCCCTACAGATATCAGATGGTGGGGCTTTTCAGATGCATAGTCATAATCACATAATCATAGTCATAAAACACACACACACACAACAAACATATATACTTATATAGAAAAGAAAGGAACTTGGGTCAGAATAAAATAAATGTTCGTACCTCCAGAAAAACTTGTTGTGACTTTTGGCTAACCTCACTCTCTTTTGTTTTTATTCTGCTTCTTATTGTAAATTAATTATTATCACTTATATCCTTCTTGATTTCACAAATGGTCTATAGTGAATCACTGGGTGATGCATGAAGTACATTTGCCTTGTGGCAAATTTTAGACATGAAATATTTGTGAAAGGCAGGTTGCCTGCTGAGGAAAAGTGAGGGTCGTTATTCTCCCTCTATGCGAGTCCTGGGTGTTATAACAAAGGACCCAGGCCCAATGTCAATAGAAGTTATTGCCCTGTGATCTGGCTGTGGTGGAAGCTCAGATGGAGGGGTATTAGTTTCAATTCTTAGCATACTCTTCATATCCCCCCAATCTCACTCATTACCAAACTCAAACAACCCATAACAGTTTGGGTTCTGTTTGCAAAAGGCACTAACTTTCTCATTGAGGCTTCGTTAGTTCAGAAACTCAACTTCACACAAAGCCAATGCTCAGAGACAAGTGGGTGATGGCTGGCCCCTTTTGTCTTCCACACTTTCTCTTGTTGGGCTCATGTCTGAATTTGGTATTTCGGGTCTAAAGCACGCACGTTTGACTCCCTTGAAGGTCATCACAGACGAGAAATAATAACACCAGCTATAAAAAGAGGCTCCACCAACATCTCTTTTTATCCCTTTCCAGTCAATAGCATTCTGCCTCCCTGATGTTTTCCAGCCCTCTGTGGGTGGGAATGAGGTGCTACCCATGTGAAGTTATGCTTGGATGGCACACACTGCCATTTATTCATCTGGCAGCAACTTGGAGACTGGGCTTAATTGGCTATTTGATCTTAATCAGTATTGTCTTGGGCCTCTGGTACACTGTGTCTTTCAAACACCACTTTCCGGTGCTTGGATGGCCTATTTAAAACTGCCCGTGTCCAAGAGACGGTCAACATTGACAATTTCTCAGAAAGTCTGAGCTGTTTAATTTCTTGTTGCAAATCAACCTGTGATAGAGTAAGTAGGCCTCCTATGTGATCTGATAAGCTCGAGGGAGCGGTTGCTGGATCTCCTTGGCAGCAATAATCTTTTTAGGTTTTCCCCAAATTTCAGGAGTTTGGGAGTCATTGTCAAGATGAACACAGGACTGGAGAAACAACTCAGTAACTTAAAGCGCTTGCCATGCAAGCATGAGGATCTAAGTCTATGCCCCAGAACGTACATAGAAAGGTCTGTGGTACATGCTTTTATTTCCAGCACTGGGGAAAAAGGGACACAGGAACACTGGGGCTTTCTAATTGGTAACGCTAGCCAAATTTGCAAACCCAGGTCAGTGAGAGACAGTCAGTGAAAAACAGGACAGATAGCACCTGGGAAAGACACCTACAGTTGACATCTGGCCTCTACATGTATACCTGGGCATGTGCAAATGTGCTCAGACACACACACACACACACACTAAATCTAAATTACTTGGTGAAATAACTCCCTGTGGTTACCAGAGTCAACTTTTAGAAGTATAAAAATCCTCACTCTGAACATCCCTGGGTAATGCTGTTGCTTATCTTAGAGTGTGATGAGAGTTCCAAGCACATTCAGTCCTTGGAGCTTCTACCGAGTGCCTGACATATAAGAGGCACTCAGTGCCCAATGTGGTGCCGATTTATATTAGCACTGGGGAATCTGAGGTGGGAGGATCGAGAGTTCAAGGCCAGCCTGGGCTACCTACTGAGACTCTTCATTGATTAATCCTCATCACCACTACCAAAGTTCTTACTAGTGAGGTCCTGGTCAGGAAATCTGCCATGTGACCCTCTCTTCTGCACTAGGAAAGGGCAAAGTTAAGAGTGTTTTATGGAGACGCTGCACATCATGTACCTCTGCTTTATCAGTATCAGTATTTAAGGGGCACTCAGAAATATTTCTAAATTAATCTGTAGTGTGAAGGTGATCCAAGCACCTATTGTGCTGTAGAGTTGAGAAAATTGAGCTGGTGACATTACATGGAGCCCAGAGGCTGGATATCTTAAGAATAGACTGGCTTAGTACATCAGCTGGGCATGGTGGTGCACACCCATAATCGCAGCACTCAGGGAGGCAGAGGCAGGCAGATCTCTGTGATTTGGAGGTCAGCCTGGTCTACAAAGAGAGTCCAGGGCAGCTAAGGATACACAGAGAAATCCTGTCTTGAAAAACAAGCAAGCAAGCAAACAAACAAAGATTACTTACAGAAGGGCTTACATCTATAGTGCCAGTACTTGGGAGTTACACATTAGCCTGGTCTATACAGTGAGTTCTAGGGTCATCCTGGGCTACAGGGTGAAATCTGTCTCAAAAAATATATACAGAATTTTAAAAAGTATAGAGAAACTGGGGAGCCGGGGAGCTAGCTCAGTCAGCTCATGAGCCGGCCACACAGGCATACAGACCTGAATTTGGATCCCCAGCACCCGCTTCCTGTCTGAGAGTGATAGTGTGCTTTATAAGCTCAGTACTTAGTGGGTAGAGAAAGGCAGCTCCCCAAAAGCTCACTTGCCAGTGAACTTTCTTCCCATGACACAATCTGCCTCAAAAATATAAGGTGGAAAGAGATTGAAAAAGACACCAGATGTTGACCTCTGGATTCCACAGACATATGCACTTGCACATGTGCACCTGTGTGCATGCACCCCCTCCACACACACACACACAGAGAGAGAGAGAGAGAGAGAAGGAGGAGGAGGAGGAGGAGGAGGAGGAGGAGGAAGAAGAAGAAGAAGAAGAAGAAGAAGAAGAGGTGGGCACAATGGTACGTGCCTGAAATCTCAGGACTTACAGCTTGAGGAAGGAGGATTGTGAGTTTGAGGTCAGCTTGCGTGACATAGTGAGATCCTGATTCAAGAAAAACTGTTGTTTTAGCACATGAACACCAACAAGAATGCCTTGGAATTTACAAAGATGATGTTTTCACCTTCTGAAGTTAGTGGGGATCAGGCAAGGAATGTTCGTGAAGGCAGGCCTTTAAGAAAGGTAAGAGTTTTGTGGCCTGTGTCTGGGGCTGGAGTTCATCAGGGGCTGGGGCTGCAGGAATGTTTATTTCCATTCCAGGTTAATTCTTTAGTGCCCCCACTCTCGATGGACACACAGCCCACCCAGCTCTAATGGATTACCTCTTTACCCAGGACCCACATAAAATTTGCCTCCTTCATTAAGTCCTGCCTCAGTGACCTCATCTGCCAAAACAAAAGCCAAGAGGGCAGGCAGATGGACATGGAGCCTGAGCAACAGGTGGTCCTTCTCATGTGGTCTGCTCCATCCCATGTTCGTGGGAGCCGTTTAGCTAGTAAGCAATTTCTATATTTTCACCTATTTCTTCATTATTTGAGGGAAAACTGTTTGCTAACTTCTAACCAGCAAAACACTTTCCCCCATTACATGAAATTTCCAGAACTTTACCCTATATGAAACAAGAGACAAAAGAGAGGAAGAAAGGGGTTGAAGAATACATAGGAATGATCAATGAATGCTATATGTATGTAGAGAAATATGGCATAAAGGTCTATTACTTATATAATAAGAGGGAGAAGAAATTGTGATTGGGGTGTATTATATGAAGATGAACCTATTTTCAATAAAAAATTTTAGAATCTTTTAGCTGTATAGGCAAAAAGAAAATGTGATTTAATAATAAAATGAAATTAGACTATTATAAAATGAAAAAAGGTCAAAAATATAGTCATGTGCAGTATCTTACTAAGATTCTATCCTAATGTATCATTTACATCACTGTCATTATTCATTATTATAAATAATGCAGAATATTTTAGTGATTTCTTCACTTTGATTTTATAAAAACCTAAATGGCATCTTATTTTAAAATGCGGCATCAATGATCATAATTTAAATTAATAGCTAACTAATGCTCAACACTGTCTCACATGGATCACTAAACTTCATCCCCACAAACACCATGAGAACTGTCTAGTATTCTGGATACTTTTATCAAATTCAGATAGAAATTCAGGAATTCCTAACTGGGAAAATGGAGGCTTATACAAGTTAAGTCACTCATTCTAGGCCGGGAAATGCAGAGTCACAGTTAATGCAGAGCCATTCCTCTTATATTACCAAGACCTCACCTTGGTGTGCAACACCTCCCATTATACAAAGATGCACCTGTTTGCCATACATTCAGGATAAGAGAAGTCTTTGGAATTGAGAAAAAAGGTGGTGATTCCATTTTTTTTTTAATGCCTCACCTGAAAGGTCTCAGGACAGCTAGTATCAACTTTTGGTTTACCCCTCTGACAGGAGACATGGCTGCTGCCTACGAGAGGTCTCCTACATGCTCTTCGCATCAGCATTCGCGTTTCCGTGGACCCTCCCAAAGTTTCCAATGGCTCATTCTGATGAGAAACTCGGACTGCTGCTTTGAAGCTCAAGAATAAAGTGTGCCTCTCATCCTGCTCTTTCTCCCTGGACCTTGGGACAGACCAGTGGGAAACCTCCTGAGACTCCAAAAACCCCAATGAGTCCAGATTCACCGTTTTACTTTAATTGGTGAGGACTGATTTGTTTTGTTCCAAGGAGCGTCAGAGCCTGCAGTGTGAACACTGTGACTAGAGGTTTAGCCCGTTTCATCAGCCTTCATTAGGATGCAGGGGAGAGCCCAGCTCTGTCAACTGGGCCAGGGGAACAAAGGCAACATGGAAATTGGAGCAGGCTATGAATCTCTCACTTTCCACTCTTTCAAAACAATTCGGACCATTTACTAGAAGACTCGCTTTGTCCTTGTGCTCCATACAATGAAACAGGAACCCTCAGAGGAAAGAAAGGCCCCCGTTTTCTCACATGGTGGCCCAGGGATCCTGGAGGTCGCTGAGGGTGTTGGCAAGAGGCTAGCAGAGCCTGAGGGCTAAGGAGGAGCCAGTCCTCCTAGTTAGGTCTCTGGGAAGGTCACTGGAGAGCAGGGGAAAGACTTCCACCTTGGGAAAGGATTTGGGGAAGGTGACGCTGAAAACACAACATCTCCAGGCTCTTCTGCTGGGGGCTTTCACATCCTCCTGACCACTGGAATGAAGTCAGACCTCATGAATCTAGTCAGGAACTCTTTCCTCAGAGCAATGGTTTCCCTTGAGTGGCAATCCATTTCCAGTTTTACGAGAATAGCCCCTCGTTTCAGAACTATGGGTCCCAGTTCTTATTTTGAAGAGGGGTGGTTGAACCAAGGATCATCCTGTAGATTTGATGCTGCAGTGGTGAAGGCCCACTAAGGGAAAACTAGTTACTTATGGTCAAGGCAATGAAATATCAGACCAGGTGAGCCTCAACATTTCCAGCTACCCCAAGCATAAAGGAATTAATCCCGATGGACCTGTCAATCACCTGACCAAGGACCATCCTTCTGGAAGGCAGGACCACTCCTAGAGGCAGGCTCACTTGAAACCATGCTAAAGAAATAGAACAATTACCCCTTTAAAGAGTGTCTGTACTTTTCCTTCCCAGAACTCCTGCCCTCTAATATACTCTGTTAAAGAACACAGTCTGCTTGCTTTTCTGAGTGCCTCCTTTGCTGAATCACTCAGAAAAGCCTAACCTTTTCTTTTTTTCAATGCCTTTTCTAACTATGCTTTTCCTAACACACAGGGCTTTATTCTTTCTCTAAACCCCGATCTACACCATGTGTCTGCTGCTACGTGGCTGCCTTCCATGCTGGTATAACTCAAATGGTGTGGCTTTTTTTCTTTTCTTTTCTTTTTCTTCTCCATTCTCCTCCCTGGACAGCTGTTGAGAGTTACATCTTTTCTGATTTGGATTTTTTTTCTTTTAAACTCTAATAAAATTGTCCTCTTTGAATAAACATTGGGATTTCTTGACGTTCAAACTTTTCCTTCCTTTTAACCCTTTAATCAGCAGAGAAAACGAGCCCTAGATGGTATCAGATTGGCTAAAAGCAAATCTTCTAGTGCCCTTTCGGCAATGGCTCTCAAAAATATGATTATGTATGCTCTCTGAACAAACAGTACAGCATCACGGAACTTAGCTTACATGTGAACAACAAAATAATGTAAGCATACTGATTACAGCCCTCTTCATAACAAATAAGTAAAACAAACAACAAAATATTTAAAGCAATATTAAGTCCATCTTAGACATTAGATGAGTGCATATTTTCATATTCTCTATAGAATAGTCAACAGCCATTTTATCTGCAAAGGTGCCTACTTCGTTGTCATTGACAACATACTGAAAATTTGTATGTGCGCCTAAGTCTACATTTGTTTGAAATATGGTCTCCCCACTGTCAGGGATGACATGGTTGCAGAAGCAGCTGCTTGGCATAGTTCTGGCCGCTGGAGTACGGTCGCTCTGGAGAAAACATCTCTGGATCACCAGGCCACAAATGGCATTGCTTTTTCCTATATGTTGCCTGCTTTGTTTCTTACTGTGACTCCATCTTTTTCTCTAATTCAACCCTAGTCAATGCAACTGGTAAGATTTCTAGGGAGACTGGGGGAGGAGGAAATGGCTCAGAAACAACCACTAGGGAGGAAGTGTTCTTCCTGGCTGTAAAGGCAGTGAACCCTGAATTATCTGAACAAGAAATTGAATTTATAGAGGTCTTTTGTGCTAATTGTTCCCTGAAAAACTTTAGTCAGCTCATGGGTATCAAACCATATCAGGAATTGTTTGAGTTTCCACACTTAGCCCCCAGACTGCTGCAGTCAGAAAAGAATTAGACCCTAGAGAAGCTACTGGATTCATACTAACTTCCTTTTCTAGAAAGACTTGGTAATATGGACATGACTCCTTAGGATAGGAAAGGAAGATTACAGGAGCTCTGCAGAGTTTATGAGGAAGGGGCTAGAGACTCTCTGAAAAGTTACTCCTTTAACAAAAGATGTTTAGAAAGAGCTCAGAACTTGCTCAGCTACAAACAGCAGCTAAGAATTAAGAATAGTCAAGTTTGTTTAGCACTTCTTTGTTCTTATGTTACTTATTGTAACTGCAAGATTTTGCCCAGATGACCTATGATGTAAAGGTTTTTCTGAGAAAAGCATTGAGTTAATGATTAAATACGCTTGGTTGCTTGCAATGTAATCACTGTACCATGTACGTAGAGTACAGCTTGCTATATTCTGTTCTGTCATTTCTTGGGTACAGTCACTGTACCATGTATGTAGAGTACAGCTTGCTATATTCTGTTTATTCTCATTCATGGGTTTCGGGGAGAAGACAATATTTAGGGGAAAGACAAAAAGGGTTTTGATTCAGGTAGGAAAAAATGTATAAGGAAATGATTTAACAATGAAAGACTGGGATTGACTCTCTGCTCTAAGAAAAGAAAAAAAGAAAGAAAGAGAGAGAGAAAGAGAGAGCAGAAAAAAAGAGAGCATGAGCAGACACCAGAGAGACAGCCTTCTGAGAACAGTCCCTTGAAATGAGTCATCGTCAGTTAATGCCTGCTCCCCCCCCCCCCTCGTGTGTGAAGTGATTTTCTTTCATGCCAATCCATTCCTCCCAATTGGCTAAGGCTGGTCCCTGCCCCCCCACCCCATCTTGTTACTGCTGGCCCTGGGACCAGATAACAGAGCATCCCTCTGTCCACAGAATGTGTCATCACCCAATCTGCATCCAAATCACCATCTCCCAATATTGCCAAATGCCCTGTATGTGTGGAGATGGAGGGCAAAGTTAACCCAGTTGAGAATCACTGGCTTACAGCGTGATTTACATAACTAACTTAACTTTGCATGTCTTAGAAAAAGTCTGAGAAAGATAGACCCAGTGTCCCTCAAAGTGGTTCCTCTGAAAACAGACAGGTCAGGAAAAATATTTCATTTTTCTTTTCTATGTCTGATACTGTTCAACTTCTTAAAAATAAGTGTGTGTTTGATGTATGCATGTATTTGTGTATGTTAATGTTGGTATGCACAGGTTAGGGGCACATGTATGGAAAACCGAGGACAGCCTCCAGTATTGATCCTTGTCTTCCAACTCTGAGGCAGGATTCTCTACCCACCACCTCCTCCCCCACCCTCTGCACACACACACACACACACACACACACACACACACCAGGCCCACCAGATTCCAGGAATTCTTCTGCCTCTACCTTCCATTTCCCCTCAGGAGCATGGAGATTACAGAAGTGCACACGAATGCATCTGGACCTATGTGTGTTCTGGGTGGCGGGTTGGGAGTTGAACTGAACTCCTCGCACTTCTGTGTAGCAAACACTTGCCCCGTGGAGCACCGCCCCCCCCCCCCAAGTCCCCATTTGACTTTTTAAATATATGTGTCTTCTGGAGTTAAGTGAAAAATCTATTCTTATTCTACTCCCATTCATGAACATGAGAGATAGAGAACAACTCAAGTCAAGCACCGTGTTTGGAATGGGGGCAGAGGGCAGATGAACCTCATTTAGGAGAAAGGGCTCAGTGTTGATCAGAGGTCATCAATCACCTGGACTCTCACCATGCTACGTCATAAGATCTCTGTCTGAGATACCACAAAATACGTGATTAATGTTCGAGTCTGACTCCTGGCTCTGAATTTGCTGGGGATCAGGTTTAAAGGCACATCAGTAGAGGACAGGACTCTCATGCATGCTGGCTTTGGTGCTCTTGAAGCTGCCTTTAAAATCAAGTTCCAGGTCCAATTTGGATAATTTGGAGTTTGGAGATTCTCCAAATGCTTGCCTGCATTTCCTGTTAATTTTGAAAGAATTTCCTCTGGGGAGATTGTTCCAGCCCATCGATACCCTCAGAGGGAAATAAATATAACCCCCATCAGTTTTGCCCTCCTTGTGGGCATACTTCCATGGACAATGGCTAAGATCGGTTCAGAAATAACAAGGTAAATGGCCACGGCTGGGTTTTTGTTATGTCTCCCTAACTGAGTTAGTTAGAATTCATCCTGATGGAAGGGGAGGAGGTCCTCTCCTGTTGGTGGACTTGGAGGGGGCGGGGAGGAGGGAGATGAGGGAGGGAGTGGGAGGGTGGGAGGGAATGAGGAAGGAGACTACGCCTGGGATGCAAAGTACCTAACCTGTGATTGATATAAAAATAAATAAATTAAAAAAAAGAAGAATTCATCCTGAACTTCCCATCAGGAAAAACAAAGCTGAATCTTAGAGAAAATGATAAAAATTTAATTTCCCATACTGATGTTAGCAAGTGACAGATGAGATGTCCACACTCAACTCTTCACCCAGCTACAAATACACAGCACTGTGGTGGGGGTGTTACAGTTTTTGAACTGTATTTTAAAAACTGGAAATGGAGAATTAATATATATATTAACATATATATGGAGATGGTCAAGGGAATTAATATACATTATATATGTATATATCAATCTATATTCTTATATATTACACTATACTATATTTATTATACATTATATATTTATTCTATAGTCTATATTATTCTATATTCTATATTATATATTTATTATATATTACATTATATCTATTATATACTATATTATATTATGTATTATACAATATCTATTTATTATATATTATGTATTACATATTATATAATACATGTAAATATATTTTATTTATTATATATATTATTATATATTACACTACACTATATTTATTCTATATTATATATTTGTTCTATATTATATATATTATTCTATATTCTATATTCTATATTTATTCTATATTTTATATAATATATTATTATATATTACATTATATTTATTATATACTATATTATATTATGTATTATACATTATCTATTTATTCTATATATGTATTACATATTATATAATACATGTAAATATATATTTAATATATAATATAAATATATATATATTTACATTATAGAGGCTCACTCTGACCATGAAGAAACATTATTCAAAGCCTTGACTATGGGTACTGAGTAGGAATGGCCAAGCAAGGGTCTACAATGACTTTCCTGAAGCATACTTTCCTCTTACAGAATCTCTCTCTCTCTTCTCTCTCTCTGCATGTCCACCTGCATGCCAGAAGAGGGAATCAGATCACTTTATAGATGACCGTGAGCTGCCATGTAGTTGCTCGGAATTGAACTCTGGACTGCTGGAAGAGCGGCCAGCACTCTTATCCGCTGAGCCGTCTCTCCAGCCCTGTTTGCTTGTTTTTATTTATTTGTGGCTTTGTTGTTGTTTTCAGGGCTGGGGATTCATCCCCAGGCCTTGCACATACTAGATAAACCACAGAGCTACATGCCATCTTGCCTGGTATTTACAGTGATTTGAGACCATTTGTGAATCAAGTTACAAACCATGTGCCTTTTGCTACATTATTTTTTAATGATGCTTGTTTTTCTTTTGATAGAATAACTTTACTGAGAAATCCAGTTTTGGCTCACAAGCTACCCATGCATAGTTTGGTCATAACTTCTAGAACAACTCAATCTTCTCTCCTGATTTGAAACCGTTCTTAAAGGCATCTGGACTGTGTGGGCATGTTTTGCTTTTTCCTAGTTTTACCTCTGTTTATCAAAACTGTGGCTGGACACTCAGAAATGAAGCCTTCCTCTCCTTGATTTCCCCTCCTGAATCTCAGAGTTTGCTGTTGTTGAAAATCTAGACTGTATACACAAATCCTTAAAGCAAGGGAGAAGCCACGCTCCCCTCGTCTGCTCTATATACAACACAGAAGCCTCGAATGAGGACTGGTCCATGAATCCCAGCATCATTTCTAAGCATCTTACACAGTGACATTCAGGCCAGTTGAGCCAAACCAGGGGTTTTAGAAGAACACAGTGGCATACTCAGAGACCCACTGTTGAACCTGCAACTCCCACCTGCCCTTTTTGTAAGGACTGCTAGGGAACATCTACCCAAAAAAACCCATCAACTTTCAAGACAGCAGAGGAGTGCTGGATAGGAATGTCCGCAGCAGACACTGTTGGTCATTCTCTGTCCTTGAAGCCCTTCCTCGAGATCCTATGTTTCCCCTTTTCCTCCCCCGCCCCCCCCATTGAATTGTGTAGCCTGTATGATTTCAGGAAACTGATCCTTGGTTCCTGGAACCACATTGAACATCTGCTCAGGAAGCTAGGCATATGTTCTAGTTTCCTTTCTGCTGCTGAGATAAAGTGCTCTGACCAAAAATAACCTACAGAGGAAAGGGTTTGTCCCTCTTACACTTTCTGGCCACAGTGTACCGCGGAGGAAAGCCAAGACAGGAACTCAAGTCAGGAACATGAAAAGCAGGGCTGCCTGCTGTTCCCCACAGTATTACCACCAACCACTTGCAGCCAAGGAAGTCCATCACAGACTATGGAAGAAGGCTACCTGCTGGTTCATTTGCAGGCTCATGCTTAGCTAGCTTTCCTATATAGCCCAGGAATACCAGCCCAGAGAATGGTGCCAAGCACAGGAGGCTGGGCCCTGCCTCATCCATTAACAATGAAGACAGTGCCCCACAGACAAGCCTATAGGCCTGTCTGATCTTGGTCATCCATCAACTGAGACTCCCTCCTCAGGTGATTCTAGGCTGCGTAAAGTTAACTAAAACAGCATGCCAGAATTCACATTTCCCTTCTTCCCTAGGGTAGCCTTGGCTAGTGACTAACTGCTATGTGGATAGAAGAGCCCAGTGCCCTTGTTATAAATCACCTGCATTCCATATTTCACTACCACCAATCAGTGGGCTTAAGATTTTTCTTGAAAACTTTTCTCTTGACTTCTCTCCAGTTCTAGACCAGTCCTCCCAAGCCTTAAGAGCACCTCTGAGGAGCTGGCCCTTATAGCCTTACTTGCACACAGACTTTCTCTGGATCTGTTTTGAGGGGCCCTGCCTAGGACTCCTCTTCTTATTGTTCTCTGCCTGTCCTCAAACCTTCAGTCTTGTTCTTCACGCCTCATTCAGCATGGTTTTCATCTCAGGGTGATAGCTGTAGATAGTGGTGCTCACTGTAGGTCTCAAATTCCTGCTTGAACACACGTTATACATACCGTCTTGGTTACCAGACACCATAATAAATGATTTCTGGTCATGATAGTGAAGTTCCACGGTTCTCAGCACCACACAGCACGACTGGGCAGTTGTGTTACCATAGTATATGCTTGCTCCTTCCAGGACCAAAGGATCCAGCCTGTTAGATGAATGCTTAAACTCCGTGAGTTCAAGCTTCACTCTCCTCTGGCAAAATCTCAACTCTAGTATCAGAAGAGAATTATTTTCTGCTTTTTTGTTTGTTTGGTTGGTTGTTTTGGTGTGGATCATTTGTTGGAGTTGGTTACTCCCAGTTTCTGCTGTTTGGAGGGCGGCGGATTCCTGAGTTCTGTTATTACTCTGCTTTTGGCTATCCGTAAGAACCGAAGAGCTAATGATTTAACAGGAGAGTCAAGACATGAAACAAGGACTAAAGCTGTAACTCAGTGGAAAGGCATGTGCTTAGCATGCATGAAACCCTAGCACCCAAACCAAGAAGGAGGCAGAAAAAGGGAGATGGGTAAAAAAGAGATTATGTCTTGGGGGACTGGAGAGACAACTCAGTGAGTAAAAGTCATCATGACAATATACATCTGCAGTCCCAGCAAGACTAGCCAATCAATGAATCCCAGATTCAGTGGAGAAAAATAAGTAGGAGAGCAATAGAAGAAAATACCCAATATCAAACTCTGGCCTCCATAGGTTTCTAACTCTCTCTCTCCCTCTCCCCCTCTGACTCTGCCTCCCCACCCCTCACACCCCCTCACACACAAAATGGAGACAACAACAATAACAACTACTCAGGTGCCCATATGATGTGCCATCTCAGACAGACCACTGGAAACACCAAGACACTACAGTGCTGTGAGCCCCCAAGGCCCTTGGCACTAACAAAAGTCCACTAACACCTTAAATTCCACCAGCAGGCCTACTCACGGTTTTCGCAGCGCTGCCCAGTGTAGCCAGCCAGGCAAGCACACCTGTAAGATCCAGTTGCATCAAGGAGGCATGTGCCATCGTGGAAACAAGGGGAAGAGGAACACGCTGAAAGAGAAAGGCAGCCTTCCTTCAGTGTCACCACCATCTCAAGTCTGCAATCTGAACCAACATGTTTCCCCCAGCTTCTTACTGAACTCACGCTGCTGTGATTCGAGAATGCAGAAAACACGTAGCTATTACATGCCAAGCAATGCTGATACTGTTTAAAATGACTCAAGCACCCAAAGGGTGCTCAAGGTACCCACATGTGATCTGAGAAACATAAGGCAGGCACATGGGAGCATTACACCAATGGAAGCCGCGTCATGCAGTATCTCTCCCACAGGGACCAGCAGGTTCCTCTTCCCGATTCTACAAACAGCCAACAGCTGGAGAAAAAGCGAATCTCAGTGGTGTAGCTGCCTGCAAATTGCACAGGCAGCTTCAGCGATGCAGCCTTGGGGAACCATCACCCACGCTGGCATGTGCTTCTGGAGCGGCACATCTCCTGGAAGGAAGCCCTCACACGTGTTACTGCAAGAAACCCTAATAAACTCACTGCTTCACTAAGCTAGATCTGAATGGGGTTGACTTTAGACTCCCCAAGACTCAACAGGTAATGGCTCAGATTTTTTTTTTTTACTGCAGAATTTCTTAGTTCAGTGGCCTAGTGTGCAGATGAAGTTCTAAGAACACACATAATATTCAATCAATCCTAATCTTACCAAAGCTCAGAACCTGTGATTTGCTGAGCATCTTAGTGACTTTTTTTTTAATCTACAAAAGCCAATGGGAAACATTAGTGTATGTTAGCCATCATTTCTAAATTCATTTATGTTTATGTAGAAGAACTATATCCCTTGACTCGGTTCAGTGAAATAGTAGTGAGGGCCCTGGAGAGGTATAGAGATGCACAGGACTTCCTATACTAGATCAAGCCTATGTAAAGGAGGGTACAACGACTTTAACCCAAAAGCATAATGTAGTAAGCTTATGCAGACAGAAGAAGCATGGCAGGGAAGTCAACAAAGGGCCAATGGAGAAAGAGAAAAGTAGCAGAGAAGACAGAATGTGATACAGGGGCCACAGGACAGATAGATTTTGAAGTACAGGTTTGGGACAGGTGACCTTATCCAGAGGGAATAACTGAAGGCTAAGCAGATGGTTGGGAGTATTTGAGGGTCAAGAGGTGGTACCGCCTGCTGTTTGCCAGTGGTCCTCAGAGGAGGAAGATGTTTCTTTAGTCACAGGACTATAAGCTAATGTGTCCACCCTGGTTTCCTTGACAGCCAGCTCTGGCTGCTTGTTCCAAACATTCACAAATGTTTGTTACTGCGGCGCCTAGTCTAGCCTACAGGCGCAGTCACAGAATGAGTGTCTAGCTACAGGCTGACCACACTCCAACAGCAAAGGATCTTTCCCTGCACTGCACCAGGGGATACAGCATGGAGAAGAAACCAGACACTCAGACAATCAGGAATATCTGCGCAGAGCTGCTGTGAGCACCATCTTCAAAGAGGGAAGACTAGGCAGCCAGGGTGCTGTTCTTGGTGAAAGGGCACTCCTGAGGGAACTCTGATTCAGTGACCCCTTACTTCCTCCTTCCCTGACACTCTCGCATGAGCTCTTCCTCCCAGGGCCTTCTTGGTAACTGGACTGCCACTGCGCATTGACTCTTTCCCCCACCACTCTCACTTGGTAGCTTTAAAACCTGATGTCAAAGCAGAATCTTGTGTAAAACATGAGAAATCCAGACACACAAGAAGAGCTGATGTGATTCCTTAGGTTCAGTGTTTTGTCCAGAAGGTCAAATCCTACCTCCGGATAGGACCGGATAGGACCAGATAGGACAGGATTGAAGTTGATCTTTTAATAATCAAGTAAATGACATTTAGTACTGTAGTTTGAATATATATATATATATATATATATATATATATATATATATATATATGTATATATATATATATTTCCCCCCTGGGCCTGGAGAGATGGCTCAGATGTTAAGAGCATTGGCTGCTCTTCCAGAGGACACAGGATCAATTCCCAGCACCCACATGGCAGCTCACAAGTGTTACTCTAGTCCCAGGTCATCCGATGCCCTCTTCTGGCCTGTGTGGGTACCAGGCATGCACATTGATTGCACACAGACTTACATGCAAACCAAACACTTATATACATAAAATAAATATTCTTAACCCTTATTTTTTTGACAGTCCATCACATGGATATATTTTTGACCATTTTCACACCTCCGTCAGCCCTTTCATGCTCCCTTCTTAGGTACTAAACCCGTTCTCACTTGCATGTCTTTTGTTTGTTTGTTTGTTTTTGTGCTTCTCTGGGTTTAATTAAGGTTGCTTGCCTGAACACAAGTGGGAGTTATTACTGGAGCATGGGCTTGTACTTAAGGCTTTTGATATCTGCTTACAGATTCCTGGCTTAGGCAGTTATTGAGTATTTAGATTGTGTAAGCTTCTTTATGGGCTTCTTTATGCGTCTGCCTATCTTTTCTTTCTTTCATTACTTCTTAGAAAACTGAGGCCCACAAAGGCAGAGGGATCTTTCCAAAGTCACACGGGATTCTTAACCATGAGTGGCCTCTTCACATGATTGTTATAGTCAAAAACTTTAATAAAAATCCTAGGTTCTACCCTCAATACATGATGCAGCCCGTCTGCTCTTCAACCACCTCCTCTAGGGGGCGTAATTCCTAGTTCCAGTTTTGGATGAGCTTTGCAAAAAGGAAAAAAAAAAAAAAAAAGAAATGTCCTCATCATTCCTCTTCTCCCCTCACTGCATAGGCTACTTCTGAGAGCTGGGCAACCTGCCTATAGATAAAGAGTAACACAGAAAGGTGCTTCCATGAGGCAAGCCATTCACTGCTGCTCTTTACCTGTGATCTCCTCAAAGACAGCGTGGAAGCCATCGAAATTCTTGGAGCCGTCAGAGTGGAAAAGGACGTGGAGTGAAGAACCCGTGCTTCTAATGGGGGCTGGCCGCTCGTTACCACAGAAACGCTTGATAATGGGACTGTCGCTGTTGTCCCCATCACGAACCTCAACGTAGTCATATTGGCACATGTAGTCAAACTCCAGGCTCAACATGCCAAACCTGCATGGGGAAAGGGGGACAGAAGGAGCAGATGGGCCCAGGTCTATCCTGGGGGTGAGTTCAGGGTCAGATGATGACATCCTAGAGACACTCTGATATAGGAAACAGATAATGAAGAAAGAGGCATGTGGCAGGCATCAAATAAACCATGTAAGAGTAGAAATTAACTCAGATGGAGGAAAAAAAAGTATACTGTCAAGTAAGACCTCTCTGAGAGCCTGACATCTAAGCCAAGATTTAAATAATACAGCGGAGTCAGACTCGTGAAGGTCATGGATGAGTGTGGTCTGTGGAACAGCATCTGTAAGTTCAGGAGTCCTAGTGGCAGTAATGAGGGTGACATTTATGGGGACCTCACTGTAAGGCTGTGAGTGAAGGCAGGAACAGTGAGAGCTAAGGCCATCAATGACAGCCAGAGTTTTATCCCGCATTCTGGGGACTTCTGATTTTACTGTGTCTATACTTGGCCACTGGCAGGTTTCAGCAAGGGGGTGATGGATGGATTTCCAATATACAAGGATCGCAGTTGTCACTCTAGGTGGGAGAAATGGTAGCAGTGGTCAAAGCAGAAGCAAGAAGACTAGGCAGGATCCAGGAATTGATGATACTTGTGGTAAGTTGTGGGAGGCCTTGAGATTATTTCACAGGCAGGTAGACAGGTTTGCATATAGTGTGGATGTGGTACTGTAAATAGAACCCTGGGGATGACCATAGAGCTTTGGGAAGAACAGTCCACATATGCCTCCAAACATCTCCACCATTTCAGTTGTCCCTGGCCAGGAGGCCCATGTTTAAATAAGTGGAATGAAATCCCATGTTTCTGTGCTTCTCTGAGACTCTTGAATAGCTGACATTTTCTAGATCTTCCATTTTATTTTAGGACAGGTTTATTTTTGTGCCCTGAGTCTTGGAGACACTCTCGGAGGCTCTGAAATAACCATTTGTCTTTGTCCCTGAACTACTGAAATATTAACTTGTAGCATTTAGCACCTGCTTTCTCATCCCCATAGGCCCAGCCCAGACCCATTAAAGCAAGAAGACTATGGACCCTAACTGGCTCCTTGGACCAGATTTCCTCTAGAGAAGACCAAGCCCAGTTTCAGGGGATACCAGATATCCAGTACCTGGTTTTAGGAAGGACTTAGGGAGGGATCTAGTTTGCTTCTCCCTTTCAGCTTTGGTACCATGTTGCTCCCCTTGAGGGGCAGGAAGCCATTTAAGAAGCCAAATGGCATGTGGCAACATTGGCATGAATTGGTTCACTCAGAAAATACTTACTGAAAGCTTGTAACCCAGAGAACCAGGGGTGCTAATCACCTCCACCCTCAGCACTGGATGGAGAAGAACAACATCTCCAGAAAGCCTATGAGTGATAGAGTCATTCCATTCTTTCAGAAAGGGAAAGAAGTACTTCTAGGAGACAAAACCATACTATAGTCTATGGTGTCAGTGTTTCATCCCTGGTCACCATGACACAGGACCCTCATCCCATCCGTCTCCTTATAGGCTCATGTGCTTTATATCTGGACCAAGATCCTTACCTCAGCTGGATGATAAACCCAGGTCTGGCATGAATGGTCCATTCACAGTGAGCATTTAAGGGGTAGCTCTCCAGTAGGATCTGACCCTTCGAAGCTCGAAGAACCTGGCCACATCCTGAAAAGACAAGAAAAAAACTGAGACACAGAGAATGGGGTCAACAGAAGAGATATGGGAGAAATCTGCTTTTTAAAGAGTTATTTATTCATTTATTATGTATACAGTGTCCTGTCTGCATGTACTCCTGCTCGCCAGAAAATGGCATCCAATCTCATTATAGACCATTGTGAGTCACTATGTGGTTGCTGGGAATTGACCTCAGGACCTCTGGAAGAGCAACCAGTGCTCTTAACCTCTACGCCATCTCTCCAGCTCCAAGAAATCTGCTTTGGTTACATCTTTAAGGACAATATAAAAGAACAAAAGGAAAAAGGGTGTTACTAGGGAATTTGCATAACTTAATCCATTTATTCCACTCTATCATCTGGTACCATCCCAGTTTACCAGTCTTGTCACTGGGAGGCTGAGGCTGGCCTATGCCTGATATAACGTCCAGAACATCCTATCCCCTGCCTCTCTGTGTCTCCGTTCATCCTCCTGCAGAGGCTGACTCTCACATCTCTCTCCTTCCCATCTGGTCAAACAATGGATATGTTACCCTGTTCTGTGACCAGCTGTGGATTTGTTCTGTGACAAAGTATGTAATAAATTCTTCCTTAGTGTACGACACTAGAAAACAAAAATGGCCTCCATCAGGTGAACTAGACTAATGGTTTTCACATTCTTTTTCTTTCCCCCAACTTCCCTTGTTCAAGCTTCCATTAACTCTGTCAACTAAAAATGCAAAACTGTCAATAAATGTCAAGTTTCTGGCTAAAGCAGAAACACGAGGCAGAAGCATTCCACCTCCTGCTTCCCTGGTCCATAAACTGTTTCTTGGGGTTTAGGCAACTCTAAGACTTGGAAGTCTGTAATGGAGTTCTTTGCATTGTATGGTAAGGTATATATTAAGGTTTTTGAAAACTTGTGGTAAACATTTTCATTTGATTTTATTTAAAATATCATGGGAGCAATTTAAACAAATAGTTTCCTTTACCTGATCTTAACAAATTGCAACCCAGAAAGCTAACTGGAGTCTATTCCCTGTTGCTGTAAATGAAGTTTCATTGGGCTGGGTGTGGTAGCGCACACCTGTAATCCCAGTACCCAGGGAGGCTGAGGCAAGAAGAGGCTTAAGGATATCCCAGATTACAGAGCAGGGCACTATTAAAAAACAGCAACAAAAGCAACAAAACGTTCTTGCCCACAGCCATACACATCCACTGCTTAGTATATTACATTTGACTCTTCAGCCAAATTCACAATAGTAACATAGTTGAGTAGTCACAGGACACAGTTGGATCTCAACAAATGAAAATACTTACCATCTACAGCATCATAGGGGAAAATGATCTACCCCAGTTCCATACAGAAATCGAGATACATCAACTATAGACACACAGTAGTTACATTTCAGAGCCAACCTTCTGAAAAGCTGACTCCAAAGCTAATAAGAAAAATGGAAATGTCAGTAGGTTCTCATCCATGACAATATGACAGTAGAAATATGAATATGGTCTTAGGAAAAGAGCCTACACCCTACTTTTGACATGGGTGAGGCCCAAGGCTTTTGTTAATGACTAAGATGTGTAATTTGTGTCTCTGCTGAGATGTGTGGCTGCTGACCTACTCTGCCATAAGAAGCATTATCCACTGCTGTCCACTGTGGAGCACTGTGAAGGCACAACCTCCTTCAAGATGTCCTTCATACGTCCTTAACACCCAGCATTTTATCCCCCACACAACCGCCAAACCTATCTTTTTATCTTAAATGAATAAATAAATCAGATGGTATTGCTCTTGATAAGTTTATCCCCTCTGTGAGCACCTTCCCATGTATTGTATAGCTATTCCCTCTGAAGTGAAACATTCCTTCTGGAAGGAAGAGGAGGCTGGTAAGACTAATGAAGTAGAGGAATCTTGTGAGATGCAAGAAACTGATGAAACTTACAAGACTCAGGATCTTCCAGAAATTTACAAGGTTCACAAGGCTCCTCCCCCAATGTTATTAAAGTACCAATAATTGCTGTGGAGAGAAGACTCTCTGATGGGTTAAGCTGCCTATAATTTGTTTAACACATAGTCACTTATTCTAGGTACTTTATTTGTTTCATATTTTATTTTATTTTTGTGATGCAGCTGTCTTTGGGTCATCTGCACTCCTATTAATAACTCTTCACATGTACTCCTCCTGTAAGTAACCCAGGCAAACTCACTGGCTCATCTGTGCCCTATCTGGAGTGGACAGACATTTGTTCACGTCTCCCCAGGGAAAGTCACACAACATGAGGACATTCACAGCCTTGCTTTGTTGACTATGTGACATCACCACTTAATTCCCTTATTGATTCCACCATCTGCCTGCCCGTTCTGTTCCAGCCACATCAGCCTTCCTAACACCAGGCCCTGAACTTGCTTCAAGTTCAACCTAGAAAGGTCATTGACTCTGTTCCTCTGCCAACTAATCTCGGCTGCCACTTATTCACAGACCCCTTCCTCAGCCATCTGTGGAAATGTCCCACACTGGTTCTACAGTGTAACTTTATCATGTTTTGTCTTCTTTATAACATATGCCACAAAGTTGAAATTATTTTATTTTACTTCCTTAGCTACTTTGGTAGAGCTGAGGTCCTTTGCTAGCTTGTAAGCTAGAATAGTACCTGGTATGTTTGTTGAAGGAAAGAAGGAAGGAAGGAAGGAAGGAAGGAAGGAAGGAAGGAAGGAAGGAAGGAAGGAAAGAAGGAAGGAAGGAAGGAAAGAAGGAAGGATAAGGCTATTATAAGTCAGTCTCTGGCTTGAAGCTATACCAGGCTTATCTTATTTAACTCTCTTGATAAACATGTAAAATAATATCCATCTTCCCATTGCCTGGGAATAAGGGAGTGATGCACCCAAGCTCAGATGGCCAACAGAAGACCCTACAAGTCCCTGACCAAGCACAGAAACATTAAGGTCTAACGGTCCTTCAGAGCTCAGCTTCAGCCTCATTAGCTATGCAGCTTTGGACAGGTAACTTCCCCTCTCTAAACCTCCATCAACCCCAGCCCAATGTGAATAAAGCAATACTTAGGCCATATGGTTTATGAAGCTTCAGACAGATTGTGAATGGAAGTGGTGACAGAAAAATCAGTGAAAATCAGCTGTTGCTACTGTGTGGCAGAGCAGGGATTTGAACATGGATCTGTCTAGCTCAGGTAGTAGGTCTTGAATGATGCATTGTAGTACCTTAGGGACTTTCTGATCTAACCCTCTTCCACTGTATTAGGCAGCTGCAAGAGCTTTCCTCCGCTTCTAGAGTACCACCCGTGAAGTGTCCCCCACCGGAAGCACACATTCTTCCTGCACACCTCACTCTTTCTCTCGCCCACATCTGCCCATCTGTTGCCAGGCTTAGGAAGTGCTACGTGCTACATTGGGTGTGAGAGACAAAAAAAGAAGCTTCTCTGCACAGCCCCAGCCCTTCAGAGCCTGGCAGCTTCCCAGCCTGCAAGGTGTTAAATCCCAGCTCCCCTACAAATCTCCTGCTGGAGCCCCAAGTTAGAAGCAGCCAGACTGCTTCCTCTTGCATCCTTCCTTGTTGTGGAAGCTGGAATCAGGCAGTCAGTGTCTGTGGGCCCTCACCATCCCAGTCTCCTTGGTGAAGCTAGGACAGCTCTAGGGTTTCATGCAGCCTCTGGAGGGCTTGGAGCCCAGTTCCACCCAGGCTGGACCACCTATGTCTGCCCTAGAGATGTTCTCCAGAGGTAGCCAGAGTTGCAGAGCATACACAGGGGTTGGGCTCTTCACTGTGTTCTGAAGGGGAGGGAATATTTGGCTCCAAGGGGAGGACGTTTCCAGCCAACCAAAGAGAATGAGGGCACTTTCTGGAAATGTGCTTGGAGAGGAGGCACTGGGCAGACAGGAAAAGAAGGCACCTCACTCCTTCCCCTATTAGGGCCTACCTCAGCTCCCTTCTCACTCTGCCTCTCCTCTGGGGCTGGCTGATCCGGGTGCAGAAACAACAACTAAGACACCTCTCTGCCCAGGATGGAACAGTGAATACAGCCAGAGCCTCTGCCAAGGAAGTGCCACTGGCCAACCAGGCAGGTGGTCCTGAGTTAAAAGACCAGAACAGGCTCAGGGCCCAGAAGGCGTGCTTAGGTTCCCTAATGATGTCTTACTGTGCATAAGCATGCTCTTGTGTGTGTGTGTGTGTGTGTGTGTGTGTGTGTGTGTGTGTTTGTGTGGCGTATCATCAGACCATCCCCCAAGGTTTACAAACCCTGGATTCACCACTATCCTGTTACAGTCCACCATGGACGGGGTAGGTGGAAAAACTTTCCCTCCACTTACAGAATTGAAGGGCAGTCTTCCTTAATTTCCAAACTAGTAAGAGAACTGGAAGGTTCCCCACAGAAATGAACACCCCAACATTCACAGAAGGCTCATCATCTCCAGCATTAGGACGGGGGAGGAGGTAGGGCGAAGGAAGTGGCTTGATTTCATTTTTCTTTAATCTTCCCTCTTAGAGGAGAAAGGACTTAGAGAAACGGTTTAGACAGCAGGGCATTGGTGCTGCCTTTCCTCTTTCAAGGATGACTCCAGGTAGAACTTGGTCCATGAAAACAGCTTGGGCTTGAACCCCTGATGAGTCCACTATTGTCTAAGCCAGTGTTTGTCATTTGGAGGGGAAAAGAACACTAGTACCTGTCATCATGACTTCTCTTATTTCCTTGTTTGAAGAATTAAATCTGATATATATATATATATATATATATATCATTCTCATGTAGTCCATGCTACTGTTGAACTTGTTAGCTAAAGCTGAGGTTGGCCTTGAACTTCTGATCCTTCTCTTCCCACCTGTCAAGTAAGAGCATTCCACAGGTACATCTTCTTGATGCCTATTTCATGTGTATTGCTGGGGATCAAACCTAGGTCTACTTGTGCTGGGCAGGTACTCTACCAACTAAGTTCTAAACTCCAGGCCTGGAGTTATCAGCATTGTAGCTGCTTATTAAAGATGCTCTGTATATGCAACCATTTAATTCTTTCTGTGGAATCCTATCTGGATCAGAGACACTAACTTAACATGACTCCCAGGGAGAGCTCAGGGTCTACCCTATGCTCCAGATCTTATGTGAGCCATGTGGTGACCAGCAGACCCAGCAGGTACACAGTTGGCAGAGACAAGCCTTAATGGTGACATGCTAATTTGCCAGCATACTAGGCCGGGAGCAGAAAGGAAGCCTGAACTTCCTGTGTGCCTCCAGTTATCCTGCATCACCTTGCAGGTCCTCAGACAGGCCCTCAGAGCCATGACCTGAGCTGTTTCTGTTCTCCAGGGGTGGTTCAATAGAGAAGGGAGACAGGTTCTGGTGCCAAGCTTCTGGGTCCCTATCTTGGCCTCATCACTTCCAGCCATGTGATGTACCTCCTCTACTCCATCCCTTCTTGACCTGCATGCATTAGTGTCCTTGTCTATAAAATGGCTCTGATGAGGACTGCAGTGAAGTCTAAATGAGATTGTGCACAGGGGTATTTAGAGCAATGCCTGGTTCACAGTAAGTGACGAGCAAAGGCTTTACTTTGATTGGGACTCTTATCTCCATCAGCGATGCTAGAAGTCCAGTAGTGACTTTCCAAGCTGTGATTTGGCCTAAAACCCCAGTCAGCCTGTCACTTTATGAAGACGGCTGATTGAATTATTTCTGTACTTTCTAGCACAGCTGTGCGGGAGCTCAATGTCTGCCCTGTACCCTATAGCATTGTCTTGTTCACCTCTTTATAAGTACCGAGCTGGTGCCCGGTGAACTTTTAACCGAATTGGAGACCACGTCAACTAATTCAACAGCTCCCTGCCCAACCAAAGCATTTCAAAGCCCCTTCCCCCTAAACCACATGTGTTATGACTTCAGTTAAAATGACCATTTAGCAAGAAAATTATGTGCCACTCTGATCGAGGAGATATTTCCTTCCTGAAGCTGATGGGCTCATCTCCAAAAATATATACTATGTCACCTTTGCAATGCAGTGAAAAAGACAGGAACTGGAGGGGGCTAGAAAAGAAAACTAGACTGATTACACTCAGGCTCCATTACTCTCATTTGCCCTCCCTCACCTGACCCCCCCATAAACTTCTGACATGTATAAAAATGCTACAGTGGAAACCAGTCATTTATACGATTAACGTGCACTAATAAAAAAGTAACTTTGAGGACTTTGTGCGGATTGTTTCTGGGCTGCAGTTTGGTTGATTTTTGTTGGCCCAGTTTTAGTTCTCTGATTCTTCCTACTCCTTGGTTCCCTTCAACTGATGTTTTTTGTTGTTATTTATTTCAAATGCTGTGTTTATAGTTTTTAGATGCTTGCTTTGTTCTCTTAGTTTTCTAAATCTCACTTGGCATTTCTCTTATGTTAGTTCATTAAAAGCCATATTTTCTTATAGATCTCTTAATATAATTATTTTAAAAGTATTCAAAGTTCTGGTCTGAACATTCCACTATTTGATCATCTAGAAACTGCTTCGTTTGTCTAATTGTTCTTCTTACTGTAGTTTTGTTTGTTTTACAACAGGAAATCACAAGCAGCACATCACTTGTTCGGATTGGGAGTGCCCTCTCTTTTGTTAGCCATGTAAAATTAAGATTGCTCAGTTTGACTCAATCAGGTCAGGAGTTAGTATTTGGGATGAGCCTGAGGCATTAGTCCCACCAGAAGGCATTTGAAACCCAAGCACCAGAAGCCCTATAAAATCTTGATTTCTTCCAAGTCCTCCTCTCTCCAACTTCCACCGCTTTCCAGACTAGGGCTTATGAGGCTGTAAGACTACAGGTTTAGGAATTTACACATATCCTCCAGAGATCTGCTGTCTAACCTAACCCCGCTCAATTAACAAGACTCCTTCTCAGGAAACGGTAGGTGGAGATTGTGTTTGCTTTAGGTCTCTGCTCCAACATGCTGGCTCACACGATGACCGAAAGCCTGGCTTCTGCTCTTCCTCTGGCAGACACAGCCTTCCTCTGTACCCTGCCTTCTGCCCGCTTCAGCAGCCAGCTCCAGGGACCAAGCATCCTCCATCCTCACTCATCTGGGAAATAAATCCTTTCTCTGAAGGTTGGAGTCTTTCAGGTTCTATGTTCACAGATGTCTGATGGTTTTAAAGAAAATTATGATGTGTTCAAATGCACATACATACACAAAGGCACACATGTGTGTGCTTACAAAAAAAATAAGCGAAAGAAACCCTCATTTTTATGGCTCTGGGTTAGTAATAAGGATGTTTTTCTAGTTTTATTTTTATTACTGTGTTAAAATACCCTGTCAAAAAAAGCAATTTAAAGGAGAAAAGTTTATTTGGTTTACAGTCCCAGGTTACAGTGCATCATATCAGAAAAGTCACAGTGGCAGGAGCTTGGGGCAGATATTCACATCCACAGACAAGAACAGAGAACAGTGATTCATGCATGCATGCTTGCTTGCTGTCTGGCTTTCTCCTCTCTTATATTGTTCCAGACTCACTGCTTAGGGAATGGTGCCACCCACAATGGGCTGAGTCTTCCTATACTATTTAACAATTAAGACAATCCTCTGCAGATGTGCCTATAGGCCAACCTGATCTAGATAATTTCTCATTAAGACTGTGTCCCTTGGGGATTCTAAGTTGTATCAAGCTGAGAATCAAAACAAACCAGTATAAGCGTTAGCTATGTATGACTAATCTCTCAGAATAAGGGATTTATAGACAGTTCTTCTTTTAACTGTTACAAACACACACACAAAAGGACCATTGTTGCCTTTCTTCATAAAAAAAAAAAGAAGCGGTGATTAGCAAATTGGTCAACTCCAAGTCCAGACTGCTGAACACTTTATGATTCCCCTCCTCATTGTAGACCCAACTGTGTATTGTCCCTTCCCTGGAAAAGTCAGAACACAGAAAGCCATGGAAAGATGATCTGGTTTTCAATAAGTGATCCTCTGTCTCCCTGTCTCTGTCCCTGACCCCCACCCCACCTTTCCATGGTCCTCTGCTCCTTCCCCTCTCAAATTCTCTCTTAATCATTTCTGAATATGGTTTACACATTAGCTTGCATGCAAATCATCTCAGATGTTCTCGCCCTCAAACATTTTGGGGCATGGCTCACAGCCAGTTCCTCTGCTCCTCTGCCTCTGTCCAAAACATAAGTAAGAAGATAAACGTATTAGGGGGCCATAATCTCTCCCCATAAATCCTCTCATCTGGGTTGCTTTCCTAACCTTTTTAGATCCCCAATATCCTTCAGGGGTTGAAGCATTGGGATCCCTGCGGTATTGGCTACAATATCACATAGTAACGTCCTTCCGGCACCAGGTTCCCTTGTAGCTCATATGGGTGCCTGAGCAAGGAGTAGCCTGAGGGCCAAGTTAAAAAAAAATACCATTCTAAGACGAAACTGGATCTCCATCCTTCATCCTGTATAAAAATGAACTCCGAGTAGATCTAAGATCTTAATGTAAGGTGTGAAACTCAACCTGCTAAGGAAGGTAGGAAAATGATTCAGGATACAAGAATAGGCAAAGACTTTCTGAATAAGACTTAGGTTGCTCAGAAAAATAACGCCAACAATTTAAAAGTTTCTGCACAGCAACTGAAATAGATAATCAAGTGGAAAAAAAGTCTACGAAACTGGTAAGAAATCTTCACGAGCTATGTCTGAGATAGGAATAATATCTAGACTACACAAAGAACTCAAAAAACTAAATAGTAAAAATCAGACAACTTGAACCATGTTAAGATTCCATCACATCCCAGTTAGAATGGCAGTCACGAAGAAAATGAATCACCACAAATATCGGCAAGAACGTGGTCAAGATGAAATCCATATACACTGCCAAAAAGGAAACACACAAGTCCAGTTATTATGATGTTTCTTCAAACAAACAAAACAAAACTGAAGCTAGAACCACATGACCCAGTTCTATCACTCCTGAGTGTTCAAATGAAGGACTCCAAGCCAGCAGATAACAGAGACCCTTGCACACTGATGAGCATTGCAGCATTGGTCCGAATGCCTAAGTTATGGAACCATCCTTGTGTTCAACCACATGGCAATGGATAAAGACACGTGGCCCATATACACACAGGAATATTTCAGCCACAAAGAAGGCCAAAGTTGTTACTTGCAAGAAAATGGAGAAAGGAAGAAAGAAAGAGAGAGAGAGAGAGAGAGAAAATGGACACAATTGGAGACAAGCATATTAAGCAAATTAGGCCAGTCTTAGAAAGACAAATATCATATGCTTTCTCTAAAATGTGGTTCCTATATGGTATGTAAATATATAAAAATTATGTACGTTTATATGACATGGAAGTAGAAGTGAAAGGGGACTAACAGAAAATTGGGAGTGGGAAAGAAGGCCGGGGCTATGGGGAAAATATGTTCAATGTACAATATTTATTGTGTCAAAGTGTCCTTAGGTAACACAGTACCATGTACAATGAATATGTGCTGTGAAAATTAAAGTTAAAGAGAGAACCAAAACATCTGCTGTCCTGCCACAAAAGTCCCATCCCAGAAGCCAGCGCTGGAGGTCAGCAGCGTGGTTCCATGTTAGCCAACTTTCACTGCGATGAACGCATGTGCGACGGAGGCTGGGGAAAGCTGGGAGAGCAGAGCAGTGCGTGCACTGTGGAGAGAGGCAGAACTGAGGCGATGGCCATGACGGGTGTGAGAGAGAGCTGAGGGCAACAGTGGAGAGCTGAGTGCCCAGGGGGACAGTGCTCAGCAGCCTGGAGCTGATGCAGACTCAGGCCCAGAACACGCCGCCCACGCCACCCTGGCTCTAAGCAGTGATGGAGGTCAAAGATGAGGAATGGTTCACTTTCTAGATTAGACCTCCTCAAAGGACTACTCATAGTCCATGATGTCACTGAGGACCATCGCGGGCCCATGGTCCTATTGCAGCTAGGGGCCAGTTCATGGTCTGTGCTGTCACTAGAAACCATGAAGAGGCCATGACCTGAGCTCCAGAACAAAGAGCAAGGAAGCTACTTTGACAGTGATATTGATGACCACAGGGATACAACTGGGTCAGAGGAACATGGAAGGTGTCTGTGACAACCACAACTCCCATCCCAATCCCCTCCCAAAAGAACAACAGCCTAAAAAGGAAGCCATCAAAGAGAACTCTTTAAAATGTGATAAAAAATGCTAAAGAGTAGCTCCCCACAATTGATGGCTTCTGGCGGTGGGGAGAGGGGGTACAGGTGGAGAAGAGCTCAGATTTCTTTAGTGGGATGGCTGCTGGGAGTTTGACTATGCTCCAGTAAGTATACGGATACACAAATTGGACTTGTTTGTTTTGTTGTTGTTGTTGTTGCTGCTGCTGCTACTGGTGGGGGTGTTGGAGGTCACATTGGGGGGTGGACATGGAAGGACTGGGAAGTGAGTGTGACCAGGGAATATGATGTGAAAATCCTAAAGAATCAATAAAAACACTATTTTCAAAAAGAAGGAGGAGGAGGAGAAAAGGAAATAGAAGAAGAAGAAGAAGAAGAAGAAGAAGAAGAAGCGGCCATCTTTCCAATCTAAGGAGCTCAGATGACAATCTTGCTATTAATTTTAGATACTAGCACCTCAAATAGCCAGCGCTTAGTCACAGCCCTGAGTGCCTCACTGAATAGAATCTGAAGTCACAGAGAAGCGGCTGGTTTCAGGACCTGGGAGAGAAGTACAAGTGAACCTGAATTATGGGAACTGAACAGGGGAGGGGATGCTCAAAAAACAAAATGTGGAGATGGGTTTTTCTTTGTTAAATCTTCACTGGCACTTGGGAGGCAGAGGCAGGCAGATCTCTGTGAGTTCGAGGCTAGCCTGGTCTACAGAGAGAGTTCTAGAACAGCCAAGGCTATACAGGGAAAGCCTGTCTTGAAAAAACAAACCAAACCAAATAAAAAACAAACAAATAACTTATCTTCACTGGCCAAATCTGTTCAGAAATAAGAACTAGTCAGGCATCAGGAAATACAGCTGTCATGCCAGCACTTGGAAGGATGAGGTGGGAAGACAGAGGTTCCCAGGCCAACCCATGCTAGATCCTAAGACCTTGTCTCAAAAATAAAACAAAGGGAGGGAAGGTTATTCCAATATCACAAAATATAAACTATTAACATTTGTAGTATAGAAAAAGAGAAATAATGTCACATTTTAGAAAACGATAGTTGACAAGTCCTGGTAGACAATATAGACTCAGAGAGTTCTTTCTGTAGACTTGAAATTAGTCTAGCTTAAAAGGAGAGAAGGAACAAAGAAATAGATCTTTATTTTATTATCCCAGCACAGATAATTTGAGACCACCAACCTGTCAGGAAAATTAAAATGATGAGTTATCTGGGCTCAGACACCGGGCATTCTCCTGGAGACTAGAATCTGACTGCAGCAGGGGATTAAACAACCACATGCGGTTATGAGGTAGGCGAATAGTATCATTAATGTGGATAGTTAACAAGCTAAGGTGCCATTCCGTCTCTCCAGTGCCAAATGCTCTAATGCTTTCATATAACCTGATGCCTTTCAGTGTTGACCTGCCTTCTCCCTTTCTTGTTAAGGCTGTCTATCCTATACAGGAAGGGAAATGGTACCCTACAGAAAAGAGCCCTCCTCCTTCACAATAAAGGACAGACAGAAAGGATTGTTTGAGCGCCATCTACTGGGAAACTTTTGGAACTGCCTCGTAACTCCTGTATTGTGCCCCAGTCAGAACAGGGCCACCCAAGCATCCAGTCTCGTCTTCACAGAAGGCAGCATAATGCCCAAGTCCAGTTAGACATTCAGCAGAAAGACATATGAATCACTTCTCCTCTTTTGCTTGCTTTGAATCTGTTCAGTGACAGAATGAATCGTCAGTGAAAAGAACCTAAGGACACAAAACCTGTGTCTTCCTGGGTTTGACTTTGTTTCTACAGATGGAATTTGTCTTTCTTGAGGAATCACTGTAACACTCCATTTTGTGCTGCTGATTATGATGACATACACCGTGTGGAACAAGGCTTTCAAAACAGGCAGAATGCAATCACACCTTCCATGTGTCCAACACAGAATCAGATGCAGAGAGAAATCTGGCCCTTCTTCTGTTTGTTTAATTCACAAAATGAACTGCCTTCCATATTTGTTTTTACTTCTTGTTGTTTTTATCTTCTTTCGCTGAGTGGCAGGTTCTACAATGGAAGAGTCCATGTCTGTCTGCTTGTCACTATGTGCCCAGCAAGCACCCTGGGAGCATTCTTTGGAATCTCCCATTTGATGATAAAAAAAAAAAATCACAAACTTCCTGCTTAGCCTGTCCAACGGGATCACTATCTGCCCTAAGCCAGGTCTGTGGTCCTTCAGAAAGCCTGACTCCTAGAGCGATGCCATCAGCAAGCCAGCCAGAGCAGCCGGCTGTCATTCTGGGGCTCCACCCAACATGCAACCAACAGAGACTTTAGGAAAGGCCACTCGTGGGATATCTCTGGGTACCTGCTTTTCAGACGAACTTGAAGTCCCTCACTACTCTTCCTTTGTGTCAGTGCATGGCATCTTGCTCTTTAAGCTCCCCTCATAACTTGCTCTCTTTCCTCAACACCCAGACACTGAGTTAGCATTCCTAACTAATAGTCTTTCCCCATGGTGCTACTCTGCTCCCTGGGCCTTAAAGCTTTTGCTAGAATTACCTGTCAGGGGTCACTTTTCTGACTGTGTGGGCTAGTTTTTGTCAACTTGACACAAACTGAAGTCACCTGGAAGGGGGAGCATCAGTTAAGAAACTGCCGCTATCACGCTAGTCTGTGGACTGACTTACTGAGTGGGAAAGCTCAGCCCATCGCGGGTGGTACCATCCCTGGGAAGATGAGCCTGGGTGTTTAAGAACGATAGCTGAGTAAGCCAGGGAGAGGAGGCCAGTAAGTGGCATTCTTCCATGATCTCTGCTTCAGTTCTTGCCTGTGATTCCCTCAGTGATGAGTTGAATAAGCCCTCCTCCTCTATCCTGAAGTTGATTTTGGTTTTGGTCTTTTTCACAGCAACAGAAGGGAGACTAATATACCCATCAGACCAGTGATATACCAAGAATCCTCCAAATGGAGTTTAAAATCTGAGCTCTACCACACGAGGCCCCATCCTTTCCATTCCCTCTGCCCAGAGCACTGTCCTATTTTTCCAACCCCTGAGCAAAGCCATTACTCAACCATCACCTGTCAGAAAAATTCCTTATTTTTGCTACAGACAGAGACCTCTGAAAAAAAAAACACAACCAGTCAGAGTACAGTTCCAGTAGGTGAATCTACAGGACATTAAGGAGTGGGGGGCAAAATGATTATAAGAGCCAAGAAGGAGTTTGCTCTGAAATTGTGTCTCCTAATGTCAGAAGTTACAGCTGTTAAGTCTCATCACATGACTGCACAAGGATGACACCGATGAACGTGCCAAACTGGACAAAGAGCTTGGCTGCCATTTCTCAGACACGCTTCATCCTTGTTTGTTTATTTGTTTTGTTTGTTTTAGTCTGTGGGTGGCCTGACACTCACCAAGTTGATTAAGCTTAGCCTTCTGCTATCTCGAGCGATCCACCTGTCTCCAAGTCCCCCAAACCACCATTCCCAGTATTTTACATGTATGCTAGAGACTAAACTGGGTGCTCATGCTTACATGGCAAACACTTCACTGGCTAAGCTGTCTTTCCATCACCCTGTGTCTATCCTAATCTGTTACTGAAAACAGTTTTGTATTTGGACTTCTCACCATCTTATCAATTAGAGGCGTATGGAAAACAAGTCATTATTTATGTACATGGCATTGGACTTTCACGATCTCTAAGCAAAGCACTAAACACTACACGATGTACTTATCTCATTTAACCAGTGCTATAAGATAAACAGTGTTCTTTCCTGTTTAAAGAGATGACAGCACTATGATTGAGGCTAAGTGACTTGCCCAATGTCATATGTAGTTACAGGCAATCATTACTTCAGCCCAGTTCTGTGTCGTTGTATAGTTTGTATCCTGATCATTGTTTTCCCACACCATCTCATGGAACTGCTGCCAAGGTGAAGTTGAGTGATATCCTGCAGCTGACCTGGAAAAAAAAATCTACAGAGCCCCAGATCAAATTTCCTAGAACCCAATTAAAGTGGCACAGAAATGTTAAGTCAGCAGGAGAGACCAGCACTTTATAATTTACCAACCTTCGAGACCTGTCACCCTGGAATACAGACAAACCCCTCTCCTCCTCTGGCTGTGGTGGAGTCTTAAAACCACTAGCATTTGGCTGCTAATTGGGTCCAGCAGTTAGGGTCAGCATCGCTACGAAGCATCTCCGTAAACTAGGAATGTCGTTCATAGACGTGAAGCCAATCGTCGCAACTACTTCTGATCACACTAAGAAACAAATAAAGCAGACCTGCTGGAATCACACCACATGGGCGTTGCTGTGGAGACAGGTTCTCAGAGGACATTCAAGGCCAGCCGGGAGGAACATCCTGGACTGAGAGAGGTGCTAGATTTCCATTCCGCTTTCAAAGAGCTTTGAAGTCCAGAGAAGAATAACAGTGACTAATACTCTGAAGTCAAGTACTTTCCAGAAGAATTCCTTTCCTGGGTAAAGTGGTGTGCTGGCAGCTTGCTGTGTTTTCAAGAACTTAACTCAGGAGTTAAGAAATTAGTCGAAGAAAGTCTTAGTTTAAATACACTACAAGTGGCAACAGTCTTATTTCACCGTCTGCTGACCAAAGCCACCTCGCTCCCAGCATGGACATCTGTCATGTCACATGTGGAACATTTTCAGCTTCATTTGAAGAAAAGGCGAGCTTGAGGACCAGATAAGGAAGCTCCTGGAAGCAACAATCCCAAATGCATGTCCACAACCCACCCTCGACAGAACGGAGACGCATCTTTGTTTTGATAGTCCTACATCTTTGTTTTGGTAGTCCTACCTACAAAGCCACAAACCTTCCAAAACTCATATTCCAACAAGATACACTCCAGTTGTATTCTAAGCTGGGGCTTAAAAGTGGAACCAAAATGGAGCTTCTGCGTGTACGCCGTGTTGGACGCAGGGGTCTACTTACGCATACAGTCTCCTCCATACCATCCTGCTCTGCACTCTGCGCAGTAGAAACCCTTCACGTAGAAGTCGTCCAGAGTCCCGCCCCAGGAGCCATTCCGGCAGCTCTTGCAGTTTTCAAAGATGGTACAGCCTGAAACATCCCAAAATATTAGTCTACACGTTTGCAGATTGAGTTTTCTCAGGAGACAGACTATGTCTCTACACAGCCCCATCTCTGCCCGGGGCACCTAGACCTGGAAAGATAGCAAAGATCTTAGGAGAACTGCTCATCCCAAGGAGCAGGAGAGTCACCGGGATCCAGGCAAGGGGTGTGGGAGGGAATTTAAGCATTGATTAGCAGTGGTTGTTTTCAGAGAAAGAAATACAAAAGAGCTTGTATTGCTGGGTGGAGTCGGCTAGTGTGATATACTTTTTGTTCTTTACAACTCTATTTCATGTTTGTTGTCTACTAGAAAACAAAAAATATTTTTTAAAGGTATCACTTGGAGGTTTCTATTAGCCCTCCGGTGGCTGGGAAGATAATCCAGACCTGAGTTCAAGGCCCAATACCGAGGTTAAAAAAAATGAGAAATAACAGCATGAATTTGTGATCCCCTGAGGTGAAACCCCAGGCAGAATCATGGGGCTCACTGGCCAGCCAGCCTAAACTCCTTTGCAAGTTCCAGGCCAGTGAGAGATCATGCCTCAAAAGCAGTTAGGCCATGTCTGTGAAATGACAGTCAATGTTGTCTTCTGGTCTCCACACACATATGCATGCATGTACACATGTACACACACACACACACAAACCTGCATACAAATGCATACACAAAAATTAGGCTTCTGCTATATACTATGCATTTCATTTTAACAATTCATTTTTATTTACTAATAGCAAATACCTTTCTATTAAATACTTGTCTAAGTCATGCACTTTTATAACAAAAGTCCAGCATGGACTCAGCACCAGGGACTAGCTACTGTCTTGCTCTGGAATGATCAGGCAGGGAAAGCACACCAGAAAGAACTGCGTGTTGTTCAGGTGTGGTTCATCTCAAAAGCAAAGTCTCTTGAACTTGAGGGAGAATAAGAAAAGGTAGAAGTAATTCCTTCCCATTTATCAAAACACAAACCTAAGACTCCTAATGCCCTCACCTGACAAGATGTGATTAAATTGTATCCACCTCTCAGAACTGTTTGAAAATACATTAACATATGTAAAGTGATGCACGGTAGTGCTCTCCGGTTGTGAACTATTATTGTTCTACTTTCCCATAATTCCACCTGATTTATCCTTACCATTGCATACTCCAGGCCTGAGGTTACCTGCTTATTGCCATTTCTTATAACAGACTCGAGAAAAGGGCTATATCTTGGTCTGCACTGAATTCCCAAAACTAGAATAGTGCTGAATAAAAATTATCCTAGAGAATGAATGACTAAGGAGCTGCTGGAGATAGATGACCACTGTTTGCTTGGGTTAACAGCATTCGTCTTTGCTTTGCTTTGCTTTGTGTGTGTGTGTGTGTGCGTGCGTGAATGTGTGCGCGTGCGTGTGTTGTAGCAGTGGGACTCATCTGAGCCCTCTTTCCATTCTGTCTGATTTTGCTTTCCCTCCTACCAGAGAAGCTGAGTTGCTGATCTGATTAATGTGGTCAGCAGTGGGCTCCCCAAGCCTTGCAAAGACCAACCTCACTCATGTGTATATAACTCAGAGCCTGTCCTCGACAGCCCTGCTAAAGCTGTTCTTTGGGGCAGCCACACAAAAGGGTCTCTGGGTTCCAGCCACAAAACCCCGCCTGGAGATGAAGGTGGTGAGTCTCTGCAGGGAACACCCTGGGGAGCTCTCTGGTTGCCGAAGGAGCTATTGCAGATCCCATTCGCTTTTACCTCCAGAGGTCAGGGATTGATTGTAGACCACCACACCAAGCTTATGCAGTGTTGGGGATCAAATCCAGGGCATGCACTCAAACTAGTTGAGCTACATCCACACACATACCCCAAAGTAAGACTGTCATGTTCTTACATGACAGACATATAAACTGAAGCCATAATGGCATTCAATTGTCTACCTATGGGTTGATAAAAAAATACAGATGACATGTTATGTTACACTGGTTGACAAAATAATACCCTCATATACCCTCAACATGAGGTGACTGCTAAGTACATAGCAAAGAGTTATACAAAAGCCAGAGGAAAAAAACATATGTGCCTCCCTTTGACCCCTGATCTCATTTCTAGGAGTCTACCTCAAAGATAAGCTGCCAAAACTCTAATTGATATATGCTTAGGAGTATTCACTGTAGTGTTGTTGGAATAGGTTGGACATGCCTAATCTGAGATTTTTAAAATTCAAAATAGGGTCTCCTCTCTCTCTCTTTCTCTATGTGTGTGTGTGTGAAAGAGAGAGGACATACACCATAACTAGAATATTCCATTGACAGCCTTATGTGGCAGATAATAACCAAAACAAAGGTATATGAAAAATACTGCATAAAATTTACCTCAAACTATGAGCATAAGTTTTCTAAGAAATAAGGGATTTCATGTTTAGCCTTGGTGCCCCCTCTAAGACATTTCATTGCTTATATATGCAAAATTTCCTAAACACTAAAATCCAAAATATGTTGGGTCCCAGGCACTGTGGATAGTAAATATTAAACTTATAATAGCAAAGGGCTGGCAGCAACCCAATGAAAGTTAACTGCAGTAAATCTGCACAATTCAGTCATATGCAACTGTAAAAAGAAATGAAGAAGATGGATCTTTCTGATGTGAAATATCCCCAGCGCATTTTGCTAAGCAAAACTCCTGCAAGATAGTTGGCAATGTTTGTGGGATTTGTTGTCTTTTGTGTGGAGCAGGGAAAGAGAAATAAATGCATGTGCCTATTCTCTTGCGTTTGCAGATAGAGAAGACAATTAACCTATCTAGATATTAGATAGGTGGCATAACACCAAAAAGGAAGCTACATCCATTGATTTTATGGTATAACATTTTGATCTTACACACCCACCAGCGTGTATTCTAAAGTCAATGGAAACCATAAAGAATCATAACTGTATGCAGCAGGATTATTGGTGGTACAGATAAGGCTATTGTTTTTTGTTTTGTTTTGTTTTGCTCATTTATAGTATGCTATACGATGAGGCAAATAAGGAATTACATTAGTATTAATAGGAAATGTATTTTTGGCATCAGAGGAAAAAATCCAAGAAGCAAATAACCTTGTACTATTGTGTATGGACTTGAGTATTAGTGTGCATTCTTTTTTCTTTCTTAAAAAAAAAGAGTAGATAGAGATTATATAATAGGGATGGGTAAGCAATAGATAGATAGATAGATAGATTGACAGACAGACAGATAGATAGATAGACCACACCTTTAATCCCAGCATTCAAGAGACAGAACCAGAAAGATTTTAAGTTCAAGAACAGCCTGAGCTACATAGAACTATCTTGTCTCAAAAGCATCAGGGTCTGGGCATGTGACACAATGGTAGCATGCACCGTGGGCTTGATTCCCATCACTGCAAGTGTGCATGTGCAAGTGCATTCGTATGTTCGTGCATGCGTGTGTGTGTGTGTGTGTGTGTTAACATGTGTCACACAAATAAAGAAACCAAAAATCAATTGCCTGTCAACAATGGCCATCAGAAAGCCAGGAATACCCCCAGTACCCAGACCGCACTCTTAGGATAAGAGTTTGTTGGAGAAAAGGCTGATTATAGATCTGGGGTTGAAAGTACATATGAAATCTGAAAGACTTGTTAAGGATAGAAGCACAAGAAGTCTTCCAAAACCAATGTGAGCACTCCAGTGGTTCATGTCTGAAGGACTAAAGAACATGAAGGCGCTCTCAGTGTCCTAAAATGCGGTGATGTACATTACATGCTAAAGCAGCTCCCAATGACACATGCTGAGACTTCCTGGGTTCCCAGTGGTGGCTGCTAGTGCATCAACTCACTGCTCTAGAAGGAGTGCCAAAGCAGCCTTTTGCCCATGCGTTGCCTGCCTTGCAGGGTAGCAGAAGATTGGTGTGGGGCAGCCCTTCACTCCCCAGAGCCACTTTAAGCACCCCTGAAGGAGGAATGGCAGATCCTGGCTGCGACCTGTAGGTTGTACCTTTCTTGCCTATCACGTGACTGACTGACTCTCACATCACTTTATCATAGCTGAGGCTACCCTGTGGTTACCCAACCGTAAATGTCTCCCCCAAACTACTCAAAATCATGCAGATTAGTGTCCCTAAGGGCTAGTGTCCTTCTCCACCAGCACAGTCTTGATCTTTCACTCTTCAGTTCCAGAAAGCTCACTGGGCGATTTCTATATCCCCCATCTGACCTGTCCTAGATGGACAAGGTGAGCCTCCTGGGGGCGAGAGAATCAGTATCCATCATCTCTGATTTCCACTCTTCCCTGCCTTCACTCTCCTCCTCGGGCCCAATCCCAAACCATGCCCAATTCACTCTTGATGACTCTCAGACCATCACCTAATTCCACCCACCAGGCTCCTGACCTTCATTACAGTCCCCATTAATTCCTTCCTGCCAATCATCCTGCCCTCCTCCAGGTCCTCTCCCCATCTGTAGCTGAAGAGAAATTACTTTTAACCCTTTACCAAAAGATCTCCAAAAGCCTGAATCTCACAGCAGGGCTTTGGAAAAAGTTCTTAATTTGGCAACTGCTCATGCTTAATGTCTCTTGTCCATCTCCCTCCCCTCACATCTCACAGCACAAATTTGCTTTTTCTGGCAGAATGACCTCCTTGGAATTCTCAACACCGCATGCTTCCCCTTGACACAGGTCCTGTGCACACTGTCAACAACTGAGTCCCTCTAGACCCTCTTTGGTCTGCTGCTTCCGTTGTCAGTACACAGGTTACATCATCTTGCTTAATAAGTCTTCATTGATCTTTCCTCCACCCCTCCCCATCCCTGTTACCATGACACCCTGTGCATCTCTATTACAGCACTTACAGAGCACCTATCATGGCTACCTGTCCCCACCTCCTACCAGGCTGTTCGCTCGGGCAATGTTGGGAATGTGTCTTCAAACAAAAAGGCTGGAGAGACGGCTCAGTGGATGAGAGTGAATACATGCCCTACTGTCTGTAACACTAGCTCTGCTAGGTACACACTTTCTTCTGACTTGTTCAGAAGCATGCGTGCGTACATACACACATACACACACACACACACGCACACACACACAAATACTAAAAATCTTTAAAAAACAAACACTACATTGTCTTCCCCATAACTGCCTAAGAGCTACTCAAGTCTGCTTGCTACTTGAATGAATGAGTGGGCAAATTCTCAGATTCACAACTTGATCACAGAAAAGAATCCTAATCCCTCCAATTCCTTTTCCTGCAATCAGACTTGGATGAGTGGTGTCACTCTTAATCACCTTGGCACCACAGTCCTGGATGGCTGCCTGTTGGAATCCAGACATTCACTCTGCGCCTGTTCACTACCTCAGGTGGTGGGAGAGCAGCACTTGGTGTCCCGTCGCACACTCACCTGGGTGGATTAGACAGGAGTCACATTCATTGTCCTCATTCCTGCAGCATGGGATGGTGTAGCCCACCACTTCCTTCTTTCCTGGGCAGATGCACTCAATTTGATCATATTCGCAACACTCCCTACACATGATATTCCACTCGGCTCCGGGGCAGGCTTCGTTAATGACGGTGTATTCTGCAATGGAAAACCAGCAGGTGAGGCTGAGGCCTGGCCGGCATGGGAGGAAAAACCCACCAACATTCCACCGTTAGGAAGCAACCTTGCCTTACCAGAGTGTCATCCTTTCTGAATGAGAGGCACTGGTGTGACCTCTTGCCAGGCCCTACCCCCAAAGTGAGGTGGCCTACCCCAAGGGGTATCCAAAGCCATTCATTGAAATACAGATAAAATCCGTTCTGTTTCTCATCTTATTTTTGACCTTTGAAGAATCATGATTCAAGAGCCATGGGATGTAGCTCAGTTGGTGGAGTACTTGCCAAACTAGTCTGCATGAGGCTGTGGTTTTGATGCTCATTCCCACATAAACTGGGTGTGGCACTTGGGATATCTCCAGTGTTTGGGATATGAAGGCAAGAGGGTCATGAGTTCTTGGTCTACATAGCAAGTTCTAGGCCACTCTGAACTAAAGGAGACTTTTTCTCAAATGCATACGTAAGTACATGTGTACATACATACATACAATTTTAAAAATGCTTCAGTAAATACAAGTAGACAAGCAGTAGAATGTCTTTATAATCAATATACCAACCCAAATTTCTTATGTTCTGTGTTTGTTTTAGCTGTGTTGGGGATTGAAACCAAAGCACTCATCACCAATTCTAGCCCCTCTTCAGTCTTCATTTCTATCTTTCTTCAGTTATGTCTGTGGTCACTGTTTATACCTGCATGCATTGCTTGCTGCACCTCACCACGAGAGATCATGCAAGTGTGGGGCTCCATAGGATGGCCCACAACGAGGCCCATTAGAAAATCCCAGAGACCACTATCTAAATGAATCCATTCAAATGCAAGCCTGGTGGCCAAGTGGCGACTATGTCATTGCTTCCAAGCTTGGCTCTTCAGTGTTGTACCATGTCATAGTCATAGTATTGTCAAAGATAAAACCAACAGAGAAACAACAGTACCTTCATGAGTATGTTTGGGAGAATGTCAAGGGTGGACTCATTAGCCCAGCTTAGTACAACCAGGAATTCTTTTCCAGGAGAAAAAGTGTTTGTTTGTGGGCAGGATATTCTTCCTTTCATTCTTTTTTTTTTTCATTTCCTTTTTATATATCCAAAAATATACCTTAAGTAAAAAAGAAAACCATCTGGCAGAATCTATAAGAGGAATCATCTGGAGGCTGCACAGAGAAACTCAGGCTAAAAAAACAGACTTGCTAGCTTGTATTTAGTCTTCTTGTTTTTCTTTTTCCCCCCACTTTCCATTTCTAAAATTGTTGCATAAGATTACGAAAGCAGAAGTGGGTCAGGTCTTTGCAGAAGAAAGTATATCTAAATGGGCAAGGTCCCATGAAGCCTTCCCTAGAAACTCTCTGCAGAAATCCCCAGCATGCATCATGCGTAGCATCTGAGATGGCTTGAAGACCTTTACATTTTGTGGTTTAGCTCTCTGTTTCCCTCCCTTACATTTGTAAATTCCAACACAAGGTTGGTAACTATTAATTTATCAAATAGAATCAGGAAAAAAATCACCATCTGCTCTCAGGCTCAGGTTAGAAGAACATTGTAGAACCATGCGAAAGAACTGCTTGCATATTATGGGTACTTCATTAAATTGAGTAAGTTTAGTGTTATGAGAGACTAGCTTGCTCATCCTTTTGTACAAATGCCAATGGACCAGTAATGACCCTTGCCTTGGTGTTAGATTGGCAAGAGGTTTTGTTCTGGGAGCTCTAAGCTTTGTGCACGGCCCTGCCTCCATGCTGTTAGCCCAACTTCTGAAATCTGGATGGGAATGGAAGAGGGTGATACACAGGGCCAAAGCATATGACTCTGGATTCAGCAATGAACATCATCATCATCATCATTATTATAGATTTCATGCCATATAGCTTTATAATATTCTTTCTTGTCCCCCAACTCTTCCCAAATCCTCCCCCTCTCTACCCATCCGCCTTCATGTTCTTTCTCCGTCTTTAAAAAGAAAGAGAGAAAAAGAAAGATCTCAAGAGAAAAAGAGAAAGAAGGAAGGAAAGAGAAAGAAAGAAAGAAAGAAAGAAAGAAAGAAAGAAAGAAAGAAAGAAAGAAAGAAAGAAAGAAAGAAAGAAAAGAGCCACTAAAATCCATGGAGTCAAATTTGTGTTGGCCAGCTACTCCTGAGCAGGGCCTGTCTGGGTGATTTAACCAATGTCACTGTACTGGAGAAAACTGATTTTTCACTTTCCCAGCAGATATCAATTATATATAGCTTCTTAGCTAGGTGTGAGACTTTGTATCTACTTCTCCTTCTTCCTGCTGGGATTCTGTGTGGTTTAAAATTATGTGGGTCTATATATGATGTCAAAGTCTTTGTGAGCCCATATGTGTACCTACCCTGTTAGGTCTGGAAATCATGATTTTCTTAAAATCATCCACCACCTCTGGCTCTTAGAACCTTTCTGCCCTCTCATACACATGGATTCCTGAGCACTGAAGAGAGGGGTATGATGAGGACACCCCATTCAGGGATGAGCACTCCAAAGCCTTTCACTTTGTGTACATTGTCCAGTTGTGGGTCTCTGTTAATTTACCATCTACTGCAAGAAGCTTCTCTAATGAGGGTTGAACAAAGCACTGATCTATGAGTATAGAAATATATCTTTTGTTTTTAAAATATTATTATTTATATAAGTTTTATCTACAGAGTATTACTACCTTTTTTAGAACAAGAAAATTTACAAATGAATAATGATTTTCTTTTGTCAAGAATTGTTTCAAATAAGAGAGTATGCATCAGCATTTACATTTAGAGTAACATGGTGGTAAACAGTGGATATTAATATTTTTATCTCTGCTTTAATAGTTTATCACCAATTAAAATTTTAAACCATGATTGGCCACCTGCTAAGATGTAAGTGTTCAGGAGGAAAAAAAATCAAGAAAAAGAAAGACCTATAATCATACCTCTGTGAAGATTTATAAAACAAATTCTTTGCAACATTCTTACAGCATCATAGATCTTCCCACCTTCTAAGCTAAGTACACTGGTTATGAATCTTTTTTTTCCAACATATGTTTTAAGTCTGTAACAGTAAGACAATTTGTTGACTAATTTGTTCCATTTGTACAATGGATGCCCTTCTGTTTTTATGCGATAAATTATATCTTCCATAAAACTGGTTTATTACAGACAAACAAGAGACAGAGGTTTAAAAAGATAAATATTATACAGGGATAAATAATAGTTTACCCAGTCACAGTAGTCTAACCCAAGTAACATTTAGAAAAACCCTTTTCAGAACATAAATTTTTTTAATTTACAAAATGGCATTGAAATAGCAATGTGAATTATTCCCATGACATTGTGACTTTAGTCACATGAAATAGATGCATACTTTTGAGAATTCCTATCCAATTTATAGATTTTTTTCCATCATAACAAAGACATTAAACCATAAATTTTACTCCAAGCCACAGAATGAGAAATGCACTCACAGCAAGCTTCAGTGAATTAGCATCACTCTGAGACTCACTGGTCCTGTCCTTTTACCCTAGGAACTTGAAAAATGGCCACCATTTTGTTAATACACTTAGATGAAAATTACCTACACGTAAAAATATTTTTCCGGTTGAAATACATACAGAGTGGTGCTAAGAGGAAAGTTCATAGCACTAAGTGCCTACATTTAAAAAGAAGTTGGAGGGCTCTCACACTAGCACCCATATTAACAGCACACTTGAAAGCTCTAGAAATAAAAAGAAGTAAACACGTCCAAGGGGAATATTCTGAAAGAAATAATTAAACTGAGGGCTCAGAATCAACAAAATAGAAACAAAGAAAACAATATTAAAAATCTATGAAACGAAGAGTTCATTGAGAAAATCGACAAGATAGACAAACCTAAACTAAAAGATGTGGAGCGAATAACAAACCCAGAAATGAAAAGGAGGACGTAAAGGACACAAGTGTAATCCAGAGAATCATAAGGAGATATTTTAAAAACTTGTACTCCACCAAATTGGAAAATCTAAAAGCAGTGGGTACTTTTTTTTTCAATAGGTACCACTTACCAAAGTGAAATCAAGACCAGATGAGCAATTTGAAATATAAGAAAAAACAAAAAACAAAAAAAACGAAAACAAACAAAAAACAGAGCCAGATGGTTTTAGTGCAGAATTCTACCAAACTTTCAAAGAAGAGTTAACACCAATATTCCTCAAACTATTCCACAAAATAGAAACAGAAGTATCATTGCCCAATTCATTTTGAGGCCACAGTTATCCTAATATCCAAACCACATAAAGACCCAACAAAAAATAGAATTATAAACCAATTTCCCTTATGAACGTAGCTGCAAAAATACTCAATAAAATACTTGCAAACTGAATTCAAGAACACATCAGAAAGACCATTCATCATGGTCAAGTAGGCTTCATCCCAGAGATGCAGGAATGACTCAACATATGAAAATCTGTTAATGTAATACACTATGTGAACAAACTAAAAGAACAAAACACATGATCATCTCAATAGATACTGAAAAAGCCTTTGACAAAATCCAATACCCTTTCATGATAAAAGTCTTGGAGAGCTCAGGAATACAAAGAATATACCTAAACATAATAAAGACAATTTACAGCAAGCCTATAGCCAACATCAAATTAAATGGACAGACTCAAAGCAATTTAATTAAAATCATAAACAAGACGAGGCTTCTGCTCTCTCCATATTTATTCAATATAGATATGAGCAGTAAGACAACTAAGGGAGATCAAGGGGATACAAATTGGAAAGGAAGAAATCAAAACATCACTATTTGCAAAGGATATGATAGTATCATAAGTAGTGATGCCAAAAATTCTACCAGCGAACTCCTACAGTTGATAAACACCTTCAGCAAAGTGGCTGGATATAAGATTAACTAAATAATATTTTAAAAAAAGAAAGCAGAAGTCCTCCTATTTACCAATGGTCTGGGAAAGAAATCAGGAAAACACCTTTCACAATAGTCACGTATAATATAAAATATCTTGGAGTAAATCTAACCAAGCAAGTGAAAGACTTGTATGACAATAATTTCAAGTCTTTGAAGAATGGAATCAAAGAAGATATCAGAAGATGGAAAAATCTCCCACACTCAAGGATTGGCAATCTACAGAGTCAATGAAATCCCCATCAATATTCCAACACAATTCTTTATAGACCTTGAAAAGACAATTCTCAACTTCATATGCAGGATAGCTAAAACAATCCTGAACAATAAAAGTCTTCTGGAAACATCACTATCCCTGACTTCAAGTTGTACTACAAAGCTGTAATAATAAAAATCTCATAGTATTGACATAAAAACAGACATGTTGATCAGTGGAATCTAATTGAAGACATAAATCCAAGCACCTGATTTTTTATAAAGTAACCAGAAATACATAGTGGAAAACAAACAGCGTCTTCATCAAATGGTGTTGGTCAATCTGGATGTCTGCATGCAGAGGAATGCAAATAGCGACATACTTATCACCCTGTACAAAACTCATGTCCAAGGAGATCAAAGATCTCAACATAAAACCAGGTATACTAAACGTGATAGAAGAGAAAGTGGGGAATAGCCTTGAGCACATTGGCACAGGAGACTTCCTAAACAGGCAATTGCACAGGCACTAAGATCAACAACTAATAAATGGGATCTCATGAAATTGAAAAGCTTCGGTAAAGACACCATCATTAGAACAAAGCAACAGCCTGCAGAACGGGAAAAGATTTTTACCAACTTCTCATCCAATAGCGTACTACTATCCATAATATATGAAGAACTCAAGAAACTAGATATCAAAAAAACAATTAAAATCGAGTACATATCTAAACAAAATTCTCAATAGACAATCTCAGATGGCTGAGACACACTTAAATAAATGCATCCTTAGCCATCAGTGAAATGCAAATCAAAACTGCCATGAGATTCCACCTTACACTAGTCACAATGGATAAGATAAAAAACACAAGTGACAGTTCATGCTACTGCGGAACACACAGAACACTCCTCCACTGCTGGTGGGAGTGTAAACTTGTACAGCCACCATGGAAATCAATACAGCAATTACTCAGAAAGTTAGGAATCGATCTACTTCAAGTCCCTGCTATACCATTCTTGGCCATATACCCAAAGGATGTTTCATCTTACCACAAAGACACTTGTTCAACCATGTTCATTGCCATTCTACTCATAATATCCAGAAGCTGGAAACACCTAGATGTATGTCAACAGAAGAATAGATAAAGAAAATGTGGTCCATTTACACAATGGAATATTACTCAGCTCTTAAAAAAAAAAAGACATCATAAAAATTTCAGGCAAACTGATGGAACTAGAAAAAAAAATCATCCTGAGTAAGGTAACCCAGACCCAGAAAGATAAATAAATATATATATTCACTTATATGTGAATAATGGCTGTTAAATAAATGGTATCCGACCTACAATCTGTAGACCCTGAGACATTAATATAGAAGAAGGGACTGGAGATCCAGACACATGGATCTCCCTGGGAGGGGAAAATAGAAGAGATTTAATGGGTGGACTGGGGGTGAGTGGAGACAAAAACAGGAGGATCAGGTTGGAAGGAGATAGGCTTGAGGGAGGGAATGTGGAGAGAGCTAGAAGTGAAGGTCATTTGCAGGTTGGTGTGGAAACCTAGTACAGTGAAAACTACCTAAAATATATGGCAGTGATCCCAGGGAAATCTCCTAATAATGGAGAATACAGAGTCCCAGCTGGCCATGTCTTGTCACCAAAGGAGGCTTCCATTACTGAGACTGGGTTGCATTCAGTTGAGCTGTTGGATGAAAGGTTCCCATGAAAATCCCCTAACATCTGAGGTTGTTGCTAAGACAATGGGTTGCTCTTCACAAACTTACAGCAGGCCCCTGCTGCTGAGGACAACATTCGCACAACTCAATGAACATGGAGAAGTCAAGCTGAAGCCCACATGGAGCCTTCATCCCTATAGTCTATTGTCTTTGGTGCATGAAGGTACTCTGCAGGCTACCAAAAGAGAAACATAAGCACCAACCCAGCCACAAAACCTTTGGCCTACAATCTGTCCTGTGTGCAAGATATACTAAGGCAAAAAGGTGGCACAGAGCTTATGCGAGTAGCTTATTTGATGTAAAGCCCCACAAGACTAAACCCATACTGGACACTGCTTGGGTGACCAAGAACCAGAGACTTGATAGCCCAGAGACCTAATGAAAAAACAAACACTACTGGTCTAAAAAAAATCAATAAATTGACTCCTAATGATATTCTGTTATACTTGTAGATCAGTGCCTTATTCAGCCAGCATCAGGGAAAATTCCGCCTGTAGCAGATGGAATCAAATGCAAAGACCTTCAGGCAGTCATTAAATGTAGCAAGAATCCTTGGGAAACACAGCTCTAAACAGAGTGTCTCCATCAAATCTCTCCCCTCAGAGCTTAGAGGAACCCTGAAGAAGAGGAGATAAAAAGAGTATAAGATCCAGAAGGGATGGAGGACCCCAGAAGAACAAGGCCCTCTGTATCAATTATACAAGGCTCATATGAACTCACAGAGACTGAAGCAGCATGCACAGGGCCAAGACAGGTCAGCAGGTAGGTCCTTTGAACATATATTATAACGTTCAGCTTAGTATCTATGAGTGTGTGAACAAGTGGGTCTCTGTCTTTTGACTGCTCTTGGGACTCTTTTCCTATTGAGTTGCCTTATCCAGTCTCAATGTGGTCGATTTTGTTTTACCTTATTGTATTTCATTTTGTCGTGTTTGGTTGTTTTCTCTTAGATCCCTATTCTTCTCTAATGAGAGACAAAGATAGTGGATCTGGAGGGAAGGTGAAGTCGGAAGGAACTGGGAGGAGTAGAAGGAGGGGAAACTGTTGTCAGAACACATTGTATAAGAATCTATTCTCAAAGCAAGCAGGGAGAAAAGAAGAAAAGGAATACAAATAAAGGTCAAGAGGTCAATACAGAAGCTCTGCGGGGGTCCACAGAGAGCCTGCTTCTTCCTCTCCCTTGCTCTTCCCTTAGCAGTCTTTTCTTGGCCACTATTTCTCATCTTCACTCAGTTTCCCTGAACACCCTCCCCAAGCTCCTGTCCACCACAGACCCTTCCATCTTGTCTCCCCAAGGTATCTGACCCAGCTCAGCATCACACCTTTTTGGAGAAAGTCTCCCTGGTCCCCTTGGCAGCACATTCCACAATTGTCCCACTATGCTGACTGTATCACACACCACATCCTCTTGGCTGTCCTTCAGCATTCAGAGTTGTCTTTACTCTTTCTATTTTTACTATGTCCAGCCCTCCTTATCTATAGGTTTAGCATCCCAGTCTAATTTTATAATAATAATAATAATGATAATTCCCTATCTTAAACATAGACTTTTTAAAAATAGGTTTTCTTGTGTTCTATTGATGGTGCCATTTTAAGTTTTTCACTTTCCTTTTTTTTTTTTTTTTTTTTTTTTTTGGTAAATGATCTTGAATTCTGTAACTTAGATTTGGAATGCAATGTAGAGTTTGTTGCAACCTGTAGAAGTCAGGCTGCCTGGCAGGGTTTGTGTTTTGTCTTTTCAAGCGATTTGTCTGCCAAACAAAAACAAAAGGGAAAAATCATGAAACGAATAAAATTATTAGCTAGACAATATACCAGCTGTTCATATGGTGTTATACCTTAGTAGGTCTGCTTAGCTAGAAATATTTTAAAGTGTGCTGGGGAAAGTGCTCAGTGCTACACAAAGACTGTAATTTTATGTGACAGACTTGAGCATATATGGATTTTGTATAACCACAGGAGTTCTTGAACCAGTCTCCATGGATACCATGACAGGGTGACTGTCCTTGTTTATTTCCTGTCTCCTTTTCATGACCCAAACCACTAAGGAACTACAGCTAACTCAGTAGCAGCTGCCAGCCAGGTTCACAAGCAATGGCAGAGGAAGCAACTGTTAATTGAAGCTCATCAAATTCTAGAACTAGCTTCCTCTCACTATTCAAATCCATGGGATCCAGCTTGGAGCTCTGAGACAGGACAGTGGGCTTTGCCTGAGAGACCAAAGAATTAAAAAATAGGTTTTGGGGGGTATTGGTTTAAAGTTTAAAGCACACGCATGAACAAAGGCCGGACAGGTGGAGACATGTCTAGCCACCGGCAGGGAAGAACCAGCCACAGTGCCTTCTTTTCCTGCCCACTAGAGATACAGTTGCTAGGAAACTGGCCCCTCTCCCCTAGGACAGCCAAACAAGGTAAGCCAGACCATTAATGGTTTGGGGGCCTTCCTATAGCCAATCAATTCAAAATGCAACATCCCCTTTTGTGTTTCCACCGATAGACACTTGCCAGGCAGGCATCCCCCTGCTTTGGGCTCACCTAACCTGAGCACAAGGCTCTCAGCTCTCAACTGCTACAGCAGCAAGGGTGTGTGAGCCGGAGCTATAGCTTGTAATAAAAAGATCCTCATGTGTTTTGCAATGGACTCCATTCCCGGCAGTCTTTTGGGGTCTTGCGAATCTGACCCAACATGCTCTGTTGGAAGGTATCAATGCTGGCACACACTCCTCCCCTTGGGGAAGTAACTAGAAAAGTTGGCCCATGTTATCTTCACTATGGGCCTGTCTTCCCCCAATACTGTGCCTGCCTTGACAGACTGCATGTTTTCTGCACTTTCTGAAGAGTAAATGTGCTGACAAGATGTGGACTCATGCCTTAACAGTCTCCATCTCTCCTCCCTAGAGCATCATCTCCTCGCAGGGTTTCTAAAATTTCTAGATCCTGGTAATTCCTTGAGGGAGGTCACTACATGGTTGAAAATCACTTGCAAGTTCTTTAATTAATTTCTAAGACTTTGTATTTTGACATGGAAAGCCAAATGAGGTTTGTTCTACTTTGGTAGCTACTAAATCCTATTCTCCAAGCAGCAGATTGGTTCATTTCCAGCCTGGATGCCTCCATTTTGTCCAAGAATTAATTCCCTGAAGTAATTTCACCAGCATGTTTCTACTTCAGCGAGCAAGCCCCGCTCTGCTCTGCTAGCCATTTTTATTAATACAGCCATCTCCGGCCCAGAGAATGACTCCAGGGGAACCTGGCAGAAGGGATTTTTGCAGATGCTACTTATTTAAAAATCCTGGGATGGGAGAAGGGTATTGGATTGTCTGGGTGTGACCAGTATAATCATGAGGAAAGCATAAGAAGGATGTCGGAGGGTGAGGCAGCAAAGAAGGTATGCTGATTGAAGTAGAGATTGGAGTAGTGAGGGTCTTTGAAAATAGAGGAGGGGTTCATGTGGCAAGTGAGAAGAAGGATTTCTAGAAACTAGAAAGGAGAGAGCAATGGATCTAATTCCCTGGTTTTGCCTGTAAGATTCATTTCAGATTTAGCTGACTTCCAAAAGTAGAAGGTGATCAATGTGGGCTATTTGAAGTCACTAAGTTTAGCAAATCAATAAGGAATACAGGGTCCCCTCAGAGATAAGACTAACCCACAGCAAGCCACATGGTTACCCTGTGCCTCATTTCCCCACTGGGCTCAGTACCAAAAAAAAAAAAAAAAAAGCATAGGTAAAATGAAGAATTAACTCTATTATTCCGCAAGCAATTTTTGAGTGTCAGATATGTCCCTGGAAGAAGGCTGAATAAAACAGAGGACAATACATACCATTCCTGACCTCAAGGAGAGCATAGTTCAGTAGAGGAATAGATGTTGGTCAGATGACCCCACAGGATCACATACTGTGATAGAAGAACTTGTGAAAATAAGTAGTCATGATGGGTCCTTTAAATAAAATAGGCTGGGTCATGTAAATAAAACCATAGAAAGGAACTGATCTATTTGTAAAGATGATACCGTTTCTAAGAAGATGGGGCATGGCAGCTAGAGGTCATTTATTGTTTTTTTCCATTTTTATTAAATTATTTACAATAATAATATTAATAAATAAATTGCTTTGTATCCCGGCTGTAGCCCCCTCCCTTATCTCCTCCCAATCCCACCCTTCCTACCTCTTTTCCACCTATATCCCTACTCCAATCCGCTGATAGGGAGGTCCACCTTCCCTAATATTTGGTCATTGTTTTTGATTTGTGTGTGTGGGGGGGTAATAAACACTTCTTTTTTAATTTTTAGTTTTTATATTAATTACAGTTCATTCACTTTGTATCCCAGCTGTAGCCCTCTCCCTCATTCCCTCCCAATCCACTCTCCCTCCCTCCTTCATCTCCTCCCATGCCCCACTCCAAGTCCACTGATAGGGGAGGTCCTCCTCCCTTTCTATCTGACCCTAGATTATCAGGTCTCATCAGGACTGGCTGCATTGTCTTCCTCTGTGGCCTGGTAAGGCTGCCCACCCCCTCAGAGAGAGTAATGGAAAGATGGCTCATCTGTTAAGAGCACTCGCTACTCTTGCATGGGACATGAGTTAGGTCACCAACATCCACACTGTGGGACTCTACAAGCCCTGTAACTCAAGCTTCAGGAGACCCAGCACCTCTCCCAGCTTTACACGCCTGTGCACGTGTCTACATGCAGACACACAGACAAACACACACACACACACAAACACATAGCTGAAAACAAATCATAAAAAATAAGTAGACACATGAAATAGCGTGTGATGGCTTGAGTTGGCAAGATAAGGAGACTTGAAGGTATAGAAAAGAGCAAGGTCTTGGAATTTTTCTCTATTAAAATTACAGTTTCAGGAAGAGCACACTGATGACCTGACTTCAGCTGACAAATTCAAGGGGTTTCAGAATGATGCCTAGGGCCAGCCCAGCGGAAACAGCAGAAACTGCAACAACAGTAGATATTTGGGGTGTTTTCTCTGGGAATGCTAAGGCACATTTGCATTTCCATAGTTTTGAAAGCACTCCTGTATACTCATGCAACGCCTTCCTCAAAGTGATCCAGTGAGGTACGTGGTGTGTTACCTTTTAAGTCAAAATCATTTCCTGTAGGCTTCACTTTATCTGGGAAGAAAAGGGCTGAAGGGAGAACCTTAGTTACCTTATTTATGGAAGCACAGAAAAATATCCAAGCATCTTTTCTCGGGAATTCATTCTGAAAAGCAAAACGTTCCTGGGCTGGCAGACGGTAAACAAGCTTGCTGCTAATGGGGAAACAAGCTCCAGGAATAGGGCCAACTTTACTTTGTATCTGCTCCATGTTTAAAAATAATCTTCTCAACACTTCAGGTATGTTTAACGATATGTGGGTATGAGGTTGCCTGCGCCCTCATACAGAAGCCAGAGGAAAAATTCAGGTGTCTTGACCTATCGCTGACCACCTTATTGTCTTGAGACAGGGGCTCTCATTAAACCAAAAGCTCAGCATTTTGTTTAACTGGCCAGAAAACCCTGGAGATCCCCTTCTCTGCCTGCACTCCTCGGTACTGGCGTGGGAGGCACGCATAACCATACCTGGCTTTTGACATGCATGTTGAGGATTCGAACTTTGGTCCTTGCGCTCCCTGAGCAAGCACCCCTCCCCCGCTGGCTCATCTCCCCCTCCCCTGGGTTCTCTGCATGTGTGTTCATTACTTGCTTTTATTCACTGGACAAAATAATTTTGTATTCCAAAATACAAATCGTTTTTACGATTTCTTATTTTTAGGGCCATTTTAGGTTCATAAGATTCGGGGCCATAATAAGATATAGAGGTTGGCCACCCCTGCCTGCATGGCGTTTCCCCGTGAGAACACCCCCTCCAGAGCGACAACGTGTAGCAATCCACTAATTATCACCCAGTCCGATTTTATATTCGGTTCCCTTCTTGTGATGTGCGTCTCTTCTCACCTCATTTCCTCACAAAACAGCACATGTGTCAGAACAAAAGAAAGCGGGGGGAGAGGAGAAATATCCTTGTGAAAGCTTTGAGAAGTGAAGAAAAGTGTCAATAGAACTTAGTAAGTATTCAGAAATAGCCTCAACATTTTGGTGACCACCTTTCCCGCCATGCTTTCGCTGCACACAAGTGCCCGCATGTCGGTATTGATTGTTGTGTAACCGCATAGGCTTCCGGCCTCTCAAAACTGATGACACACTGTGTTTCAGAAACTTTCTTGCTTGCTTCTACCCTAAGGTATTTCTTTTGACATAGAGAAGCCAAGGGTCATTTGAAATCGCCGCATAATTATTCTATATGCAAGGTTTATCGAGGCCCGCTTTAAAAAAAAAATCAGAGTTAAGCAATGGTTGCTTAAACATCTTCGTTCTGATGTACTGAGAGGACAAAATCTACGCAAGACTGCTCTGTCAGCGTCCATGTATTCGGTGAGACAAATGAGCAAGACAGGAGAGACAGCTGGCGGCTGTCATCGTTGTCACCATGCTATTCTCCACTCAATTTCGCTGCCCTGGAATGCGCTGGCAGTTTGCTTTAGGGTTATCCGGCCCTGGTCTCTTTCTATTGCTGATAAGCTGGAGAAAGAATTCCTCCAGCAGATTGTGCCTGTGCAGGCAGAGGGGCAGAGAGGAATTACATCCCCTTAAAAGAAGCTTAAAGCACAGTGTTTTCAGCATTATTGAAGATACAGGTGGACGTGATGGGCGTTAAGGTTGGTCTAGGACTGGAGGGTCTGTGTGAAAACAGGAATCTATCTGTTGAAGCACCACACCATTTGTTAGAGCAGAGGTTCTGGCCGGGTGTCAAGGGAAGGCATTTTTGCCATATGCAGGCATCTCCTACTAGCTGTCAGAGTTTGCTTTCGAGACCACTAAAACCTTTATAGCCATCCTATCTAGCCTCATTTGATTAAAATTTCTGAGGCTTCTTTCTTAAGCAATATTTCATTTTATAAATGTTCTGGGACAAGAAGGGTGGGGGAAATGCAGGAATTAGTGAGATACACAATTAGGCAGCTTGAGCACCTCACTCACCCTGCTCACGGGACCTCTCCACAGTGGCTGTCTGCCTCCGCACATTGTTACTTTACCCTGGAGCCCGGGGTAGAAGAATAAGCTCAAGTTGACAGAATGCTTCCTGGGTGACTCCGCCACTCCTCAGGATAATTCTGTCACCCAGCAGTCCTCATTGCTGTCATGCTGAATCTCACATCCAGTGAGTGACTCAGGCTTCCTCTCTCTCATCTCTTCTTTTGTAAAGCCAAGTCCTTTACTACCACACTTTTCATACCATGACATTGTTGAATGAGTTCTTTACAACCTGATATTTGGAGTCATGGATGCTTGGGAAGCAGGGAGAGAAAGAATTACATTTATCACTTGCTTTTCCTTCCTCACTTTATTAGCACACAATTCCATGCATCAATCCCCCATTTAAATCCTACCACACATCGTGGCTAGCTCTGGGTCCTTGAAACCCACAGCTCATCAGTCCATATAACTGCTACTCAAAGAGGGTGTTGTTTTCTTCATTTCACAGGTAAAGAAACAGACAGTAAACACATGCCTGGTGTTGTTTGTTTGTTTGTTTTTAGGTAAAAGAAGACAGATCAGAACCCCACCCTTACTGGGGTCAGCACTTCTCTTACTAATGTGGTAAATTGGTTCCCCGGAGTTAAACCTCTGACTCTACCGGTTAAGAAGAAAGCGAAGGGCTGGGGAGATAAATCAGTAGATCAAGTGTTTGGCATTCAAGTGTGAGGGTCAGAGTTTGAATCCTCAGCCCTCACATAGCAGCCTACCTGTGATCCCAGTGATCCTTTGGAGGGCAGAAAGGGGGATTCCTAGGAAGAGCTGACTGGCTAGATTATCCAGATCAATGAGTTCCAGGGTCAAAAAGAAACCCTGTCTCAGCAAATAAAATGGAGTTATCAAGGAAGACACTTGATGTCAACCTCGGGCCCAAACACATACTTATACATACGTAGTCATATGCATACAAACATATAAAGAAGCATGCACACCATTCACACCATAAACACAAAAATGTATGAAAAACTTGTTAAGAAGAAGGCATCCGCATTATTGGTAAAAATAGAAACAGTTGAGACTCAGAGTGTAAAATTTTGACTCAAATTTTACTCTTGGCTCCATCTGTTTGTATGTGGCTTTGGATAGATCATCAGCTTTCTTGTGCCTCAATTTCCTCATCTGTGCAGTGTACTTCGGGGTTGTGAGAGAGAATACAAGAAATGTAAACATAAAGTGACAGGCAGAGGACTCAGGAAACACTCTGTCTTATCTTCAAGATGAAGATCAGCAGTCAAGCTCTGACTGCTTAATAGCCCATCTGAAAGAGAGCCTTGCTTCAAATAATGGGAAAGGCAAGCTCAGGGAAGGTACTGTTATACTCTTGAGAGCACTATAAATGATTGCCAAGTACTATTTATATGTTTACTATTATAGTTCCATTTAGACCCAACCCAGTTCTAAGTCACTCACATATATGACCTCGTTCAGCCCTCACAACAATCCACTCATACCAATGTCACCGAAGTTGAAGGCAACAGTGACCATGAAGGACTCTAGAAGAAACACCCCATTTGATTGATATGAGCCTGGAGTCACATAAGTAGGAAATATCAGAGATAGGGTACAAATACAATTAGCCTATTTCTAAAGTCAAAGCCCTTAACCAACATGCTGGTCTGACTCACAGACATTACTTCTGATTCTAAATGGCAGCATCAACCTTAACATGTATGGGGCCTGTGGTAAGCTAGGCACAGTGCAGACTGCTCCCCTTGTGTCTTTAGGTGTTAATTCATTCTCAATGACATGATGGCCTCACATTTTGTGGTTGAAGGAATTGAGGCAACAAAAGATCAAGTGCCTTGGCCAAAGATACGTGGGACTTGGCAGGGCTGGTACTCTCTGTATACATCGGAAGACATTTTTCTCATCAGCACCAGCACCTGTGCTGGAAACACCTTCACGTCTGGATCCCAGTTCAGACCCATTCTATTAGCATCGCTAGAGATGGAATCTAGATGTCTGCCTTTCAAACAAAGCGAACACTTCACGTAGAATTGCATCTCCATCATGCTGCTTCAACCAGCCTCCTTCCAGCCCATGAGAAGTTAGGCTTATAGGGGTTCTCCCTTCCCACTTGCCTAAAAATCCAAGATGATATTCCTGACTCCTCAGTGAAGAGAACCTTTAAAGGAACCCTACACTTTGGACCCATATCCATAGAATCTGATTAGACAACCATAGACAGGACATCTTGCCACAGACTTTTCCCAAAGCCCCAAAGGGGATGGGATTAAAGATGTCATTACACTCAAAGCTCACAATTACCATGGGCGATTTTGAAAGAAGAATTACACAATTTTTTGGACTTTCACTGTTATTCTCTGTGTAATTTTTCCTTTTTGAATACCATCTTTGTTTAAATCGTAGAGAATAAACAGGGTGAGAAACAATGTGTTCTCCATAGGTTCACACACACAGCACTTCAAGAAATTTCTTCATGGTTATTTGAACCACTTTTGGCTTTTCCCTCCTGCCTTTATATCTTATTCTCTCTCCTCTAAAACTCCCTAAGGTCTGATTTTTTTGTTGTCCTAACAAATCACACAAGTCTGTGTGCTTTTTAGAGTATAGCTTTATTTACTTCGTGGTTCTGGATTCTGGGAAGTCTAAGGCCAGAAGGCTGCGACTCTCTCAGCTTCTGTTGAGAGTCTTCTTCCTATATAACATGGTGGAGGCTTCATGGGGTGAAACAGTGCAAGCAAGCTAGAGGAAAAAAAATCACTTTTATATAACAAAGCCACTGTCTCCAAAACCCAAAACCTAGTCCATCCATTAATAGACCCAACCACCCTCCAAAGCCCCAACCTACTTAACATCTGAGCTTGGGGATTAATTTCCCTACATATAGAACTGGGGGACACATTCAAACCACAGTGCTTCTCATTTATATGTGGCTTTTAATAGGGCATACATCACTTCCTGCTGCCTCTCTTAAGACATAAAAATTCCACATCCACAGCCAAGGAGAACTCAAGGCCTACAGTCTTAGAGAAACTCTTTAGTTGCCTTTATCCTCAACAACTGTGATGCAGAAGACCTTGAAGGACAGCTGCTACCGGGCTATTTTGAATTTGAGAATATAAGAAGAACAGATTCTCTCCTTTTATATTAGCATTTGTTACTGGGGGAAAATGTTGGGGGCTAGAGAAATGTCCCAGTGGTTAAGAGTACTATCTGTTGGTTCTTCCAGAGGGCAGTTTCCAGCACCCATTTACAAAGGTCTATAACACCAGCTCCAGGGGATCTGAGACCTCTGACCTCTGTGGGCATCTCCACTCATGTGCATACACCTATGCACAGACGTACACCTACACATAATTAAAAGCAATAAGGAAATCTTAAAACCAATTGTATCACGCACCTAAATGTACTTGGCAATGAAATCCAGTAAAAATTATATCAACTGAAGAATTCAAATAATTCCTGTTAAAGGGGATGAAATTTTAGATGTGCCTTTAACATCCAATCTGGATTTCTCTAGACCCAGGTATCTTGGTCTTCCACAGACTACAATCAGATATGTCCAACCCACAGTGCACCCAAAGATAGCTATGAATGCAGCCCATAAAAGTACATAAGCATTATGTTTTGGTATTTTTTTAGTAATGCTACTGGGCCATTTTTTGAGGTGAACTTTGTCTACCACAACAATGTGTTCTAATACCAAGAGGCTGGGCATGCCTGAACTCACTACGTCATTGACAGGAGTTAGGGTTACTGATCCGCATGCTCACCAATGCCAATAAAAGCCAGATTCTCCTTCTACTAAAGACAGCTGACTAATAATAGATATGAAGTGCAGGGTGACAAGAAAGAACTGGTCTGCAATTACAATGTGTGTTCCAACAGTCCCTGACCCTTAAGGCTCATGACAATCCTGGCAGACTAGCCCTTTCTATAGTAATCTCCCCCAGCTCTGTGAGCTAAAACAAGATGAAGAGAAGGGCTCGTTGAGGTTGTCTGGCTAGTCTGAAGTGCATAGACATCGGCAGCATTTCAGACTATTAAGGGACCCTCCGTGCTTGCACTGCAACATAACTGTCCCAGAATCACCTTTTCTGCTAAACACTGTCTCCTGAGTCCCTGCAAAATCCTACCATTGGTCCTATTTCACACCAAGAGACCCTAAGGCATAGCATATGAAAAACATCTTCACTAAGGCTGGAGAACGCAAGCATCCATGCATTCCTATGCAAAACCAAGGGAAGAGAACAAGTTCCATGAGATAAATATATGTTGAGTATTAGGGGGAATTTTCTTTTCTGACAGGGCCACAGGTGAATAGAATGGAACTGAGGACTGATAAAGTGAGCCATATGTAAGTCCTATCCTACTACAGATGAAGAAACCTGTTATTGCTACTTCTTCATTCTCCACTGTGAAATTCATGCTCCTGAGGCAAGCAGGCCTGGATAGGACAAAGGGCCACAAAACACCATTCTCAAGGCTCAGCACAACCGCTGCTCTCAGTAATGAATGCAACTGTGGTTACCAATCCTGCTAACAGTCAATTAAGGAAGGGTGGGAGGTCACAAGGCAACTGGATATCCAAAGACTCTGGATGAGGGGACATCACCGTCTCTAGTTGTGCACCCTCTGCTGAGTTTACCAGGTCCCGATGGATACTACAAACCTGTGGTCACACAGATGGCTCTGCTTAATCTTGGGTCACAAAACAAAATGAACTGACAGGAGAGTGACAGGAAGATTTGTGGGGAGGGAGATGGGGTTTTAGGGAGAGGGAAGTGAGAATGGCCAGTATATATGGAATGCATGAATATTTTTAAAAGAAAGTGGGTAGAAGGTTTTAATCTCCTAAGTATTCCCTATCTACCAGGCAATGTGCTAACTCCTTTAAGCTGTTTCATTTTAAACTTTCAATAAGCCTGGACTGGAGCCATGATTCTTAGTCTACAGATTAGAAGGTGATATGGTCACCCAAGAGAAGTAAAAACAAGAAAACAGAAAAATGGGTGACAGACCTGAGATTTGATCCCAGCTTGTGTTTTAAATCGTAACATATGATATCCATGTGTATATATATCACACCTATCCGTGAATATGTAAGCGTTCAACTCTTTACTTTTATTCCTCTGTGGACACGCACAAATAAGTGTGGATCTACTCATACCAAGGCATTTACATCAAAGATGAACCTCATATTCATGGTGAGTGGGAGCTGAGTCCTTATTGAGAAGATCATGTGTTCCGGAGTCCACTTAGACAAGATGCCTTTTACGAGAGCAGCTGCTTTTGTTCCTCACCCACGGCCACTGTTGTCATTGCCTCTGAGACAAGTCTGGACAGAGAGAGGAGGCAGGCAGTGTGAGGGCCAAGACAGAAAATGTGTTGCATGACAGCAAGAGCAATATTTTGTAAAGGCAGAACAGAAGGTCACAGAAATAGCAGACAAAGGCTCAGAGAGCAACTGTAATGTATGTGCTATCTCCAAGGAATATGTCCCAAGTGCAAGCAGCCACACTACTTCTGGACTGTACAAATAAGTCACTGTGTGTGAACAATTCCAGAGGCGAGGAGGAAATAACCTGAGACTGGAGACAAGGAGAATAGGGGTGCATTTTATGTGTCTGCGTGTCAGGGGAGTGGGGGGGGGTGTTCGGTGGTCGGTGTAGACATTGGACCCGGTGTTCCCAAGAATTCAAAGGATGCTCAATTTTTTTCCTGTTGTTCCTGAAAGGAAGACGCATCTAATTGGGAAGTCACAAGGCTTATCACTCCTTGGAAGTATCACACCACTCTGAGTGTTCATCAATCAGACTTACATCCCAGGGAGCCCAATGAGCCCCAGCCAATCATATTGCTTAAAGCAACTTGATTGCAGGGAATGCATTTCCTCAGTGAGCCGTGCAGCTCAATGCTATCCAGGATTTTCTTCCGGTACCATGGATGCATTATCCTCTGTAGGAGCTTTTCAGCATCTTGGCAAGTACTAATGGCAACAACATCAGATTCTGAGCATACTTCTAAAACGTCTGAAAAGAGGCCCATAATTTTTTGGACTTTAAAATGCCCTTTTTGCTCTTTCTTCTGTAGTGGCAAGGTATTCTTCAATGTTGTACTCATTGTGAGTGAGAGACTAGAATTTTTACAGCTATATTTCATGGAGCACTAACTCTATCGGGGAGAATATGATATTAGGCCAAGGAAGGCTCTGTGGCCACACAACTTTGTGATGCACTAATGATGGCTTTCTTTGTTGCTGAACTCTGCAAATCTATAATGTACCTTGCATATACTTAATCTCTACTTCCCCATAGCATCCCAGATTCTCTCTTCTGTTATTAAATATTTACCTGGACTTGCAATTGGTAAAATGCACTTTGGGAGAGAATTGTTAGGATGATACCCAGATTCTCTCAATAGGTTGTGAATGTCTTAAGCAAAAGGACTTTGTCTTATTTATCAAGATATCCCAGCACCTAGAAACATTCCTGTTGCCTGAGGCAGGAGTAGCTCCTGGAGAGAAGACCATTTGTGACAAAGATAAATGTTAAACTTTTCTCTTGCTGTATTTCCATCTTTATTGTGGAGTCTGGTGATCCATCACATTCATCAATCTGAACATTTTTGTCTACTGAAGTTTGTGTCACATTTCTATAAGGCTTGTGACACTACCTGTTCTGACACATGAGCCAAGGGAACCAAGCTTACCCAGGAAAGATACTAAGCACCATTTGGAAGAGGGCAGTACACCATAGAGGCAGAAAAGCCAGGCCAAGAAGTCCGGCATATAGATACATTGCTGCCATTTCCTTTGTGGTAGAATTCAGGCTAGGCAAGGGTGTGTTGGAAGCTCTCAGCCATCATCTAAGCAAGGGTGCCACGTCCTAGCATGCCTAAGACATTCCCAGCTTTATTGTTAACTCTGGAAGAGAGATCATGTGGACAAGGGGATTCGCTGGTCACCGTTAGTGAAATCTTTTGAAGTAATGGGAACAGAAAGTGCGCTTGAAAATACCAGTATTTTAGTTTCTCGGAGTCCTCAAACAACTTAACCAATTGAAGTAGATTGGTCTGAAGTTCCTCCCTCCACTCAGGGGCTTTACATTAGAGTGGCTGGGATTTTTTTTTAAACCAAAGTATGGGGTTTGAAGACAATCCTTGTGAGCTACAGTTGGCTGAGTATGTTCCTCGCTCCATTTTGGCAACAGCAGTAGCCATGGTTTTCCAATCGCAAAACCAGCTGACCAGACATCTACTTATATAGACACACTCTGCCAAACCACTAACGCAGTCCTCTTAGACAGTCAGAACCTCTCTGAGGGCAGCAATGAAAACACGAAGCCTGCAGCTTTAAAGCAGCTAGGTAGCCCACCCCAGAGACAGGAGGGTGACAGAACTAGGTGTCTCAGGTCTACGTGGCCCAAAACCCAGGACGATGGTGTCTTGCAGGCATTGGATTCTCCAGGTTAAAATGACTTGGTTAAAAGGCATCCTGGTATTTATGGGAAAGTATCAAGTCTCGTCTCCTGCAATATCCATCAACTCTGTTATGCCGAAAAAGAGAAAGGAAAAGGGCCTCCCAGGCTTGCTCCGCCTGTCTCGCTGCTGACAAGTGAGAACCTGACAGAACAAACCCATAAAAAAATGCAGAAATACAGTGTCACAGCCATCCTTGCAGTCTGCCTCCTGCCCAGCTCTCTTCCCCTACAAACACACACATGATTCAGATTATAAAGGTTGACCATGGGACAAAGCCATTCCCACTTCCTACGTGCAATCAGAGTTGGATCCACGAACATTGTGGACAGCCATCCCTGAAACTGGTTGGGTTTTCAGTCTGCTTAGCAGTTGCTTACTCTGTGGGATGGCTCCCCTCAGGATCCATATGGCTCCACCGTCGCTTTCTCTGTTCCTCTCCACATCCCCCTTCACAGAGATGAGCAGATGCTCTCATTTGGGCCAGGCTGAGCACTTGTAGCATCGAAGGTCCAGTCAGACTTCTGCTTCCTGTGGTGCTGCTGCGTACCACCACAGAACGCACCTTCCGCAGCCAGACTGTCTGCACTCAAGACAGGCACTCAGCGTTCAACCTGGGCGAGGACCTAAACTCTGCCTAAGTTCTTCCACGTGTGAGCTCTGACACAATCCTGTTTCTTTTTATGTTTGATGCGAGCACCGAGTAAGTAAAGAGCATGTATTCATAAACTCAGTCAGTTATTTGGGTAACCCAACTTAGAATTAAATCCCTCGGGTGTGGCATTATATGATAGAAGTTCCTTCAAAGTTGTGCTCACTTTTGGTATTTCACCAACAGTGGAGACTTTGATGTGTAGCCCTACTTATTCTACTCTGAGTCTATCTCACAGTTCATTGCAACCTGGAAAAATGAAAGGAACGGAGTATGGTGTGATAAACAGAAGGTCACATTGATTCAGAGCCTGGAACATTCTAGCCAGCTTTAATTTTCTACCTTCTTGAGGGCTGTTGTTTACACATCTGAGGCTTGGCTTGTCATACTTTAAAAAAAATACATCTTTTTTATTTTTTCTCTCTCCATTATAAATGTACAGCCTTCACTCAGATCTTATAATGACTGGCAAACAGAATTCCTTCAACGGGGACCAGGCTTGGAATCTGGTGGGCTTTCCACCGCTGATCTGGTACCTTTCTGTGCTCCAGCTGGCCTCTGGGTTCTTGATTCTGGAATCTGGGAACTGGGACATGAAACATCTTACTTCCATTGAAAACAAAAGAGAAGGAGCAGAGTCCAGACATTTGTGTCACTAAAATACGCATGGAGTGAGCTGGCAGTCCTCTCCTCACGTTGAGGAAAAGATCCCAACCTTCCTCGTTTATCATGGAAATGGCACTTTTTACAACATGCACAAACCTCTAATCAGTTCCACTGTCTAGAGCTGCCCCTGGAGAGGCAGGTTGAGAAAATTTCTTTCGCATCAGGATTCTCTTTCCTCTAATGGAGTAGATGGAAATAACTTTCTAACTTAAGGCCAGTCATAGGTCCCTTAGACACCATGGTCTCTGCCAATTCCATCTCTCCAGTGTAACACAGATGTAGGCCAGACTGAGTCAAACTCACACTCTATGCCAGTGACATTCTAAGGCCTCCCCAAGTCTTATGAGTAGTCACAAGGGCCTTACATGTCCTGTGACACTTCCACTGCTGAAATTCCATGCTCCAAAGTATTTCATCCAGTTTATGATCAGGCGCAAACCCAGCCTCACACTCAGTTTCCAGCACAAGCTCATGCTCAAGGGTATTCATGGGAGTTAAATACTGTACCAAAGGGTAAGGAGGTCGAAAAGAGAAGCAAGATCAGGTTCTACAAAATATGTGGGCTGAAACATAGCTGAGGGGCTATACAGATAGAGAGGAGATGCTTTTAAAACTCCTGTTAGCCAACCAATAAGTCCTTAACAGTTTTATACACTTGTACTTTTCTGAACTCAGTGTCCAGCCTTCCATGCTCTTTCTTGCCTCTACCCTTCCTTCTGACCCTGTCTCTTCAAGACAGTAGATCAGAAACTCATCTGCTGGCAGGCAGTATCACACACAAGCAGGGATATGCCAACTGCAGAGAGGAGCCAGCATCCCTCGACTTCAGCTTCATGTTTTTAACCCTGGATACTTCAGGTCATGTGGCCTCTGGGTGATTAGTTTGCAGTCCCTGGATCTGCAGCCTCTCTCAATACCTCAGCTACCCAAGACAGAGAAATAGTACCCTTGAAAAAGGAATGGTGAGGGTTCTTTCCTCTGCATCGTGTGCCTTAAACCTCGCCAACGTTAGATGTGCTAGATGAAAGGTTACAAGGTAATGTGATCTTGAAATGATCACGCAGCCAAGGTTACCTAAGGCTCCACTAATTTATGTCTGTAGATATTTATTTATTTATTTATTTTTAATTTTTGAGAAGGGGGAGGGGGTCTCATGATGTAGCCTAGGCTAGCCTCAAACCTGCAAGCCTCCTGCCAAGTGCTAGGATTATAGGCACAAAACCACTTGCCATGTCCTGAAGGCACTTTTTTATTGTAGGAAAAAAAATATATAACACATTTATCTTTATAACTCACTAACCACACACTTACACACATGCATAGTTCATTGTCATCAAAATTCACATTCTTGATGTCACATGGTCACCAACCTGTATTGCCAAAACCTTTTCATCAGATCAAGCCTTGGCTCTGTATTCATTAAATAATAACTTCTAATTACTTCCTGCAGGTCCTGGCAACTGACGCCTTCATTTTCATCTTAATGGTAGCGGTTTGAATGACAATGTTCCCCACGGGCTCTTGAATTTGAATACTTGATCTCCAGTTGGTAGCGCTGTTGGAGGGGGACTGTGTCACTGGGGGAGGGCTTTGAAGTTAAATAAGACGAGCACCACACCCAGCTTTCTCTGTCTGCCTGCTACCTGTGGTTCAAGATGTGAGCCCTCAGCTGCTGCTCCATAAACGAATCCTCTAGTACTGTATTAGTTGCCTTGCTCCTGGTGTTTTTTCGCAGCAATAGAACAGTAACTACGACACTCATAAATGAAATCAGGCCGTGCTTCCCCTCATGCTGAACAGGTCTCAAGTCCAATTAGAGAGCTTTCGGTGGCTACCTATGTATGTGTGCCACTACTGCACCTGTAGGGTTACTGTGCCACGCCCAACGTTGCGGTTCATAGGTATCATGGCTGGGGAGGACGACTGGCTGTTGCCCTCCTTTGGAAGTTTGCATGGTGCCCTTTGGTATCATTTTAGAGCTGGTCCTCGGGAAGAAAGTTCTCATATCAGATTCAGCTCAGGGGTCTCCAGGTTCTGCGTCTGAAGTGCATGCACCATGAAACAATCTTCCTGTTGGGATGCCAGGCGTTCTCAGAGCAGATGTTAGGGGAACACCCTCTTCATGCTCCTTACACAACTCCACCCCTGCCAAGATAGACCAATTTCCATAGCTCTCCTAGGAATGTGCTAACGTATCTGTTATAAAGAACCTCTAATTTTTTTTCTGGCCACTCCTTCTCCCTTGCTTACTCTCTACATTCCCTTTCTCAGCTGGCTGCCCTGCTCACTGAATATCTGTGCTTTTACTTATCTTCCCCACTTGCATTTGTGTGCGTTCCCTACAAGCTAAATGTCTGTCGGAAGCGACACTTGTGAAGTGATCCGTATTAAGATCTCATTTCCCCAGAGACCCGTATTTTCAGTGAGGTTTTCCTCTTAGGCGGAGTCCCGCTGACAGCGCTGCTGCTGTGTGCTGGAGTCAGCGGAGTTGGGTTTCCCCCTCAACATGCTGTTTATGTTAGGTTTATCACTTGGACCCATGTTTAGTTTCTCCTCCTCCAATATGAATCACATGTTCATGAACAACAACAATTTCCCGGACCAACCCATGGGGTGTTTACATACCAGATACTCATTTTTAGAAGGGTGATTAAAGGAAATGCACTTCCAAGCTTTTTCTTGACAGGCCCAGGGAGTGGACTCATTCCCTGCAGGAAGAAATATTTTCCTTCTCCACTCTGCCTTCTGCCTTGAGCTCAACAATGGATAAGCGCACTAAACACGTAAAGCTGCTGTTTAGTTCAGCTAGCAGCTTGGCTGACAGCTCACCTCATACCTTCCTCTGAGCTTTTCCATAGCAAAAGGTAAAAAGACCTATTCTTAGGTGAACAATAAATGAGTTTTTCAGCCCTTGGGCAAGTTGGGCTGTTTTCTACAGGGCGATGCTGCCTAACTTTCCATAGCACAGAAATGAAGCAGGGCATAGCCGGTGCCATGCTGGGGGTTGGAACACTGTACCCTGGAAATGAGAGGAAACAGGATCCTCTAGGGTGGGTCTAGGCCACCCAGCATACTCTAGCGATTTGTTTCCAAAAGGTCCACATCCAAGTGGGGATGAGTCTTAATGCAGAGTCCTCAAGTCATCCCGAGTTTTCAGGCTTTTGGATTGTAAACCCTCCTTGGTACTTTATCTAGGCTGCAGAAGAACAGTGAAGTGAAATTTGGATGAGACAAGCTAACCATCTTCAGGCAAGCTCTGTGCCACTGAGATATACAGCCCCACCATTTGGGCAGTAAATCATTAAAGGAGATTTAGCTGAACACAGGCTGGCTCCTGTACATTATTAACCAAACATGGGAAGGAAGGGAGGTCTCGGGTTTCTAGGCTCTGTGTTGACATAAAGAGAAGCCTCTGAAGGCTGTGTTCTCTCTTCTGCAGTGGGCCATTGCACTCAGCAACATTCCACTTCTGTGTCTTTCTCGGGCGCTTGCCAGCCACCTGCTAGAGCAAAGTGTCCTCCTTTTGTATGGAGCCCAGGCTACAGCCAGCACAGAAAGGCTGCAGAGGGGGCTCACAGGTGTCCTTCCCCCAAGCATAGTTTCCCCTCCCAGGCAAATCTCAGCTGTGCTCACCTGGTGAGGTCTTACCTTTTCTCACTCACACCTCACTTCTCCATCTCCACACTTGTCCGCTCCAAGCCTCACACCTGTACCCTCTTGCACATCAACCCTCCTGCCTGACATCTCAATCCTCTCCACACTTCACTGCTCACCCTTCTGGCTCCATTCACCACTCCAGCCTCACCTCCTCACACCTCACCCTAGCAGCCACCCAAGATGGATGAAGACAGAAGTCCACCTACTAGGACCCTCTTCTGAGACCTGCCCGTTCCCTGGCTTCTGCTCCCTGACCTGTCAAGTGGCTGCCAGAAACCATGTCATATCCTAACCTCTTATGCCCCTAGAAGCCCATCTCCTGGGAACTGTGGGTCAGAAATACAACACTTGAGAAACAAAGAAGCCAGGACTCTTTCAAAACAAACACTGTACTCCCCCTCCCCACCCAGAAACAGATTGCCATTTTTTCCAAGCTTCTGCTTCACAATTCCCAGGATGTGTGCTATTTTCTGAATGAACACGGCTCCTGTGCCGGGGGTCTGCTCCAAAGAGTTCTCACCTTGAGACTTTACCAAGCAGGGTTCATTGGAGAAATGCTCACCCAATCCCTGCTCTTCAACCCTGCGGGAGTGCTTTCCCAGGAAACTTTAATTTTGCAAATCAGAGCCAGTAACTCACAGGGAATACACTTCCCAGGGCAAGGTGGTGCTTTAAAAAGATGATAGATAGATAGATAGACAGACAGACAGTCAGACAGATAGACAGACATCACAGGAGCTCTGTTCTTTCCAGACGTACACAATTAGGGATGAAACATTATCCTGTTCTTAGGGCAGACAACAGGAGCATCAGAGCCACCAGCCAGGCACCCCAGATTATCACTGGAGCAACCACCAATCCTGTCCAGCTCCCCATCAGCCCCCCGGAGAGCTTCCAATCACCGACAGTACCTCTTGGCAAGGATGAGATGAGAAGGAGCTGCAAGAACACGAGCCCCAACCGCACCCAGCGGTCCAGCTCCATCTTTCCCGCTGCTGCGCGGTGACTGGTGTGACAATGCCTGAGTGAGAGCAGGGCAGCCGGCTTGCTCTTGCTGGGACCTCCTCAAGCCCCAGCTGAGCCAGAGCTCGGGTTTCAGCCCGCTGGGTTCTCCCACTCTCAGCTAGGGGAACCACCTTCGGCCAGAGCGACGTCAGCCCAGAGCTCTCCTCTTAACCCTTGCGAGGCACTGGAAACCGTGGCCACGCCTGGAGGCCGGTGCACTCCGCCCCATGGGAAAGCAGCAGGACACCAGGGCCAGCTCCGTTTCGCTAGACCTCCTCGGTCAGCCTTTGATGAGGGTAAAAGTAAAGATGTATGGTGGGCAGCACCTGGCTGGGAACAGAAGTAGGAATGGTTGTGGGACCTCTCCGATGAGGCTAGGAACGATATTCACTCTAACATCCCACACCACCGCAAACCTTGAGCTACAAAGCTGAGCTGAAAAGCCAGGGTTGGAGGTTGGCATAGGAGGCTACCATGGGGCTGGGATGGGAGGCTGAGAGTGTGAGATGGGAATAGGACCTGGTTATAGAAAGCTGCGAAAGATGGCATGGAGGACTGGAATGGGGATCTGGGACAGATGTTGATTGTACATTCCCTGGACCAGCCAGATTAGAAGACTGACCTGAAGGCTAGCAAGATAGTAGAACTGTGTGCTGTCCAAATGCGAGGATCAGAGTTTAATCCCTGAAATTCGTAGAAGAAAAGAACCCTAAAAATTGTGCCTCCCCCACCCCACACCTACCTCCACCTTCAGTAGGTGACAGAAGAATAAAGGAAAAACCCACCTGTACTCCCTCTCAACACTCCTCTGCCCCCAAGCTCTCTTTCCCCTTTTCTGCTCTGAGCAGTTGCAGTTTAGAAATCAGGCCATTTGCACATACAGGCTACTGGGAAATCTTGATCTGCGTTCATGAACAGGCAGGACCTTGGTGCCTCTTTCCCAAAAACAGGAAAAATGAGCCCTTGAGAGTTAACTCATCTAAGGTCACACAAGTAAGTGTGGCTCAGCTGGGACTTGAATCTATGACTCTTAGAACTACTGGCTGTAGTCCAAACCACTGTGCTATATGGCTTCAAAGGTAATACTCATATAAAAGGAGGTTTAACCGCTAGAGTCAAGATGTACAAGTAGTAGCATTTTCTGCAGATTCCGGAAACAGAAAGACAGATTCAGATTTTAGGTGACTTGCATAAGATCACTGGGCTACAAATGGCAAAGGATGATATATTAGAGTCTATACAGAACTAGGGTTGTGGGCTAAGCCAGTACTAGTTTGTGATGTTAGACTAAAACCCAAAATTATGAGAAATGAATGATTCTTCAGACCAGGGCTAGGAAGGAAGATGAAAAAAAAAAGCAAGATCTCTACCCATGGAGGAGAGTATTGAGAACTCTATAAAAGAAAGGCTGGACTTGACTGGTGACATTAAGAAACAATGTGTATATATGAGTTAATCCCTAAATTTATAATTATCAATTTCCCCCCAAAGTATCTATGACAGGGTTAACCAATAAAATGCACTTTAAATGGCTTAGGTAGATGACAGATGGATGGATAGATAGATAGATGCACATATATAAATAATATAAATATAAAGTGATGATAGATAATTGATGGAGAGATGACATATATGTGTGTATATATATACATATAGATAGATAGATAGATAGATAGATAGATAGATAGATAGATAGATAGAGACTAGGTAACAGAGCCCACTGAACGGTGGGGGTTGGATGTGGCACTGAGCAAGAACATAGCGTAAGTTTGGCAGAGTGTCTAAATTTTACCCTCTAGTTGTTGAGGGGTTTTGATGATTTAGGTACTGGGGCCAAGGAAAAGTCCCAAGAAGACAGTCACCCTGGACCATCCATGAAGGCTGAAGCAAAGAACAAACCATGGAATTGGAAGGGAGGAAATGACATAGACAACTTGAGGGAGGGTGAACACCTGACCTCAGGACAGTTTTTTTTCGTTTTTTTTTTTTTGTATAAAGCATTTTTTAATTTCTTTTTTTTAAATATTTATTTATTTTTATATCAATCACAGGTTAGGTATTTTGCATCCCAGGCGTAGCCCACTCCCTCATTCCCTCCCACCCTCCCACTCCCTCCCTCATCTCCCTCCTCCCTGCCCCCTCCAAGTCCACCAATAGGGGAGGACCTCCTCCCCTTCCATCCAACCCCAGCTCATCCTGTCTCCTCAGGGCTGGCTGCAATGTCCTCCACTGGGATCTAGCCAGTCTGTCACTCCCCAGCTTGTATGGGGGAGGGTCAAAGAGTCAGCCATCAAGTTCATGACTCAGGACAGTTTTAAGAGATGCTCCACTTTCTGTGCTCAGGAGGCTATGGTGATTTCTGTGGGCCGGGGCTAGGGAGAAGTGCAGACTCTCCATCCATGGAGGGGAATGAGCAGGAGCACTGAAGGAGCACAAAGACTCAGTATTCAATGACCTGTGTCCAAATCCTTGCTTCACTTTCTGACTTCATGACATTGAGCGAGCTAACCATCTCCCTCAACTTGTCTTTAGTATACAGTGGGTGTAATGATCAAACTTGTTTTAGCGATTCTTGGAAAAGTGGAACGAGATTATACATGCAAGAATACTGCACTGCTAGCACACACTGACTGTTATAAATAAATATCATTTAAATATAAATATATTTATCATCATTGTCTACCCTGAGACTGGCCTTGAGGAAACACACGGTAAGGGCTTTCTTCTTCATTGTCAAGTCCCCTGTCCAGGAGACATTTATATAAACAAGCATCAAGAATGGCATTACAGCTGGACAGCGGTGGTGAACACCTTTAATCCCAGCACTCAAGAGGCAGAGGCAGGCAGATCTCTGAGTTGAGGCCATCCTGGTCTATTGAGCAAGTTTCAGGACAGCCAAGGCCATGCAGAGAAATCCTGTCTTGAAGAAAAACAAAGCAAAACTAAAACAAACAAACAAAAATAAAGAATAGTATTAAAGAGAAAGATGCAAAAAGTAGGATATCTGAGAGAGTGCAAAGCAGAGACTAGAGAAAAAAAGTTTGCTCCGTTGCTGAGAAACCATTCCTGGTCCTTTCGTAATGGCAACGGGACAGAGGTAGGCTTATTTCTAAACACCTGTGGTTAGTGGGTCCTTTCAAGGCCACTAACAGCTGACAGGGCCATTTATTTATTCATTCATTTATTTATTCATGTATTTCCTCTGCCTCCATCCCTAAGCCTTTCTGCACCAATACTCAGCAACCTGTTCCCTGCTGCAACTGTACCCCAAACAGATTGGGCTCTGAGTGATGAGCCTGAAGCAGAACATACCACTCAAACATGCTACTGTGGCAAAAAAGACTGAGGTGAAGGCAAGTGAGAAGAAGCTCATGTAAGAAGAACCACGTGCCCCTTCCATTTGAAAAAAATCCCATTTATAAAGGAGTCTCAATTTCCTGTCTGTATGAGGAAAGGCAGGAGTTAGTCGCTACAACCCTTACGAGCTGTGAGGAATTGATGTAGAAACACCACTGTCTAGTGCTTATCTCCCAACAGGTCCCTCATGTAGTTATGTCTTCTCACAATTGTGCCTCTGGAAACTCGTCCTTATCCTCTACACAAAGGTATCACTCTGTTAAGATGCTCTGTAAACGCTAGGTGTAGTAGTGCCCTATCCTAATGCAGCTCCAGAGAGACCTCTTTGGCTTGTTGGCCAGCCAGCCTTGCCTAACGGGTGAGCTCCTGGTCATCCAGAGATCCAAATCAAAGAAGGCGGATTGCATTCCAGAGAAGGAGAGCCAGAGGCTGTCCTCCAGGCTCTAAACACAGGCACACATACATGTATGTGTAATGTACATACATGTGTGCATGAGTACATTCAAACATGCACACACGTGTACTTCCAGGTATACAGGTTGTACATATATTTGATTTTCTTTTTATTTATCTGTTTCCTACTAGTCATTGACCCCAGTCAATGATCACAAGATGGTTAGAGGGGAAAAAAGTATTTTCTCCTCCTTTATAAACCTGATTGGCTGCATTCTAAGGGAGTTTCTGGTTGCAAGTCTTTGCCTCTTTGGAGCGAAGAACTGAAAACACTGCCCCTTCTGTTTCTGGAATCCCCACGGGGGTTTGCAACCTAGTTTGAGCCACTAATTTGACTTTGCTGGTTTCCTTAGACAAGGGACCTTGGAAACCATTCTGAAAAAAAACTCTGTTGTGCAAAGGAGTGTGAACATTTATGTGGCTGATTGAAAGCAGAGATCATCAGATAATGTTATGGTAAGCTTCACAGGAGCTGCTGGGCTGGGAGAGGACCAGAGAAGCTGTGATGATCTGGGAACGTTGGTAGTTTGCCTGAGGCTGTGCGGCTCTGCTGAAGTCTCTGCTTTCCAACATGAATGTAGCTTGCTGTGGTCCCATTGACATCAGAGCCATTTGTGCCATACATAGAGTTAGTGTGGTTTTAAATCAGTTCTTCTAACCAGAAGAGTCTCATGGAGAAAGGGGATCTTAGGGGAACTCTGAAAGTCTCAAAATACAAGTACTTTGTCCATCAATTTTTGGAGGAAGGAGCCATAACCTTCTTTGACGTCTAGCCTATAAACTTTCATTGACATTGATGTTGATGAGATTAGTTACATTTTTGACTAAATATTATTTTCTAAATTTAGGAAGAATAGTTCTGTACATCTAAGCAATTGATGATCCCAGGCTATAAACAACAAGATATTTGCAAGGACTATATCCCAAGCTTGTATTCTCAAACTTGTATTCTTGAGAATGTAGAGATGGGTCAAGGGTTAACAATATTTGTTGCTATTCTAAAGGATCTGAGTTCTGATCCAGCACCCACATAGGGGGTCTCACAACTACTGGTAACTCCAGATCCAGAGGATCCAACACCCTCCCCTCTATGGGTACCTTTACACACATGGCATGCACATAGACACACATGTAGACACGTAGATTAAAAACAAAACCTTAAAGAAAATAATATTCTTGATTTAGCACTCTTGATTTAGATAATGCTCCCTAGTGTTGACTCTCCTGACTGACCCGTTGTGATCTGTGAACTTATGGCCGTCTTACTCTCCCCATTGTTAAATGGGAAAAATAACGGTACCATCTCCCATAAGACTGGAACAAAGAGCTCAAAACAGTGCCTAAAATCTAATGCTTACTTGATGTACAGTAATGACATCCATTATTCTTTTTAAACATTTCTGCAGATACTTACCTATTTACTTGTGTGTGTGTGTGTTTAGGTCAGAGGACAATCTGGGAATTGGTTTACTCCTTCCAACATGTAGGTTCTGAGGACCAAACAGCAGTCCTCAGCCTTGGCAACAAGTAACTTTACACACCAACCCATTTTGCCCACATACATGCTTCTTATCCAATGTTCCAGGGAAGAATAAATTCTGAGTAAGAGGTTATGTATGCAAAAGGCAGAGTGACCTGTCAGGAAGTGGGAATGACAGGCAGGATGAAGAACCGTCTCCTGCTCAGTGTGGTGACACATAGCTTTAATCCTAGCACTCAGGAGGCAAATACAGAAGGATCTCTGTAAATTCAAGTCCAGCTTTGTCTACATGTTAAATTCCTGGACAGTCAGAACTACATAATGAGACTCTGTCTCAGAGAGAGAGGAGGAGGAGAGAGTTTTAAAAAAAAGGAAAAGAAAAGAAAAACAAACTCTGGAGTATTATCTCCTTATTACCACACTCAGAATTCAACATTGAGCTACAGTAGATAGAATCAAGCCACACATAAAATCCACTAACTGTACAAGAAAGAATGAGACGCTCCAACTGAACCTGTCCCTTTTTGGTACCTCCAGGCTGCAAATATACTATACACAGGGAGCACCAGAGTATAGAGACAGTTGGCTCTCTTTATGAATGCCAATAGTTTGTCATTCTCTAGCCTGTAAGTGTCTGCAGACCAACTACATACTGAACAAAGAAAGAGGACAGAGGAGAGGGGTCTGTGAAGGAGTGAAGCTTCTATGACTTCCTGTAATTGAGCTTGGTTTTCATCAGCATCACAAACACCACGTTCAAGTCAACAGGGACAAGAGAAGAAAAGGGAAGCACTGTAGAGAGGAAAGGGGCCTTAGGCTGGAGCCTGCTGCCTGGCCCCACCATGGGAGCCTCCAGACTTAATGAATCCCTGCTGTTCTCCTTTACAGAAAACAGCCATGTTTCTGCCTCTAGCACTGGCTTGGCTCCCACTCCCTTCCCACTGGGAGTCAGTCAGGGAGAAGGTGGCTCTGTGGTTCTCCCCTGGCCACATTCTTCTGGTTCTATGTCATTCATGCAGATTGCTGAAAGCCAGCAAGCCTCTCTGCTTCAGAGTCAATGTGCTCCTGCAACACCTGGAGAGACCCGGTCTTGACTTCCATGTGTGTATATATAAACTTCAACCAAAAAGAGTTGGCTGCTGCACACAGCTTTACAAAACCACTGGCGAATGTCTGGCCATGATCCAAGTGGCTAGCTGACGAGTTAATAATGGGTGAGCCATTTGAGGTGTGAACACAAAATAAAGTCATTTCATGAGAAGGCAGCAGAGGGTGGAGGTGGGTATGACCGCAATGCACAAGAAGGGCATTGCATTCAGCAGACCCCTTGTGTGCCAAAGATCTCCTACTGACTGGGTGTGTGGACTTAGAAAGGTTCATTGACTCTCTGAGCCTCAGTTTCACATCTTTAAAAGCAAAATAGGGGACTAGTAAGACAGCTCAGTGATAAGAGAGACACTTGCATACAAGTCTGGTGATCTGAATTTGATCGCTGGGACCCACATACTAGAAGGAAAACTGATTCCCACAAGTTGTCCTCTGACCTTTGTGGCACACACACACATACACACTATAAATGAACAAATAAACAACAAAATTTAAATGCCAATAGTAACGACCTTGTAAATTTGCTAAAAATTTCTAAATGAGTCTGGTAATACACATAATGAAAACTAATATTTACCATTACTATACCTATTTATAAAACCCCACTGTAGCTCTTTCAAAAACAATAATCCATTCAAACTATTAGCTGAAATTAAAAAGTGGGTACTGTTCTCCTCGGATCTGTAATTTAAGCGACATTACATTGCTATTGATTCAAGACAAAGGCACATTTAAAACTGTATTTTCTTATACAATCATGTTTTCAGTTGGAGGTCTAGAGGTAGAATGTGCATTCAATGAAAGACAAAAAATGAGAGGCTTATTCTAATTGCATCCTGCCCAGGTCCCAGAAACACTGCTCCCAGGGGCTTGCCTTTGAATATCTGGTTCAATCTCATCACATTGTTACTAGGTTTTGTATATAAATCAAGCTGTCTCTGTGGGAGGAAATAAATGTCATAAAACAAATGTTAGATAAACAGTCTTCATTCATTCATTCAGCACAAGTTATTGTACGTTATGCTCATCGTCTTGGATCCTGGCAGTGTAGCTGTGAACGAAACCTGTAGGAGCTCCCACTCTCAAGATACATAGAACATAGATGTGTGAGACTCTGATTAAATGTGGTGAGTACCACAGCAAGAAAAGACAGAATATCCCCGAAGCTAATAACAAGGAATTCAATCTTCCTTTTGTGTCAGAAAACCTTCATGAAGAAGTGACATTGAACTTCAGACCTAAAAAAAAAAAAAAAAGGAGGAGGAGGAGGTAGGGGCAGAGGATGGAAGATCAGAATGGACCATTTAATAAGGAGACAAGCCCTTGAAAACAATGAACTTTATCCCAAGGACTATGAAAAACAATTTGAAAGCAAGGCAGTTACTGGGTCATATTGAACTTCAGAACAGCTCTTTGTACCCTGCATTCAATTGGGTGGAGAGAAGTGACTTGATGGAAGAGGCAATAAGGAGGTCAGAAAGATGGGACCTGTGATTGATGGTGTGTGGAGGATTGGGAGAGAAGCCACAGGCATTTCCCCTTTCAAGGGCTGTATATATATATTGCCTTGTGCATGGCAAAACTCTGAAGGAACCCCTATATTCTCATGCTCAAAAGAGAGAAGAGAAGAAAGAGAGAGAGGAAAAGGAGGAGAAAAAGGCAAACGCCATCCATTGCCCTGTTGTTGCCACCGTCAATAAATATCGGTGATAGGTGTTGACGCCTTCTTCAGGAATGAACTTGAAAGAGAGAAAGTCTATACCACGGGAAAGGTTTTGAGTGCCACTCCTAGTCACCTGAGCTGTGGAAGGAAAAGTAGTCTGGTGCGAGCATGCATACATATACAGGCTTAAGATATGGCTGATGAGGAGGCTGAATGGCTGGGAAGGTCTCCAGCAGAGGCAAGAAAACAGGTAAATAGTGAACACCAAGTGGGACTGTAAAGTGGGACTGTAGTGGACGAGAAAGCAGCCACCGAGAGGGGCCACAGGACAGCAAAGTAATGACCGTCTCTGAGACGGTCTCTTAGCTTAAGATCATTTCACTTGAAGATGTTGAAGTGATACTGAACTGAGATCTTTCTTCTAGGCTGGTGATGAGCAGTGTAATACTTACATGAGATGCTGATCAGAATCAGTGAGCTACAGCTCCTAAGTGGCCGAAGGAGCACAAGGGTTAACAATGGATGCTCCACCCTGTGCTGTGTTGCCAAACTATGGTGTTCAGAAGGTTGCCTGTAAGAACACATTTTCCATTATCATCTTAGGATGGGGTTATTAGGATGTCTCCCATTATAAGCCAAAGAATTCTACAGGTACAACCTGCTCAGCCAACTAATAGCCAGAGTGGGGCATCAGCTCCTGACATCTGATATGTATGCATGAACAGATGACCCCGTGGCTGAGACAGAGGTTAACCAAGGCACAGCGGCCTGGCTGTAACTTACAGAAGCGAATCTGACTATTAGAGCTTCTGCATGTGCCAGTGTTAGCAACGGGGCCCAGTACTGAGTTTGGATGAGTAAGATCGGGACAGAGACCAGAGACTGTACTTTTAACAAAGTCCCAATGATGCTAATTGAGGACCATGGCCTGCCACTTGTATTGTGAGAACTGAATGCACAAATGTCACCTTATCTAAGGTCACAGAGGAAAGCTCTTCTAACTCTATAGGAGTCCTGAACAGGGCAAGGTAGAACCAGGAGACCCTGACCCTTGGAGCTAGCACCTCAGGTTTAGTCTACATGGACTAAGATGGTTTCCAGGCATGCTTCTGGGAATGAAGGTATTTCTACTCTTTGCCGGGTGGCTTACCAAGGAGCAGTTATGAACTGTGTTTCCTCTTGAAAGATGTAGGACTGGCATTTTCTCTGTCTCTCTCATATTTGTATGTATATTCGTGTACATGTATTCGTGTGTATTCAGGTACATATGTGTGAATTGAAGCTAGAAAACACTACTGGTTCTCCATTTCGGTTTTTGACAGATTCTCTTACTCAACTAGAATTCCTCAAAGAAACTAAGTTGCCTGCCCAGCAAGCTCCAGGGATCGTCCTGACTCCCCACCACTCTCATGGGGTTTCAAGCTCCCAACACCATGCCTGACTCTCTTTAATAGGAGTTCTGGGAATTGAACTCAGGACTAAGCCATCTCTCCAGCCCAAGATTCAAGTCGTCTATTGTCTCCACCATGTTAGGCTGACTGTGGACATTAAACCTTCAGTCTTGAGTTTCCATGGCCTGCCGCAGAATTGCCATCAAGAGGCATCCTTGATGCTGCTGTCCAAAAGTTAGAGGTCAGGAGGCATCTGACAGGGGCCCTGGTAAATCCCAGCCTGTGTATAACTCCCTTGGTCTCTACAAACCTTCTCCCCTTCTTCCCACCAGGCCTTCCCCAGCCCCAAGACAGCCATCAGTCAGGCTGGACCAGGGCCATGTCAACATCAGGATCTGCTTGAATGTCCCTCTGGTCGACTGGGACCGTTTACCTGTGATTTGGCTCTGGACACTTTTCCTTATCATATTTCATTGGAAAATCTGATCTCATTTGAGGTTAGTTTCCAGTTCTGTTTCTGGACCAGTAACTAGTGGAAGGCAGCCAGAGAAATGTAAACAGGTAATGGAATGTAACAGGGTCCACACTTTCAGTGATATTTCATGCCTCCAACAAGTCTGGCTTCCTCCACTCTGTAACCTGGGTCCTTTCTCCCACACCATGACAAGTGCTTCAGAGAAACGTAGGTATCTGCAATCATTAGAAAGTCAAGGGTCCACCTGCTGGAGCTAGTTCAGGAAGGAGGGTGAGTCAGGGTCAGCCTGTAGGTGGCTGATGGGGTGAGAGTCTGGCCAGGAGCCCAGAGGGGCTCATGAATCACATAGATTTCCAGAGGCAAGGCGCTCTTCTCTGAGTCAGGTGAGAGCCCCACCTGCAGCTGGATGGCTGGATGCTATTAAACAGCGGCCCCTTGGGGATTCATACAAGTGTGCTGGATTCCTTACACCCTGGGAACAACTTACTGCCCTTGTCTGCTCTTTCTCCTTCTGGACCTCTGTGATGTCTCTCTCTTTTCCACACACTCATTTATCTCTCTCTCTCTTTGTACACACGTCTTTCTGCCCTTCCTCTATTCTCCTTCCCCCTTTCTTTCCTTTATTTCTTTTAGCTCCCATTCACTTCTCTCCCCTTTCCCTTCCAACAGGAAGACAAGGCCATACATTACTATGAGGTCATGCTGGAACGTTCCCGCCTGGGGGAGGAGGACTGTAAGCACAAGACTGATGGCTGGGAGAGCATTTGGAAGCAGTGGATTCTGCCCGGAGAAGGCAAAGAGAGTGTCAGTGTCCTCTACTCTTATTATTTCCCCTTTTTAGTTTCTGCTCAAGCTTTCTGACACTCCTCAGAGACTCTGTCCCTATATGTCTCACCCAGTCTCACCATAGCTCAGATCTGAAGGCGTTTCTGCCTGTGCTGCAGCCATTAGTTCACACCTCACTGGCTCTCACCGGCTCGCACAAGGAATCCAGGTCCTTGAGGGTTGTCTTTCATTGCTGGAATAACTGCTGCATCGCTGAAGCTGGGGAGATGGCTCAGTGGCAACACTTTGGATCCCTTGCACCCACATGAATTCTAGGCAGTCATAACAACATATCTCTGTAAGCCTAGCACTCAGGAGAACAGATAGTCCCCATCGGAATCTAGCTGGCTAGAATAACCAAATTGATGACCTCTAGGTTCAAGTGAGAGAACTGCTTCTATATATAAGGTGGAAAATTATCACGGAATACACCTGATGTCAAGCTCAGGTTTCTACATGTATGCGTGCGCGTGCACGCACACACATACACACGCACACAAAATCCACCTTTGCCAATTACACAGCTTCAGATAGAGAGATAATCCTGTTGAAGAATGCCTCTAGTCAAGGGCACTCCATCATGGGTGGCACCTGAGGCTGGGTGGCTTTCTTCCATTCCAATCACACTGTGTGGAGTCACACAACCTAGCACTCTGCTTACATCTTAACATCAATTCACTCTCCAAGTGTCAGTGGTGTGGAGGAAACATCAGGGCTGCTTAGAGTTCAGATCTCTGTTCTAGCTGCCACCACTGAGGAAACTAGCCCTTTCCTCTAGGATTCAGCTTCCTTCTGTCAGGTGAGGGGTTGGGCGACTCATCCACAAAGTCCTGTAAGCCTCTCTCATCAATGAACTTGCTCTCTATATAAATCTCTGACCTATGGATAGAAACCTGACACTTCTCACAGCCTTTCCACACGTTATTGGCTCTTTTATAGGATGCTACAGAAAACCTTGTGTATTCTCGGTCTCTTGTCTCCCGGCATCCCAGGATGGGGTCTCCCAGGTACTTACCAACTTGTCAGTCACCACAGACACAAAATGGCTACTTGGTTTTTATCTTCTCCTACTCCACTTATGCTGCCCACATCTAAAGTCCCTAAGCACTCTCAATGTGCGCTTCCAGCTGTGGCTACTGGCAGTCACAGGAAAGGTGCTACCCACTCATCCCCACAACTGCTGGGTCTCCAGATATACACAAGCTCCTCTGATCTGCCCAAAAGGGGGTAAATTGTCTCTTTCCACGACACAGGCTCATCTCAACCTGCAAATGGCCCCGGTGTGCCCACAAGTGTTACAGAATCTATCTTCTAATCTAAACACTTTCTCATTCTTGTCCTTATACACTTACTCTCAAAGTACTCAAAATGCAAGGCATATGCTGCAAAAATGGGCTCTTCCTCATTTCTTCCAGCTTTGAGTGAAAGACCCTGCCCACAAATCACCTTCTGAGGGGCTCCCCACTGCTTTTGCAGATGTGAATTCCACTGTAAATTCAAACTAAGACTTTCCACACCCCAACACACACACACACACACACACACACATATGTGTGTGTTCTTGCAGTTTACATTATTGCAGCAAATAAATCAAAGTAATAAGTTGAGTGAACGGTGTGTGTGTGTGTGTGTGTGTGTGTGTGCTCATCCTGTGGAAGAAAAGAGGGCTGGGGAGCTTATGGATATAGCTGGACCTATGGCTCAGGGGACACTGATATGGACACGGCAGGTTCCATCCCTACTACTGTACAAAATGGGAATGTCTACAATCTGTAACCCTGACACTTAAAGGTCGAGATAGGAACATAAGAAGTTCAAGGTCATTGGAGGGCAGCCTGGGACACACGAGACCCTGTCTCAAAGTTAAAGGAGTGACCCAGGGTCAGAGGAGAGATGAGGAAAAATAGAAAAAGGAAGGGAGTCCGGCATGAGAACAGTATTGTAAGCAGCTCACTCAGTATGCCAAACCACAAAACCAAGCAAAACTAAGAAGTCCTTCACCCCATGTGTTCTGGAAGCAGGTCTCGATTTCCAAAGAAAACCTGTGACAGGTAGGGCTGTTGGTGATATTTAAAATCCTTTATTCTGTATTCACTGACAAAAAAGTCAAACTGGTGAGGAAATACAATATATTGTAAAGAAAGCACTTTCTCTCTGATGGTCAGTGTAGGGGGCTTGAAAGGAAAACTACAGGCCAGATGATCAGCCTGGAAAAAATACATTGTTCTATTTTTAGAACTAATGAAAAGAGCCTTCTATAGGAAGAAAGCATAATAACAGCCTTTTTATTTTTTTCTTTCTCTAGGAAAGAGGAATAAAAAGTGGTTACCAGTGTGCACCCAGAATGCACCTGGAATCTCTGCTTTGTCCTGGGCATCTGGATAGAATAAGCCAGACTATAGATGCCTGGAAGGGAAACACACATTTGATAGTTGACCACCCTGTCATTATTTAATAGCGCACATGAAAATAGAAAACCAGACATTCTAGAATCAGGAAGGCTTCCTGGAGGAAATACTGGCTGGGACAGCTTTATAAGATTAAGAATGGAGACCCTAGAGTGATGTCCTCTAGGAGTGAGGGAGGAGAGATGCCTGGGCAGCAGCTGGAGAAGAGCACGGCATGCGCAAGAAACTGGGAACGCGCCAGTGTGAGTAGGAGCTCGAGGCCTGTGGGGAATCACTGCTGAGGCAGCCTGAGAAGAGAAGCAGGCCTCCGGATGTCCTAGGACTTTGTCTTTACTTGAGAGGATGTAGCCATCGACCTCGGAGGGGGTACCCCATAATTTCTGCATCCTGTCTGTCATGGTGTTTCATGGTCCCCTCTCACCATGTAGAAGAGTGGGTCTATGTGTCTCTGTCTGCCATCTTTCTTGTTGCTATGACAAAATGCTTACCATGTGGGACTTAAAAGGAGGAAAAGTTTATTTTGCTCATGGTTCCAGGAGTCTTGATCCATAATAATGGGGAGGTCTTGGTGCAGCACTGAATATTGTGGTGGACAGGAAACAGAGTAGAGCAACAACAGGAAAGGGCTGGGGCAAGAAACAGCCCTCAACCACATGGCGCCAATGATATTCTTCCTCCTATTTCACCTTCCTCAATTCTACCGCCTCCCAATAATCTGTTAGTTAGCCTTTCATCCCATCAGAATGCCCATAGTCTAATCAGTTCTGGAAATGTCCCCATCATGCAGTGTGCTTTTCTAATTTCCTGGATCTTAATCAGGTCAAGTTCACAGGATTAACAATCAGGGAGACCAGAAACTGGTGAGAGAAGTGAAAACATGGAACTTCTCTGATTGGTTTGCAAAAGACACAATGCCTTCCATACATCCCACTTCTCTCAGATTGCCCTCTGAGGGGCATCATGTCCGCAAGCCTTGTGGTGACAATCGTGTGGAGAGGAGCAGAAACTTCCTGGCAACAGCTGTGATAGTCACCTGGAGGGAAATACAATGATCCTTCCAGGTCTAGGTTACTTTGCCAGAGCCCTACAGATTAGTTCAATAGAGAAATGAAGAAGAAAATAATGAGAGGTGATTGATGTAGGCACGGAGCGTACACTAGCAGACCCAGTAATGAGGGACCTCAGAGGTGGTGAGCACCTTACAGAGCGTCTTAACAGAAGTCCAGTGCCATCATAGCAAAGGGCTGAAATGACGAACAGGGACTTTGAGCTTCCAGGAGCAGCAAATGGGGAAGGCAAATAAATGGGGAGTCAGTGGGAGATAAGGGCCAGATAGTGAGATTTGCTTACTATCTGGGCTTGTCTCTTGGGAGTAGGTTCTCTCTCTCTCCTTGGTAGGAAGGAAAGAGGCATCTTTGTGGATTTAGATCCTGCTTTTTTGGCAAACGGGAAGGAGAAAGAGCTTTACATGTTTCTGCTTCTTCTCAGCAGTCCCCAGCTGTCAATAACCTCCATGCCAGACTGGCACATCCAAGGTAGTGTGCTCAGTGTCCTTCAGAGCCATGTTGGAAACGAGTCCATCTGTGTCACTCAAGGCTTCAGAAGCCACAGCTGTAGGCAACCTTGACTGAACATTTGAGAGAGTCTCGAATTTGACGTGTAAGCCATCCCCAGATCCCTGGCCCTTATAATCCTCGAAATAAAAGATAGTTATTTTAAAATTCTGTGCTATTCAGGGTGAGTCTTCATACAGTAATAGATAGCTAAAATAGTAGCAAAGAACTAAATTGGCTAATTGTGTGAGTTTAAGCAAGTGACCTAACCTGAGCTTCAGTTGTTTTTTTGTTGGTTGGTTGGTTAGTTTGGGGTTTTTTGTTTGCTTGTTTGTTTTGTTTTTTGTTGTTTTCTATAAAATAAGAGAAATGGGCTTGGGCGATAGAACAGTAGTTCAGAAGGAAGTTAGTGATAGTCTTTGTGGGTCATAAATCCCTGAAGGCAGAACGGTGAGTGTTGATGCAGACCCAGAGTGGAAGTAGCTGGGAACAAGACAATGAAGACAAGAAGCTGTCACTGCCGCTCACTACCCTGTGGCTGATGCCACGTCCACACTACTGCATGGAATTCTCCCATCCAAACTGACACAAGATTGCTCCCATTTCACAGAGTGAAATGTGAGGCCCAGAGACACTAAGTCCACAACGGCCCCACACTGTCACGCTTCCGAAAGGTTGTTTTGGTCCAGACGTGACTTCTACAAAAGGAAGGTCACAATCAGTTTTGCTTATCTGCCTTGTCACCTCACTGTCCCAAGTCACTATCAACTAAAAACCCCACAAAATGGCTCCAAAGTTGCACTGACTGGGTACAGATCCTAAGTTTCTAACCACAGTAAACCTAGGAGTGGAAACCAGAAATGCCAATGGGATTTGGTAATGTGGCAGAAGGGGCCAGACAGCAGTCTGCAAAGTGCCTTCCAAGCACACACATCCGGACAAAGTCCCAACAACGAAATCACTGAGTGTTCCTCTGGTCTCAGCAGAAGGCCAGGACTTCTTACCCGTGTCTGGAAGCATGCCAGCTGCTTATTCCGGGACAGGCTCTGTGACAATATCCGTGGCCGCCTTCTTTTATTTTTTTGGCACAAACACAACTAAGTGCTTCTTCATTTTTCAGTTTTAAGCCTTACTGTTCAGAGACACTAAATCAACTGTAAAAGTATGTTATGAAAACCAAGTTGGCAAGCCAGGTCTCCTGGAAAGGAGCAGGGGTGGCTTTATTTTCCATGATCTCAGAGTAAAACAAGTAGATTTATCCTCAGATGGTGCTTCTAGAAGGTCATCAGGAGCACAACCATTTAAACCACGGCCTTGGGCCTGCTCAAGTGCTGAGCATGACCTAATCAGGCCTCAAATTCTCAAAGAAACAAAGAAAGAAGAAGAGATGCTGGCCTAGCTCTGAGGATTTCAAAGTTATCTTGGTGCAAGGAAGTTTTCTTTTTCTGTGAAGCCTCCTGGGGAGCTTCCAAAGGAAGCTTATCCTGCCAATCCTCTGAAGCTTCTTTTGCTCTGTGAAATGAGCAAGGTGAACTCTGGGCAGAGCAAACCTTTTTCTTTTCAAGTGCAGACCTTCCGGGGCTACATGGCTTTCCCAGAGTGGTAGCTGCTGGGGAGCAACCTTGCACAGGGGTTCAAACCTGCCTGAGCATTTCCTCATTGGTAAGGATACAACCTGGACACCTTCAGAACTTTGTTTGTTTGTTTGGATGGTTGTGATGGCTTCGAGGCTAAAAAAAATCACTTGTCATACAAACTTGGGATGACCCAAGTTTAATCTTTAAAATTCAGATGGTGGAATGAGAAAACCAACTTGCATCTAACCTGATGAAGAGAGAATGAACACCTGCAAGTTGTCCTCTGACACACACACCGACACATAGACACGCAGTATATAAAATGTAATGAAAATTCTTACAAAGGAATTCTGCTGTCCTTATGAAAATTAAACAAGGTAAGTGATGCTAAGTGTTTTGCACATTGCTAGTTATTCCAGAGAAAGGCATCAACTACACTCTTGACTGATCAAGGGTATAGATACCACAGTTGGAAATGCCATGTTTGCATCTTGCCTCCATCGCTGACTAGCTACAGGCAAGTTAGCCAATAACTCAAAGCCATTGTTTTTTATCTTCAAAGTGGGTGTCAACGGTACATGTCTTGTACCTTAACGGGCTGTTAGAGGGATGTCATGAGCTTCTGCTTAAAATATACTCCAAACATAAAAGCAATAAGATTATGACAGTGACTTTGAAAAATGACAGTAACAATCACAGTCATTTTTACTGTCACATTCCAAGTACTGTTGGAAGTTCTTAGGTCAGTAAGCAGAGCAAACCACCTTTGTTTTACTTAGGCAAAAGAGAAAACAACACATTGAGTGTCTCGGAGATCAATAACAGAATCAGAGGAAAAGATGAATGGCCACACTGCTCACAGTAGCAGGAAACCCAGGACATACCGGTGATGGGAAGGAAGGATGTTATAATCAATATGCGACTATCAGGACAAATTAGCTGCACCTGAGTAACCACTCTCAGACTCTCTTCAGAGGAAGGTGTATGCTTTGACATATGTTAGCTCCAAGGGGGAAGAGTAGTTATTGAAAATGAAGCTGTTAGCAAAAGCAGGGGGTGCTGCAAGCAGAATCAACGTATGTCAACAATAACTAAAGCTTCTAGTACGGGTAATCATAGGGATGGTCTCACTCAGGAAAATACCTGCTACACAAGCTTAAAGCCCCAAGTTCAAGTCCCAGAACCCATCACAGAGGCATCAGCCTACAATCCCAGCACTGGAGAGACAGAAACAGACAGATGCTAGCTTGGGCTTGCTGGCCAGCCAGTCAACTGGATCAGTGAGCTCCAGGTCAACCTATGTGAGACCCTGTCTCAAAAACCAAGGTGGACAGCAACTAAGGAATGATACCCAAGTTTGACCTCTGACCCTCAACAAGCCCATGCACACATGTGCACCCATAGGAACACACCCACATACACCATTCATATACATACAAAATGGGAGCAAAATACCATCATCATCAAGTACTTGTAGAAGCAGATCTTAAGATTAATTCTATTATTGTAGTATTCAAGGAAGAATAAAAAGCAATCAAAAATAACAGCATCAGTGGGTATGGTGGCACACACTGGTGATCACAGAGAAAGGCTGTGGCAGGAAGAAGGAAGAACAGCCTGGACTACAAAGCAACTTCAAGATCAGTCTGGGCTACATATAGAGACCAAGTCAACTGACAAACACTCAATGTCAGTTTGTGTCTAAATGTGAACGTCATGGTTATTGGTATAATCAGAAGAATGGTCATTGGGCTAGCAGTATTCTTAATCCTCTCTTTGGAATTTTTTTCTGCTTTATTTCCCCCAGTATTTTTGCCTTTGTGGGAAATTAAAATCTCACCATTACAAAATAAAGACCATCTTTTCTTGCCTGCCCTGTCAATGTTTGACACTGTCCTAAGCACGTGATGTCTTTTGTTTCATTCACTGTATTACTGCCAGGTTGGGTCAGGAAAAATGATTAGCCACTGTTAAATAAAGTTTAATGGAAACAATAAAATTAATGTTGAAGTCATAATATTTTTATAATTGTTAATAATTAATACCAAGCTATTATCGGTTTTTTTTCATTTGGCAATAAAGCTTCTTTATATGGTGAATTGCTCATTTGTTTCATTTCACCAGAACACACCGTTAAACCCATGTGGTTACTTCTCCTGGTTGATTCATGCTACATAAGGTTGCCTGGGTGTGAAGCATTCAATCACCAATCAATGCCTACAGTTTGGGGGGTCTGCCCTGTAAGATGTCAGTGGTAAAGAGGGATAAATAGATGCTGATTGGAGCCACTGATGCCTGCTGAACTGAGCGAGTCAATACACAGAATTTCCAGGTGTGCTCCCTCTGCATTTGAAAAGTTTGGGGATAATTGCACCACAGCTCAAAATGGCATTCGCATGGAGAAATTGAACTGCTGTCGGGCTCTTTGACATACTACATTCATTGCTCCTCTGTGACATAGTTGTTTGTGTTTCAACTTTAGCAGAGACCTGAGTCCTAGGAAACGGTGATGTGAGAGCCTTTGAATTGGAACTGCATCACCACTGAGGTGAGAATTCAGGCTTCTCCCATCACTAGTGGGTTCTTGGGCCCTCTCTGTGAACTGTGCTTCACCCTGTTTCTTTAAATACTTTGAGAAGGACGCATCATTATTCTCATTATGAGTGCTTGGTGAGAATGGGAATGAGTCTTCTACTCTCTGACGCCATTCTTCTGTGCCCTCCACACCAGCTTTGTAGTATCAGGAACAGGGGACAGAGTTCTCTGCAGAGCTAACCGGGAATGGGAGGACTCATGTCCTGGCCATGCTAGATGACATCAGCCCTTTTATTCACATTTACAGGAGGTGAGGAGAGCAGTGGTGACAGGGAGGTTTTGCAGGCAAAGACCACCCAGGCTGCTGGAAACATTGTGCTGCCAGAGAGCAAAGTACACACAATAGCAGGACGGCTGTGGAAAGTCTTATTTCATAATGGTACTGAAGATTGTTATGGAAGGAAAGTTTTCCAGAATAATTCTCCCTCCATCTTCCTAGACCACATGCTTGGTACTGAAGCACTTTGTCTGGCCTAAAATCCTGCCTATAAAACTGAGGCTCAGGGTGTTGTTTCCCTAATTTCTTTCTCAACCCTTTTGTCTTTTGTATACAGGAGGAATACTGATTTTTTTGAGTAAATTTTGTATCCAGTTACTTTGCTGAAGGTGTTTATCAGCTGTAGGAGTTCCTTGGTAGAAGTTTTGGGGTCACTATCATATCATCTGCAAATAGTGATACTTTGACTTCATCCTTTCCAATTTGTATCCCCTTGATCTCCTTTAATTGTCTTATTTCTCTAGCAAGGACTTCAAGAACTATGTTGAAGAGATATGGAGAGAGTGGGCAGCCTTGCCTTGTCCCTGATTTCAGTGGGATTGATTTAAAGTTCTCTCCGTTTAGTTTGATACTGGTTATAGGCTTCCTGTTTATTGCCTTTAGTATGTTTAGGTATGTGCCTTGTATCCCTGATATCTCCAAGACTTTAAACATGAAAGGATGTTGGATTTCGTCAAATGCTTTTTCAGCATCTAAGGAGATGATCAACCAAGGACCATTCATGGAGATAACTTAGATCTCCTGCACAGATGTAGCCATGGCAGTTCAGTGTCCAAGTGGGTTCTATAGTAATGGGAACAGGGACTGTCTCTGACATGATTGGCCTGCTCTTGGATCACCTCCCCCTAAGGGGGGGAGCAGCCTTACCAGGCCACAGAGGAAGACAATGAATCCACTCCCGATGAGACCTAATAGACTAGGATCAGAAGGAAGGGGAGGAAGACCTCCCTTATCTGTGGACTTGGGGAGGGGCATGGATGGAAAAGGGTGAAGGAGAGTGGGGTTGGGAGGGGAGGAAGGATGGAGCTACAGGGGGATACAAAGTGAATAAACTGTAATAAAAAATTTTTAAAAAAGAATAGATGAGATAAAAAAAACTGAGGCTCAAGGACAGGAAATATAAGTGGGGCCCCTGGACACACACTTATTCTATTTGATGATCTTGTTTTAGCCCACTCCTTCCTCCTCTTTCCATATGTCTCTTCTGATTGTCTAATTCATACCAAAGTAAGCTACATTTCAAAGGCAGAGGGAGAGAACAATACCATCGTAAAGGCATAAGAAAATAAACAAAAGCAGTTGGTGCTTATGGCTGGACACTGTGTTAATCAGCTTTCTGTTACTGTCATAAACACTCAAAATAATCAGCTTATAAAGAGGAAAGGATTATTTTGGTTCATGACTTCAAAGGTTCCGGCCTCCATATCTTCGTTTTTTTATCTGTCGCTATGGTGAAAAACAGCATGACAAGAACAACTTAAGGATGAAGGTGTATTTCAGCTGAGCGTCTAAGTTAGAGTCCACCATGGGAGGGGAGTCAAGGTGACAGGTGCCTGAAGTAGCTGGTCACATCCCAGAAAACAGAAAGCAAGGATACGTGGGTACTGCAGCCCAGATCCCTTTTTTAATGAGTCCATGTTTCCAGTCAGGAAATGGTTGGAAGGGTCTTCCCACCTCAGGTAGTATAATCATGCTAATGTCTCACAGACATAATTAAATTCTGACAAGTGACTCTACGTTGTGGGGAGTTGACAATTATCACTAACCATCAGGCCATGGTCACTTGGACCCACTGTATCTTCGCAAGTCAGATTATGGTGGGAGAAACCCATTTATCTCTTAACTAGGAGCAAAAAGAGAGGTGGATAGGGGCTGGAGAGGTTCCACTATAGCTTCTAAAGCCATGCCCGAAAATCTGTAGGCCACATTTGAAGTTTCCACAACCTCTCCTTAGAATGAAGCAGGGACTAAGCTTCTAACGCATGGGCATTGAGGGATGCTGTGGACCCAAACCAAACCAAGCATCATGCACCTGGCCTCTTAGCTCTCTCCAGGAGTGGTGCATTTATCTTCCTGATTTTACAAGGAAGAAATAGATAAAGCTCAAAGAAGCTCTGATTTGTCCAAAGCTAATCCCAGAAAAGCCTGCAGGAGCCAAGGCCTTTTGTCAGCCTGATTGTAACAGAACTGGTACATTCATCCACCAGCACAACCTTCAAAATTATGGAAGCCTAGTTTATTTTTTTTTACCATGGCAATTAAATAAAAATTTTATGGGTAGGAACAAGCATTAAAATCATCTTCGTCATCATCATCTTCGAAGCCCCAGCAGCTGACAAGATGGCTCAGTGTTTGAAGGTAACTGCTTGATTACTTGAGTTCCACCAGGCTTCACATGGTGGAAGGAGAAAACTGCCTTAGGTTACAAGTCTTTCCACAGCCAGAACACCTCAGCCCTATTCCAGGCCAAGGGGAAACTGCTGCCTCTGCCCTGCTGGGCTCAGGGATTGTGTCAGTGTTGGGCCAACGCCAGACAGAAGTCTTGGCTCACCAGCTAAAACGTCACAGATTTATCTCTGCAGCCGGAGAAGGTCAGGAGCGAGTCAAAGGTGAGTCATGGAGAAATGAAAGGACACGGGCTGAAACTTGTGCAGGTGAGTCTGGAAGCCACTGGAATGTTGACAGAAATGGTGACTGGCAGATGGAGGAACCACAAAGGGTGCTCAGTACCCGGGGTTTCTTCAAACTCCTATTCAACCAAACTGAAATCAAATACTACTGTCTGGGGGTGATCTGTGCTGAACATGTATAGATCACGTTTCAATCATTATATCCTAAGCAACAGCCTATAACAATTTATATAGCACTTACATTGGATTAGACATTGCACATACTCTAGGAGTGAGCTGAAATACAGAGGAGGATATGCATGCCTAGGTTCTAATCAAATGTAGGACATTTTGGGGAGCGGGATCCAGGAACCAATACCCTGGGAATGTGAGAGGTAAGGATGCTGGTAAAGGCAAGGAAGCTTTGAGCTGAGCCTTGGTCTGAGAGCCATTATGACTGGGTTGTCTCATAACGCAGAGGTCTGACAGTACAGAGGCAGATGAACTTGACCCAGCTGCTCAAGAAGCTTGGTCAAGCTCAGCCAGGCTTAAGCTTCAGGTTTGTGTCAGTAACTCCCATCTGGACTGCTAGAGCTGGCTTACCCTGCTGTCTCTGCTCCCTTCCCCCATAGGCCAGAGATCTCTTTTTTTTCTCAGCAGCAGCTTTATCTTCCCATCAAAACCCATCTTTCCAGACCATCTATTGTCCCTGGTTCATGAATGTGGCTACAATACTCAGTGGGATTTCTTCCCCTAGGCTCTCTGTTCTGCACTCAGGCTGGCTTTGACTTGCTCTGTGCTCCTGCACAGACTTTTCCTTCCATCAGGAATTTTCCACTGCACTCCATCCTCAAAGCAGAATGATGGACACAATGCTTCCTCTGGGAAGCCTGCCCTGACCTCCTCTCCTCCAGGAGTAGGTGACTACAAGTTTGATCTCTTCCTATAATGGATTGTAAATATTGTTTTCAGCTTGCTTCCCTTTCAACAAGGCGATACTACCAAGCTATTTCCAGCATCGAACAGTTCCTCTGAAGGGAAAATTTCCTTTCAGGATAGAAAAGATACTTACAAATAGCAGATTGAGAATAGCCAACCCACGTGTACATCCACTAGTGACAGAAGAAGTGCTTTAAACAGCTTTCTTTCCAAAGCCAGAAGTCCTGTTGGTACCTTGTGAGGAGATCATAAACTTGGTCTCAAAAATATCATAGAAAATCAAGGGAGGCAAGATGGGAAATGTGCCTAAGTTGGCAGAGTGATTGCTTACCATGCACAAAGCTCTAGGTTGGATCCCCAGCTCTGTACAAATGGGATTTGGTCACATACATCTCTCATCCCAACATGCAAGAGGTGGGAGCAGAAGGATCAGAAGTTCAAGATCACTTTTTTTGGCCACATAGTTAGTTTAAGGCCAACCTGGTGTATTAATTGTTAGTCCTGTTGCATGGACAAAATACCCTACAAAAGCAAGTTAGGGTGGAAGGCTTAGTTCAGGAATCAGGCTCAGAATCAAGACTCACAGGCTAGAACCTGCCAAGGTTGACAACTAAGGTTCCCATGATTCCTTAGTTGTCAACCTTGGCAGGTTCTAGCCTGTGAGTCTTGATTCTGAGCCTGATTCCTCAAGCGTGACCCCACACAAGTCAAGCCACTTAATATTTAAACACTTTTGAGTCAGAGGACACCAAACCACTGGAACATTGAGCCATGTATCACCAGACCTGCATAACATTGGATATTTCACAACACTGAACCTCAGTCTCTGGGTCTATGTGGTAGACTTGAACTTCCCCATATGACTGTTGTAGAAATATAGATTTCATGACAGGAAAAGCTCCCATGGTGCCAAATATATCTGGGTAGTTTGTATACTGTATTCAGATTCCCAGATTATGGGAACAAGTGGAGGCTAGAAGCCAACATGGCTTTTACTGACCTATCTGTAAATCCACAGATCTATTTCTCTAAAGAGGCTTAAATAGATGTACCCTAAGAATAAAAATCTTATCTTAAAAATAGGTCTTAGAAATCATTACTTGGTAATTATTATCCACCCAAATAGAAAATCATAACTATTGTTGCTGAAATAGCAAAATTTGAAAACATTTCCCAGGGCTGACAATATTGCAGGATAGTTAAAAATAAAAGCTTTGATGTTGTGCTAAAGTTTGAGCCCCAATTCTGCCACTAACTATGCTGAATGATCACAAGCAAAATGTGTAATCTCTCTGAGTTTCAGTTTCGCCATCTGTGAAAGGGGAATAATTTGGAAGGATTAATGGTGACTTGGTAATTACTGTCTTCTGCATACCTCATGTTTCAAGTGTTCCGGGACCTAGCTTTATGGGCAAGTAGACCCCAGATCGCCAGAGGTAATCAAACACTCATTACTGTAATTGGTATTTATTAAAGTTCTAATGTGTTCTAGGCTCTGGAGAGCTTATTCCATCTATTGAGAATTTCATGTTTGCCAGATAATGTGCTAAGCACTTTATATACATGATCTCATTTATACTCACGAACACCTCACAGGGTAGCCTCTATTAGGATCCATTTGAGGTGAACTTGCAAACTATTTTTAAAAAGCAGTGAACTAATACTTGAGAACACTTAAGGAAACATTAACCATGAAAGGACAAATTGCATTTCGGAATAAAACAACAGCAAGCATGTACTTTGAGCGGTGTGCTATCTAGGAACTGGAGTTCACTGTTAGAGGCAGTCTAGTTGCCTTTCTCTAGTGGGTTTGGCCTTGAGAGGTATTGAAATAATACATAGCAGTCAGATGTGATGATTTATGTCTAGGAATTGCAATAGACCTCAAAAATCTGTGTTAAATGAAAAAAAATTAAGCAACAAGGTCAGATTTATAGCTTCAGAAAATCAGAATGGAATATGCCCAGTTGAAGGTGGGCATTGTAGGGCTTCACTCTCTATGAGGGATTCTCAGTACTATGAGCAGATGAGTATCACGAGGCACCTTCAGAACCATGTGTTAATTCTATATCTGACCACCTCTATGTACCAAGAAAGATGGTAAGAAAACCCTGCCCCCAAATTGTCAGAGCCCAGAGTGTGTGCTCTGACTGAAACAGCTCTGCTGGCAAATTGTCTCTTGTGAGCTCCACACCCCCACATTTTGTAGATTCTTTTATCTACTATCTACTATCTATCTTTTATCTTCTATCTATTCTTTTATCTCACCCATATGTGCCCTTATAAAGGAGAAGAGGAAAAGGCCTGGCCAATGTGGGAATGATTATCAGCTTACGATGTGCTAGCTAGTTACTCAAATAATGCTGTCATTAATAACTTCTGCCCTGTTCTGCTTGGTGGATGGAATATGGAATGCACAGGGTAAAAACACAGTAGGCTCTGGTGGTGGTGGCATTTGCCTTTAATCCCAGCACTCAGGAGGCAGAGGCAGGTGAATTTCTGTAAGTTCAAGACCAGCTTCGTCTACAGAGTGAGTTCCAGAATACCCAAGGCTACACAGAGAAACCTTATCTCAGAAAAAAACAAAAAACAACCAACACAATAGGCTGATACCAAGTATCTGTATCACCTCTGGCCCAGTGTAAGCCCCAAACAGTGAAGCCTGGGTTTTTGGAAAGTTAAGCATATGTTGGGTCAGCAAATGAAAACGGAAACCTCCCCAGGCACCTGTCTGGTTCCAAAGGCCTGTAACTACTGCCAATGTACACTTGATTTTCACGCTCCTTATCTCTTAGCTTACTTGGGACAGATGCATTCTCAGTAGCCTCAGAACCCATCATGTAGATGGTCTTCCTCCAGTATTCAGCCAGTTTGAAAAGGCCACCATTTCCATCATTTTTTCACAGAACTGATTGTTAGCCCTTCTGAGCTAAAGATCACTTAATGACTTTTTACCACTCTTCAAAGTTTGTAAGACAGGAAAACAAAGACACATACTTAGGTGTATAGCAACTGTCCAATGCCATCTCTGTTGGGATAGTTGGGGCTGAAAGAGTAGATGTGCCTGTGTTTGGAGGTGAAGCCACCAGAACAAATCAGGGTGCAAAATTTGCCTTTGAACACTCTGGGCTTCCAATGTGTATAAGAAGGGGGTTGTTATGGTCTCTGAGAAGTCATGAGGAATATAAAGACTGTTGGATTATACAGGAACCCAGAAAAGGGGGCACTATCCTGAACGCATTATGGCAGAGCTCACCTTCTCCCACAAAGTCATGTTTCGCACGCTGTCTTTGGATTTCTAGAAAGTCAAAGATAAAAGAACACATCATTCTACCGTCTGTACCTCATTTTTCAGATGATAAAGCAATCCTAGGGAGAGACAATGACTTGTTCAAGACCACGAGTACCTGAAGCTCTGAGAGAAGATGATGTCTCCCTTTGCTTGGCTCTCACTATTAGTAAAGAAAACAGGTCAGGACCCTTGTTGAACTCAGCATGCTACCACACACATTGTGCACATTGATGGAGACTTCTAAAGGCATTCCCTTCAGTGCTTTGGTTTCACAAACACGGAAACAGAGACTATACAGTTCACCATCGTTCTGCTTCTGAATGCTCACTGATCAATCCTCCAGGTAACCAAATACTTTTGAGGGTTCCACCAACAATGTCAAATCTCAGGAAACCACCCAGACGAGAATGGCACTGCTTCCCAGTGTCACAAAGACTTGAGTTTACAATCACCTTCCAGGATGTAGAAGGGTCATCAGGGTTGTTAAAGATATCCAGATCAAATTAATTGATGTATGTGGAAACCCACATTCCACTTTTGGGGGTAACTGGGGTTGCTGTTTCCATCACCAAGCTAGGCCATTACCTCACTCTTCCATGTTGCACAGAAGTCAGAAGCCCTAGCTGTAGTCTATCCCGGTTTCTCCTTCTTTCCTAGTATATTTTCCAGAAGTCATTCGTTATAGGAGTTACATTTCAAAGGCTCACCCAAGTCCCGTACAGTGGCTCCCAATCCTGACAGATACTATTGCAGCTCTACCCTGGCTCTAGCTTGACCTGTACACTCAAAGCCAACCACTGCCCCTTCTTATTATCTCTAACTCCATGTCATGAGGCCATTTGATCCCAGAAATCTGCTGGGATCAATCACTGCTTTCGCTAATTTCTAAAAACTTCTGAGAGAGGCAGATAGACCTCCAGACTATTTTTAGAACCTCTTACTCCTATAACATAACTACAGAAGAAGCCTTCCCTTTTTGAAGAATATATATATATATATAATTTTTTTAATACAGGACTTCATAGGTAGGAATGAGAAAATCATGATTCTTGGCATTCATGGGTTCTGAAGGGTCTTGGGGATCATCCTGTGTTCTTTCAAAGGGCCACTTCTGGACGTCTCTAGAAACATAAGGCAACTATGAAAAACTGAGTATAGCTGCTCAGTTGGCAGTCTGTTCGCTGAAGTAGCATGGTTGGCTGTGCTCACCTGCTCCTGTGGGCTCATAGGCAGACTTTGTATCTAGTCTCTCTGGCCATATAATTGTGTTTTATCCAGAAAAATATAGAGGAAGTAATTTGTCTCTCTTCCAGGCCTGAACAGAAAATACATCAAGAGAAAGTCTCTCTCTCTCTCTCTCTGTGTCTCTATCTCTCTGTGTCCTGTGTCTCTGTCTGTCTCTCTCTTACACACTCCCCCTCCCTCACTCCCCTTTCCCCTGCCTTCCTCTTCCTTTACCCATTCCCTCTCCAGCTGAATGAGGACCTAGAGGAGTACAGAGTCACAGAAGGAAAGAATGCTACGCCCAGAAATTACTTCTTGGAAACTGCTTACCATGAACATCTGCTGGCTGTTCTATAGTTAAAAACAAATTTAAAAAATTAAAACAAACCTTTACTGATCGAAACAATGGATGTGTGGGTAATTTGTTGCAGCAGCCAATCTACTTTGACTAACACAGTTCATTAATATTTTACAGAGACAAAAACCTGAAGGCCCCTGGAGCTGGAAAGCCGGCTCAGCCACAAGTGCCTTCTGAACAAGCAAGAGGATTTGAGTTCAGTCCCCAGAACCCACATAAAAATTCCAGGCATGGCAGCACATGCTCGTCATCACAGAACCACAGAATCACAGAGACAGGTGGGGCCCTGGGACTCTGGCTGGCCAGACTAGCACACTTCTCAAGCTCAAAGTATGCAGCAGTGAAAGAGTGTGGTAGGTGCTGTTCTTAAACTCTGTTTTATTTGGGGTTCCTTAAGCTTCTACCTCCCTTCCAAGCACCCCCCGCCCCAGCCCTAGGTAGGAGAGAAAGAAGGTTAGAAGGGAAAGGGGACCTAGACCTCTATAGACTTAGATCCAGCTAACTATAGGCTTAGTTATGGTCATCAGGTTCTCTGGGAAAAGACCAGTCTCAGTCGTCAGGATGTCTAGTAGTCCAGCAATGGTAAATGCAGCAAGACAAACTGACAGCCTTCTTCTTTCTCCATCCATCTCCTCAAAGCGCCCTCTGGCTCTTGTATTTATACCTTTTCAGAGTCCTCAGAATTCCACTAACGGCACCTGGCAAAGACCATGCCCCACATGAGGAAATTATCAGCTGTGGATAAACTAATGCAGAGCCACGTCCCACACATGGGATTAAAACAAAATCATATTTACATTACATAATAGAGTTTTTTAAAGAAAACAAAACCTCCACTAGGGAGTGTGTCTCAGTAAAACCAAATGGGAGAGCAAAGGGGAGTGAGGAAAACGCTTGAAGTTGGTCCACACACACGCAGGAACACACACACAGGCACACACACACACACACAAACACACACACACACACACTTGTTTACTTGGAATTGCAACTCAAGAATAAGAAGTTGAGGCAGGAGAATCATCACAAGTTCAAGGACAGGCTGAGTTATGTAATGAGTTCCAGGCAGCCTTGGCTGTTTCAACAAGACACTGTCAAAAACTATATATATAAAAGAATAATCTTTTGGCTTCAAACGTCTGTTTATCATGAGAGCATCTTGAGATTCACAGATGGCAAGAAAATATTTGCCATATATCTTACAGTCAAGCAGTTATGACTGAAGAACACAAGTTCTAAACATAAAACAAGAAAAATTATCAGAGGATATAAACAATTCACAAGTTGCAAATGACTAGTAAATGCATGAAATAATGTTCAACTTCATTAGCGATCTCAGAAATGCAAATTAAAACAAGAATGGGATCATTTTTCATCAATTAGATTGGAATAGACCCAATTAGCTCAGCTTGACAATATTCAGTGCAGGCAAGTATTTTGGGGGATTTAGTACCAGTGTAAATTGCCACAATTTTTAATGGCAATTTGTTTCTATCTATAGAAATAGAAAATATTTCTCCTATCAAAAGATAAAACATATGTATCTTTGGCTCAGCAGTCACATTCCTGGGGTATTTGTGTGATGACCAGAGGCTGTGTGGTAAAAGGCTAGCCACTGCAATAGTAATTCTAGTATTTAAAACCTGCCTTAGTCACTGCTATCAGTAGGACAATGGTTTAACAAATTAAGGTACATCCACCTGAGGAAAGATTATATAACTGTTGGAGAAGCAAAGAAGCCATCAAAAGAGAAGAAAGCTTAGCATTATAGATGAGTACATCTGGTAGAAATGAGTGGTCAAGAGTAGGTGACATGGAAGGTCTTTTTCTGTTGTCTTTGAATCCTGCTGCTGTTTAAAGATGAACACAGCAACTAACAAGCACCTATTCACTCCAAACCAAAATCTTGACCTCACCTATCCCCCAAATACCCTTCATAATATCTCTCTCTCTCCCTACCTCGCTCCCTCTCTTCTCTCTCTTTCCCTCTCCATGAGTTAAAATTGTCTCAGTTGAAATCTCCACAAAAAATTCTTTGGAAGGCAAAGAATTATGTTTCTTTTCCTCAGTTGTCCATGAGGTGTGGATAGGGAGCTAGAAGTGTGTACCTGTAGTTTAGAGAGGGATTAAAGGTAGGAAGATGGCTGAAACCACCTATTATGCTGGGCAGGGCCAGGGAGAGCAATGTCAAAGTCTTTCCCTCCTGCAAGGCTGGGCTGCTAAAGGAGGCACGAACTGTCCTGCAGTGGACATGTTCACCTTTACTTTTTTCAATTAGTATATCAAGAATATACATGAAGACTTGTGGAACTCTAATCTAAATATTTTGAAAGTATAAGCCAACTGAAACCAAGCATTTTCTATTTTCCTCTACTGATAATTATACTTTCCTAATGACCTCAAAAGCTGTCTTCAAAAGCAGTCTCTTAGAATCCATGGAGCTCACTTCTGAATGCAGAAGCACAATGACCACTGGCCTTGACCGAAGTGCCTGATTCAGCCACACACACACACACACACACACACACACACACACACAGTAGCCCATCTACATCCCCAGAAACATTCCTTTGACCCAGGGATGTACGTACCTGTGATAAGGCTTACATAAACCTAGGAAAGAAACCTATAATGGCCTTGAAGCTGATTTGAGGCTATTCAAGGACTTCTGGAGTCCAGCTATTACCCAAACAAGTCCACAAGAGCTGTATGTTCCAGACAGAAACCTTCTTATGAACCACTAAGTTCTAAAGAGAGACACAAATGAATGAGACTGGATGGGAGTAACATCCTTGTATGTAGAGATTCAAGGATGGTGGGTGCCCTTCTTCGTCAAATCAAAGATGTGCTCGACCAAATGAGCTCTGTGAAAGGAGAATGAAGCCAGGAAGCAAGTACACCCTAAGACATGGCCTCAAGGCTTGGGCTTAGGTTTGGGGATTGGGAAATTTATTAGATGATGTTGAGGGGATTTTCTCCAAGAGCCAGAATGTGGACACCTGCAACACATTACGAGAGAGCAGTAAGACCACATCACCACCTAGGCCAGGACCTAGCTGGAGTCAGAGGTGTTGGTGGAGTGGTACAGAAAGAAAGAAACTGAATTCAATGAGAGATTGAAAGACTGAACTCTACTGGGGTGGACATTTAAACACGTGACAGTAATCGGAAAACTGAGTTCAATCTGAGATGACTTCAAGAAATTTAAAAGTAGAATTATTATAGTACATGAAAGGAGGAATAGAGTTACTAATTATTTATTAGAGCCCATTAAGCCCTAGTCATGCAAAGCAAGAAAACAGAACCCCTGTTGATGATGTGTGTGCACGAGTGTGTGTGTGTGTGTATTAGGATAGTTCCTGTAGCAGCAGTTACTCTAGAAGACTGAGTATGAGAAGGGGAAGGGGTGCTTTTGACTTCTCAATCTACACATTCTGAATTCCTGTTGTTTACAAATGTCTAGGAAGGTGACTGAGGTATTAGATGATGTGTAATTGCCTCTCTCTGCCCAGTGAGGCACTTGACAAATCTCTTTAACCCAAGAGACAGAGAAAAATAAAAAGAATAGAGCCCAAGCCAAACACAAGATACTCTTGGGTATTACACATTTCCCTTCCCAATGTTGCCACAAGGCCAAACTCCATGATTTTGCTAGAGGAACAGAGGTTGTTTATTATTCCAGCTGTTGTCATAGCAGCCAAGGTTTCCATGCTATCGCCCTTTTCTCCCCAGACATTACTCCACTAATACATGTTCCAGACCTGCAACCCCAGGCATTTGGGCCAGAAGGAAATATCTGTGTGCTGCTGTGAAATCCACCCAGGCCAGCCCTGTGGTCAGAGCTGATTCCTACATTCTCAAGGGCTGCAGAAGCCAGAAGGAAAAAGTGGAGTCTTGTCTATACCCAGCAAAATAGAATCTTGAAGAAGTCTATACTCTTCCAGAACTGTCTACTGACTGCCACCTTAGGACACAATTGGTCCCAGTCATCAGAACTGAGATGGATTTCATAATGAGAGAGAAAAAAAATAAAAGAACTAGGTTTGGTGGCTTGTGACTGTACTCACAACACTTGAGATGCTGAGACAGGAGGATATCTATAAGTCTGAAGCCAACTTGGGCTACCTAGTGAGATCTAGACCAGCCTGGGTTATACTGTACAATATCAGAGTAGCTGATAGAGGGACAGACTGAAGGAATGAGGGAAGAAAAGAGGAAAAGAGAGGAGAAAGAACCAAGTTATTTGGTAGCCTGCCTTGGCTAAGTTTACATCAGCACAATAAAGAATTGGAGCCATTTACAATTTTCTTGAATTATTTCCTTGTTGCATGAACTATGTCCTGCTTCCTTTGAGTCTGGCCTCTGCTCTCTCCCACTTACTGCATAGAAATAGCAATCATTCTTTCAGCCCGTCAAAGAACCCTAAAGATGTGGGTATTAACTTGTTCACTGAAGGTTTTTAAGAATGGAATTACAGCTTGGTAAATACAAGAATTGCCTTAAATTTAAATGTCATATTCTTATATGTGACCAGGAGCTCCTCTGAGAGGGTGTACTCTGGAGAAAATGGAGTCAAGTATGAAAGGAAGATTCTCACTCATTCAACAAATATTATCCAAGTGTCTTATACATGTAACCATTGTACTAAGAACATCTATGAGGTGTCAGTGAGCAAAACACACAAAAATGTTATCTTTGCTGCCTTGTTTTCACAAGTGGGAGAGAAAATAAGTAAGTTAAGCTTAGAATATATTAAAAGGTTACGAGTGTTTTGGAGCTGACCACTGGGCTCAGAAGTATAGGAAGTGAGTTTCAAATACATGGACAATGGACTCAAGCACTAAGAAGGTAGTGTTTAAGAAAATGCTTGAAGGAAGAGGGAAAGATCACAAAAATTCAAGAAGAATGAGTGTTCCAGGAAAAAGGAACAGCCACTGCAAAGGCTGTGGAGCCTGTCCCGGGTGGCATGGGGGACAGGAGAGGGGCAGCCAACATTAAGTGGAAGAGAGGGACAGACAAAAGATGGGTGAAGAAATACAGGGCCTGGAGGGCCATGGGCAGGACTTGAGGTGTTTCTCTGAGCAGAACAGGGGCCACTGGAGGATTTCGAGCAAAGGACTGTGGTCACCTGACTTTGTTAAGAAGGATTCAGGACCACCAATGGACTGTTGTAAGGTGGAACTGTAGCATCAAGTCCATAAGAACACAATCAGAACATGTGTTACCAGGTACACCCTATCAAGCCTGAGAAAGTCATTGCCTTTGACAACCAGCATTCTGTTTTAGGCAAAATATCCTAACTGGCCATGCTGATCCCCAAGACTCCAGCTGCTACTGCAAAGCAAGATGCCACACTAAACCATGCAAAACTGGCTTCACTCACAAAGGGTTATCATGTTAGTGCTGCCATTTTGGCCTTTCCTTCAAAGCTCCGCCTGCCAGGCTCAGTACCACCCACTGAAGTACACTATACTTGTAAAGTTTTCACCTCACACCCTATCTCAGTACAGCCAATTTCAGACCCATACTACAACTGACCCCCGTAAGGACTGAAGGAAGGTAATTTTCCATCACAGACATGGACTGAGCCTCATTTACAGGAACACTATGCCTAATCCTGCTCACTGTCTAAAATCATCCCATTTCTTCACTCACCCTCTAAAGGATTTTTGCTGGCTTGTGAGTGTGGAACTAGTTTGTGAGTGTATTTTCCTGCTTCTCTTACTCTCCAGCCAACAGAAAATTGCTCTCCACCATACAGTAGATGCTTAGCCATCTTGGAGGCTCCACAGTTCTAGGAGGTAGGAAGTCCCATTCCCAGAAACCCCAACGCTAGAGTGTGGCTCTAGGTCTAAATGCTTTTCTTCACTAGAAGGACGCCTCTCTCTTTCTCTCTCTTTCTGTGTGTGTATGTGTGTGTGTGTGTGCGCGCGCGCACGCAAGTGGATGAAAATGAATTTATTGATCCAATGATAGAGTACGGCCCTGGGTCCAAATGCTTCCTTGCACTAGAAGAAAATGTGCGTGTGAGTATATGAAAATGAATTTATTAATCCAACTGTAGAGTGTGGCCCTAGATGCAAATGCTTACCTGCACTAGGAGAAAATGATGTGTGTGTATGTATATATGGAAATAAATTTATTAATCCTAAAACTGGAATTAGAGGGATTCTCAATCTGTCTGAGCATTGCCATAGTAATCTTACAACTTGTTGAAAACATGAATTGCAGGAGCCAGAGAAGAACCCACATAATCAACGAAGCAGGACTCATAGGGGCTCAAAGAGACTAAAGCAGCAAACATGGAGCCTGTGTGGGTCTCCACTAGGTCCTCCGCAAACATGCTATAGTTGTTAGCCTGATGGTTTTTTATTCATTCATTCATTCATTTGTTCATTTTACATCCCAGTCATAGCCCCCTCCCTCTTTTCCTTTTGATTCCACCCTCCCTCCCTGTTTCCCCTGTTTCCCCAAAATGACTCTGAGACTCTATCCTACATCCATCAGAATGGCTAGGATCAAAAACACAAGTGACAGTACACGCTGGTGACGATGTGGAGAAAGGGGAACCCTCTTCCACTGTTGGTGGGAATGTAAACTTGTACAACCACTCTGGAAGTCAATCTGGAGCTATCTCAGAAAATGGGAATAGCCCGACCTCAAGACCCAGCTATACCACTCCTGGGCATATATTCAAAAGATGCTTTACTATACAACAAGGACATTTGCTCAACCACGTTCCTAGCAGCTTTATTCATAATAGCCAGAATCTGGAAACAACCTAGATGTTCCTCAACCAAAGAAAGGATAAAGAAATTATAGTAGATTTACACAATGGAATACTACTCAGCAATTAGCTTGGTGTTTTTGTGGGAGTATGGGTGTCTCTGAATCGTTTGCCTCCTCTTGAGACTCCTTTTCTTCCTACTGGGTCATTTTGTCCTCCTGATACCTGAGGGTTTGTGCTTACTGTTTTTTTTTTTTTGTCTATTTGTTTTTCTTTTTTTAAAGATTTTATTGATTTATTTATTTTTTATATGAGTGCTCTATCTGCATGTCCACCTACCTGCCAAAAGAGGGCATCAGATTTCAATATAGGTGGTTGTGAACCACCATGTGGTTATTGGGACTTGAACCCAGGACCTCAGGAAGCACAGACCACTTTTAACCACTGAGCCATTATTATATCTTGTTATGCTGGGCTTGGTTGATATATCTGGGAGGCCTGATTCTTTCTGAAGGGAAACAAAGGAGTAGTAAATCCGGAGGAGAGGGAAGTGAAAGAGCAGACTGGGAGGAGTGAAGGGAGGGAAAACTGCAGTTAGGATGTGTTGTGTGAGAGGAAAAGAAATAATAAAGGAAGGCCTTGTATAAAAGAGTTTGCGGGAGTTTCAGAGGATGCCCCCTGCAAATGTTAATCCAGGGAGTCTGTTAGATGCACTGCAGGTATCAACTAAGAGGGAAGCACCGGTTCTACAGTGCACAGGAGATGTTTTCTGGGGTCTTAAAAGCAGGAGCCACACATCTTGTATGTAAATGAAAACAATCCGTAGTAGATGAGGTCACAGTGCTGTAGACAGCTCTCCGGCTGGTGTGCTAGATCAGGCACATCACCAAAATGGTTTATTGTACACAAACAGCTTATCTAGGTCGTCTGCAGCATTAAAATCTCATAGATGAGGAAAGTGTTTTTTTTTTTAAGTGTCTGAAAAAGAATTAGGGGAAGAATAATGGAAAAAGAAACCTTGAGAATGCTGGGTAGAGAAAGAATGTGAGTAACAGAGTTGGAGACAGAAGTTTTGCTTTACCGTTCTTCTGTTTTTCTGTTATGAAAAACATCAAAGAAATAAATCAGTAGACTCGGGGGTAGAGTAAAGAGAACCTTCTCTATAGCATCCCATTATAGTACAAAATCTGGTGCTTATGAAGCACTGTGATAGGACAGACCCTTCTCTCAAGCCTCTGCAGACACCAGCTCAGTCACTCACCTCATCCACACTGTAAGGCACTGTCGCTGTCGCTGTCAACTGGAGGCCCAGATAGATCAAGGAATTGGACCACTCACAGTGGTTCAGCCAGAAGCCTTAGACCAAGTGTGAAATATCCAACAGCGTAAATTAACCTTCCGTTCTGATTCTTTGATCAAAGTTTTAGAGTATTTTTATTATCTATATTCCTTTCACAGAAACAAAAAAAGCAACCGTACATTTCTGAAACCTCAGGTTTGGCATCTCTCCCATTCTCCCTTACAAGAAACTCTCCAAAAGCGTGTCTGGCTCATTTTAGCTCTGGGTCTCCACTCTGCTCTAGCTGTCAACTCTCAAACTCTCAATTTACACCTTTTTATCCAGATTTACTGTAGAGGTTTTAGCTGTCTTTAACCCAAGGGTTTATGGCGGGTTGGGGGAGGGAGGGGAGTACATGTTGGTGTGCGGGTGCACATTTATGTGCATGTTGAGTCAGAGGACAGCCTGAGGTGTCACTCCTTAGGCACCTTCCATGTTTTGTTTGAGACAGGGTCACACCTTGTCCTGGAATTTTAGGTAGACCAAACCAGCTGGCCAAGGAACTTCCAGGGATTCTGCCCCCATCCCCCATCTCCACCTCCCATGTTGCCGGTGCTGGGGTTATAGGCATATGACAATAAGTCAGCTTTTTATGTGAATTCTGGGGAGCCGACTAGGATCCCCTCACTTACAAAGCTAGCACTCTGCTGACTCAGCCGTTTCCCCAGCATTCCTTTCTGTTATTGCTGTTGTTTTGAGGAAAGCTCTCACATAGCCCAGGCTAGCCTTAAACTCGCTGCGTAGCAGAGACAACCTTGGATTTACAGTCAGTCCCATCACTCCCTCCAGAATTCAGGGACTGCAGGGGCGGCCCACCACACACAGATTTTAGAGCACGGGGTGGGTGGAACTCGGGAGTTCATGCAAACAAACCAGGTGCTCAGCCAACCAAGCTGCATCCCCAGTGCTTCATCCAAGTTTTATCAAGGCCAAGCAAGGTGATTTCCTCCATCAAGGAACCATCCACTTTTAACGCTAAATTAAATATAAATATGGTGAAATTAATATTGAATTAACTCGTCTCCTAAAATGTGGAAATGCAGCCAGCCATTTCATCTATTCAATTATGATCCTCCCCATCCCAAAGAAATCCCAGCACCCAGTTGTTCCAATGCTAAAAATCCTCACAGGCAATGGCTCATATAATGTAACCCAAAAGGAGTTTAGAGAAATATCAAGCAAAAAAATCTGATACCTTAATTAGATTAATTTTTCAGGGAAAACTCTATTGGAAGGCTAAACTATTTGCATAATTGTCTTAATTCTTTCTTAATTTAACAGCTTTATACTAAGACAGAGGCAAAACTATTTAATTTCAGTAGATGAGCCTTGTATATCAGCTGAGAGGCTCTGGTCCTGATAAATATTTTAAGCAAGGTCCAATTTGGGAAAAGAGTCATAAGAAAACTATTATTTTTTCTAGACTGTCCCTGGGCAAATACTTTGGGGTATACCCTGTAAGCACCACACCACAATTCTGTCTCAGTTTCCACTTTTTAGGTCTGTGGCTGTAAGAAAAAAAAAAACAACCCTGTTACCCATTTCTATACATTCCCTGCAAATCTATAGAGCAACCCCACCCTAGTAAAAAAAAAAAACTGGGCTTGTCTGGTGACCTCACATCCTCCCCCCACTATCAGATTCATGAAGATACATTCATTTAGACTGACTAGGGGCTGGAGGAAGCTACAGCAAGGCTCACCCCTGTCCTCTGCAATCCATGGCCCACGAATTATCTTAGACTATTCTGCCATGCTTTAGGAATTTTTCTGCAAGTGAAAATTAGAGAACAACCTTATAACTCATCTTGTTTGACTAGCTCCTAACTGTTAAAATCAAATACATCCAACTCATATTTCCAAAGACAAGCATGAACTTCAAAACAAAATTATCTCATAATAAAAAATATATTTTGTCTCCATAATTTGGGATTTATGAGGCTGTCTCTCTTATAGAGACCTCGGTTCTTCCGGCTACTGTGTAGAAGTGTTTCTTTTTCTCACTCTTAACCCTCACTTTTCCAATGTGCATCCATGGTAGTCATTGCTGCGTAGCTATGAGTAAAGTACTTGTGACAGTATTAAGGGAGGAAGGAGCCATTTTCGCTCACGGTGCCAGAGGATGCTACCCAGGATTGCTTGGCCTCGTATTTGGGGGGCAGAACATCATGTCAGTGGGAGCATTTGAAGAAAAGGGCTCTTTACTTCATGGTGTCAAAAAGCAGTCAATATCTTCAAGTTTTAAGCCTTTCAGAATAATACCACAGCCAAGCGTTTAACTCATGAGCCTGTTTGGATGTGCCGGTTAGTTTTAATTGTAAAATTGACACAACTTAGAATCACTGGAAAGGAAAGTCTTAATAAGAAATTGTCAAGATCAGGTTGTCCTATGGGTATGTCTGTAGAGGACTGTCAAGGTTATTAATTGACATAGAAAGACTCAGCCCATTGTGGGTGACACTATCCAAAGGCAGTGGGTCATGAGTTGTATAAGAGAGGAGAAAGCTAGCAAGCAAGCAGGCGTGTGGGCATGCATCACTTTTCTATGCTCTTGTCTGTGGGTGTGAATGGCTGCCCCAAGCTCTTGCCTCTGTGGTTTTTCTGAGTTGACAGACTGTAACCCGGGACTACGAGCAAAATAGACCTTTCCCCCTTAAGTCACTTTTTGATAAAATATAATAATAGAAATGAAACTACAACAGAAAAAATTATAACAGCAGGTCTCAAGTATTAGGCATTGATGAGTGACGTATGCCTAAATTATTTTCCATTGGAGTTGCCACATACAAAAATAATGTTCAGTTTAGGACCAAGAACCATCTTCATCCTAAGGGATGTCAAAGATGCTTCCTTTCATCTAGCTTGTGTGTTTTCTTAATCTGTAGTTACACTTTTCCCAACGGTCTCATCCAAGAAGAAAAGATGAGTAAAAACTGAGTGGCAGTGATATGCCACTGTAGATAAACCAAAATCTTTTACTCTGTTTTCTCAACCAAGTAATTAGCTCTTACCATTCGGTATCTGTAATCAGTAGCAAGCTCTTGTTCTATACCTGGCAACAGATTTGGGATACATTGTAATCGTTAGGTTGAGAACTCCTCAGAGTGTGTGTGATGGATAGCTAATCTGGATTGTCAACTGCATGGGAATAGACTCATCACAGAAACAAAGATCTGGGTGTGTCTGGGAGGGGTTGCCTAGACTGAGTTAACGGAGGTGCAAAGATCCACTGTAAATGCTGGTCACACTGTTCCGTTGGCTGGAGTTCTAAACTGAGCAGAAGTGGGAAGCTGAGCTCCGTCTCTCTGCTGGCGACTGCAGATGCGGTCTGACCAGCTGCCTCATGCTCCTGCCGTCCTGCCTTTCTTCCACGATGAACTGGGTGCTCAAAGTTGAGCCAAAACAAACCCTTCCCTCCATAAGCTGCTTCTGTCATGTATTTTGGTACAGGGCTATATATACACAGATTGCTTACGCTATGAGTGCTGGGCATGACACAAAAAGAGCCATGGCTAAGAGCTTGAGCTATAGAGGCAAATAGAATATTTATGCCTGCTCTGCCCTTAAAGAACTTTAATAAGACTTTAGACACACTGTTTCTGTGGCCTTGTCATGGGATACAACAACAATACAAACTAGGTGGGTGACTGGGCTCGCCCACCAAGTACTGTTTATAGTCAATGACCCCGTCAGCACAGCCATAATCCTGCGGGAGAAAAGAGGGGCTGGGATAAAACTTCTGCAAAATAGTTTTCTTGTTATTGATAAAGAAAACATTTCAATCCATTTGCACATTGCACAGATGTTTTAATTTTTAAAATATGCAGCCAATTCTGCAATAATGTGAAGTTATTGCCTAGACCCATATTCATCTGCTGGGAAACCAATGTTTTCAGACAATAAAATGGTCCATCTATCTTTGTATGCTAGCTAGATGAGACATTTTGAAAGTATACAGCTTTGAAATCTGTCGGGGATCCAAGCTATTTCGACTAATTACTTTGAAGTTAAATAAAGTGAAACATATACAGAAATCTTGGGACTAGGATAAATGGGTTTCTAAAGAGTTTTAAACTGTTTGGATTAATTTTTTTCATTTTTTAAATAGTAGTTTTAAAAGTATTTTGCCTAAGCAATCTAGTTTAAGAAAAAGAAACAGTTTGAAACCAAGACAAGCTACAGTATCTTTAAAAAGAAAACATGCACATGTTATGAAAGCCACATGAAACAGATCCCAAATCAAATAATTGAAAAGAAGCTGTCCAAAACTAGTATTTTGAAATGGTTTGCAAATTTAACCATTAATGGCAATGGCTCACTCAAATTAAAAAAAAAAGCCAATGACCTTTTCTAAATGCCTCATGTTCAAATTTAATAAAAGATTTTACTTAAAAAAAACACTGCTGGTTTATCTTAGCTCATTTCCTAGATGACCTCGTGAATAAGAACACGTTTTAATGACTAATAAGTTCAAGGAAGAAAGGTTTGACAGCAGGAGGAAGAAAGGGCCTGCAGCTGCTAAAGTGTGGTTTTGAACACCTTTTCTGTCATGGACTCCCAATGGCATCCTGAGAAGGAGTTGCTGCTACTGCTGAGAAGTATCTGCTTCAATCTCCCGCTGGGTATTTTTCAGAAGACATCTATGGTAGGCTCCATCCTATTCCCTCTCTTCAACCACTTCTGGTGTCTATTCTATTTGCCCTTCTGAATGAGAATTAAGCATCCTCCCTAGGGTTCTCCTTATTATTTAGCTTCCTTAGATCTGTGGATTTTAGTATGGTTATCCTACATTATACAGCTAGTATCTGCTTATAAGTGAGTATATACCATGTGTGTCTTTTTGCTTCTGGGATACCTCACTCAGGATGATCTTTTCTAGTTCCATCCATTTGCCTGCAAATTTCATGATTTCCTTGTTCTTAACAATTGAGCAGTATTCCATTGTGTAAATGTACCACAATTTCTTTATCCATTCTTCAGTTGAGAGATATCTAGGTTGTTTCCAGATTCTGGCTATTATGAATAGAGTTGCTATGAACATAGGTGAGCAAACTTTGGCAGAGCACATGAAGTCTTATGGAAGATTGGGAGGATAGAAGGACCTGGAGGGAATAGGAGCTCCACAACAAAGCCAACAAATCTGGGCTCAGGGGGTCCTGCAGAAACCAAGGACCATATATAGTAAGGACCTAGACACCCTGCTCAGTTGCCATGTGGGTCTCCTAGTAAGGAGAGCAGGGGCTGTCTCCGATATGGACCCTGTTGCCTGCTCTTTTATCACTTACCCCTGGTGGGCTGCCTTACCAGGCCACAAAGGAAGAGGATGCAGGAAGTCCTGATGAGACTTGATAGGCTGAGGTCAGATGGTAGGGGAGGAGGGTCCCCTCTTTCTGTGGACTAGAGGAGGAAGATAGGAAGGAAAACGGAGGGTATGGCGGGGAGGAGACAAGGGAGAGGGCTATAATCGGGATAAAAGTGAATAAATTATAATAGATAGATAAAGATTAATAAATTAATAAATAAAGCATATTTGATCGGGGAGGGGGGGAAAGAACTGCAAGACATAAACCTGACAGAGAGAGGAGGGTGCTGCAAGAAGCTACCCAGGAGATGGCCACCACCTCTGTTGGTCACTTGAGCAGGAACCTCCTGGAGCCCACCATGAACTCCCAGTGTCCCACGGGTTCCTGAAATCTTCCCACGTTGGCTAGTTCTGAAGCATATGTGGGAGAGGTACAACAGGTCTAGGTATAACATCTTATGGAAGAATGGACGCTACAGCAATGGCAGGTGGCAGGTGAGAGACCATGAGGCAGAGGACAAGAAATGCCCAAGACAGTTTTCTAAGCATGAGAGGAGGCCATTATCTTGAACTAAGATCCTACAATGGGACCCAAAACAATACATTGACAATCAAGAGGCTGGAGTGATGGTCAAAGATTCAAAGTCCTTTCCTAGTATGCAGGTTAGGAGGCTCACAACCACTTCCAACTCCAGCGTCAGGGTCTCTGATGCCCTCTTCTGACCTCTGAGGGCACTGCACTTACTTGTACAAACCCAAACAGGGATACATGATTAAAATAAGTAAATAAAATACTTTTGAGGCAAAAAAAAAAAAAAGAATATCATATGGAACCATCCATGCTAAACTTCCATATCACAAAACTGAAAGTCAGCTGTCTGACTTTAAGGAAACCAAGAAAATGGGAGAGAACCAGAGTTCTTAAAACAAGCCCTAACCCTTATGCTGAAAGGGCAAGGTGATATTCACCTGCCAGCTGCCTTTCTGCTCTACCTCCCTGTTCCCAGATCACAAGAATGGTGACCCTGACATGATCCACCTACTTCTGTCCTTTACTCCTGCGAGAATGAGAAACCTGCTCTCCCTGCTCCACTCACTGGAGCACATTCCATGGCATGAGATGATATCCAGCTCCAGAATTAAAAATAAATAAGTAAGGCAATTAATATCCTTAAACTAAATTATAGACTTGCCATTTAATGAGGAAAAACATTAACATTGCCAAGGTTTTCTATGCCTAACCGATGCTTTGGTGTCTCCTCTTCCTTGGGTTGAAACCCAGTCTTGCTCTCTTTGTGCACTGGACAGTCGCTCATCTAACTCTTCCCTCTCTGAACTTTTCCCAGTGTAAGTGAAACAGAGGCTCCCAACCCCACCTTCCCTGCTCATGGCTCTGAGACAAAAGCTCTCTTCTTCCTCCTGTGCATCTCAAACCACTGCGAACACTCCAAACCCTACCCCCTTCTCTTAACCAAGAGTGACTTATTTACACTGAAGCTAGGGAAAGGCACATACGAGTCAGGGCCCAGGACATGCTTTCTGACTGGCCTGAGTAGGACAAGATAAAGAGGTTCCACCTTTCCTGCAGATGGTAGGAAGGGAAGGGAGACACCATAACAGCACCAGCCAAATCGCATTCTCCAACCCCAGTCTACCAGCTAATAAATCTGACATGGTGACACCTTGTCTGCTGCCTCAGTGTTTCCCATCTGGTCCCTCTGTTACCATGTACAACATTCCCAGAGAGCAGGGATCTTTGCTTAGTTCACCCCTGCAGTGCACATGTCTGGATCAGACGTTGGCACATGGAGCATGCTCAGTAATTATAAGTTTATAAAGTTACCAAACCCACAGAAGAGAGGACAGGATTAACACGTCAGAAAACCCTCCATCACACCCCCCCCCCGGGCAGACAATTGTGCCTCTTCCTTCTTTACACTGTCTTAGCAACCCCATCACAGCACTTAACATGTCCTAGTTGCCTGATGAAATCTGATGCTCACAGTTGACTTCCCAAAGACCAGAGATTTCATCTGTCCTATTCTTTTCCTCCCTAATGCCAAGCAGCATAGGGATTCAGCCCTAGAAAGTGTTCCAAAAGGATGACTGTGAATGAGAGAAAAAGATTGCAGTAACATCATATGCTGACAATCTTCTTTTATTGCTCATGCAAGAAATTCTTTTGTTTTCAAGTTGGAGCACGGGGCTAATGAATCACCCTCAAGCTTTTTTCCAGAACTCTGAAGACAAAGAATGGAAAAACAAGATAAGCCAAGAGGCAAAGCCCAATGGGCAGATGCTGACAGAAACTCTTGGCTCTTTAGCATCCGTCTTTGAACTTGAAGGAGATATATGATTTAAGAGGAATGGTGCAAAGCTCTACAATGGTTTGCTAAAAAAATACCAAAAGGGAGGTCTCAGAAGGGAAAGAAAAAATAAAGACACTATTGATACTTTAAAAATTATAGAAGGACAACTACATGGAACTTGTGGCAACATCTACCAACATCCTCATTCCAGCCTCTTATCCTATAGTGTTTGGTAGACATCCTTAGTCAAGCAATGTCCTTTCTGATTTAAAGACCTTCCCAAAAGAATAAGGGAACTATGTTCTTCCTAGTCTGCATACAGCATTCCATAACTTAAATGAACTTCAGACTTCTCTGGGAAGTTCCTTCCAGCTTCAAATGACTGGATCCAGGTCCCCAAGGCCTCCTTAGAGGTTAGAGTGAGCACAGGAATTTGAGTGCCTGAAACTACATGTGAGAAGTTTGTTGGAGATAGGGGTTCTTAACCTCCTTAGTTTGGTACTTAGAAGTCTGGAAATTAGTTGTGAATATAGGTCATTGAGTACAGTGCTACCTGGCATGTATAGAGCCCTCGGTTTAGCTCCCAATGCTATAAATAAAAGAGAACAGAAAGTATAAATTAAGCACATGACAATATGTTAGCAAAAAAAAAAAAGACAAACTTAATTACTGTCACTGAAGTTCATAATGAAATGCAACTCAAGAAAGTGGTGATTAGGATTTGACATCTGTAATCTTAATGAGAGAAATGATTCATGATGGAAAAGCAAAAGACTTTGGTGGAGGCGATAGATGAGCACCGGGAAGAACAGATGAGAGACACAGTAGATCTTTGACAATGTCTACCAATTGTTTGGGTGTGGCCCTGACCTCTCGTCACCAGGGACACGAGTCAGCATTCCCAATTTGCTCCCAAGGAAGGGACCTGTGACTGTCAAGTCCTGTGGCAAGGGTGAGGCTCTGCTCCTAGGCAGAGGGAAGATTTCAGAATTAAAAATGTCCTCTTTTATTTTACAGCTGTGTATTCTGTCATCCTTCAACTATTTTGCCCATGGCATTGCATTTCAGGCAGGTGCAAAGTGATGATTAAAAAAGAAAAGCGGAGTAAATTTCCACCAGTTCTATTATTGTTTTTAAGTACTCTATAGACAACACACTCCTTCACTTCTGGGGGAAAAAAAGAAATGAATGCTACTTGGCTACCCACTCCCCCCTTCACATATTCTTGCAGAGCATTTAGAGACTTCTATGGTTAGCCCTCCATCTGTGTAGGCTGGAAGCTTCAGTCTGTTTTCACTGTCACCCTAGCAAAGACTGGCATAGGATGGTAGACTTTTAATAATACCAGTTCCATGAAGGATAAGAAGGATAACTCAGGTGTGCACACAATAGTCCCAAACACCATTATGTATGCAATGTCAGACAACCCCTGTGTCCAAACCCCACAGACCTGTCTGAGAATTGATCAGGTCCTCAAATCAATTCATAATAAAGAGATAATGATAAAGGCAAGGGTATTCATATCTATGCTTGTGTGCTTTGTTTTAAAAATCCAGCAATGCTGACAAGGTGTATATGTTGGTATACAAGCCCTCGTTCTTACACTAATGGTACAGAATTGAGCATGTGCCTTCTGACCACTTCCAGTGTGGCTGGCATAAAGTGGGATGAAAATGCACAGCAGGTTTTAAAGACTGGAAATTAAAGGAAAGAGGTAGACTCCGCCTCTTGGTATGGACTGAAAGTCTCCTGAACCCTTTCTTTCATCCCTGCCTGTTCAGACTTACTCTTCGGCCATACTTAAGCCTGCCTATAGGAGCCTCTCCTCCCAACCTACCACCATTCCCTGGAGACTCCACTTCTTTCAGCAGCTTGGCTCTTTACTGCTGACCCTCTCAGCCTTTCCTTCAAACCCGTCCCCACTCGTTTGTGTCAGCCCCTAGTCAAGGAAACACTTTGTAGAAGGGACTATCCGTGGCCACCCTGAGCTGGGACGCAGGTAGGCACTATTCTTGTACCCCACTCTGATATCTGCAGACTTACTCTTAGTCCTGTGGCAGCCTGCCCACAGAATCCCCTCCTCTTACCCTCCCTCTACTCCCTGGGAGGATTCAGAAATAAGCCCACACATCTATAGGCACCTGACTTTTGAAAAAGAAGCCAAAAATACATGCTGGAGAAAAGACAGCATCTTCACCAAATGGTGCTGACCAAATTGGATGTTTGAATGTAGAAGAATCATAATAAATTCATATTTATCACCCTCCACAAAACTCAACTCCAGATAGATCAAGGACTCAATATATGACTGGATGCCCTGAATCTAATAGAAAAGGAAGTGGGGTATAGGCTTGAGCTCACTAGCATGGGAAAGTGCTTTCTCAACAGGAGACTAATAGCAGGGGCACTAAGAATAACAATTAACAAATAGGACCTCATGAAACTGAAAAGCTTTGTACATCAAAGGACACCATCCATCATTCTGACAAAACAGCAACCCACAGAATGGGAAAATATCTTTTTCAATTATACATCTGATAAAGCATTAGTATCTAAAATATATAAAGAATTTTTTTAACTGGATATAAAAAAAAAGAAATACCCCAATTAGAAAATGGAGTCCTGCACTAAGCTGAAAGTTCTCAAAACACGCAACAGAAATGGTTGAGAAACGAAGAAATGTTCAACATCCTTAACCATCAGGGAAATGAAACTTAAAACTACTTTGAGTTTTTATCTTACCCAAGTCAGAATGGCCAAGATCAATAGAACATTTGATAGGTTTGCCACAACATAAATCATCACAGAGGTTAGGTATCTAGTAAGGGACTAGGGAAGAGGGGAGAATCTCCCAAGGAACAGGGAATAAAATATATTGTCAATGGAGAGACAAAGGGTAAACTAGAATAGGAGGATTAAACAGGGGAGGATATGGGAGAGATAAGTAAAGGAAAGACTATGGGGAGGGACAATAATAATAATAATAAAAGACCATTTAAAAAATCTTCTACTACTGTAAAAAGTGCCTAAAATATATAAATATATGAAAGAAATCTAAATGGAATGAGTCACCAAATAATGGGAGAGACTGCCCCAAGTAGCCATGCCATCAAATAAAACCTCCAGAGGCAGAAATGGGTTACATCTTGAGTCATTGGCCAAATGGGGCCCCATGGAAACCTCCAAGCATCACAGGCTACCGCCAAGGCTATTGATTACCCTCCACAACCTGATGGTAAGGCCCTACTGCTGAAGACAAAACTTACTTATGGCACTGAACACGGAAAAGCTGAGCTGGTAGACTCTGCTTCCTTCACTGCTACTGATTAGCATTTGTAGGACTGGAAGGTACTCTGCATACTACCAGCAAGAAAAGGTAATCATCAATAGTGACAAGAAAGTTATGGGAATGACCAATCATACTTTTATTAGACTCTATGAGATAGAACTCATATAAGACACTACTAAAGTGGCCAAAAACCTGAGATGAGATAGGTCATGGGTCTAAGGGAATACTAATCATTATTCTGCTAAAGGAACATAGCAATAAAAATACTCCTAATGACAGTGTTATACCCATTGGTCAGTGTATCTCTCCATCCACATCAAAGAGGCTTCTTGTAGTAGATGGGAATTAACACAGAGACCCACAATTGGACAATGCACAGAGATTAAGAGACTTAGAAACAGCCAGTCCTAAGTAGGATGCTTATATCTCTGCCCCTCAAGCCTCAGAAAGCTATGTAAAAGAGGCAGAAAGATTGTGGGTGTCAGAGATAAGAGATGACTACAAGGAAGGGTGTTTTCCGGACACAACAGGGCTCATGCACATGTAAGCTCAAAGACTATGACAGCAAGGACAAAACCTGCACAGGTTCCTGCCAGACAGGGTCCCACTGAGAGAAGGATGTGAACACAAGGTCCCGCCCCGAGCCAAGAAGCTATCTGCAATTGATAACCACTGGCCAAGTGAAAAATCAAATTTCTCTAATGAACTTTTATTTTTTTGCCTTTTGCTTACATATTTTGATTTTTGTCTTGTGAGCTTTTTGAGTTTCTTGATTTTTGGGGTTTTGTTTCTTGTTTTCTTTTTGTTCTTGTTTTGTTTTGAAAAAGAAAGAAGGAACGTAAAGTTAGGTTAGTAGGAAGATGGGGAGAATCCAGGATGAATTGGGGAAAGGAAAAAAAAACATGATCAAAATATTTTGTATGAAAAATTTATTTTCAATAAAAAGGAAAAGGACTAGCATTTTGCAACTTTTGATATGTTTTGTTAATTAAACTATACTATCTTAAAATGTAAGGCTTTCCTATGCTATAAATGATCAGAGAAGTCTGGCTACACATGCAGTGGAATACGTGCAAAAAGGTGAGTCCCCTCCTTCCCTTCCTTATTCCCCTCTCCCCCTCTCCTGCCTCTCAGAAAAGGGGAGTCCCTACATACATGCAAACCCACCCTATCACATCCAGCCATAGCATCAGAACTGTGTACTTCCTCTTTGACAGTGTCCTGGCAAGGCAGCTCCGCCAGTAGAAGTGATCGAAAACATGCAAAAAGACCATGTCGGAGACAGCCCCCATCCACTTTCAAGGGAACCCACATGGAGGCTAAGCTGCCTATTGAGTATATATGTGCAGAGAGCCTAGGTTTTCATTCACTTTGCATTCGGATCACAGGCCATCCCACCCTTCTCCCGCTCCCATCCCCCCTCCCACTTCACCCCATCACCCCTCCCATACTCCTCAGATAAGGGGACCAGCATAATCAGGTTGCATCAGGACGTCCCATGTGATGTGGCGAGGCAGCCCTGTCAGGGGGGAAGCAATCGAAAAGCATGCTACAGAGTCCATGTCAGAGACAGGCCCTTCTCCTCTTTCCAGGGGACCCACATGTTGGCCAAGCTACTCATCACCTACATGTGTGTAAGGGCCCTAGGTCGAATCCATGCATGGTCCTTGATTGGTGCTCTGTAAGCACCCCTGGGCCCAGGTTAATTGGCTCTGTTGGTCTCCTTGTGGAGCTCCTGTCCCCTCTGGGTCCTTCTGTTCTTCCCGCACCCTTCCACAAGACTCGCTACGCTCTGCCCAATGTTTGGCCATGAGTCTCAGCATCTGTTTTTATCCTATCCTGGGTGGAGCTTGTCAGAGGACAAGTATGCTAGCCTCCTACCTGCAGCCATAGAAAAGTATTATTAATAGTGTTAGGGGTTGGCTCTCTCCCATGGGGTGTGTCTCAGGTTGGGCCAGGCATTGTTTGGACATTCCTTCAATCTCTGCTTTCTCTTTATCCCTGCACGTCTTGTAAATTTGGGGTTGAAGTTTTGTGGGTGGGTTGGTGTTCCCCCTCCCCACGAGGAGTCCAGTCTACTTAGAGAGCTGTCTCTTCAGTCTCTAATGACCCCTGCTCAGCTAGAATCATCCCCCATATCCTCCCAGGAGCCTACCCTGTCATAAGTTTCCAGCTTGTCTCAGACAAGCCCTCCCCTCTCCCATTTCTCTTATTTTTGAAAGCCCTCTGTCCCCCAGCCCTCTTACCCCAGTCTGATCTATACCCTATCTCAGCACTTTTTAACCCAATGGTCTTGAACTGTAGTCAGCCACAAGTGCTGTGTTACTAGAAGTAATAATTAAGCTTGAATATGTACTTCCTTTTAATAAAAATAAAGCAAATTCAGGGGGACTCCAGTGATCACTTTCATATTTGCCTTGTTTTTTCTAACCTTAATGGTTGAAAGAAACAATGACTAAATATAAACATTTTGCATATTATTCATTAGTTTGTTGCTTTAGTCACTGTGTGTGTGTGTGTGTGTGTGTGTGTGTGTGTGTGTGTGTAGATATCTTATGTGGAATTCCTAACCCAAAATGTGGAGGTAATAGAGGGTAAGTCTATAAGAAATAATATGACTATAGAGGCAGAGCCCTCATGAAAAAGTTAAGTATTTCATAAAAAATAAAAACACCCAAGAAAGCTCCTCACCTTCCACATGTGAGGACACAGTGAGGAAATGGTTGTCTAGGAACACAGAGCAAGTTCTTTGTAAAGAGAGTCTACAGATGCCTGGCCCCTGGACCTTGCAGAACTGTGGCCACATAATTCCCCTTGTTTATAAGCCACACACTGATAGTGTTTGCTAGGGTAGAGAGTTTAAAAACCAACACTAAGGGCTCTCTGACACACACACACACACACACACACACACACCCCGGGTTTCCCTCTCAGTCTTTTCTCTCCTGATGGGTGGGGGAATAAGGGAAACTTTCTCTGAAGCTCAGTCATCTACCTAAAGATTAACTCATCAGACAGAAGCACATTTTTCTCCAGTCTGTTTACTGAGTTTTCATTAGCCAAGGAAGATTAAACTCACATTCCACAGGAAGGCACAGAAAAGCAATCACTGGGCTTGGAATGCGGCTCAGTTTGTAGAGTGCTTGCTTAGCACACACAAAGCTCTGGGTTTGATACCCACCACCACATAAACCAGATGTGGTGGAACAAGCTTGTAATCCCAGGACTTGGTGGAGAAGGGAAGATCAGAAGTTGAAGGTCATTCCCAGCTACATAGTAAATTTGAGACCAGTCATGGAATACATGAGGCCAGGACTTGGGGGAAGGACATATGAATCAAATATCACATCTAGAACCCAGAGGAACTTGGCCCCAGGCCTCTGCCATTCAGCCCTGTCATGTCCCTTAAAACTCCTTTAAATAACTTAGCACTGACAGTGATGACCTTCATTGCCTGGCTGGAGTGGGAATTACCAAGTTCTCCACTGTCCATGCTGCAGAGTATGAAAGAAAGGTGGCAGGTACCAAACACACTAAATGAATAACCCATTAGGTGAACATCAGGAGTCTCATTTTTAGAAGAGATTGGGAAACAAGTTAAATCATTTCCTCCGGTTGCTTTAAAGTTTATAATTTGCAAAGATGAAATTGAACAACCCAGGCTTGATCAACACTGTTTTCTCATGTTTTTTCAGCAAATCATTTATAATACAATGCGTGATAGGAACTCTCGTGGCACTCTTTTGAAACTGGAAATGAGCAGAGACTGAGGAAATAGCAGACACAGTTCTACTGAGTTTCTCTGGAAGGAGCATGTGACCCCAAACCCTTGAGTTTACTTCTCAGGGATGCAAAAGAATAAACAGTTTAAGAGCTGCTTCCAATGTTTGAGTTCTAGCCAAGCCACCAACTGCTTGACATTGGAGCAACTGTTTGGTTGACTCTCGAGTTCAGCGTTGCTCATCTGTTAATGACCATTGCAAGGACAACCTAGAAATCAATGTGAGAAATACAATTCTAAGCCAGGCGTGTGGCATATGCCTGTAATCCTGGCATTTGGGAGGTAGAGGCCCGAGGATCAGAAGTTTAAGGTCACCATCAGCTATATAGCCCATTCAAGGCCTGGGCTCTATGAGACCCTAGTTCAGTTATTTTAGAAAAACACGAAACAATAAAAACATGTGTTATAGTTCAGTTTAATTTCTGCGTTGAATTTCATTTGTACTTGAATGGCAGATACATAGCTCCATTGATCTAGAACCTTTTGTCCTTTCTCCCTGTGGCTGTAACCAATTTGGGGAGGGATCTATAGAAATCCTACTAGAAGAACACTCATCTGGTTCCCATGTCATCTGTTCATATTAATATCTAAATGTTCAGTTCTTTGGTCCTTTTTCATCAGCCTGCTTGGGAATAAGAGTTGACTACCACAAAGGTCTCTCAAAGGTAGTTCTTCTCCTCCAAGGCTCTTTGCACTTTTTTGGATACATTTTGGTTGTGAAATCAGTCTTCTACTTTCAGGCCAGTCTGGAGCTTAGAAAACTGTTAAGGCTACCAGCAGCACCTACAAAGATCAATCACCCACAGCCCCTGTCCCCTTTCTCATACAGTGGAGAGATCTCTCTTGGACTGTCTCTGTGCTTTGACACTGGATCGTTTTGACATGCACAAACTTCTCTATGTAACTTTTAACTTCATTTAATGGTTTACTTTACATCCAACTCATATTCCTTGTCCTCCTCTCCTCCTGAATCCTCCATCTCTTTTCCCTCTTCCTCCCTTACCCTTCAGAAAAGCCCCCCCACTAGCCCACCCGAGTACTTCAAGTCGCCTCAGAACTGAGCACAACCTCTTCCACAGTGGTCTGGTAAGGCAGCCCCACACAGGGGGAAGTAATTGAAAAGCATGCAGTAGAGTTCATATCAGAAACAGCCCCCACTCTCCTTACTAGGGAACCCACAAGAAGACCAAATTGCCCATCGAGTATATATCTGTAAGGAGCCTAGATACAGTCCATGCATGGTCCGTGGTTGGTGCTTCAGTCTCCACAGTCCTCTCTGGGCTCAGGTTAGTTGGCTCTGTTGGTCTTCTTGTGACCCTCCTGTCCATTCTGGGTTCTTCTGTCCTTCTCACAACTCTTCTACAAGGCTCCCTGTGCTTCCCCAATCTTTGGCTGTAAGTCTCAGCACTTGTTTTGATCCTTTGCTGGGTGGAGCTTCTCAGAAGAGAGCTGCACTAGGCTCTCATCTGCAAGCATAGCAGAATGTCAGGGGGTGGCTCTCTCCCATGGACGGGTCTCAGGTTGGGCCAGGGATTGGTTGAACATTCCACCATCTTTGATCTATCTTTATCCTTGCACATCTTGTAGGCAGGGTAAATTTGGGGTTGAAGTTTTTGTGGGTGGGCTGGTGTTCCACCTCACTCCAGTAGGAGTCATGTCTAGTTAGAGGGTGGCCTCTTCCATTTCCTCAGCTTAAAGCTGAGTTTCACAAAAACTCATCAATGTAGCAATCTTTCAATTTCCTTCCCATCCAGCTCTCTAATCCCAGCAATCTTTTTGTGGAGAAGAACTTCTGACAAATTGTTGGGATTTTTCCCCCCACAAAGCTTTTATCTCTGCCCTAAGAATGTTAGTTTCCTCTAATACAAGGCAAGGAATACCTTTCTCTGTCCTCTGCAATACCATTACTTTGCTGAGGTCACTGCATGGACCAGCAACTCACACAGGGAGTGAACACGAAGGAGAGACCCAGGAAGAAGCATAAGAAAGTGGCAGGTTTATTTGTCTTAACTGGCAAATGTCTGTCCACGAAACGGGGATACACACAGAACAGATATATCCCAGAAGTCAAGTGTCATGTCATTGCTTCTCTCATATCCTCCCTATCATTCCCAAGCTGAGGGATCAGGAAAAAAGAGAAATCACTGAGAGGCAGGACAGGAAAAATCAGCATGGCCAAAACGATGATACAACATCAAGCAAGAGACAGCTACTATATTCCAAGGACAGATAATAGTAAAGCAATTTGGTGTGACATCACAGGGGAGTAGTGGATGGAGTGCCTAAACTCTTTTTACAACGTAAAAAAAAAGGGTAAGGACTAGCCCAGTGGTAGAGTGCTAAGATGGACAAAACCATCAAAACCAGGTTTGATCTTCTGTGTGACACACACACACACACACACACACACACACAGAGAGAGAGAGAGAGAGAGAGAGAGAGAGAGAGAGAGAGAGAGAGAGAAATACAAGAAAAAATAGATTTTTGCAAGATCTTTGTTTTTGTTTTCTGGATAGCAGATGATACTCATTAGCTTCTACATGTGACAGGAAATACACTGCGCTGACTCAGCACAGCTGACCCATGGAACGGGACTGGCCCTCTGAAACCATGCATAGTCAGCCACTTTAAACTAAGTGTACATGGAACCTAGCCTCAAAAAAAATCAGCTTTCCTCTGTAAGTCATTTTCATACTTTATTTTTCCTCAACTAAGTGCATATGTAATGGGCTAGACTGCAAAGTTTGCACAAACTTCTGAGTTCAAGAAAAAAGTAGATGTTTCTATTTACAACTCATTGGGTGGAGAGATGCTTGTCTGTCATGTCTCAAAACTTAACCAGTCATGACCAGTCTTGGAAATAAAACCCTGGAAAGGTCCAGCTCTTTCCAAGAATGGTTTCATTTTTCTCTTTTGCAGTCCTTCTGCCTTCCACTTTTGAGTAGCACACATTCGTTTATGCTTCTGGGGTTTATTGAGGGGATTTGTTTGTCTGGTTTTTTTTTTGTTGTTGTTGCAATGGCTTCTGAAATAGTGCTCTGTGGTCTTTTCTTCTTGGTGCTCACACTCTTGGGTGATTCCCACTTCGAGTGTGGACTGTACCACAGCACTAGCTTCTAAAGAAAAAGGCCCGGCAGAAGGGTGAGATGTTGGGTCCATAGTTGAGCTGTTGTGATGGTGATGTTTTTACCCCCTACATTCATATGGTGGGATGTTGGGTCCATGGCTGAGCTGTTATGATATGGATATTTATTCGCTGTACACTCATATGATGAAAATTTCACACAAAAGGTGATGGTATTAGAATGTGAGTCTTTAAGAAGTGATGGAGTCAGACAGCCAACGCCTTTATTAATGGATTTAATGTCCTTGCAAAAGACCCTGGAGAGAGACTCCTTGTCCCTATGAGGACACAGTATAAGGAAAGTGTCTCTGAACCAGGAGAGAGAACCTCACCAGGCAAGGAATCTTCCATCATCTTCATCTTGGCTCTGTAGTGGTTTTGATGGCAATTGCCCTCATTGGCTTATATATCTGAATGTTTGATCCCTAGTATGTGAAACTGTTTGGGGAAGAATTAGGAAGTATGGTCTTTTTGGAAGAGGCACATCACTGGGAGTGAGCTTTAAGGTTTCAAAAGTTCACTCCCAGGCCCAGACTCTCTTACTCTCTTTCTCTGTGCCTGCTGCTTGTGGATCAGATGTATGCTCACAACCACTGCTTCGGTGGCATCTTGTCTGCCTGGTGTCATGCTCCCACCATGATGGTTGGTCATAGACCCAGCTCCTCAAACTGTAAGCAAGTCCCCAACTAAATGCTTCCTTTTATAAGTTGCCTTAGTCAAGGTGTCTCTTCACAGCAATATAAAAATAGTTCAGACAGACTCCCCAACATGCAAAACTACAAGAAATGAGCCGCTGTCTTAGTTTCACTTCTGTTGCTATGATAAATGTTCTGACAAAAGCAGCTTAAGGAAGAAAAGCTCTACTGAGCTTGCGTCTTCTTTCCTGACTCTCTCACTTGCCCCCACTGGGGAACTCCAGTGCCACCCGCTGTGAATCACCCCAGGAGAGACTGAGTACAGACTCCTGCCAAAGCCACTAGGAAACTGAAGCCTTCAGCCCAACAGGAAACGATCCTTCCCCAGAGGAGCTTGTGTGAGTGAACTTGTCTGTTTGTGTCTGTGCTGGTGTGTGTGTGTCTGTGTGTCTGTCTGACTTTCTGTCTGTGTGCATGTTTACATGCATATGTGGGTGTGCATGCATATACGTGGTGGTCAGCGGACAACCTTTGGTGTTATTCTTCAGGCACCATCTACGATCTCTTTTTTTTTCCCCCTCACTAATTTATTTATTTATTTACTTTACATTCCAATCACAGCTTTCCCTCCCACTTCTCCACCCAGTCCCTCCCTCTCACCTTCACTTTACCCCTATTGACCCCCTCCTGTCTTTCTCCTCAGAAAAGGGAAGGTTTTTAATATCAACCAGCCTTGGCGTATCAAGTTGCAGTAACACTAGGTACATCTTCTACTCTTGAGGCTAGACAGGGCAGGCCAGTTAAGGAAAAGGTATCCAAACGGGCAATAGTCAGAAATAGTCCCTGCTCCTGCTGTTAGGGGCCCCACAGGAAAACCAAGCTGCACAACTGTTACATATGTGCAGAGGGCCTGGGTCTGTCCCATGCGTGCACTCTGGTTGATGGTTCAGCCTCTGTGTGTTGATGAATATTAATTAATTATTAATTATTATTAAATATTAATATCATTAATAATTAATATTTCTAAATATTAATTAATATTCATTCATATTACTAATAAGGCTTAAGTACTCTGATATCAGCAATTTTCCCCAAATAACCTCAAATGGAGACTGTTTTATTCAAAACCTAAAAACAGAGCTAAGCATAATATCTGCTCTCCTGCCCTACTATCAGTTTATCTTCCACCCATCCAAAGTCCCTAATACTTGCAGTGATAATCTTATCTAGAATCCATGCCTTTCCTTCTGCCTGTGTATCCTCCTGGTCTGTCTCTGTCTGTCTCTCTGTCTCTGTCTCTCTCCTCCAAAAACTGTGTACCTTTACTCCACCTCCCTCTCCCACTCAGTCCAGTGTCACCAACTTTATTATCCACTCAGGGATAATTTGGGAGTCACAGAGTTACAAATGTCATTTTGGGTGCATGAGTGACTGCAAGTAAAAGACAGCAAGCAGACCTTGGGGAGCAAAATAATTAACATCAGAATACATAGCACCAGATCAACCTCTACCATCTGTGAACCCTTATAAGCTGGGGTTAGTTGATTATTTAGGTTTTCTTGACCTCTCTGGGTCCATCAATCCGTTCACCCACTCTTCCACAGGATTCCCCATTCTCTGCCTAATGTTTGGCTGTGAGTCTCTGCATTTGTTTCCATCAACTGCTGGGTGAAGCCTCTCTGATGACAGTTATGCTCCTGTCCCCACATCTTGCAGATAGGACAAATTGTGGGTCAAAGATTTTTGTGGCTGGGTTGGAGTCCCAATACTACCATTGGAAGTCTTGCTTGGTTATAGGAGATGGCCATTTTAGGCTCCAGACTCCCCCATTGCTAGGAATCTTAGCTAAGGTCACCGTTATAGATTCCTGGGAGTGTCCACTGTCTTAAGTTTCTAGCTCATTCTAGAGATTCCCCCACCAACACCAGTTGATCCTCACAGTGCTCTCTCCCCCATCCTCCCCATACTTTATTCCTCCTGTTCCCTTTTTTATACTCTCCCCCACCCAATCCTCTCCCTTTATCCATCCCCTCCCTCCCCCTATGTTGATTCTATTTTCTCTTCTCTTCTAGGTGAGATTAAAGCTTCTCCCCTTCGGCCCTCTTCTTACTTGGCTTCTTTGGGTCTGTAAATTGTATTATGGCTATCCTGTACTTTATGGCTACTATCTACTTATAAGTGAATTCATACCATATTTGTCTTTCTGGGTCTGGGTTACCGCACTCAGGAAGATCTTTTCTAGCTCCATCCATTTGCCAACAAATTTCATGATGTCATTACTTTTAACAGCTGAGAAATGCTCAATATCCTTCATCATCAGGGAGATGCAAATCAAAACAACCCTGAGATTTCACCTTACACACATCAGAATGGCTAAGATCAGAATAGATGCTGTCATTAAAAGTCTACTAACAAAAACCAAAACTAACTAAACAAAACAAAACAAAAAACCAAACCAGGGCCAGATGGTTTTAGCACAGAATTCTACCAGACTTTCAAAGAAGAGCTAATATCAACACTCCTCAAACTGTTCCACAAATTAGAAATGGAAGGAACATTGCTGAACTCATTCTATGAGATCACAGTTACCCTGCTACCTAAACCACACCAAGACTCAACAAAGAAAGAATTTCAGACCAATTTCCCTCAAGTAACAACACATGCTGGAGAGGATGTGGAGAAAGGGGAACCCTCCTCCACTGCTGGTGGGAATGTAAACTTATACAGCCACTTTGGAAATCAATCTGGCATTTTCTCAGACAATTAAGTATAGCGCTTCCTCAAGATCCAGCAATACCACTCCTAGGCATATATCCAAAAGACGCTCAAGTATTCAACAAGGAAATCTGCACAACCATGTTTGTAACAGCTTTATTTGTAATAGCCAGAAGCTGGAAACAGCCAAGATGCCCCTCAGTTGAGGAATGGATACAGAAATTGTGGTACATCTACACAATGGAATATTAATAAGCAATAAAAAGCAAGGATGGCCATTTTTACTATGTGATTCTTACTGATCCATGTGTGTGGGAGCTCTTTCCATCTTCTGATATCTTCTTCAATTTCTTTCTTTAAAGTTCTGCAGCTGGGGAAATGGCTCAGGGGTTAAGAGCACTGGCTGCTATTCCAAAGGACTTGGTTTGGATTCCCAGCACCCATGTGGCAGCTCACAACTATCTGTTACACCAGTTCCAGGAGATCTAACACCTTCATACAGACATTCAGACATGCAAGCATAACACAAAGGCACATAAAAATAAAAATAACTTTAAAAACCCGATTTAAAGAAAAAAGACTTGAAATTCTTGTAATACAGGTCTTCCACTTGCTTAGTTAGAGTTACTCAAAGATATTTTATATTATTTGTGGCTATTGTGAAGGGTGTTGATTCCTTAATTTCCTTCTCTGCCCATTTATCATTTGTGTGAAGGAGGGATACTGATTTTGATTTTTTTGAGTTAAATTTGTATCCAGCCACATTGCTGGAGGTGTTTATCTGCGGCAGTTCTCTAGTCGAATTTTTGGGATCATTTCTGTATACTATCATATCATCTGTGAAAAGCAATACTTTGACTTCTTCCTTTCCAAATTTTATCCCTTTGATCACCTTTCGTTGTCTTAATGCTCTAGCTAGAACTTCAAGTACTATATTGAATAGATAAGAACAGAGTGGGCAGCCTTGTCTTGCCCCTAATTTTAGTAGAATTGCTTTAAATTTCTCTTCATTTTATTTTATTTTGGCTACCAAAATAAAACTACCTTCATTATGTTTACATATGTGCCTTGTATCATCCCTATTCTCTCCAAGATGTTTACATGAAGGGGCGTTAGATTTTTTTCAATATTTAATTAGATTATCATGTGATTTTTTTTCTTTCAGTTTGTTTATATGGTGGATTTCATTGATGGATTTTTGTATGTTAAACCTTCCCTGCATCCCTGGGATGAAGCCTACTTGATCATGGTGGATGATGTATTTGATGTGTTCTTTGATTCTCTTTGTGAGTATTTTATTGAGTATTTTTGCATCAATGTTCATGAGAGAAACTGGTCTGAAATTCTTTCTTTGTTGAGTCTTGGTGTGGTTTAGGTAGCAGGGTAACTGTGATCTCATAGAATGAGTTCAGCAATGTTCCTTCCATTTCTAATTTGTGGAACAGTTTGAGGAGTGTTGATATTAGCTCTTCTTTGAAAGTCTGGTAGAATTCTGTGCTAAAACCATCTGGCCCTGGTTTGGTTTTTTTGTTTTGTTTGTTTGTTTGTTTGTTTTTGATTTTTTTGTTAGTAGACTTGTAAAGGCCTGTATCATCTTCGTAAGATTGTATTTAAGGTAATTTTCCTGTGCTTCAGTCGTGTTAGGATATCCAGGGCTCACTGCAGTAGGATAGTTGGATTCTGGTAGTGCCATATTGCTCTGGCTCTTCATGATTGTGTTCTTACGCGGGCCTCTAGCCATTTAGGTTTTGTGATTATTATAGATTTAGGTGTTGATTTCTGAGCTTATCTTCGGTTTTTTGGATGTTTTTTTCCTTTGGTTTCTGTTTCCTCTTGGTCTTCAGGCCTGTGTGGCCTGGGGTTCAGGTGACCAGCAAGGCCGCAGGTCCAGCAGGGTGTCTCCACTGGGGTTTTTGTGGCCTGCGTTACCTCTGGGGTTTTCGGTGCCAACATTGCCTCTGGAGTCCCTAGAATCACATGGCCTCAGGTCCCTGGAAACTACATGGGCTCCAGGAAAGCAGGTGAAGTTGTAGGCTGGAAAATCAAATCCAGGGGATAGAGCGCAGTTTAAGAGGTTGGGTGTGCTTTAAATGGAGTTGGTGGGCATAGGCCTTGGGGCAGCATCTTACCTAGTGTCCCTGGGGCCAGCAGGCCTCCAGGAAAGCAGCATTTTATTAATTTATTTAATTTTTTTGGAAACAAAGTTTCACAGTGGTCTGGACTAAAACTTGCCACTGACCTTTCCTAGGACTTTGCCAAGTCTGGGAAGCAAGTCCCAGACATCTACCTATCTCTGCCTCCTTATCAATGAGATGGTAAGTGGTATCCCACCACACCTAGATTTTTTTTTTTTTAACATAAGTGCTAGGGTCTAGTTCAAGTTGCTTGCCTGTGAAAACAAACAAACAAACAAACAAAAAACTGTTTACTAACTGTGACGTTTTGAATAGGTATGGTTTTGAATGGTTGGCCATTGTAGAGGAAGTATGTCACTTTGGGGTTGGCTTTGAGGTCTCCTATGCTCAAGCTATGCTTAGTGTGGCACACAACACAGTGTGCTGCCTGCAGATCAAGATGTAGAACTCTCGGCTCCTTCTCCAGCACTGTGTCTGCTGTAGGCTGCTATGCTTCCCACCATGATGATAATACACTACACCTCTGAAACTGTAAGCCTGCCCCAATTAAATATTTTCCTTTATAAGAGTTGTTGGGTCATGGTGTTTCTTCACAGCAATAAAAACCTAACTAAGACAGAGTTTGGAACCAGGGACTGGGGTATTGCTGTGATAGGCCTGACCATGGTTTTATTTGGAGAAATGTAGATTTGGGGACCTTGGATTGAGAAAGTAGTGGAATGCTTTAAGCAGGGCTTAATGGGCCATACTAGTAGGATTGTGGAAGACAGTGAGGCTGATGGTAATTTGAACTGTGGTGGCCTGGCTCAAGAGGTTTCAGAGGAGAAGAATTTTAGTGTGTCGCCTAGAGATCAGTCTTGTAATATTTTGGTGAAGAATGTGGCTGGGTTTTTTGTTGTTGTTGTTTGTTTGTTTGCCCTTGTCCAAAAAAATGTGCCTGAGGCTAAAGGTAAGAGTTTTGATGCATTTGCAGAGGAGATTTCAAGACAGCCTGATGTGGACTGTGTCATGTGGTTACTAGTATGCATGCTTATGCAGGTCTACAATGAAAAGGAGCAAGCTGAACAAGGAAAGTTACACAATGTACAATTTGGGGAGAACAGGGGCCACCAGGAAGAATGGAGCTAAGCCCTGTGTTCGGGGAGATAAACAGATTAAAGAAAAGGCAAATGTTAAGTGGAATAAAGGGCAAGATCCCACCCAGCTAACTTCCAACTTGTGAAAAGGAATTAAAGAAAAGCTTAAAACCAGGTGTGATGATACAGACCTTTAATCCCAGCATTTTGGGGACAGAGGTAGGCAGATGTCTGAGTTCAAGGCCAGCCTGGTCTACACAGGAAGTTTCAGAACAGCCAAGCTTAGGCAGCGAAGAAAAATCATAAAAAACCAAAAAGCTGGTGAAGATGTAATTAAACAAGGGGACCATGTTTCGGCTCCAGCAAGTAGCAGAATTTGGCAGGTTCAGCCAGGTGGTTCTGATTTTAGAGTCGAAAATAGAAGAAAGGGGTTATGGAATCTCCATCCAAGACTAAGGAAAGTTGCTCATGTCAGGTGTATGACAGGGGTGTCTCTGAACAGTGGCCTAGAAAGGCCATTGTGTGAAGCTGTGAAGGTGAAGCCTGGATTGCCTTGGAGACCCGACAATGTTGGAGATGCCAGAGCCGTGGGGTACTTGCCAAGGAGAGCTGGTAACCAAGAGAAAGAAGTGTGTTGCAGTCAACGAAGCTGAAAATAAGCTAGATATCTGAAGAGTGTTTTGACATCATAAATGAAGATGCAGAGTTTGAAGTTTGCCCAGCTGGTTTTTGGTCTTGCTTTGGTCCAGCATTTCCTTACTATGCTCCCTTTCCTCCATTTTGGAACAGTAATGTATATCCTGTGTCATTATATGTTGAAAGTGTATGAGCTGTTGTTGTTGTTTAATAGGGGATTGCAGTTAAGACATGGCATGAATCTTAGAAGTGACTTTGAACTTGGACTTTTAAACATTGTTGAGACTGTGATAGACTATGAGGACCAAGGAGTGGAACGTGGTGGTTTGAATATGTATGGCCCTCATAGACTGATGTGTTTGAATGTTTGGCCCATTGAGAATGGCACTATTAAAAGGTGTGGCCTTGTTGGAAGAAGTGTGTCACTGTGGGTGTGGGCGTTGAGGTCTCCTATGCTAAAGCTATACCCAATGTGGCACACTTCTGTTGCTTGTGGATCAAGATGTAGAACTCTCAGCCTTTTCTCTAGCACCGTGTCTACCTGCAAGCTGCCCTGCTTCCTGACATGATGATAGTGGACTAAACCTCTGAAAGTGTAAGCGAGCTCCAAATAAATGTTTTCCTTTATAAGAGCTGCATGGTCATGGTGTCTCTTTACAGCAATGAAAACCTAAGACCCTAACTAAGCTGTCTCCTAGCTGAGTCTTGAGATGATAGAAGCCCATATAAAACCTGATAATGGTCTGTAAAGGAACTTGACCCAGAAGACTGATAAAGCTGTTGTTCCTAATCCACAGAGACAAAGATTTTTTTTTAAAAATGTTCTAAGCCACTGAATTTTGAGGTCATATGTTAGTAGCAAGGCATAACTAATATATTTTTCAGTTTCTACATAACAAATAAATTAAATCACGTCATGTTACTAAATCAGAGGGCTAAATCTACTCTGCCGGGCTATGAGTACTCCAGGGCACACGTCAGGCTGCAACTGTGAGAATCCATTGCTCAGGAACAAATCTTTGTATCTGCTGCCTTTTTCCAAGGTATACAGTGATGTGTAGTTTATGACGTGCTCTGTCCAATTACCTCCCACTTCTGTAATTGAAAGGAACGACAAAACCGTGTGCTAACGTGGCTGCATTCCAAAGGTAACCGCTATCTGCTTGAATTTGTCCACCTCTGTCACCTTGTATCAAAAATTCAGTAAGTGTGCTGCAGGCCACATATCAAAGCCAATATCTTCCCCTATGGTAAGGAAGGCCCTGAAATCAAATTATTCCTTTTTTATGCTTGTCTTTTCCTCCTCAGCATCCGGCTTTATTGCTGTTTGCTTCTCTTGTCAGTACCAGTTACCTACAATAAAAAAAATAATAATAAAAAGCATCTGCCTTATATCCCTCTTTTCTGTTCCCAGTTTCAAAGTTGGTCTAGATCTAGAAATAGAAGGCCAGCGTTCTGGAGCTGTGCAAGAGCAAATATTAGATTTGGAAAAGAAATAGTGAGTGCTTGGGCTCAGCCACACCTTCTACCCAACATCTTCTTGAGGATCAGATGCCAATAGAGATTAAGTAAGCTGTGACTTGAGGGAGAGGAAACATCTATCAGAGAAAGCAAGGGAGGTGACTGAGAGAGCCACCAGACTACCACCACATCACCCCCCACCACCCTCAGTGAAGGAGAGGGGGAAGAAAAGCTCAAAGATGATCCAGAGATCAGCACACAACCTAGGAGGGCTCTTCAAAGCCCCGCAGCCAAAATTATCTGTCAGAGAAATCTCACGGACTCCTAGGAGAGGTCTAGCTCCATATCCCCAACTGTCATCTTTGTGTGCAGCAAGGGACTCTGGGAGTATGAATCACAGCATGGACACAGCAATAGTTTACAGCGTATAGGTGGGGAGGCTTGGTCAATTACACCCCTGCAATGGAGGTCTGCAAAGAAAATTGTTTGGGAGCCGTTTGTTCCTTTACCTCTATAAGCTCAAAAAGTCAAGAGTTGGCCGATGGAGTGACCATCTTGTAGGATGTGGAGGAGTCGTTAAGAGGTGAGGCCTGGAGGAAAGTGGGAGATCACTGGGGTGCTGCCTTTGGAAGGGAATGCTGCACTCCTTGAGTGAGTTCTCCAGAAAGAAGGAACCAAACCGTGACTCCCTCTGAGACATCCTGCCTAGGGATGTGACCCTTCCTCCTACAACATTCAGCACCTGTCATGGGACCTGCACCAGGGCCACACTACATGTCTTAAACTTTCAGCCTTCACCAAATTTACCATCTACTTCATTATAATCTCACAAAACTCCATTATAACCGTCACCAACTACTCCATTGTAATCTCACAAAAAATGAGATGCACAGCATCTAAAGCCTGTGACAATGAGTGGCAGTCCTGGGGGAGGGGTATTCCAGAATGATAGCATCTTTCTAATAGGAAACAGAGTGATATTTCTTTGTTTTACTGAAAACATACAATTCTTACTCCACCACCAAATAAGCAACTCTGGGCTGATTCATGGTTTCATGCTTCATGTGTCTCCTCCTCTGCATTATCACTGTCCTCTCCTGACTTTAATTCGTTTCCTTTATCCACTCAGCCTCCGAGCACCTCAGTTCTCTAGTCATCAGAGAATCAGCGGCGGATATAAAAGCCATGGAAAGATCTTCTCTGAAGAAATGGACAATAAAAGTACACACAATCAGAAAGAGAGAGAGAAGACAGGGGGGGAAAAAAAGAAATTCTTGGATCATTGCAGTAGCTTTGAAATATAAAGGGAGATGAAGCAGTAGGGAATGGTGGGGAGGGTGAGGAGGGAACCTGTTAGGTTAGGCCTTGTTCTCTGTTGTTCCTCATCCCCCAGGCTCTGTTTCATAACATGAAAGTGGA
>CM053748.1:30673970-30720554 GCA_028658305.1 Pachyuromys duprasi
GAGCAGATACACTTAGACTTGGCTGTCTCTGCCATGGCTATAAGATTCCACACTCTGGCATTAAGGAGCAAATTTTATTGTCATGTTAATTTTAAATATTACCTTGCTACTCTTTTAATTCAGAAATATTTCTATTGATTCCATCTTCAAAGTCACAATTAGCCTAACCCCAGTTACCTCCAACACGTGTTTCAATATGGGGCCTATAGTTCCAGAGAATCCCAGGAGGGTGTTAAAATCTTTATGATGTTGCCTTAATTGAGGGTTTTCCTTTTGACCATACTTTCTAAATTGAATTTTGTCATCTTCTGCATCATTTTCATGGTTCCTCATAATCAAATTGTACCTCAGGATCCCAGGGTTTTTTTTTTCTTGCTCCATGGTGGAGATGTGGGCTTCACAGAGAAATAATATGCTTTCCAAAATTAAGACCCAATAAGCTAATAGTATGGCTCACACAGTGATTTTTTTTTCCTACAGCAGTTTACGCTGAAAGCAATTATGAGAAACCTGGTCATCACGTGACACCTGGTAGCATAGGCATGCCAAGTTGGAGAGTCAGACAGCAATGAGCATCATATTCTCATCTGAGGGGTAATTTGGTTTCAGCAAAACAACATCATCTTCCCCATTAAATTAATGTTAAATCAAATCACATTGGCTTCGTTGTTTTGCTCAAATTGAACTTGTATTGAATTCGGTTTAATTTAACATTTTGGGGTTTTGTACATAAGGATGAGCCATAAGGATGAGTCTGATTTGAAGGTAGGAACTCCTATAATTTGGCTCAAGCTATAATTATTTTCCCCTCAAATAAAGAAAACCCCAAACAAAAAAGGGTCAACCAACATATGAAAAAGTAAGATACCCCGGACCACCCTCAGTATTGGGGATGGGAGGGATAGTCACCTTCCCTCACCCTTAATTACTTGGTATGGTTAGAGGCTCGGCCACACAGCTGATTAAACAATAGAAATAAATGCTAACTGTAAACAGAAATTGCTTCTCACTGTCTTTCAGACAGGTCCATATGCTACTAACACTTAAGAGGTAGAGCTATCATGAATAGTGCCGAGGCCTTCTGTGCAGGTAATCATTGCTGACTTCTCTCCTAGAATATCAATCCTTCAGCCCCCGATCATGTTCTCCTTCGCTCTGCCCCCAAGCCTGCTTGCTTGCTGCCAACTATAGAAGATTTAAAGCAGAGCACCTCATGATATGTCCAGCATGTCCACGGGCCTAGGGAATTTTGCTCAAGAGGGTGGCTGGGTTTCTCCACTGTTGCTGCTAGATTTCTGCTTGATTACCTGCCAGTCCATGGACGTTTAAAGTTCCTTTCTTTGCTTCCTACCCAGTCCATGACTGCAGTTTGGAGGGTAACGATATGGCAGGACAATAAACATTACACATACACATCTGGGCACTGATGTGGAATATGACATATGTAGGGGCTCAGTACCGGCACATACATCAGTCTATCCAGTGCTTGGAGATCTTTGGGATGAGAGGCACTACGTAACTATAAGTTATAGGGGCGCTTAATCAACTATTCTCCCTTGGACTTGTGTTCTCTCTGTGATTTACTGGCACCTCTGTTTACCTACAGGATGATGGTCCTGGTGGACTAGAGTAAGAGGAAATAAATGACTTGCTAGGTGATTAATTGTCCTAGAGCAGCACAGGGTCCAGCACCAAGATCATTATTTCTATTGTATGACAAGAAAGAAAGAAAGAAAGAAAGAAAGAAAGAAAGAAAGAAAGAAAGAAAGAAAGAGCAGTGACACTATGTGCATAAATAACAGGGGCAGGATTTCTCACTGAGCAGGAATGATCTACTGCCCTCTTCTTTTCAGACTATCCAAAGGGACCTAGCCTTGGTCTGAATTCCCATCTCTCTCCTGAGGCATCGGAACTGCCCTTCAATAACCATGTGGTGTGAGGGCCAGGATGTTTTATGGAGAATTCCGATCCTATTCACTTTCAAAGACAAGGCAGGTATGCTATGGCCAGCTTGTGCCTTGTGAAGCCTGTTCACACAGGCGGCTCTTCGCTCCAAGAAGCATAAGCAGCCAAGATGATATAAATGTTTTATTGAGTTCAAACCATGAGAAAAGACAGAAATATGGAGGGAAGTCCAGGACACGGGGGCCTCAGCTCTTGGCGTTTATTTTCATTAACTAAACCGTTTAGCCCAGTTGTTCTCAATCCCACGACGTATTTGAAACACCTCCCTTAGAAACCTTAAAAAAAAAATACTGCTGCTAAGAGCTTACCCCTCGCCGATTAGAGCAGACGCTCGAGGAAGAGGTCGGTACATTTTTATATCATTGGCAAATTGAAAAGTAAATGCCTGAGCCTTGGAGGTAACTCCTTGGAAGACTCGGGGTGTTGACTCCATTGCAGAATTCATCATCAGTCTAAGGAATACTGCAGTGACCAGCACCGCATACGCTGCTGTTGGATTGTACAAGCGCCAACATTTCTGCTTCCAATAGGGGGAAGTAAATCACTGAAGAACTGTGCCTGATTTTTAACTAGCCTGGGCTTTAATAGCCCATCAGCTTTGGTTTAAATGCTTTTTGATAGCTCTGAACATTTGACCTTAAGCGAAGCACTTGGATTCAACCTTGACATTTCCCATAATTAAACAAAGAGGATTTTTGCTCATTAAATATTATTTTTGTTTCTTGGACCATGAACTGAATTGTGAATGAGCTCTCATTTCAGGCAAAAGCAATGGTGTGACCCTCAGTTCTGCGGTTGTTAACAGCAACAAGACCCAGTCTGCCCTCCACTGAAGGGGAGGGGGCTGGCATTTCCCATTGGCTCTCTTTGCTACTGTCACCTACTGAGAAATGTCACAGGGGCAGGCCTCCTGCAAAGGGAGGGGCTGTAGGGTTCAGAAGAGGCAGGCAGCTGCATTCCAATTCCCACCGATATGAACCTGAGCTCCCTGCAGTGTTTGCTCACTTGGATGGAGAAGTGGCTCCTCCTGGCATTGGCTGCCCCACGCTCGTGAAGAAACCTTTAACCCCTCCTCGCCACCAGCAGCCTCTGCCAGCAATTCTCTGAAGTCTAACCTCCATCTTCTGTCATAATTGGCTGGATCAAAAGTAAGCTATTCACCTGGGCTGAAATGGGCGAAGTTTTGCCAGGAAATGGAAATGAACTCAAGAAAAAAAGAGAGTGTATGGCTTAGCTTAAGTGAGCAGGTTTTCAGTGAGTTACCTCCAGCCACAAGAGGAGAAGGCAGGGGAGACAGCCCTCAGCAAATGACAGAAGAGAAAGCAGAGACATGGAACCCAGGAGTCATGGTTTTCAGCCCTGTCCCTGAGCCTAGCTCTTTTCCAAACCCCACTGTGCTCCGGTTGATGACTCCCTAGATTCCCCTGTGTCTTTATCATAACTGACCCCTTCAGGCAGAGCAGGCTTCCCCTGCTTTCTGTCTCTATGACGCCTGCATGTTGCTGTTGAAGAGCAGGTTCCAGTTCAGTACAAAATTGTAAGGAAGGTACAGGTGATGTGAACCCGGCTTCCCCTGCAGCTGCCCCTTTATCAACCCCCTACAGAGTGGCACACTTGTTACAGCTGGTACACTGACTTGGCCAGGCCCAGTGGCCCCCGTGCCTGGAATCCTATTACTCAATAGGTGAAAGCAGGAGTCCAAGGCTATCCTCAGCTGCATAACAAGTTCAAAGCCAGCCTGAACCACATAAGACCTTGTCTCCAGAAAGAAAAAAATAATAATGCACATCTGGGGATGGAGCTGAGTTGATGGGGTGATCTCTGGATTCAATCCCCAAGGCCACATAAAAATAGACATGGTAGCACACACATGTAATAACCCTGTTCAAGAAGTAGAGGCAGAGGGATCACAAGTTCAATGTTTTCCTTGACTATATTCAGAATTTGAGAGCAGATCTTACCTGGTGGGGGCGGGGATAATATACCTACTTAGAATCATGAATATCCCCTAGACATCAGAATCTGGGTTCTTCTCCTGAAGTTTACACTCTATAGGTTTTGACAAGGATCTCTCCATGTAGCCCCGATTGTCTTGGAAATAGATATACAGACAAATACATATTTCCACCAATAGAGTGTCATAAAGAATATTTCCACTGCTGCACGAATCCTCTGCCTATGGGTCCTTCCTCCTTGTTCACCCCTGATGCCCACCGCTCTCGTCACAGTCTTTATAGCTTTGCCTCTTACAGAAAGCCATGAGAGTGGGAATCATGCAGTATGAAGCCATTGCAGACTGGCTTCTGTTGTTCGGAAATGCACATCTAACTTTCCTCAATGTTGCACACAGACTAGGCAAAGCAAGTGGAAGACATTTGCCCCTTCTTCCTCTTTCAGCATCCTTTTCATTCTCTACTTCCTTAAGGGGGTATCTTGTGGGTGGGCACTACCCATTTAAAACCTGAATCTGGATGAACTTTAGCTTCAACATCTTCAGCTCATGAGATGGAGCAGTAGATCTTTTCTGGTAACTACTTCCCAATTCACAGTGAAGCTTGATAAGTTCCTATCAAGCTCATTTTAGTGTCTGTTTGTCTGAGGAGAAATTTTTGTGTTTTTCTTGTTTGTTTGTTTGTTTGTTTGTTTGTTTGTTTGAAACAGGATCTCTCTATGTAGCCCTGGTTATCCTGGAACTAGATATGCAGACCACTTTAGCCTCAAACTCAGAGATCTGCCTACCTTTGCTTCCTGAGAGTTGGAATTAGTCTCTGCCACCATGCCCTACCCTTTGAAGATGTCTTTATATGGCTACGCATTTATTTGTGTGTGTGTGTGAGGGAGGGAGAGAGAGAGGAGAGAGAGAAGGAGAGACAGAGAGATTTGGGTTGGGTAGATTTTAAGTAACTCCAGATTACGCTTTGTAATGTTGAAGGTACTTTTCTCTGAGCAGGAAAGAATTCTTCTAGGAGACTAACTGTGGACTTAAATTGTACCTCTACCCCAATCTCTAGCTCACTTAGCTCCTCTGTTAGATTTTGAACTTGACAAGTTTTTATGTGATCATGTTTTTTTTTCATGTATGATATACTAAAAGAGAGGCAGAAACAGAAAATATAGTTAGATAGATATTAGATTAGATATATGTGCATAATATATAGAATATAGACTGCACATATACACACAGAATTTATGCTGTTTCCTTGGAGGAAATCAACTGAAGAGCTGACAAATTGCACTCCTCTTCATCCATAGCAGTTGGGCTCAGGCTGTTATTGTTACAGTTCATTCCCTGTATTTCTCTGTTGTGTTTTAGGATTTATATTAACTGGCAATAGGAAGGTACAGTGGCAGCAGAGAGAAATCCCGGTCCCCTTCTACTAAGTAGTGGTGTAACTCATTGGGTAAGTCATTTCCCTTCTCTGAGCCTTCTTCTAGGTTATAGTAGAAGATTTTAGGTATTCTGGGTTTCAAAATGCACAAAAGGTATCATAACCTCTCAGTGCAGGGTAAGGCACTACGTGGTTCATTGGCCTGTGCCAGTCTTGGGACACAGAGTTATAGGTGGCTATCCAGTCTTTTTCTTTCTTTATAGTTCTTTTGGACCTGAAAGGCAAAGACCAAAGACAAAGACTACTGCATAAGAAAGAAATGGGGACAGCCAGTCAGAGTTAATGGGGAGGACAGAAAGTGCTCAAGAGAGTGAGGAGCTGTTAAGAGGGTCCAGTGGATGAACGAGTGAGGCGCCACCTCCTGACTGCACGCCCCAGCCACATCAAATCCTCAATGTGAGGAAACACAGGGGCATAGTGAAATGTTAAAAAGCCCCGGCTTTTCTTTAATCCCAGCCTTCGCTTGGTGAGTTCGAGGCCAGCCTATTCTGCAAAAAAAAAAAAAAAAAAAAAAAAGTTTCAGGATAGCCAAGGCTGTTACACAGAGAAAACTTGTTTTGAAAAAAACAGACAGACAGAGAGACAAAGAAAAAGCAAGCCATGGATGTCACAGCCTGGGAGGGTCCCAAGTCTGTGGGAGAAATATGTGTGCCTAAGGGGTGCTATAAGCATCAGGTGTGAGCACCAACAGGCAAAATAGGAAAAAGTTCCTACTCTAAGGCCTGAGAGAGCTCATACCAGTCAGGACCATGTCTTTCCTGGCTTCTGCTGAGCACAGAGATCTAGAAAGGATCTAGTGAAAGAGATGAAGGAAGGTAGGAATGAGGAAGTTAGAAGTCTGCGCATGAGGGCACATAAAGCATAAGATGGAGAAGCTCGATAGCAGAGGCCACAGTGAGGTCTGGCCAGGCAGTGGGAACTGTTTGGGGGATGTGACCGTGTCTGGATGAGCCAACGTCACCAGCAAAATCCCAGGATGTCTGGAAGCAGATGAGAGATAGCTAAGTTTACATTCCTTGTGCTGAGAGAAGACTCACCTTATATTCAGGCCTCTTGCTGATACAGGGAAGGCTGTGTGGCTAGAACAAGCCTGAGAACAGTGGCCTCAAGGACCCCAGAGAGACAAAGGGCTCCTCTTTCTCTCAAGGATGCCTACAGTTCCACCACCTTCCACCTGAGATACCACCTCATCTTGCATGTTTTTCACTCTCCTGGTGTGGGGAAGGTAACAAGATTATTAAAATAAAGGAAATTCCTTTCAGGCTTTTTGCACATCTAGGCTGCAGTGTGCAAAGCTTGGTCCTGCCATGGCTCTGACAAGGGGAGGATCAAGACAAAGAAGCTTTTCTTGCCCCTGTGCTAGAAAGTAGACTTGTTCCTTCCAGACCCTGCTGAGACAGAGAAAGTCAGGATAGCTCCAAGGATGCCAGTTAGTTACTCTCAGCGTGTGGCTCAGTGTCCCCAAGGTGACATCACTATAATAACAAGTGAGCTACAACAATCAGCTTCTCGAAAGACAGTTTGGAGTCCTCTTCACCCTGATGCTACAGTGGGTTGTAGAAAGGGATCTGGAGAGGCACTGGGGGCAGCCTCGGCTAATAGAGGCAACGCTAAGCTGAGATAGGGAGGTTTCTCCCAGCTATTCACCGGCCAGCTGAGGAGCTCACCCGGAAGAGTGTGCCTTGCTCTCGCTTTTGTCACTTGATTTACCTGTTATGCTGGAACATTCTGAGAACATTCAGAGATGATGTTTTCAAAAGAACCAGGCTGTCAAGTCAATAAGAGAGACCAGCAGGAAGGCAATAGAAACAAACGACAGGCCTCAGCAATGGCCATGACCCCGCTCAAGAGTAATGTGGATCACTTTCTGTACGGTATTACACACCTAGGCCAACTCATGCTCATCTTACTCTGCTTCCATCTTCGACCACCATACTCTGTCATCGTGAGCCATGGCGTTGACACCAGATCTATTGCTTTTTCTTTAAGACTTATCTGAAGGGGTTACAGAGATAGTTCAATAGTTAAGAGTACTTATTACTCTTGCAGAGACCCTGCTCCTGTTCCCAGCACCCATGTGGTAGTTCACAAACATCTACAATTCTAGTTCCAGAGGCTTCAACATTTGTCTGACCTTTGTGGGCACCAGGCACTCATATGGTACACATACATACATGCAGGCAAAACTTTCATACACATAAAATAAATAAATAAACCTAAAAAATATTTAAGAGGGGTAGGGATTTAGCAGTGGTAGAGCACTTGCCTAGCAAGCACAAGGCCCTGGGTTCAGTCCTCAGCTCTGGAAAAAAAAATTTAAGAATTACCTGAAAGCCACTCATTAGTCTAATACTGTCTCTTACCGTTATAGTTGACACGGGTGTGAAAAAAACACATCCTTCAAAACACATAGATCCCTTTTAATCACATCTCTTCCAGCCTACTTATTTCTGGTTGTGCAAGCTATTGCACAAATATGTGTAAGGGCTTAAATCACAGCTCTCCTCAAACACTCCTATGAGCCTAATGTCATATGGCCATCACAATGAATACCTACAATGTATGGACATTAGAAATGTATCTGATACAATCCTGTGAAGTGTCATGTAATGAGTATCACCCTGCTCATTTTACAGAAGAAATGAAGGTGGGAAAAAAAAAGTAAGGGGAGGGGGGAGGAAAGAATTTCCCAACTTTTAAAAGTGAGGAATTCGCAAAGACAAAAGTCCAGCCTTTACTTCAGTCTACTCAGCACGATGTCTTCTGATCTCTGAGTGAATCCCAGAGTTTCCGGTGGCCACGTGCCAGAGGCAGATATTTTCTATGCTGCTACAAAATAAGAGCTTCTATCGCATTCTCTGACTTTTCTCTGCTGTTGTCAGGGAAGAGAAGTATTTCTGGATTAAATGCTGACTGGATTGGTCTCACTGTCCACAATAACCTTTGTGCCTGTGTGCCACCACCGACTGTCATCACCTGAAAGTGTGTCTATGCCTCCATGTGTTTGCAGCATCCTTCTTTGGCTCCCTGTAGAAAAGATGCTCTAGAAGGAACTGCAGTGTCTGAATGCTTCGATGCCAGCTTATGTTACATCCCATCACTGTCTCCAGAGAACTGAGAATCAGCAGCCGTGGAGGAAGACAGAAACAGAATGTCAATGCAAAAGCAGTAATGTTTTCCAGAACCCGTCGGCGTTTTTCAAGTGTTCTAATAACTGGGCTTTGTAGGGTTGGCCCACAAGGACAGAGAAAGTGTTTCTTGTGTGCACCTAGCTCCTCCTCTTGTGGTAGCAAATGTGGCTTCCCTTTCAGAATAATCCCCTGCCATGGTGTTGTCACTTACTGCTCTAACTCCTTCACGTAGTTATTGCCAGATTTGTGAGGCTTTGGCTAATTCTGCCTTTCTCTGCCGAGGCCCTGATAGCATGCTTCTGCTAGCTGCCTCTGGAAGTGGGAACTAAGCTGTAGCCTTGATTAGTTCCTCAATCCTTCCTCTCTGAACTACCCTCAGCCACCTCCCTATGGTCACAGCAATTGTACATGGTCAAGGTTCTCCCCTTCAGAGTGAAGCTTGCACCCTAGTGACCTCACCAAAGGAAAAGAGGCAGAACAGGAGGAAGAGAAAATAGCAGCTTGTCTTAGTGAGGGTTTTGTTGCTGTGAAAAGACACCATGACCAAGGCAAATCTTACAAAAGCAAACATTTAACTGGGGCTGGTTTACAGTTCAGAGGTTTAGTCCATTATCATCATGACAGAAAGCATGGCAGCATGCAGGCAGACATGGTTCTGGAGAAGCCCAGTATTCTATATATTGATCCAAAGGAAGCCAGAAGGAGAATGGATTCCACATTGGGCAGAACTTGAGCATAGGAGACCTCAGTGCCCATACCCACAGTGACGTAAGCAAGGTCACATTTCCTAATAGTGTCACTCCCCATGGGCCAAGCATTCAAACACATGAGACTATGGGCACCATACCTACTCAAACCACCGCACAGCTTCAGTCCATGCAGCCAAAGAAAAGGAGCCACAGAGGCCAGAGCCTGAAAACATTAGCTGTGAATTCTTCCAATCCCTGTTGTGGGGATCTGCACTCACATCAAGGAGCATGTTTTCCAATTCTTTTCCAGGGTTGCCCTGTAACTTGCCTTGGCCAATGGAAAGCATAGTGTTATTCAACTTCTGTGGCAAGGCTGAGTCAAGGGTCTGTCCACTGCATCCTTCGTCTAAAACCTTTCTACCAAGTGAGAAATCAAAACTGGGCAGCCCAGTGGAAAGGGCACATGGATAAATTATCACAGTGCCTGGGTGAAAACCTTGGCTGCTGCTAGGTCTGGGATTGGCATCGAGCAGAATCAGCCAACACCCAATTGACAAGCCACTGACCACAAACACATAGTTGAACTGAACTAAGACCACATAGGACAGAGACAAATGATCTCAACTGAGTCCTGACCAAATACATCGCCAATCCACAAAATCTTCAGCAAATAGAATGAGTCCATGACAGTATGTTCAGTGATGTTTTCCAGACAGACTTACCAACTAGATGACTCTTTCTGGTTGGAAAAATAGCATTGAAGTGGTTTTCTATGGAATAGGAGAAGCAGGGTAAAATCCTCACCCTGAAGTGTGGTTTTGTGTGTGTGTGTACTATATATGTGTATATACATATAAATATATATATACACGTGTACATATGTATTTATATTTATAGATGTATACATACACATATATCGTTTATATGTAATTTATGGTAAAGATACGCAATGAGATTAGCCAGACCAAAAGTTTCTACATCTTAATGAATTATTATACTGAAGCTATGGAGTGTCACATTAGATTTTGCACTTTTACTATCAATTATATTTTTATGTATTTATGCACTACAAAAAAATCAAAAACAAAGTTAGAAAAACAATTAGCTTTATATCCTCCTTAGTGATTCATGTACCCATGACCTGAATTTCACTGTTCCTCATCACTTATTCTCCTTTTTACATGCTTGCCTATGCACACATGTAAATCTGTTTACACATATACATTACGTACATATATAATAGAAGCTAAGGATCTATATGTGAAGGAGAACATGTAGGTTTTTTTTTCTTTCTGAGATTGTGTGACTTCACTTAATGTTGTACACTCTGTATCCATATATTTCCTGCAAATTTCATGATTTCTCTTTTCTGTACAGCTGAAGAGTAACCCATTTTGCATATGGACCAGACTTTCACTATCCAGTCAACTCTTATGGACAGCTAAGTTGACCCCACTTCCTCACTATCTAGCAAAAAACAACAGTAATCCCGAGTTCCTAATGCTAGCACTGTTTCATGCTGAGGCCTTCCATGAATGAACACACTTAAAAGATTGACTTCTAAGTGGTCAATAGCCTAATGAAATGTAGTTTTGGTTTGACATCATTGTTAAAGCGGAATGCCACTTTAAACTACACGCCCTACATTAAAGTGAAACAAACTATGATCTCATCCTTCTGCGGGCCAGAAGTCCATGTGACAGGAATCCCCCCTGTCTTTGCCTCCCCAGAACTGAGATTACCAGTATGCCACCACACCCGCCCTTTTTATGTGGGTTCCGAGAATGGAAACTGGGTCCCCATGCTTACACAGTAAAGCATTTTGTTGACGAAGCTATCTCCCTAGTCCCACTCTTCCAATTTTCTGTTTTTCTGGGGCTGAGCCGAGAGTGTCAGCACCACTTCAACCAATGAGAAGGCTCTAACCATTAATCTGTGTCCTTTGTAGTTTCACCTGCTAGAGTCTGCATACCTTTTTTGGCTTATGCGCCCCTTCTATCTTCAAAGCCATCAGTGACAAAAACCTTCCCAAGGAGTTCCACTTTTCAGTCTCCCCATTTCTGCATGTAATGACCCCAAGAGATCCATTGGGTCTACCTGGATATGCTGGGTTAGTCTCCCTCCATAATTTACTTGTTTATTATTTAGTTATCTGGATGTTTATAAAAATGTGAATGTGTGTTATACAGAAGTAAATGTGGGTGCCAGTGTGTGCTCCCATATATAATATATGTGTGCAGGCCAGAGGTCAATCTCTGTGTCAGAAACTGCCCACTTTGTATTTTGAGACAGAGTCCCTCAGTGGACTGGTGCTCACCCAAGTAAGCTGGACTAACTGGCTAGCATCTTTCTCTCTCTGTCTCCCCAATATGAGATTACATTATGCCACCATGATTATTGGGGTTGTGGGTGTTATTATTGTTTGTCTGTTTGTTTATTTGTTTTGAGACAGGTTATCTCTGGCTATCCTGGAACTTACTATGTAGACCAGGGTGTCCTTAACTCCACCTGCCTCTGCCTCCCAAGTGCTGGGATTAAAGTCACAAGCCACTCCCTCTACTTTAAAAGGTGCTGGTTGGCCTTTTGAATCTCCCTGCAACCTGACTTTTCCTTCTCTCTGTGACATGACATAGTCACAGGATTTATTGTGTGCCTCTTGTGGAGGAGGCATTGTCTTACCGCAAACATCAGCCTTCGCAAAAGCAACATCGTGCTCCTCAGTAGAGATCATTGCTCAGTTCTTCACATCTCTCCTAACAATTACAGGGTGTCCTAAGAGTAGGGACAGGAGCCATTTTTTATGGCATGTTTTGGAGTTGATCATGTAGGACAGAAAAGGAACCTTGTTGAAAACAAAATACATTTTATCACTTGCTTCACTCTAATAGTCCCATGAAGGCCAAGTTGACAGACTGCCTGACTTCCCTCTCAATCATGTTGCCAATAACAACATTGAAACAGAGCTTGGGGCCTTCAAGCTGGACCCAGTCCGCAATGCAGGCCTCACTGAGTGAGAGGCAATTTGTCTCGGTCTGTCAGGTGCAACAAGATTTCTGATGGCAATGAAGGGGAGAACGCTTGACTTCCCATCTCCATCCATCTCCTGATTGGTGATAGAAGTAGCCCAAGCGACCTCCCCAATGAGAAATCATACAAGAAGATGGATGGATCAAAGAACACAGAACTTTTCTGCTTGCTTAGCCATTTTCTTCTTGTACTTGAATGCTAAAAAGACGAACAGAAAGAGAACAATTTTTACTGGGCATACATTGGGCCTTGCCATAGACACAGCATGTGATGTGTCATCCCCACAAGTGTGATGTCCATTTACTAAGACCCCACAAGTAAAGGACTTGAGAGTGGGAGGCACTGCAGGACATCTTTAGGATAATGAACATTAGCTATGTTTCTCTTTGCTATGACGAAACACCACACCCTCCCCCAACTTCAAGGAGAAAGAATCTTCTCTGGCACAGGGCTCAGGATACACAGCCCATTGTGGCATGAAAGGGACTACAGTGGCCCTGCTCCTGGATGTGGCAATGGTAACCCGAGATGGCTGGTTACATCCTATCAACCATCAGAAAGCTGAGACCTCAGGAGCGAAGCCGCCCCACAACCCTCATACCCTACTCCTCGGCCCTGCTTCTACCAGCTGGATACCGTGACCAAAACGTTTGAAAGCATCCCAAAAATAATGCCACCAACCAAGGACCAACTGTTCAAACACATGAAAGTGGGGGGGGGGACATTTCACATTTGAACCTTCACAGGGTGTTCCCTACTCAGCCCATGGGGCATAGTATCCATTCCTACCTGACTTCAAAGGACCTCTGTTTTTCCTGGGTGGTATTTCCCAAAGGCATACCTAGTGCAGATATCAAGACAGTCCACTCTCAGAAACCCCTACATGCTTCTCTACTCATCCCTCCCTTCCTCTTTTCTCTCCCCTTTCCCTATACTAGCTTACACTGGCCTTCCTTATGCGCCCCCCAAAAAACACGGTGTATTTGTTCCCATGTCAGGCCCTTGCTTTTGACCCTTCAGCTTTAACAACCTAATACCTCCCACCAAATCTTGAGTGTCTGCCCCTCTTCTTCCTCAAGACCTCTGTTCCTTCACAGCCCCATGGAGGCTTTTTCTAACCTCCCTGCCTAAAACAGACTTTTTCTATGTAGCTTTCATTGAGACCAACACCTAGCTTAATCAGCTAGCCTCCTAGCAGCACTGACGTTCATCAGAAGTCATAGCACTCAAGCTTGAGTGAATGAATTACTGTTGCTGAAAGGGGCCCCTGGAGCACAGGGACCATTCTTTGCCCTCTGCTATTCTCCCAGCCCTGGCACACAATGGATACTTGGAAAGGAGGTACACTGTCTGAAAGGCAGGTGCTCAGAAGAAGGCAGCAAATGTCCCACAGGGCATAGCCGTTTCCATACACAGGACTTCCGGTGCTAACACTGGGACCACCCTGGGGGCTCTCGGGGTTCTTCTTCCTGTGCTGTCCTGGGCCTCCAAGATGTTTCATGTGACAGTGACATCACAGACCCTGTGCTTTACAGCATCCCTGGGCTTAAGGAGCCAAACAGGGATATGTAATAAACAGTACAAACGGGCTACCAGCTTCTGAACAGCCTCTGCTGTGTTTCCACTAGTGTGCCTAAACCATGCAAACTGGCCAGTCAGCCCCATCATCAGGCTTTGTGGAACAGGCAGTCCTGTTCATGCCCTTGGGTTTCTCCACCGGCTTCTGGGTCTCAGGTAAGTCAAGAGCCTGCAGTTGAGGGAGTTAGATGAGTTCACAAAGAGGGACAAGAGAGTTTTCAGAGGGTGTGGAACACAGGATAGGACTCCTTAGGAAATTCGCTCTTTCTCTTCAGAGTGCGATGCTAATCCCTCCTGCTGGATACACAGGGATGCAGAAAGCAGACAATCACAGACACAGGATGGAATGGCTCTCCTCAGCAGCCTTGAGTTGCTGCAAATAAGTATGGTGAAGCAAACTCAGGGTTTAACAGGGGTGTAAAACAAATGGCTCAGGTTATCAGCCAGTAAATCAAGAAAGCAAGAACAGACCCTCCCTATGTATCACCCCAAACTCTCATGTTCAAGGCTTCAGGGTCTCTGCAGCTAGAGGCAGGATAGCTTTAGCACTCATTGTCCTACATTTGAATCCCAGCTCTGCCAGTTAACCCACATCCATGACCTTGGGCAGACTATTTGACCACTCTAGGCCAGCTTCTCTGTCTGCAAATCAGGACTGGAGATTACTCACTCAGAGCCCCTGTCACACCATAAGCACAGAGAACAGTGGCTGTCACTGAAACCGTGACTATACGTTTATACCCAAGGGGAAGGTACTTGAAGCAAGGATGATAACTGGCTCTGTCCCTGGATGATGAACTATTGTTAATCCAGCCGAGCTCTCTGAGGCGGCACAGGCATCCTGGCGGGTGGGAGTGTCTGCTAAGGGAGGCTCTCTCAGCACTGACTGATCCAACCCTTCCCAGCTGCCGGCACTCATTCTTCACTTCCACTTAACTGGCTCCGGGTTTAGCAAGATAGTTGCTTGAGCTAAATACACTGCTTACTGCTTACTGTACATTAGGAACAAGAAGCTGATTTGGTTACACCTCTGCTCTGTCTCAAGCATAGTCCTTGGGATTTAATTTGCCATTTTGATGATGCACAATAACTAGCCTGTTAAGCTAAGAGCCTGCATTTATTAAATGCAAGCAAACAAAGCCTGAGTCAACAGTTGCTCCTCTGATGGTTACAATCTCCTCTCCCAGAGGACCATGTGGGAGGTGGACTGCCTTGTTGGGAAGCTGGAACTTCTGAGCAGACAGGCGAAAAACAAAAACACAATGTTACTAAAACCCAAGACCCACTTGGGCATCACCGTGGGAGTCTAAGGTGGGTGCCAAAGAAGTTACCTATCCTTCTCTTAAGTACCTGTGCCACCCCAATAGCAGATGCCAGTAACGTTTGATTTGATACAGTTGCTGTGGGAGCTTTTTAGAAGCTCTCTCCTGCACAAGGGTGCAGCTTGGAAACAAGAAAAGATCTATGGAAACCTGGTGATCCCCACGTTAGATTCTTCCAAGGAGCGTGCAAGGCTGAAGAAGGCGGCTCTGCTGTACTTGCTGACACAATATGGACATCTCTCTCAGGTTTGCAGAGGAACTAAGGAGATTGCTACTGGAGTTGTTAGAGACCAGGCTCTGGCCCACCCTAGCAAACTAGGTTTGGCCCACCTTCATGGATCAGTTTAAACAGACAGGTAACAGTGAAAAGCAGAGAAAGATGTATGTAACGTGGCCCCACTACGAGCGTGCGGTGGATCAGAGAGGCCCAGTGACCTCCTCCCTCCCCCAGGTCTGGTTGCAGGTTTCTAGCATGAGGTTCAGGTTTAAATAGAGGGCAACTAAGCAAAGCTGGGCAGCCTTCCTCAAGGTGTGGCATCACCCATCACTGTTGTCTCTGTTTTGTTCTCACCTTCAAAGCTGCCTGACAAGAGGTCAGGAAGATGTGAAGTCTTTTCCAGAGACAGTTCCTACTCTGGTTAGCATCCGACTTCAGCCTTTTCCTTTTCCCAACATGAAACTCCTGTGAATATTCTAATCCCTTGTAGCCAAATCCTGGATTCTTTGGGTCCCTCTATGGCCCATCATCAGCCACTGGGCTACTCTCAAACCACATCAGAGGTTACTAAGTCACTTCAGATGATACTGGAGTCATGTCTTTCACTTAGGCTCACACCCTCTTCTTTTGTTTCTCATCTCTGCAGTTATTACCCAGGCTCACATACTGCAGCTTCTGTTTATTTTTCATGAACAGGAGTTCTTACAGGATCTCATGTTTCTCAGGTTGGTCTTGAACTCACTCTGCAGCCAAGAATGACCTCTAACTACTTCCAGCATGCTAAGATTATAGATGTGAGGCGCCATGTTGGCTTGGTGCAGAGCTGGGGACTGGATGAGGGTTTCAGTGCTTCATCACTCTACAAGCTGAGCTCCATCCTCCTGCTTCTCAAGAATAACCATCTCTTCTCTCTTCTGATAATCTAGTGCCATGAAGCATAAACCATTCCAGAATCAAGCAATTGCAGTCTGCTCAAAAAGAGGTGGTGCCAAAATCCCCCCAAGATCAGGTTAATCAGGAGAGGGAGAGACTCATGGGTCTGCCTCTATCTAGGGATTTATATAATTAAAGGTTGATGGTGGAGAGAGAGATTTTCTACAGTGGCATAGCCACTGGTAAGGTGTTCATGTCCCTGTGAATAAACTCTCATCCACACTCTGATAATTCTCTCTCATACCACACACACACAGACGCAGAAGGAGAGCCGGATGGCAAGAGGTGGATTGGTGGTAGGAGTAAGAAAGCAGTATGAGAGGATACCAGGGTTGTGAATGTGATTAAAATACATGTGAGTGTATGAAAATGTCACAATGAATCCCATCTTTATGTATAAGTATCATGCTAATAGAAATATTTTTAAAATAACTACTGCATATAACAACTTAATGACTTTAGAAATACTTTTTTTTTTTTAGTTTTAAAGAAAAAAAATGTCTTTTCTCTTCAAGTGCGTTTCCTCCTATAATCTGCTATTAGCGTTTAGGTATGTACCTGCCTGGACTTTTTTCTAGGAATGCATGTATTTGGAACTTTTCTTTTTCAATGATGCACAGAGTTTCATAAAAGCTCCCTTGCTATAAGAGGGACTTTCCTGAAATCACATAAAATACCATCCCTATATGATTCCTTGGGGCCCCATTCACTCAAAATAATGGAAATTTAAATTCAACCATCCTACTAGGGGAGTGTGCTGAGACCCAGCACTCTCATTTCTGTTGCTGTTGTATTTCTGTTGTTCCTGTCTCTGCTGCTTTAATTAGTGCATGGTATCATCCAGAGCAATGTCACTTTTATTCCCGTTATGGCCAGAGGCAGTTAGCACACAATTCACAGTATTTTTAATTCTAATAAAACCAGTCAGCCTCCTTTCCTGCTTCAGCAACTCCAGAGAAGAGGGCACCCTGAATCTGGGGCTGCAAGAGAGAAAACGATTTAGGGCTGAGGATGTCTTTCAACCAAATGCTCCTCTACCAACGTGCCTGAAGCCCTGGGGTCAATCCCCAGCACTACCTAAACAATACATGCTGGCACACTGCTGTAATCCCAGCCTTTGGGAGGTGTATGCAGGAGGCTGGGAGTTCAAGGATATCCTTGACTATTTAGCAAGTTCAGTATCTAAAAGACAGAGGGAGAGAGAGGGACCAGGAGCGGCGAAAGGAAGGAGAGAAGGAAGGAAGGAAGGAAGGAAAATGTTTTCCACATAGGTCTTAGAAAAGCTCTCCTCTCCTTTCTGAGCTTGTAGTTATAGACTTTAGGCCACTTACAGTAGTCTCCTGACCACGTGTTAACTCACCTTTGTCCAGCTTGGGCCAGCAGAATGGCTCCCAAGAACGGTGGCAGGAAGAAGAAGGACCATTGTGCCATCAGCAAGGTGGTGACCCAAGACTACACCATCAACATTCACAAGCACATCCATAGAGTGAGCTTCAAGAAGCGTGCTCCCCGGGCACTCAGAGAAATTCGCTAATTTGCCATGGAGGAGATGGGGACTCAAGATTTGTGCATAGATACCAGGCTCACTAAAGCGTTGGGGCCAAAGGAAAAAAGAATGTTCCATATCACATTGGAGTATGTTTGTCCAGAAATTGTAATGAAGATGAGGATCCACCTAATAAGCTGTACACATTGGTAACTTATGTGACTTTTACCACATAAAAAATCTACAGGCAGTCAATATGGATGGGAACTAACCTACTGAATGTCAAATAAACTTGCAGAACTGCTCCAAAAGTAAATTAAAAAGATAAAACAAAACAAAAAGACCAATAGACTCACACATGAAATTATCTCAAAATTCTCCAAAAATTAGCTAAAATTTTATATTTAGTAATAAAAGAAAACAAACTCAAAGGCTTGACTTAAAATTATGCTTTTAAATCAGCTTTCTGTCGCTGTGACAAAATGTTTCAGAAAATTAACTTAAAAGAGAAACGTTTTATTTTTGCTCGTGGTTTTCCAAGGCTTTGGTCCATGCTCATTTGATTCCATGTTTCTGTGCCCTAGAGATGCGAAAAACCATGTCTGGGAGCAGGTGTGGTAGAAAGATGCTCACCTCCGGGTAGACAAGAGACAAAGAGAGGAGGGGGATGGGACCAAAAAAATGTCCACTAAAGCATGCCCCTGGCACCTAGTTCCTCCAACGTGAGCCTTCGTCCTATAGTGTCTATCACCTCCCAGGACCTCATTCAGTTATAAATATACCGTCGGAATAACCCCTGAATGAGAACCTATCACCCCTTAAAAGCCCTCAGCTCATAGTCTTTGGAGGGACATTTCAGATCCAAATCCCAGCATTGTTGTCACGGTCGTATTACAGCCTTTAGGGAAACATGATGGATGCCCTAATTCTCAATCTGTAAGATTTTCACACTGCAGTTCTGTGATAGGTCCCAGGGATGTGTCACAGAGATGCAAGCTTTCGGGTCATTGTGCCGTAGCTTTCCAAAATGCAGAGGTTTGTATGGATGACTTGGACATGTCCTGCCCCCCAGTTGGTACCTGGTTGTCCCACTGTAGAGCTGTGCCAACTTGAGGCACTCACATAAGTTCTCTGGATCCGACTTGCTCTGCTATAGATATGGGTCATAAATTTCACCCAATAACCCTTGTAAAGAGACACCAGCTGCCTTATATGTAGTAAGCCCTGCCCATTTGATTGACAGCCAGCTATCACAGTTATCAGAGACGGCCATGCCCCTGGCCTCACACACAGAGCGTCTCACTATTTGCCAGCAACATAACTTCATTCTCCTTCCCCCCCAAACCAAAACAAATCACAAGGAACCAGTTGGACAGCCAGAAGGAGGATTTACTGGCCCTGGGAAGGACTCCATGGCTGAGAAGGGAAGGCCACCAGACAAGTCCTCTGTGGGCAGACGTTGCCAGGAAGCATTGCTAAGGGTGAAAGCATTCCTAGTCTCTCTCAGATGGCCGGGCTCCCACTTCTAGGCGTCTCAGTCCTTCTTCAACCTCTCCAGCCCTGGCTGGGCTCTTCTTTCCTGGGAAACACAAATAGGCAGCGGAGAAAATGCAGTCTGCCTTTGAGCTCATTCCAGGCAAACCCTAAATCATCCTGCCCCCGGGGTGATGGGATGTTTGCTCTCCTTGGCCTGCCCTTGTCCCCCAACTGCAATCTTCTGCATACTTTCTGTATTCTTTATCAATATGAAACAGCTAGCTACAGGAAAAAAAAAAAAAACGGGCTAGTACCTATTTACTTTCCTTTACCCAAATCAAGCGCTCAGATGGCGGCCTTCATTAATCTGTCAGTCAGAACTGAGCAAATGTATGGAAATGCTCAGCACAATGCTTTCAAAGGCAAGTCCTGTTGTCATTGCAGGGCATGGGGAGCGCCGCCATCACCGTTTACTCAGACCCAAGGCAATGTGTCACTCTGTCATGTAGTACACAGCAAGTACATGATGGATGGTGCTGCTTGGTTTCAATTTTTATTGGCTCCCCATGGAAGACACACAGAATGCTTTTTGTTGAGATCTTACAGTCTAGCTCCGCCTGCTTTGTTCACTGTCGGGGAGCTTTCATTATTATTTTAAAAGAAATGCAAGGCTATACTTTTTTTGAAAATCAAACAACACAAAAATTTTGGAAGTGTGACATGGGGAATGATGATCCCATGCAGAGCTTCCTTTTAACAATACCTGCTCTGTCACTCGGCAAAGGCTTGAATCTTTGTCTCCAAATCGACCAATCAAATTCCTCCCTCCTGGAATGTAAAAGCATAAAGGAATGGTGAACTGAGACATATCATGGCCACGCCCTTAATAGAAAGCCTTCTGTTGACCTGGCCATGGCAACATCTGCAACCTCATCATTCATAAGGCTGAGGAAGGAGGGTCCTTGAGTTCAAGGCTAGCCTGGGCTACATAGTGAGAGCCAGTCTTAACAACAAAAACAAACACAACAACAATTCCTGCTTACAGATGTTTACACAGCACAGCCCTTGTCTGTGACTCTTGGTTCCAATTCTTCTACAATGCAATAGCTTATTGTGGAGGCCAGTGTGACCCTTGCCCATTGTACAGTCACACACATGCAGGTGTTCAAAGTGTTACGTTCTTTATTACTTTGCATCTGATCTTAATATTTGCAACCACACATACACACACACCACATGCACGCTTAATGCTCTTCGAAAAAGAATGAAAGTGTACACATTGCATCTCACAGTTAAAATGTAACCGTTGTCTATGCAGCCGGGGCTTTTACTATTGATTAAAACCACTATATTCTGGAGCCAGTACTTCACCTGTTATGCTGTTTCTAATCCCATAATCTCATTGAAGTCAGAACACTCCTGTGAACAAGCAAGAATGCCTCATTTTGAAAAGGAGAAACCCAACGTGGGAAAACTCCTGTGTCGTCCAAGCACGCTTGCAGATTCTAAACAACCACGAATATCCACCATTGCCCCCAATTCCATGGCCCTCTAAAGAGGAAAGGTCACAGTGCATAGCATGTTTTGATCTGTAGGCTTGGTTTCACCTTATAGGCATGAGGGTATCCAGCATGGATCAGCATGGAAGCAGGAAAATAAGGGAAGCACTTTGTTTTTTTTTTGTTTGTTTGTTTGTTTTTACCATTTCCTCTTGAACATTTCAGGGTCACTTTTTGTTTTTGTTTCTTTTTTTTCTTCCTTTCCTTCTTCCTTTCTCTCTTTCTTCCTTTCCATTTCACTCAGAAAACAAGTTGTCTTTGTGTCTCTGGCTGCTTTGATTAGTTCTTGTGGTAACCAATAGAAACAGGCACTCGGAGAAAATAATTTCAAAATAGTCTTGTTCTCTTTCCCTCAGTGTCACACACTCACACATACACACACACAGTCATTTTCCTGAAAAGCAAGACAGAAAGTATATCAAATGAAAGCGGGGCTTGGAATGTTCCAGCCCTTTAGCAATTAGTTGGTTTCTTTTCCGGTCCTCATGACTGGCACAGGTAGCTGGCTTATGGATGGCGGTAAGGATATGGGGCCATAGAAAACCCTCGAAGGTGACGGAAGGTGCACATGTGAGCAGCAGTGAGCACGTTTCCTGGGTGCTGGGTTGTGGGTGGGGGAGTCATCATGTGAACCACTGAAGTAGGCCTCAGGTAAAGTGCATTCCTCTTGCAGGATTATCAGAAACTAGCCACGAACCCAGGAGTCGCCTCACATCTCTCTGAGGGCTGTCTTTCTCTTCATCAAAAGCAGCCACTCACCTTCCCTTGTTGCCCTACCTTGGCAGGCTGAAACTTCAGCCAGACTAACAAAACGGAATATGAATTATATGTAAAGGGACCGGTATTGGCGCAAGACACCCCAAGACTGTGTTCTCAGCACAAAGGAGATTTATTTGCCCCAGGGGGACAAAGGGCAGGGAATAAGAGACAAAGACAGGAGACAGAGAATGGGGGAGAAGGGGACAGAAAAAAGGAAGAGGGGGGAAGGGATATTTGTCCCTGGCGGAGGTAGGGGTGGGAGGGAGGTTGATAAAGGACTGCCTCTGAATAGAGAGGAGACAGATGCAGCCCATAGGCAAATAGCATTTTATACAGGTAAAAGGGAAAATCCCCTGTTAGGATGAGGTGTTTAAATTTAACTGGGCATGTTAATTAAGGTGGCCAAAAGGGGGCTTTTGATTGCTGGACTTCAATACTTTGGTAGCTGGACCTTGGTAGTCAGCCTCAAGAGGAGGAAGTAGCCAAATAAGGGAAGAGATCTTAGGGGCTAGCTTTGGGAAAGAGATTTAATGGCTTTTAACAAAGCAGAGGGAATGGGGGAGAAGGGCAAGGCCTGCCAGAGCTGTGTTTGTCACCCTTGGACTAGCTAGAGTCCCTTCATTATGAATACATATGAGTCTACCATATGAGAACTATACAAATGTACCACTACCATAATTCCCCAGCCATTCTTTTGCTGTCCCTTAGATTGGTTGTCCCTAGACCCATAGCCAATCTTTAATCTCAGCAGGAAATGGCCTCCAGGCTTTCTTTCCTCCTCTTTCCTTTGGAGAGATGAAAGGCAGCTGGAGATACTCCAAAGCCAGTCCCCATGTCATAGCAAACATGCCCAGCCCCACTAGGACACCTTTTCTGTGACAACTCAGAGTTGGCTCCCAGGAGAAGAGGTCAGAACCATGGGGAATCTGACAGCCAGTTTTCTGCTCCATCCTTGCCAAGATCAATCTGAGTCCAAAACAGAGATGGGGCTCTCCTCACAGCTTTCAGTCCAATACCCTCCCCCTTCCTTGCCAACCATCCTGAACCTCATCATAAGCTATTAATCCTAAAGCCTACCCTTACTCATACCCCATCTCCCTGTGAGTAGGCCTGGGCTTCAGCCCTCAGCATGGGAGGAGAGATTCAGGGTACAAAGCACCAACTTCAGACAATCTTGGAAGAGACAATGCACCAGGACCAAATCGGGGAGTCCCCTTTGCTTGATTGTCCAAGGAGCTTCTGAGCCCCAGAACCCATGACATATAGGCAGTGTACTGTACCCCTTATCCAAAATGCATATTTCAGATGTTAAACAATGTGGATTTCGGAACATGTGCATATATCGATCATGAGCTGTCAGGGGAATTCCCACCCCTGCCCCAGCCTAAACACAAAATTCACTTATGCCTGTTCATATATGCTTCATATCCTTAGCCTGAAGGTAACTTATGCAATGTTCTTACTGCACCTGTGTTTTGACTGCAACCCATCACATGAGATCAGGTGTGGAATTTTTCATTTGTGATGTCATGTCTACACTCAGAATGTTTGGGGCCTTGTAACACCTTTGAATTTGGGATTTTCGGATCAGGGGTGCTCAGACTATGCTCTGATTAAAATAACTTGGGGCTTTCAGCAGACTGTAGTGGGTGTTCCTCCATCGTTCCATAGTAGCAGTCTTGGAAGCCAAGCCTCGCTCCCCAATTTTCCCATCAATTAAATGGGGATGAGAAGCAGGAGTTAAAGACTCTAGACATCCTCTCGCAGGAAGTGCACATGCTGGAAATATCAAATTTTGTTCACCAGAACATCTCCCATGAGCCCCCCAAGCCTACACCTGGAGAAAGCTGGATTTGAAGCTGAGATGGAGTATTGGACAATGTGAATGTGTCCTACATGTGAGAGGGAGAGTTCTCCTTTGTCTCCACAGAGAAGAAAGGAGAGAGCAGAGGAATGGAGGAGGGCACCAGGGGAGCATGAAGGGAGGAGCCCCTCAGAGCTCCAGGACACTCACTGAACTACTGATACATGAGGGAAAAGAGCTGGTAATGGAGCTTCCCATCTGTGACGCGGCTCAGAGGGTAAAGATGTCTGCCAACAAGCCTGATGACTCAAGTTCAATCCCTGAGGCCCACTTAGTGGAAGGAGAGAGCTGACTCCTAAAAGTTGTCCTCCTACCTCCGACTGTGGCACGCATACACACGAGCACAATATTAAAAAAGTAAAATAGGGCGTGAAGGGATGGCTCAGCCCTTAAGAACACTGGCTGCTTTTCCAGAGGACCCTAGTTCAAATCCCACACCCACATGGCAGCTCACAACTGTAACTCCAGTTCTAGGAGATCCAACACCTTCACACACGAGGACAGACATACATGCAGACACAACACCAATGCACATAAAGTAAAAATAAATACATAGTTTAAAAGAAAATAAGGAAAAGAATCCTTTGTTGAATGCAGGAAGTAGATGCAAAGAGAGGAACCTAAGGGACAAAGCTCCTGCTCCAGGGATGATACAGATGGGCAGAAAGTCTTTGGATCCTCCCAGCCAAGACAAGAGTTTGGATACAGAGAAGCTTCAGGTGGCAACCAGTTCATACCATTGTCACGATGGCTGCCATTACCACAGGAGGCACAATATGGTTTTCAGCCAAAGCCTGGAGCTGTGGAAGCTAGTGCCTTCTTAACTAGGGCTGCATCACAGAGGAAACTGGGCCCAGTTCTTTGGGGAAACAGGAAGCCCCTCTGCATTTCCCCTCCCCCCAAGCAAGCACCCTCAAGTTCTCACATACCCTCCCATCTCCCTTCCAGTAGCTTTGCAGTCCAGAGGCACCATCCTTCCCTGGGTCTGGAGTCCCTTAGTTTCCCACTAGAGCTGCAACGGGACGCTGAGGACAGTCTCCCGCACTGCGGTGAGCCCCCAGTTATAAATTACTTACCTGCTGGCCATCATTTTAACATAAATGGATTTTAAAAGGCAGCAAAGGAATATATTTTCATTTGGAGTTAAAGCATCCATTTTTTATTTGAGCCAAGCCTGATCTAGGAGAGATGGCAGAAGAATAGCTCCGAGGCTAATAGAGTTAATGATTATGATGGAGATCCCAGGAGCTGCGATATTTCACTTGCAGTTGCTTCCATCCCGGCTCTGTTGCCTGCAGTACTTCTTCTTCCCTTTCACGTCCACTTCCATTAACACCCACCGCAGATGATGGAACCATTATGATAATATCTCTGCTCTCCGCAGCCTCGATTGGTCTTGACACATTATCACCCTAAGAGCTCAGCCACATAGCGCTAAGTCCTATTTATAATAACACTTGGCAGGAGCCACCAAAATAAAACCTGGTACTCATGGGCCACCTTTCATGGGGGGGGGGGGGAATCAGAAAGCTTTACAAGCTTAATTAAGCTTCAGTGTCTCTGTGACTGATGAGACATGGGCCTGGGGAAGCTGGAGAATCGCTAATTGCACACTGGGTAAAGCTCTGGGCAGGCGCAGGGGGTCAAAATCTACAAAGCTGGGGAGAGCCCTATTTCTAGCAGAAAAATGTTTGTTTGTTAGGTACATTCTTCAGGGTGGGTTGAGACAGACCGCCCGGGAGTGGTGGTGAAGTTCTCATCCCAAACTTCTCCATCTAGGGAGGGGCCTAGCACTTGATTCATTCATCAAAAGAGGACTAAACAAATTCATTCGCTCAAATGCTTTCAAGGATGAAGAAATGGAGTACCTGCAAGGTGCAGCAATGCACTCTTGGGTACCTGGCCACTGCACTCACCTGCTGTTCTTCCTGTTGCCCTTTACTCCGCAAACTGGGACTTACTAGTCCTAATATGGCCTCCAAGACCCATCTTAACATCTGCTTCCTCAGGGAAGCCTTCCTGGATTTCCCTGGCAGGATCAGTTGTTCCCTGTTCTGTGCCCCAATGTTCTTTCTAAATAAAGTCCCAAGATTGTGATAGAGCATGTAATAAAAATGTATTGAGCAATTACTAAATGTGGAAGGCACATCTCATCTATACACTCTCTTTTCACAGATGAGTTAACAGGTACAGAGAAGTAAGGTGATTTTCCTTAGATGGGACAGCTATTGTGTACAAGACAGCGTGGCTATGGCTCGCAGGCTCCCAAACAACTGAAGTGCAGCTGTCCCAGCAGTCCATCTGAGATTAAGCTGTTTAAATATCTGCCCTCCTCTCTAGTCTGCCTGCTCTCCTGTAAGGGCACGTAGCATATAGGAACTCCGACTGCAATCAATTCCAACTCAGAGTGAATTCAAACACCACGGAAGTCCACGGGAGAGCAGCCATGTGTCAATAAACTCAGACAAATGAAAACCAAGAACTCTGCTTCTTTCCATCTTTCTCCCCTGCTAAAAAGTGCGGACTTAAGTCACCTTTCCCCTACAAGATGCCTACCCAGAGTGCAGAACCTCCATCCATATCTGGACCACACCACTTGAATTAGCTACTTTTCCATGGCTGTGACCAAAGTCTCTGAGGGAATTTAAGCAGGAACTAGGGAAGCTCTTTTAGCTCACAGTTTCACAGGGGTCAGTCAATCATCCCTGACCCCTTGAATCCAGGCCTACAATTAGGTGGTGAGGTATATGATGCTACTCAGTCATGGCAGATAGGCTGCAGGAGGTAGAGAAAAGAAAAACCTGATCTCAAATGCTTACCTTAGAAGTTGTACATCATCTTCTGTAATTAGGACTCAGATATGTGCTGTGCATTGCTAAATTAATTTGCCTGTTCTCTCCCCTTTCCAACAAGTACTAGTCTCCAGGCAGTGAATATACACACCTTCTCCAAACATAGGTCCAAAAGCGAGCCACCCGGAATAAAGAGAATCAAACATGGTAGCAGAAGTTGAAAGGGCTTGTGCCAAGTCTTTCTTTTCAGGAATACTGTATGTTCTTAAAAGTGGGATTCACTCAGACACACAGGTTAAGTACACTTAAAAACTGTGTTGTCCTCTGTCCTTCCCTGAGATAGCTATGGGATTTAGCTGGAACAAGTAATTGGAGTAATTTCCTCTTATCTATTCTTTTAATTTCCATGGTTTCAGTTATAGCAAAGTATCATAGTCTATGTAGCTCCAAAAACAAATCGTATTTACCGCACTTCTGAAGACTGAGAAGCCTAAGAACAAGGTATATGAGCGTTGGCATCTTTTGGAGGCACCCCTACAGGTTCATATGAGCAATTTTCTGACTGGGTCTTTATATGACCAAAAGAGCACTAGATATGGGGTCTTTTTATAAAGACATTATTCCCATTCATAAGGTGATAATGACTTTTATGATCCAATCATTTTTCCAGAGGCCCCTGAAGCTAATACAATGGCATCAGTGTTGAGAATTCAATACACAAGCCCGGAGGGGACAGTACATACCAGCCCGTAATGGAATTGTAGCTGAGAGAGTTAGAAAGCTGTACAAGGTTAACTGTACTGGCCAACACTGCAGTCAGAGAATCACTTTAGGATCAGAGTGTCAAGGATCCTCTTTGCTCTCTCTTCTGTTTGTACTGTTTATTGAAGGGTATCTTACTTTAGTGGGACAGGGTCTCAACACGTAGCCCAGGCTGGCCTCGAACTTACAATCTTTCTTCCACCTCCCAGAAAGAGGGATCTACCGGTGTGTACCACCACATTCTGCTTCCTTACTTTTGAAAAATACATTTTTAAAAAGTGCATTTGGGTATCTCGGTCTTTGGAGGGGGCATGTAACTCAGCAGAAAATCCAGCAAAAATCAGAAGGGAGGAAGCGGGGTGGACAGGAAGCAATGAGAGTGGGCTGAAGCTGTCTGGAGGCTCTGGGCTTTTAGCATGACTTCACTGGAGCCAGGAACATGATCAACGCCTGCCGTCACAGCAACCAAAGAAGCAGACTCCACTGTAAAGAAAGAGCTTAAGCTGCACTGTAAAGGCAGGGTTACAGGCAGGATGACACAGAGAGAGAGAGAGGGACTCTTCACCATTTCACTCAGTAGCAACCCCAAAGAATGTTTCAAAGCAAAACTTCGTTTGAGTTGAACCTTTGATTCGATGCAATCATTTTGCAGGCACTTGACATCGCCTTCGCCATTTGCAATACACGAATGGTTCCGGAACCCCAGCTCTGTCACTTGGCAGCCATGTGACATCAGGCCAGGAAACTCCTGACTGTGCTTCTGTTTTGCCGTCTCTCCAACGGAGGACAGTGATAATATTTGTTGAGAGGGCTATATGGGTTAATAAAGCCCATGCTGAGCTGAGTCCCACATCACACCCATAAGTGAGGACTCAGTAAGTGCCTGCTAATGCTGTTGTTATGGTTACTGTTAATATTTCACTTGAGCTGCATAACAACCTGTAAGTTAGGTGCGATTTATTATCCTCATTTCTCAAGCTGAGAAACTGAAATGAAGGGAAGATGAAAACTAGCCCAAGGAACAAATCAGAAAATGGAAAAGCCAGACTCAGAAAGTCTTCCAACTTCAAGCCTCGTTCTCGGCTCCCAGGGCTCACTCCACGTCTTCTTTGTTGCCCAGAAAGTGCAGTTCTGTGAGAGTGATCATTGTTCACACAGGACTGCAGGCAACTTTGAACATACTGGAAGTGTAAGCTCAAGGAGTATTAAGAAAGTCTTAAAAGAGAAAAATATGTTCCTATTTGGGGATCGATGAGTGGCAACTCTTCCCTAAGCAGCGCCTGAGGTCAAGACAGATCATGTTTCCCTGCTACAGAGACTCAGGGAATCCAGGGGTGATGTCTTTCTCGGCTTCAAAGCTAAGAAGCTAGGAGGGGTTATCAGCTAACAGGGAAACAGAGGCAGGTCTGTTAACGCTGTCTAAAATAACCAAACGTCATTGTCAATCAAACCGCATTGCGCTCTACGTGCCGTATTTGTGTGTTCTTGCTTTCACTAGCTCATTCCTCTGGTTTTCTGCAATTCTGCATTTTAACTGTTAATGCTTTTATCCATATATTCCGTCCTGGTAAACCATATGCTAAGTCCTGAGGCTAAATTAAGTCCTGAGGCTCAAAAATGAAGTGCCTTCCTTATCTGAGATGGGAGATCTTAACCTGGTTCTCCAAGCCTCAGTTTCACCAGTCCCCTTAACATGAGAGTGAGAGTCAAATTTGGGGTGGCTAGTTTTAAAGTTAACTTCCCCCAACTAATAATCACGTGCTTGCTTCCTTCACATTCATTATACAGAGGCCTCACTAGTATGTTTTTTTTTTCCTTTTAAGAACTTCAGAGAAAAGTTTCTTTGTGTCACACAACAGTGGGATATTTAAAGAAACCTACAAACTGGATAATGCTACTTGCAGCACTTCGTCTCATCCCAGGTTCATCATTAAATTGTCGCCGAATACTCAGTAAGTGCCAGGATTTGTGCCCCGGCCACCGTTAAGCAATGAGAGAGAGAGTCCCCAGGAAGTTCACCACGATTGAGCATTGGGAGCTACACATTCACAGCTTCCGCTAAGATACCTTTTTTTAAGCTATTTTAGCTTCGGCTAAGCTTCTGCTAAAATACGAGCACTGAGCACTTTGAATTGCCCCCATTGCCTTCAGGACATAACTTGGCCCACAGTGGCATTTAGTATTCCAAGTTTAACTTAATCACACACTATAAAATGTAGTTCTCTAATTAGAGGATGTTCTGATTATGCCCACAAGGTGGAGATCTTGCTTACAGTTTGCCCACACTGAACCTAATGCAGGAAGAAGAAAAAAACCCACACAACCAGAAGTTAAACCAAAAGACAAAAATGAAATTCATTTCATGTAATATACTATATTATCTGGTAAATGAAATAAAAATTTGATAAGAGATGGTCCCTGCTTTCTAGGGAAAGAGAACGGAGAAGCTTGCACAAAGCAAGGGGGAAAAAGACTTTTTAATGAATCAATATATTGTGCTGAATCCATATGAGAGGCATTGTAATCCTTTTATCAGATAAGAGTTATCAAAAGCCCTGTGGTCGGGAACACATTCAAGAAAGACCCCACACTTCAGCCAGCACACACTCACCGCACCAATGAGGAGGAAGGTGGGTCAGCGCTGGGTCAGTAACATTTTAGGAGGTTAAAATCTCTACTCTGTAACAAACATTACGTTGTCTATCCTATAACTCCAGAATAAATATACACAGTGCAGGCAGATGCAGCAGAGCCGAAACCTCTCATGTGCACCGAGCAGAGGAAAGAACCACAATGCGGAGGGAACTGATTTTGAACTCGGGCTGCGGAGTGGCTGGCAGAGACCCTGACTAGCATGCACAAAGGTCCTGGGGCTGTTCCCTAGCAGTGCCAAGTCGGGCTCTCCGGAGGGTTGAACCCTCGTAGCCCCAATCTCAAGACTGAATCTCCGGTTTGGGATGTGGGACATGAGAAGGGAAGGGAAAAATCCAGTTTGTTTCCAAGTGATTTTCTGGTAGATTGGACCCAAGAAGATCTTGACGAAGAAGCATTGGTTTTTATGGTGGGTTTTTGTTTTGTTTTGGTTTTCCTTCACTGTCCCTCTTCCCACTGTTCCTTTTTTCTTTACACTAAACTAGTAAGCTAATTGTTTATTTTCTTTTGTTCGGGTGGAAAATGTAATTGGAACTAAGTGACTAAATGATAACTTGAAAACAAATTGAGAATGTTGGCAATAAATGCTTATATCTGTCTGTATATCGCTTTTTCTGTATATTGAACTTTCTTGAAAAGGGGAATCCCCGGGGAAAGTCACAGAGGTCAATTATCATTGCTCTCAACCCTGCAATGACCCATACTAGGAAGCTTGCCCTGGAGAGGGGTTGTGGGTTCAAAGTCATTGGCTACAGATGGTTCCTCACCCCGCTGGAGTCACATCCTCTAGGCTGGAGACATTCCCGGGAATTCACATAAGGCCGCGTGAATCACACCAAGCGTGGTTGCAAAGGGACCCGCCCGGACCCTTGCAGTGCCTGGACAGTGTTGGGGGCCAGTCCGAAGTTTTCAGGAGATCAGATACAGTCCAAGCGCGAGGACTAGGCGGTCATCCCACTTCAACCAAAGCCCTGCACCGGGCTACCTCCAGGCCCTAGATTTGGTCTCTGCCCCTCCCGCTCCGACGCCCCCGCACGGACGCCGCCAGCCAGGCTTCCTCCCCGCCCCGAAGTCCGGGACAGATCATGGGGCCACCTCTCGCTCCTGGAAGAATCGGTTGCCGCTTTAAGGGGAAGAGGAAGGGAAGGGGCGGGGGAGTGGGGGGCGGGGAGAGGAGGCAGAGGAGGGGGAGGGGGATCCCCCTCGCTCCCACGTGGTCCGGGCGCCTGTGAATCGCGCCCGCCGGAGGGTCTCACAGCGAAATACAAAAGCAGCTGGGAAGCCACGGCCGGGCGAGTTCCCAGCGCCCGGGCAGAGCTCCGGCTAGAGCCCCGCAGCGCTCCGCAGCCGCGATGGGGCTCCGGCACCGGAAGCCCCGGAGCCAGCCAGCAGCCGGGCCCGCCTCGCCGCCCGCACCCGGGCGCCCGGGCTTGGCTTGAAGCGGCGGTGGTGGCACCGGCGCGCCGGCAGGAGCATGGGGCGGAGAATGCGGGGCGCCGCCGCCGCCGCCGCGGGGCTCTGGCTGCTGGCGTTGGGCTCGCTGCTGACGCTGTGGGGAAGGCTCCTGCCTCCACGGACCGAGCTGCCAGCCTCCCGGCCGCCCGGAGATCGACTCCCTCGGCCTCCGACCCAGAGCGGCGGCCCCGCGCCGGAGCCGCGCTTCCCACTGCCCCCGCCCCTAGCGTGGGACGCCCGCGGCGGCGGCTCCCTGAAAACTTTCCGGGCGCTTCTCACCCTGGCGGCGGGTGCGGATAACCCGCCTGGGAGGCACCCGGACCATCGCGGACAGCGCGTGCCGGCCAAGCTGCCCGGGCGGGAGGAGCGCACGGCGGTGCAAGGGGGCGTCTTCTGGAGCCACGGCCTGGAGGAGCAGGTGCCCCGGGGCTTCTCCGAAGCCCAGGCAGCAGCCTGGCTGGAAGTGGCGCGGGGCGCCCGGGTGGTGGCCCTGGATCGCGGCGGCTGCGGACGCAGTTCCAACCGCCTCGCCCGTTTTGCCGACGGCACCCGCGCCTGCGTGCGCTACGGCATCAACCCGGAGCAGATCCAAGGCGAGGCCCTGTCCTACTACCTCGCGCGCCTGCTGGGCCTCCAGCGCCACGTGCCGCCGCTGGCGCTGGCTCGGGTGGAGGCTCGGGGCGCGCAGTGGGTGCAGGTGCAGGAGGAGCTGCGCACCGCGCACTGGACCGAGGGCAGCGTGGTGAGCCTGACGCGCTGGCTGCCTAACCTCACCGATGTGGTGGTGCCCGAGCCCTGGCGATCTGAGGACGGCCGTCTGCGGCCCCTGCGCGACGCCGGGGGCGAGCTGGCCAACCTCAGCCGGGCAGAGCTGGTGGACCTGGTACAGTGGACCGATCTGATCCTCTTCGATTACCTGACGGCCAACTTCGACCGGCTCGTAAGCAATCTCTTCAGCTTGCAGTGGGACCCGCGCGTTATGCACCGCGCCACGAGCAACCTGCACCGAGGACCGGGAGGGGCGTTGGTCTTTCTGGACAATGAGGCGGGCTTGGTGCACGGCTATCGGGTGGCCGGCATGTGGGACAAGTATAACGAGCCGCTGTTACAGTCGGTGTGTGTGTTCCGAGAGCGGACGGTCAGGCGCGTCTTGGAGCTGCACCGGGGTCAGGACGCGGCTGCCCGGCTGCTGCGCCTCTACAGTCGCCACGAACCACGTTTCCCAGAGCTGGCGGAGCTCGCAGACCCCCACGCTCGGCTGCTACAGCGCCGCCTTGACTTCCTCGCCAAGCACATTTTGCACTGCAAGGCCAAGTACGGCCGCCGGCCCGGGGACTTACTAGCGCTCCGTGGAAGAGAGGGGCTGGGGTATGAATGAGGAGGGTTGGGGCTGCCTGCTTCGCCACTGGCTGCGAACAACAAGCCAACGCCCACCCAGCGGCCTGATCGCGGAGCTGTCTAAAACTTGTGTCTTACCCACTTGCCCCCTTTCTTTTCGTGCCAGGCTGTTTCCTTTCTGAGTTCTGGAAGGGCAAACTCGCCGAGGCGAGAAGTGTAACATTCCCTCCACCTAGCTTATTTACAAAAAAAAAAAAAAAAAAAAAAAAAAGATTCTTTTCTGTGCTTGTGTGGAGGTTGGATCCGAAGAAACTGGCTGCTGGGGTTTGGCCCCCGAAAGGCAGTCTCTATGGGAGATGCAGTCCATTCTTGTCGCTCCCCCGCCCCCAAAACACACACACACACACACACACACACCCCTTCCAAAAAAGGAAAACTTCCGTTTGAGCCCTTGAACTGATTCCTCTATTTCCTACCAAACACAGCGCCAGTGGCCCCCGAGTAGGCGGTGAGGCGGGTGGTGGAGCCCCCTTCCTGCGTTCTCCCTTTGTTCCAGCGCCGCGATTCTGAGATAACTGTTCCAATCTGAGGGACAGCTCTGGATAGGACAAAGAGAGCAAGACTCCCCCGCCCCCGGGAGCCCTACAGACCCTGGCAATTTGTCTGAACCATTCCTGAACTCCTGTCATTTTGGCCTGAAGGCTATGAATTCAGGACTAGTTGTGTGCAGTCAGTAATTAATTTCCTGCTGCCTCTCCCAACTGACCAAAACGTTGACAATGATAATGTTCACCAGGAAAAAAAAAACAGTTTCATGCACTTTACTTTGTTTTTATTTTAATTTTTAGTAGGAAAAAACTTTTTTTATTTGACAGAATTTGCCTTCTCTGTATATATGTGCATAAGTTGTGATGTAAATAGACTATAAACAAACTTATATTTCAATAAAAGGGAGTTTAAAATTTAGAATTTAATTCCCGTGGCTTGATCTGATTGAGGTTCCCGATCTCATCTACTTTTGGAGTAAGGGTTCAGTTTTCTCTGGCTAGTGGGTGTGCTTCTGAAAACAAAGGATGCAGATCCACCCCCTTTGTGGTTGTGGCTGGGGAACTGAACAAAGGCAAGGGCAGGTTCTCTGTCTTCACTCAAATGAACCCCAGGACTGGAAATTTGAGTTCAGCCTAGAAGGGGAGAAAGGGACTAGGGAGAGATGAAAGAAAAGTACTCCATTTCCTAGCAAATAAAACTGATATGAAAGGGTTTCATTGTAATATATTCCTATATTAATCATGTGGTAAATATGATGGAACCAGATGTGCGGACTGAAACATGACAAATGCCCCCCCCCTTTTAAACTTAACTGCAGTGGTCACGTGCTGCAGGTTATTTCCAACACTGTAATTACTGTGCAACACAACGTGTGCAGATAATAAGCTGAGCACATATTGCAAACAGGTAGAGAGTGTTATAAATTAATTCTGCCTTTTAGTCGGGCATTCATTCCGCTGCACTCAAGAGGTCGTAATCTCTAGCATCTGGACTCCTCTGTGGTGGAGGTTGGGCTGCTATGAGGTAGAGACTATGTGTCCTCTCAAGGCACCCGCTGGGATGAGAGGCCACAGTAAGGACTTCAGTACATGACATTTGGATCATGGCCTTCGGGAAACTTAAAATCTAGAAAATCTGGATTGGTATCTGGGCCCAAGTGACCTTGTCTATTACGCTTTCATTTAACGATCTTTAATCTAAGCAACATTTAGTCACAACCCTAATAGCTTTTTCTTTGACTTATATTTGTAAACCCAGAGTTTTATAGTTGCAGGAGAATTTTAGGTCCCTGTGGGTTCCCTTTAACATAGTCCCACTGTAACATAGGGTGTAATTTAACTCTTTAATGCCATCCTTACATTTTCAGTGCCTCATCTAGCTTTAAGAAAAATGCGGTGCATAACTGTGGTGTAGGCCAAATTTTTTTAGAGACTAAATACAGAATGTGCTGATAATGGCAAATACATCTTCTTTCTAGACACGGTGAGACCTCTGATAATTACACTTTCGAAAAAGAGACATTTTTCATTTCTGATGATTAATAACTGTGAGGTTTGCTGTTCAAGTTAATAGAGGCTGCTCCAAGAGAAGGGTAGATATTAGGCCACTGGCGGCTTTTTTTTTTTCCTCAACACATTTCACTGAGGGAAACAATGAGTAGAAGTAAGTTAGGTGTTTCAGTGGCTGCACAGGAAATGCGCCCTGCATCCTTGGGCATGGGCAAGTTCTGAGCCAACAGCATTCTGGACATTCCTCCTGTGTTTCAGCTCCAAGCCCAGACTTGACCATGGGTAACCATGAACAAGAAACAGAGCGTAATGTAAAGGGCTTTCTCAGATTCTCTAGTGATGCATATCTGCCCGTTGGCAAAATCCGTTTAATTACATGGTAGCGTTGTTAAGGGAACCAAGGCTTAATTATAGACAAAGGGCTTTAACTGTTGATATTCCTTGTCAGTAGGCCAGGGCATGGAAAGATCCATTAATATTGTGCTATGGTCAAGGAATGTTCCTAGGGACAATTCATTTTTGAACTGGGGATGAATTGGAAAAAATAATGGGTTCTGCAGGGAGACTATAGTCTGAATTCTGACCCTCGCATATTTACCTTCAGCACATCATTTAACTTAGTTCCCTCATCTGTGAAATGGAGATTCAATCAGAGTACTGTGGGATTTAAAAGTTAACATATAAAGCATACACATAAGAAGCATGAAAAAAAATTCCTTGATCCTTTAAGAGGAAAAAGAAAATCTCTTTCCCCTTATGCTCCAGGAAACTATTCTACTTTAGCTCTTTATCAACGCCAAATCTAGCTGTTTCCAAGGTCATGATCAGTTTTGACACGTGGTGATAAATTAACAAAGTGTTTCTTGGGGACCCACTTCTAGCCCTATGTAAAACATTGGTTCAGTCAGCTGAGGGCACAGGTTTGATCTCCACATGGTTTTAGGCGGATGTTTTCAGAAACCATCATATCCCATGTACCAAAGCAGCTGGACTAAAATACAGGAGAAAAAAAAATTTAATGAAAAAAAAGATGGATCATTGCAAATTCATTGCCACTTCTGGAAAGCATCAAAAAGTGATGAATCTTTGCAAGAACAATCCTCTCCCCAGTTTCTTCTGCCAAGAGAAAGTAGGCAGTTGACCTTTCTCCTTGGGTTTGACTGTTGATTAATTCACTCTGTCGGTGACATAGTTCTAAATTCTATTAAGTATGCTCGCCCTCCTGTCTTCAAATCAGAAAGAAAAACATTATTTTAGCACATCTCGGTGCTTCTCAGACTTCTGACTATGACTGTAGCTAGGAAAGACATCTGAAACCTAGAGGCTGGTGGTGTGAACCAAATGAGTAAATATTGATGAAGAAGAGTACCTGGCGCAGGAACCACAATGGAGATTTGTTGAAATGGCAGCTCATTCCTCCGCTAAGTCAAAACCTGAGACACTTAGCATTCCAGGCAAGAGACTCCCATAATCCAGCCTTATCATTAGAATTAGAAGAACACTTCCTACAGGCTAGATGCATGAGTCTGCCAAGAGACACCTAGAGTTCATGATAGCATCAGTAGGGTATCTATTTTCAAAGATGTCCTCTGTGATAGCCTCAGCATAGGTACCTCCCCGTTTCTTACAGGGAGCATCAGAAAGTTCTCTTTCTGATGTGGCCTGTCAGCTTCAGGGAGCAATTAGCTGTGGACTTTTGCAGACCCCGGAGATTCCAAGAGTTATTGGAGTCATGGGTCATCCGGCCTTGGGTGCAAATTTGTCCCTCAACGAACCATCCTCATCCCACACAACCACTGATCCCAAAAAGTAGAAGGGAAGAAGGAGTGTAAGAGGTAGAGGAGAGAAAGTTAGTGGTTCCAGAAGCACCAAAACTGCTCCCGGAAGGAATGGTACATTAGCTGCTAAGGTGACATAAAAACTTGAAGTGGGAAGGGGGGCATTTTAAGCCAGAGTCTTAGAGGGCAGTGTGCCACGGAAGGGAGGTCATGGCAGCAGAAGGGAGAGGCGGCTGGTCACATTGCATAGGCAGTCAGGAAGCAGAGAGAGAGGTGTATCTGGTTCTTAGCTTGCTTTATCTTCCATAGCCATTCCTGAATCTCAGCCCATGGAACCATGTTGCCCACACTTCAGGTGGATCTTCCCTCTTCAACCCAGTCTGGAAACATCTTTACAGACATGACTAGAAATTTGTCTTTAATGTGATTCTAGATCCTGTCAAGTTGACATTTGATATTCACAGAAACTAATCACCTACAAGCATAGTTTGATGAATAAAGTTTAATGGAAATGATTCTGGGAGTCAAAAGATCCAGGCTCCTTCTGGCTCCCCTTGGGAAAGCCGTTCATCAACCCTCTCTGGCTCCAGTTCTCCCAAGCAAAAGAAACAGAAGTCTCATCAGAGAGTATGCATGACACATCTTTTGTGCCTTACTCAGTTGTGCTCCGTCCTTTCTCTACTTCCAAATGTTACCTCTGGCCCTCTAATTGGTTTCCTAACTGATCAGAGGGCACAACCTACACAACAGGAAACCCTGGCTTAGTTCGTCACTGTGCTTCCCTCCCAGCTCTCAAACTCCGGGGAAATTCCATTTACAACCAGTTTATAACCAATGGCATTCCCCCAAAGGGAATACACACAGACTTCAATTTTGTAGACTGAAAAGAGGGCTAAAGGGCTTCGTTCCAAACACGGTTGAGAGAACCACTCAACCTCTTCCATAGGGTCTTTTCATAAATACTTCTAAATGTTGGAGGTAACTTTTAGTCTGCTCTGAGTATGTGTGAGTAAATAATGCTTTGAAATAAAGGAAAAAGGAAAAGGAAAGCAATAATTCTTTGCATCTCTGCCTGCACAAAACCCAAGGACGGCTCAGGAGGACAGTTTCTTTTCTGTGTATTCATAAAGATCAGATGTAAGAGTCATAATTTTTTAATGCGACTGTTTTACAAGTTTCTCTTTCTGTGTCCTGCTGTGGGGGAAACTGCATTAATAAACTATGTCTCAATGCTGCCTAGCTGATTTTTTTTTCTCTGCAGGAGTCCACCAAATATAGCAAAGGAATGTTTATTTTATTTATCTTTTCAACTTTGCTTCCATTTCAGATATGTCTTCTTGGCACTTTTTAATTTTTCTCTTAATGGCACTTTATTATTATTTTGTGGGAGAATAGAGAACTAATTGTTCGTTGAGGAAACAGCTACAGAAATTATCTTTTCCCCCTTTCTTGGGTGCCGTATGGTATCTTTTATGGTTTTGATAGTTATTTTATTTCCTAACCAAAAAAGTTAAGTAGCTTATAGAGCTGTCGTGTTTCTAGAACCAGCTCGCGGATTTCACTCTGCCAAGAAATTATGGGTTATAATAGAAAACTGTCACTTTTAAGCCAATAGCTCTATATTCTACAGCTGCCTCTGCTTACTGTTCATAGCTTCCTGCTGATGACTTTTTCTTTACTGTCCATTAAAGACTTTGTCCCATTCTACAAATGGCCTGGAGAGGTAAGATTAAGAGATTGACCACAGCCATGATTTTTTTTTTCCTTTTAAGCTATAAACATGTATTAAACACACAAAACGACAATTTCTGGCATTATGCATACTCAGAAACTTGCATGACCATACCACTATCTCTAGAATTTTTTCATCCATCTCCAAAAAATACTAAAATTAAACCATGAAGCAGTAACTATCCCGCCTCTCCTCTGGCTTCCAATCACCTTTCTGTCTGTACAAAATTGCCTCTTCTAGATATTTCAGTAGAATCACCTGACACTTGCTCTCTTTCTTTTTAAACCCCTGGCCACTACCTTAGTAATGGAGGCAGCATGATAAAAGTGAGGCGCCAGTTGGAGACCAGGATGTACTCATTTGAATCTCATTTCCACCCCCTAATAGCCCAGAAAGTTGAGTCAATCTGAGGAACTCCTTAGTTCACTCTGGAAAAGCCATGGGAAGATGAGGGCATCACTAGCATCCTCTTCAGCTCTAGAAAAACATGGTTATCACACCAACCACACAGGTGTGATCACACACAGGTGGGGTGAATATGGTTCCTGGCTTCCAGCCTCATTTCCCTACCTGTGGAGCAAATAACCTTTAAACTTTCTAGACCAGGGCCATAAGCTAAGCAATGTGGGTTCAAGGGTGAACCAAATAGGTGACGGATCTGCCTGTGTGGAGCTTAGAATCTATAGAGGAAATGGAAACTTATGTAGCAGATATCAGATGTGAAAAGTAAATCACAGTAGAGAAACATGCAACAGGACATTGTACTGTGACTTCTTAAGCTGAGTTAAGGGGAAGTCAAGGGACATTGACAATTTGGCCGTGTATTGTTCTTTGGAATTTAGGACAATATTGGCAGAGAGAGTAAAGGATTTGTGGCTGTTCTGGGGACCAGACTATTAGAGGATGTGACCTCTGCTGTTTCTTTTGGAAAACTGAGAGAGCCCAAAATTTGTGGTTTAAGTTTTTCCAGTAGATTTTATTTGTTGTGTGCAACATGTCATTCATCTAAATATTGATCTTTCTGAGGTTGGGTGCATGGGGAGGGCAAGGTAGGAATTAATATCAGGGGGAAATTAGGTCTGTCAATAAATTAATAGGTTTTTATTTTTGTTTTCTGCTGACTGTGTACTTACTAACAAGCAAGGTTTTGTTACACATCTTAAAGAACTCTGGGGATTAGCAAGGAGTGGAGATTTCTTTCTTCACAGATTGGAAAGAAAGATTCAGACGAAGAGAGTCAAGTGTCCCTGTGGCTGGATAAGGTTGGGCTATGTCTTCAAGACAAGTCTTTCTAGTACCAAATGCTTTTTCCTCTTTCTTTTGTCTCCCCCACCTTCCCAATTAGTCTTTTAAAACTCTGTTCATATCAGACCCTCTCTTTGTTGTTCTTTAATTCCATTATGATATGTTTCTCTATGTACGGGCTGTTGCTTTTGCTCTCTTGATAGAAAAATTATTTCTCTCAAATTTAAATTTTTCACTTTGTGATTTTTTTCCCTTATTCTGAATCATTGTCTCTTCACCTATTATTTTTTTTCTTTCTTACTCTATTACCTTCTTTTGAAAACATTATTAGGCATATATTAGGTTGTCTTTCTATCCTCAAAGGCCCAAATGATTTTACATCTTTTCCATCTCTACCTTTCTGTGATACCCATTCAGCGGGTGTTTGAAGATCTATCTCTTGATCAAGCCAATCCTCCAAGTTACTGTGTAATCCATCCCTGAGGTTTAGATTCTTCTGTTTCAATTCAGACAAGTTTTGTTGTTGTTGTTTTCCAGAAGCTTTATTTGGTTACTTTTTTCCAGGACTTCTTGGTCATTTTTTTATGTTGTTTTCTTTTCTTTAGTTTTCAAGACTTTTTTTTTAATTCATTTAATCATCAACAAGTGTGTATCTGATTCTCCCAGTGTCTGAGGTCCTGGGGTAGGCTAATCTTGTTGACTTTTAGAGTCACCTCATAAAATGCAGGACACTGAATCAACTTTAAATTTTAGGTATTCAGTGAATCCGTTTTTAATATGCATATGTTACATGCAATATTTAGGGTATATTTATATTTTAAATTATGTGTTACATTTCTGAAATGTAAAATTAGCTGGGCACTCCCTTTTGTTCTCCTAAATGACATATTCTGATGTTTAGGGGTTTTGTGTTTTGTAATTTGGGGTGATAAACTCAGGCTCAGGGAGATTTTATCTGTGAGACTCTCCTTTGGACTGAAGATGAGTACTTTTGCAAAATGTTTTCATATCTTGGGTCAGGATCCCCAGGGTTGAAACCAGAACTGGGCCTTTTAAATATTTTTGCCTGGTGGTTGAGGTCCTAGTTGCTAAGAGAGATCTAAATAACAAAGAGGAACCAGAGCAGGAGGTAGGAGGATGTCAAGGTGGGGTGGAGGAAGGTGTGATGCAGGGAGTCTGGGGACCTGGGCCAGTAGAGACAGTTTTTCCCAAGCCATAGTCCAGGCAAGACAAGCAGTCTCCTTTTGTTAGATGTTACTTTCTCAGACAAGTCCAACTTTCCCTCTAGCTGGGGCCCATTAAATCCAATCAGCTTACTAAGATCAAGCATACATAAAACACACACACACACACACACACACACACTTGGAACAGACCCATTTTCACTTCCCATCTATTACTATATCTTTCGTTCTCTCTTTGTTTTGGGGCCCTGGGGATTTTTCTACACTTTTATGAGTCAAGCTGTGCATTTAAAAAGATGTTTGTTATATTTTATGAAACATTTATAGGTGTTTTACAGAGGGAAGGTTTTTTAGGTCATGCCGTTTGTCTTATCACCAGAAAGGAAGTCCACCTAGGCACCTGCTAAACCCTGCTATCAAATCCTGCTTGCCAAAAGCTGGTCCTTACTTGAAGATTAGATGCCCTCCTTGGTTATTCAGAGACTCCCCTGCTGCAGAGACCTTTGCTTTAATAGGATTTGACCTGAAGTAATCCATGAAACAAGTGACCCGGGAGTCAATAGCAAATTCTGTTCAGTTTGCCACTAGCAAGTCTGAAAACAGGAAAATGATTGAAAGGAAAAGAGAAAAGGTAAGATTGGGACCAAGAGGCAAAAAGAGTCTGTGTGGCAGAGTTGCCCAAATTGCAGCCTTTGCCTCTGGTGCACAGAGCCCGGAGCTCGACCTTCAGCCAGCATCAGAGCCCACACAATGATGCCACACGGCAGAGGAAAGAGCTATTGTCTCAGCGGGTTATGTCTAGGATTAAAGGAAGGTCAAGTAACTCCAGAGAAAATGAGTTTTCACTTACAGTCATCTTTCTGCTTCTGCCACAGGTCCCAATGATGCAAAATCCAGCCACCTCCACGTGATCTTTGGCCTCTCGACATTGGAGACCACACTCTGCCGGTCTCTCAAAGAAAACAAAACCATTGCCATCCCGTTTCGAATCTCAACCTTACATTTCCAGAGGCAGAACATTCAGTTTCATCATTTTGTGAGCCCCTCTCTAGTGACCTATTAGCAAATTTTTTTAATGCTAATGAAAGAGCAGGTTAAGCATCTTTGACTTCCAAAGGCATTGAGCTAATAAAAGTCCAAAAAAAAAAAGTTGCTGTGTGGCTTTCTCCTCCACCTGTGTAGTTGGGACTTGTCCAAAGTCTCTCTGTAAAGTCATACTCATGACCCAGCTCTACATAAAGTTTGTGGCTGTTCTTACACTACAAGATCACTTACACTGATCTTGTACACATGACTAGTGCTGTAAAAAGTTACTGTAATGACTCTGAGGTCACAACTCAGGAGCTGGTGCTCAGTGTGAGATCCCTATTGGGTTCTTTTCAAGGGATACTTATGGCCCAAGCGTGTTCTGCAAATACCAACACACTCATATTGGATGCGACACTGTTGAGATACTTCCTGTTCACTTAACACATGTCTATGCCCTGAATCACCAGAGTGCCGTTTCTACTTTGCCAGCCACTGCAGGCCTCTTTCCTGAGAAGTTCCCTAACACTGTCCAATGATGGAGCATCTAACAGGCTCACATTCTGAGGATTCTCTTGGACAGTGCCCCTGCATTAAAATTAAAAAATGAATTCTGATTTCTCCTTTTATAATTTGAGCAGCATCTCCTGCATATAAGATGCAACAGTATTATAGATCAACGGAGCAGTGGCACTGTCGTTCTAAGCTCTTTCCTTTCTTCTGCTTTATCCAGAGCCTTCATTTATTGGGCAAATACACGATGAGCATATCTGTTCGTGGCCCAGGTATCTACTGGATGCTTGCCTTGTGCCAAACACCATGTTAGGTGGCAGAGATACATGAGTTAACTAGGAAGACATGGGTTTCTAATCTTTGGGAGTGTGAAATCTGGTAGAGGTGACAGACATTAAGCAAATCATTAGTGTAATAAATGGAATGGCAGGAAAATACATGGTCCTTGTAAGAGTGCTAATAGGGAACAGCCTCACATTGGAGGTTGAAAGAGGTGGCATTTAAACAAAGACCAGAGCAAAGAACAAAAGTCAGCCGACACAGAGGGGGAAAGTGGGAGGGGTGAGCTCTTCGATCAGAAATAGCTTCTCTGAGAGCCTGGGAGAAGGCACCTGCTGCCAAGACACAGAAGAAGGCCAATGTGGGAATCACAAGGTAGAACTGTAGAACTTGAGGCTGCAAAGAAAATAGGCACCCCTTAAGTGCCAGGCACAGAGGGCAGAATATGATGACATCTTCCTTGTCTGTTCAGGATACCCTGGAACATAATGATAAAAGGCTGAGTTCCAGAGAAAGCTTCCTCGGTATCAAGCCCCCCGCCCATCCATTTTTCTAGATCTGTGACCATAGCTAAATTCTCTCATGTTCTCTGGACCTCAGTATCTTTGTCTCAAAATAAAAATATCAATAAAACTACCTTTAACACGTTGTGATGGTTGATCTTAATTGTTAAATCCACAGAATAGCCATGGAAACAAACCTGTTTGTGTCTATGACAGTGTTTCTAGAAAGGTTTAACAGAGCAGAGAAGTCCCACCCTGAATGTAGATGCCTCCAAGGCATGGGCTGGGTCCCTGACCTGAATAAAGGAGTAAGTGAACTGAGCAGCATCACTTCTCTCCTCTTCTTGACTACTGATGCAGTGGGACCAACTGCCTGTCCTTCCTACTGCTATCAATTCCCTGGCATGATGGTCTGTACCCTCAGGCGATGAACCAAAAACAGACCCTTTCTTCCTTAAGTGGCCTTTGTCCTGTATTTGGTCACAGCATCAAGAAGAGTAGCTAACTTATACGCCATCACATGCAAAGCATTTAGGACAAAGCCTCGCGCATAGGAAGAGCTCAGGAAATACTGGGAATTGACTCCTATGATCAACACAGGAGGCTAAGAACAGGAAGATTTGGTGGCCTCTTTTTCACCCGTGTCTACCCAATTCAAAGGTGGTTGCATAACAAAATGTTCTTTTTTTTTTTTTAGTAATGATCTTATTTGACCACATTGACATTGTGCTATTGTTGCCTGTGCATTGCTGCTCACAAGAAGCTTACTCCATTGTCCTCCGTGTCTCTCCTGTCACCAATATCAGTCATATTCCATGTGTCTTAGTCGGGGCACCATTTTCTTAGTAGATTTCTCACCAAGAGAGAAAAGCCACTAAAAGTTTCTGCAACCACCACATAATGTCAAAGAAATGAGGACATTGTCTAAAGCACTGTTATAAACAGGATAAAGCAAACCAAAAAAGAAAGAAAGAAAGAAAGAAAGAAAGAAAGAAAGAAAGAAAGAAAGAAAGAAAGAAAGAGAAGAAAACAAAAAAAACCTCCAAAATGGATCACAGTGAGGAGCACAAGAGAAAAGCAGCTCAAACTAGCAAAGGTCTTGGGAGGCCCAGCAATGTTCCTGACAGATACCTAAAAGACCTTCCCTGGTGGTTTGTTGGTGCCTGCGGAAATGTAGAGGGAACAAATCATCCTATGATGCCATCCCAAGATTATAGATCCCCAGGGATTCTGAGGCGCCGTCACCAAAGCCATCAGTGCGTTTATCACACTGTGCAAGAATGAGAGAAATTGGAGTTGAAAGGGCCCTATTAGGTCCTTAAGGCTTTCCCCAGGGAACCCCTTGTGGTGATGGCTCTGCAGAGGGTACGTCATGAACTCAGTAAACTGGGAGCAGTCACCTTACAAGCTTGGCATCTTCCCCAGAGGTCAACTGCGGTCTGGTAGCTATGGAATTTCTCATGTAACAGCTGCCAACTAGGCGTGGGAGGCTTTCATCAAAAGGAATTCCCGAAACATTTTCCACCATGTGGACTAAGAAGGTAGAGGTGAACCTTTGCCACACTTGTGGCCACCAACATCCACTTCTTGCATGGGAGTTACCCAGCTGTGACTCTATTGTATCTTGAGTCTAGTAGCTCCCAGGAGGATAGGACTAAATTCCATCAGTTGCGTTGCCTCTTCCGAAGACTCTGTGTCTGAACTATGAGACAGTTGCCAGGGAAAGAGGGTCCCTACTGTCAGAAGTTTTGTGTGGCTGCCTGGGGCCTGTCTGTTTCAAGCCGCTTGCCCCAGACTTCCTTTTAAGCCTATGATTGTTCCATTTCCTGCCATTAACTTTCCATCTTCCTCATGTTTGCCAGGGCTTGATTCTGTTGCTACTGTTACCTGGTTCAGCAGGTAAACGCACTTATCACCAAGCCTGATGGTCTGAATCCAATTTCCAGGAGGCACGGAACGGGAGAACTGACTCCCTCAGGTTGTCCTCTGACCTCCACATGGCACATGCACGTATGTACTTGCACATGTGCACATACACATAATAAATGTATTTTTTTTAAAGCTGGAGGGATCAAGTTTAATATTGTGATCTCGACATGATTCTAAGGGCAGAAACAAGAGGACTGTCACAGTCTCAGGCCAGCCTGGGCTACGTAAGAAGACCTTGGAAATTTGATGACATATGGAAGATAGACAGATAGATTGAGTGAGAGAGCGAGTGAGCGAGTGAGTATGGTGGAAGTGATAGTGATAGCTACACACATCTAAAATTCCAATACTCAGGAAGCTGAGACAGGAGGATTATGAGTTTAAGGCCACTTTGAACTACATATTGAGACCCTTTCTGAATGAAAAAATGAATGAATGGGTGGACGGATGGATGAACACATCCATAGTAGTAGCTATTTTATCTTCTATGTTTGTTCTTGGTCACTGTAGTTTCAGAGCCAAGAAAAAAATATCTTCCTCTCTCCACATGTTTAGTGGTTTCTTAGGCTTTGCCTTGCCCCAAGTCCCACTCTCACTTCTCAGTGGAGCTATGGAAAAGCAGGGGTGATGGCTTAGTGGACTCTCTTGTACCCAGCAGTGTTGTTAGCGAATGTTTAGCACTGTGTAGGGTGAGGTGAGAGCCCTTGACTGGTACTGTTTTCCAGTGTCCCTGCTGCAAGCACTCCCACGTGGGCAACACCGTCGTCATGTCTCCTGAATGCAGACCTGGGGACAGATACAGAATCTGCTCTGAGTAGAGCCATTGCAATCTGGCTCTGCCCCAACCTACAGCAGGGGCACAGGCAAGGCAGACTAGTAAAAAACACTGACCTTGCTTACAGATTTTGCATCCTGCCAACTACCATGCTAGGCAGACCTAAGTGGCAGATACAAGGTTCGCCCTTATTTTATACATAAGAAAACAGAAGCAGGAAGAAAATAAGAAATCGTTCAAAGATTGAAACGTGAGAGTTGAAGCGCTGTAATTTGAATCCTGGTAATTGACTCCAGAGGTGACTCACTTAATCATGACACTCTGCTGATAGGTGGATCAGATTAGCAAAGGCTTCTGGCTTCCAGAAGGTGGGAGGTGGCATCAGACTCACACATCTTGACAGAAGCGACGCTGCCAGTTGTTCCCAGGAAAATTCAACACAGATGTGTTCTAATTGAGTGTGAGTTTTATATTCTGTACATACACTCCGATTATTTATATATATATCTCACCTAACATTAAAAAATGGAAATAGCATGAAAACGTAGTATCTAGTAATTACATATACTGTGTCTCATACTTTAATATTTAAACATGATGGGGGGGGTCCTACTTTGTAAATCCAAATGATTTCATGCCCTCAAACTGATTCTCCTGCCTCAGACTCCAAGTATTAAAACTGCAAGTGTGTGCCACCGAGCCCAACTGAATAAAATTCCATTGTGTATATTTGTCACATTTTCTGTACCTACCCATTCTTCCATGGATCTCTACACTGGCTCCATATCTATCTATTTTGAATAATATAAGTATTAGTGTGAGATACAAATCTAGATAAGGGCACATGGAAAACCAGTCACAACAAGGTTAAGTAATTTGATTCCCCAATACCATACTTAATTCGTGTGGAGATAAACCCCAGTCCATTTGCTGCCAAACCCTGGCATCTCTACATCACACTCAGTGACTTCTACCTCTAAACAGGCATCACAATACTGTAGCCAAAAGTGATTTTCTTAGAAAGCCCTGCCTGAACATCTTGTGAAGATGACTTGGCAAATGACTTCTGAACAACAGCAATTGCACAGCTCAGAGGGCTCTTTGCTAACTTTTACCATCAGGTTGTGGTCCCCCAAGTTAGCACCTCCCTCTGAACAGCTCACCTATGC